>OZ007586.1:519157209-520357209 GCA_963931845.1 Maratus michaelseni
CATCTCACAATACTCAGCTTTAGAAAATCGCTCCATGACCATAAGCATCAACATACAACCCCAAGAATATGTCTCTTTTATAGCTGTATCAGGTGAACAGGCACGTTTCTTACGTATTTAAATACTGCAAAAATTTCGAACACCAAGCGCAAGTTGCGTTGAGTTGATAGGACAAAATTTTACACGATCTACATATTGTCTACTCTATTTATAAAGACAAACAGCACAAGGATGCAACCCTCGGGGTTTGAACCAAAGTTCTTTTGATTGGGAATCACAAGCGATGCCACTGTGCCACACTGCGGAGTCGTGTTTTGTCCGAAAGATAATCATATCTCCTTCCGTTAAAGTTTCGTGAAGTCACAGTGTAAGAAATCACGAAAAAACGAATGCGCGTTTTAAACGTTTTATTCTTCGCATTAATGTCCGCAAGCTATATTTTCGTACTAAATCGATAATGCTCTACAGCTTTGTAAATCACTTTATCCCCTATCTCTATCCGTTTTCGATATAGGAATGCTAACTCCGCAGTTTTCCACCAGGTGGCTCCGTAGGCGGTTTCATGGAGTAGCGCATGGCTACTTCACTATACCAATGACCGGTATTTGTATATGTATTTGTTCGGATTTATATGACTCACACAAGCTCAAAGTTCGAATTATTCGTAGTTTTTGATGAAAAATACGCAATTTCGCCTAATTTCACGTCAATTATTTATATGAGGGCAATCGTGCAACACTTTCTTCTTTACATATAATATAAAATACATCAAAATGTACAATATATTTAAAAATAAATGTGTTGCAAAGCTCATAGTAAAATATTAAAAATAGAGTGTTAAGTAATTACATTCCTTCACGTCACTAAAAGACTTTAGAATTCAGCAACGTGTTTAAACGTGCTTAAATGAACGTAACTATTGCTAATAACTGCATTCCTTCACATTAGAAATAGTTATGTTCATTTTAGCAACAAAGTCATAATAACAGAAATTTTTTTTTAAATTTTCATTGATATAATAATTAATTTCAATGAATTTCATCATTGCATATTTAAAGTTAATTAATCGAAATGCAACTAATTCTATTATTTATTTAATTCATGCATTGTTACGGCACTTATTATAAGCTTAATGAAGATTTAGTTTTCTGATATTGAATAAAAATTTGCAAATAGTTTCACTATTTTATGTATTCCTAAAAATTAACTTTTTTTCAAATTTTAAATCCACTGTCAGATAGTTTAAAATAATTAACTTATGAGTTTTATTTTTCTTCAGCTGACGGATTTGAGAAATTTTTGCTAACCATACATACATGGTGAATGTTAGCACCTTATTAAACAATTACTAAATTATTTTCACGCGACAGTATAAGTGAATTTTGAAAAGATTGATTGGGCAGAGGCATAGAATGTCTTTATTCTTCTCTTTTAATAACAAAAATCTTACTCATTATGCAAGAACACATTCCAACGTAAAAGTGTCCCCATTTTATTTTAAGTTTGGCATTGTAAGATAAATTGTTGTCTTCAGTACGAAGAAGAATGATTATGTTAGACCGACTTTTGGAAATATACGTTTTAAATTTTTCGTACGATCATGCAATTTTATTATTTTAGAATAAATCATTGATGGAAAAGATGTTATTTCGATTTAATGAATTATTTCATTTGAAAATTAAAGTTAGATAAGGTCAAGAACGTGTAAAAACTTGCGAAAACATTGTGCAATTTTATAAAGTGTTTACTTTTGAAGAAGAAAATGATGCATAAATTCACATTTTTTTTCGTAAATCGTGTGATATATAACATCATCTTTCGATTTAGAAAACAATTTTGAAACAGGGACTTTAAACATATAGAACATTAAAACAGATAATATTTATAAAAGTCGCCACGAATTTAAGTATACGCCTTGAATCTTCGCAAAACTTAAAGATATCATATGCATTTGTCTAAATTTAACTATTGTATACTTATACAATTGATATTTTCCTTCCGTTTTGTAATCACAGCATTGTCTGACACTTTTTCAATATTGTAAGCTTTCATGCTTATGAAAAGCAACGGTATGAAAACTATGTATAAAATATTATGAATATATAGTGTTAATAATAGCTAACAGTGTACCAGTATGAAATAGGAAACACGAATAAACAGGTTTCGCCGTAAATCAATTCATCCACAAAACAACATTACCACTGGAAAAATTACATTGAAATAGGATATTATTGATGAGGAAAAAGAATAAAACTGACCGGATTTTTAAAATATAATTGCTTAATGTCACACATAATCTGTATGGTTGTTTGTAACCTGTAAGAAATATTAAGTTTTATTATATTTAGTTACAGTCAAAACTTAGTATATTCAACAATCCGGTAATGATACATCACGCGTTTTTCCTCCTCTAAAATAAATTGGATATTTTTAATATACGTTTGGCTGGTATTCACAAGTTTCACCTCAATTTTATCAATATAAGATATTTTATGAAATACAGTTTTTGATGCTATTAGTTTGAAATTTTCAATTTATGTAATTTTAAATCTAAAGTTGAACGACCTTCTACTGTAAAGTTGAATTTACAAAGTAAAGCTATCTTAAACAGAAAATGCTATGGTCTGACATATGTAGATTTACTTTTCATATAACTTTTCACAGAATATGCAAAAAATCTCTTCTTGCTTATTCCATGCATTCTATCAGTACACTTAGCGAGGGAGTCAAAACTCATGGTATAGTCTTTAAATGGAGCTAGAACATATCTAGACAAGCACAAATCACCGTGCAATTCTTAGTCTCTACTCCAACGGTGGTTTCTGATTTTAGAGAAAGGCCTATTTACTACACAATATCAGATCTGGGTTGGTTTATGCACAATATTTATGCCAATAAGCATACTTATATAGATGATAATTACAAGGAAATATTCAAATTGGTTACAAAGAACTTGCGATTCAGATTTTGACAGATTGAATGGAATGTTCTTAAGATTAATTGCCCTAAAGGTGTCTTAAACCTTGATGGACTTCCAAAAATGGGAATTCTTAATAATGGGCAAGATCCACCAACGAATGACAGCAGAATGCTCGACCTTGGTGAAAGTCTTTTAATTAGTTCGAAATATATTTTCTTTTGTTATTAATCGTGTTTTATTGTGTTTTATTTTCCAATTTAAGGTTTTCTTTTCTAACATGATTAAATAATACAAGCCTTTATTTTCTATAAATTATGAAGTAAAAACATCTGCTACCAAAATCAGAAAGCGCCCTCTATCGCTTCACCACTCGAGTAACGAGCAGGGATTATATGGAGATTTGTGGTTGTCTAAAAGTGCTCTATTTCCACTTAAAGTTTAAAAATTTTTAAAACACCCTGTATCATTTCTATTTTCTTCTGACTTGTTCGTTTGGAAGATTATTAAATGCAACATAAAAATCAATTCAAAGAAATAACTTTTCCTAGCGCTCCCTAAATGTTTTTAAAAGTTAAGTTGAATTTTTTTTAATTGAAAATCAATTTCTTATCCAAAAAATATTCCATAATTTTGATAACAAAATGGTGTGTACGCATCTATTCTACACAACTTTTGTTTTAAAGTAACAATAACAGCAATGTAAAGAAGCAATGTCTGCTGAGAAAAGTTAACAAATATACAAGTGCATATCCAAGGAATAGTTTATAGGTTCATAAATATATTTATAAATATCTTCATTTACTTCTTAGTAAGAATATTTTTAGAAAGAATATTTTTCTTTATGAGTGAGAATTTCAACGGTATGTACCGAAGTTACAGTGAATTTCAATATCAAAACAAGAATTGTTATCGATACACTATTTATTCGTAATGATTTCAAATATCACGCAACTAACAAGGAGAGGACCATGCTTGGTAATCACAGATTTTGATTATTTTTATATATGTTGTAGGGTAGAAGCCCTTTAGTCTCAGGTTCATCGGTTTTATACAACGCTCCTTAGTTCTCGAGAAATAGGGGGTCTAATATTTTAACACTATTTAAATACTTACTTTGTAACGAACTTTCTGTGTTGGCCGTAGCTGAGTTGTTATGGCGTCTGCTCGTTGATTCCCAGAATCGGGACGAGCTACGTATTTTCTCATTTTTTGTTTTATAAATATAGTTGTAGTTATAATTTAATAATCTCATTTAAAAATTTTAATATCGTACATTAATTATAATGCTAACATATTTAAATTTAAGTTTAATTTATTTAATTTTTAAGCCATTATTAAACATTTCTCATCATTTAAAGATATATTTTTTAAATGGATCCATTATTGACTAGTAAAAATTACAAAATCGTTAGAAAATCATACCTTATTTTATAACTATAAATTAATTCAAAGTGCAAGCATACGTTCTACAAATTTAAAAATAGTTAATATGCAAAAACAAAATGTTTTAATTTAATTCTTATGCTAAATTTTAATATAATTATGCTTCTTACTTTAAAAAATAGACTAGTATTGTCATCGCATTGACTTCCGTTGTTAAGGCAATGTATAAATGATGTTTCTTTAAAATCACGAATTGACACAATTGATCAATATTATTGCATCGACAAAGCATACATGAAATACATTTGACAAGTGATTAAAAAAAATTATCTGTTTAAGGATGATTTATACAACGATTTAGTTACAAATAAAAAATAAATAGGTTAACATTATAATTAATGCTTGTGCATTAATTATAACGTTAAACATTATTATAATTTTTCATTAGGATTATTAAATAATAGTTACAACTGATTTATAAAACAAAAAACCAGAAAAACAAACGTAGCTCGTTCCGGTCTCGGACCCGGGCCCTCGGAACAACGAGCAGACGCCATAACAACTGAACTACGACCAACGCAGTAATTTCGTTACAAAGTAAGTATTTAAGTTGTGTTAAAATATTAGACCCCCTATTTCTCGAGAACTAAGGAGCGTTGTATAAAATCCGTTGAACCTGAGACTAAGGGGGTTTCTACTCTAAAACATATATAAAAATAATCAAAATCTGTGATTACCAAGGTTGGTCCACTCCTTGTAAGTAATATTTGCAGTTAAAAATAGTATTGGATACGGTGTATCACATTTTTTAAGTATCACATTTATTCTAAAATTGTGCTCATTTTCATGAATATAAGTAAAGAAACTTTAACTGAAGAATTATTTATTAATCCATATCCCTAGAAAAGTAGGTGAAAACATAATAGATATTTTCAACAGCTTCCGTTCCTCAAAATTTAAATTGTGAGAACTGTTGAAAATTTTCAAATTAGATTATCATATGCTAATATCAATAATGCTTTGACCACATTTTTATATGTAAATATTTACAATAAATGATAATAATCTGCAACAACCTAATTTTAGTAAAATAATTAAAGAAAAATATACATAATAATTTAAATAAATTTTGGGGGAACTCCAGCACTTGATTTCCGTTATATTTCGCTCGATTCGTTATTAACAAATCGATAAACTTATTTCACTTTAAATATTTTTACAGCCATCATACGAATTTAACTTTAAAAAATCAGTATATTCTGGAACATTTCTTCACATTTTGAATTACCAATCGATACAAAATGCTATAAGAAATGTGTAACATTTACATTAAAAATATATATACTTATTTGTTTGGAACAAATCAATGTGATTTAGAAGTCTAGAAAGATAAAATATTCCTCTTCAATGTTATTTTCCAACTTCACTGACTAAAATAGATATATTATCACTAAAATATCGTTACTAAAGATATGTGAAGAGATATATCTTCGTTGTAGTAAAGCTACGCATTTTGAGTTATTTTCTTAAGGAATAAACATAAGTCAGTATGTTAAAGTTTTATGAGTCTAGACTGTATATTTAAATCTCGTTTCCTAGGCAAAATATTCAAATAGTAAACATTTTATGAAATTTTATGAACCACTATCAATCTTAATATCTAATAAATAATAACGACATTAGTGTTTAAATACTTTACCTTCAAATTAAAATTTCATCTTTTGGGAACATATACCATATTACGTATATTCTAAATGATTTTCAATTAAAATTTAAAGAAAATTTCATTCATTATACATATTTATACTAGAAAATGATTTATAGATGTTCAAATTAGGAAATTCCTTTTTTCATGTGAAAGCTCTAAATACTATGACTGGCATGGAACTATCATTCAAACGTGCATATGGCACGTTTGTAAAAAAGTATAAAATATGTTTCGACAAAAAGGGATACTTTAAAGAAAATAATTTGTTAGAGATTCTCATTTTAAAATGCTCCATGCCATTTTTAAATGTTTCAAAACCAATCGTTCCTTTAATAACAGGTCAGTTCTTAGAAGTACGAATACAGAGAATGTTCACACATTTTTGTCACCAAAGATTTTGGAAAAAGAAATATTTAAATAAAGATAAGAATGTTATTTTCTACTATGTTCAATCTGTTGGAATATCATATTACATCTTGATTACTAAGATAAAACTAATTTCGTAAAATATCAAAGTGGATTTTTTTTCCAGTCCCCGATCACAGTTTTCCAGAGTCCATCCAATGTTTGTGGATGCCACTTATACAGAACTTGTTTTAAAAGTCTAGATGCAAGGTAATCCATAGGAGATACGTCAAGGGACTTGGGTTGGATACCTTTAACGGGATAGCCCTAATTCAGGTTCCATTTTTTATTTTTTTCTAAAAATATAGCAGTAAATTTAGAGATATGGTCTGGTAGCCTTATCTGATGGAACATAACACAATGAAGATTGTTTAGGTGAAATAATTGAATGTCTTCTTTGAAAACAGATGTTAAATCATATTTCTGATAGTAATCAGAGTTTTTTGACATTTTTTTCTATTTCCTTTATTTTAAGTTCCATATATCCATTTTTAACCTGCCAAATAATTTTCATACAACAATCTGCCAATACCATGAGAAACATGTTTTCGCATTAGGCGGTGAACATAATGTTTTTTCTTTTTTCTTTTGATTAGCTTTAAATCAGCTTTTATAATTTTTTTTACAGTTCTAATAGAGATTTTTAAACATTTTTCAATATTTTTTTGAGGGGTTGGGTGTAATATGGGGTGAACGTACATTTTTTTGGTGTGCATTCCTTCTTCCCAGTATACTGTAAACGTTGACGTGCCTGTCTTTTTTTTATTAATTATGTCACTTATTTTATACGTGCAGAAAATGCTTTTCGCACTTTTTTTGTAAATAATCGAATACGAGTATTTCTCTTCGTACTGAGAAAGTACATAGTCTGCGATCCATTCTTTATTTTCCAGCGACATTTTAAAGCAAAGAATAGTTTTAATGATGCAAACGATAATTAAGCTCTACCCTGAATGAATATCATATACAGTTTTTTTTTTCATTTAAATTTAAATCATAGAGAAAGTTATAAAATTGTTACAAAAATGTGTGAACACCCTCTGGATTTATGTATTCATTTTAATATTCATTATTACAAAAAGCATAGACACATAGTCGAAAATTGTGCAAGTTTTCTCGAGCTGTTCCTTTAAAATTAACTTGATACACTTTGATTATTTTAAAATACCTTTCCTACTATTAATGAGTTAATCAAGGAAAAATGCCTCACTTATGGTAAAATTTAAATGTATCTTTTTGTAAAAAAAAAAATAATAATAATAATAATAATAATTAAATCACCCATCTACAATTTTGAACTTTTTGCAACAGGTTTTTTGTACAATTTTCTTACAAATGTACTCTAAAATTTGAAGGACCAGATTTCCAAAAAGTGAATTAATTTATGAAAAAATAATATACCTTGACATATGTAAAAATACAGTAAAAATGATTATTCACTTAATATTTTTATTAATATAAAATAACTCCTTGTTTTGCTGAAAATACGATCTTTAATTTTATGTCGTTTAAAGTTTCGAGTCAATTGAAAATTTTATGTTTCGGTTTTAACTTTTTTAATCTTAGTGATACATTCAAACAACTCGAACTGAAAGAAAAAATGAATTTAAAAATTGCAACTCGGAATCATTTAAGAGGAAATGGATGCTGTAAAAAGCTTTTTTAACATATATTTAAGGTCATAACTGTCAGATCTTAAAAAAATCGTCGTCAGAGAAAACAAGGATTTCTAAAATCATTTTAATAAAAAAATTGGTATTTTCATCACTTTTTGCAAAATAAAAGTGTACCATGTTCCCTTATTATTTCTTTCGATACTTACAACTTTGGTAATTACTTTTGGGGATTTTCATAGGGACTATTATTAAGACCTTAGACAATTTATTTGAAAAATAAAACTATTAATATACTTATGAAATTTTAAAAGAACTGAAGAAAAATAGCGCTACATGTGACCCCTTAAAACAAGTTAAACATTACAGAATTTAAATAACACTCAGGCTGATTTAAAGTGAAAAAATATAATTAAAAAAAATCAAATGCATTGTACGTTTTTTTTAATTGAAACATTTTTAATTTTATTCATTTTCAAACGCAACTGCTTCGAACAAGAGAACACCTGATCAGGTCTAAAAGTAGAAAATTCAAGGGTTAAATTAAAACTTATTTTCTTCTATCGATGAGTCCTTTGTTAAGGAGTAACACCACTTTTACGCCCTGAAATTTAAGGCTTTTCGAGAATTTTATTTTAAAAAAATGCGAACTGTTTATAAAAAATATAATTTTTTATAACTTTATTCAATAGAAAACACTAAATTATTATACATATATTAAAGTGGAAAACCGTATTTTGTTTTAGTTTATATATTAAGAAAAAAAGCTTTTACAGTGAATGGGAGATAAAAAAAAAACTTCAAGTGTTGGGCACGTTAATCCTCTCGTAGACATAACTCAAAGTAAAATAAAAATTTTCAACCAAAATTTTCATTACTTAAAAAACATAGTAAAGTGAGATATCGATATTTAGACAATAACATATTACATATGTTACGATTAACTTTCAAAAATATGAAAATGATTATTAGGAAATTTGTGGAGCTAGGGTATCCCTTGGTTTCGAAAATGCTGTAAAATATAAATGTGCTTAAAATTTTCGTTATTTTTTATTTGATGTGACTCGCTTTATATATGGTCCAAATTTACCCGTTCAGTTTCGATATCGATTTCTATTCTACCTAACAAAATATGACTTTCGTGTGTATAAAATGTACGGAATTTCGAACCGGTCAAAATGGAGCGAACTAAACTTCTGAAATGCCTGAATGTGTTACTGATTTTCAGTCAACTCTAAGTTTAGTCAACTGTGAGTTCAGTCAACCCAAGGTTCAGTCAGCTCTATGTTCAGAAAAATCTTACAACTAGAGGTCGATAAAACTACTTTTTACTGTAGTTAACTACAACTACTTGCTTTAAAAAGTAGCGACTACAAACTACTTTTCAAAAGCTGTCACTACTTTGCTATTTTCAGATTTTATCAAAGAATGCAATTTATACTCCAAGTTGAAGACACGAATTAAATAATAAAGTGACTCCTCGTTCTATCGCGTATACAAAAAAATTAGTACCATATAACCGAAGGCATTAAAAAATAAGATAACATAGAAGAAATTGTTTTTTATTTGTCTTTAAAATGTTAGTTTATAAACATATTACAAATTTCTTAGCGAAATTAAGAGATATATACATAATACAATCTACATTTAAATACATTTACTTAAAAAAAAAATCTGGAGTGACTACATTCGACTTTCTGAACACTTTACAGTATACAGTGTGTTCAAATAAATAATAATATAACAATAAATAAAAACTTAAATCCTTCTTTTACAAAGGTGAGCCCTGGGGATCTGATAACGTGTAGAAATTTTAATATACAAGTACAGAGTGTCTCATTTATTTTGCAACCCCCCAGAAAAAGAACAATGTACAAACATTAATTTTTATTTTACAGAAGTGCTTAAATGACTACAAAAGGTGTTGGAAGCGACCGCTGTCTTCATCTTTACATATTTGGATCCGTTTGAGGTTTCGAGACACATTCTGTAATGTGTTTGGTGCGATAGCGTTTATCTCTTCCGTAATGCGAGGTTTCAGTTCAGTAATCGAGGTTACCGGTTCACGGAACACGCTATTTTTCAAATAGCCCCACAAGAAGAAATCAGGCGGTGACAGGTCTAGACTGCGTGGAGGCGCCATAGTAATTAGCCGATCACCAAAACATTTTTGGAGAAATGACAGAGTGCCATTGGCCGTATGCGCAGGAGCGCCATCCTGTTGAAACCATATTAAACATTCATCTGCTAATTTTCTTACTGGCGTGGTCGGTTTCTCCTTCATTTTCGTTTCGATTTCCTTCATTTTGTGGCCAGTTAGGACAAAGGACAGACAGTTCTTTCTTTTCGGTTCCACAGTCCATTCTGTTTGAAAATGGCCCACGATTCGCTTAATTGTGCTTTTATTTGGCATCACCGAGTCTGGAAACTTGTTTTCATATCGTTCCTTGACTGTTTTGTACGAAGACGTTCGAAATTAATGTTCAATAATAAACGCGCGTTTTTCTGCACATAGCACCCTGACGCAAAACTACCTTTCATTTTGTTCTTCTTAGCACTGAAGTGTCTCGTGCTGTTTTCTAGCATGTTGGTAGTGTTGCTTGCATGCTCCTCCACACCACTACATATGCTAACAGTGTGCGTGTGCACTCATGTTGCTCATTTGCTTCGCGTTTACGCGGGTTGCAAAATAAATGAGACACTCTGTATGCAATGATTCCACATACATATGGAATCCTTGTAAAAACAGTTAAATGAAGACCTTAATAACGAGTAAATAAACAATTGTGTTACCAGCAAGAAAAGTAATTCCTTCCGTGAGTTAGTAGTTGATTATAGTAACAAGTGTCAGTGGGAGAAATCTGTAACTTCATGCGCTGCGTTTCTTTACACTTCAGATGAGATTTGCCCCTGAGGTTCGCAAATTATTGAGCAGAACAAATTTTGCACAAAAGAAGCAAGTTACGGCCACGTGATTTGCAGAATGGCACATTTTCTACCCTGAAGTAGTGTTAAAAGTAGCGCCTGTTCTCGCTCCAAACTACTCATTTTTGTATCGTGCTACTCTACATTGTTCAAAATGTAGCACGCTACACTACAAACTACTGTAAAAAGAAGCGACTAACTGTAGTTTCACTCCTTGTAGCGCGATACTTCTATCTATATTTTCAACGAATTGGTGACAAAAAGAAATGAAGGAAACTGCCGGTTTCCAAAACAAATTTACAGAAGATTTCTCTAATTACACGCAAGCAAATTGATTCTAGAAAACAAATAAAACGATTTAATTTATTCTGGTAAAAAATATTTGAGATATAGCGAATAGTTTGAGAGATAGCGAATTTTTAATATTCATTATCGAATGTTTCTTTAAATATATTTCCGTTTTAAAATTCTCTATTTAATTACCCGATTACTCTAAAATTGATTTGAAATTAATTATTTAACACCCTTTGGGAATGTTCCTTTTCACGAACGTAATCAAAAGCTATACAATAGAAATTAAAATTAATATAGAGGCTAATTTATCAGAAGAGTAGATAAAAATGTGTATTGCAAGTATTTAATATTCTTTAATATTTGGTTTAGAAATAAACAAATTGATTATGAGTGCAGGGCTCCAAATGGTCCGCTTTCTGGATACCACTTTTTAAAAACAAAAATCTTCTTTTATGATTTTTCTAGCAAACTTGGTAGAAACCTAACTTGATGTTTAATTTTCTTGCAAATGTTGCAGAAACCAACCATGAGTTCTTGTGTTCATATCTATTTTTTTTCTAATGTGTTTTTTAAGAGCACGTTCAGAGACCGAAACGCGGACTACTCGTATAATTCGGGAATGACATCATATGAGTTTCTCAGGGAAAAGTTGGGTTAAAACGGCTGTGAACACTTTTGCGTAAAGTTGTGGGCATGTTTACAAACAAACACTTCCGTCAACCAATCTACCACTAAATTTTTATGTGTGTTCATAATTATATAAGTACATAGCACATATAGTCGTCGTCTGGTCCGTTCGTCTGCCTGTCTGTCCATCTGTCCGCATATAACAGCGCAAAAACTACCCAACAGAATGGTTTGAAATTTAATATATATAATTGTTTCAGAATTTTGTCAAGTCATTTCAAATGTTAGGAAAATCGAATCCAAACTTAAAATGATATTCATAAAAGTTTCCTTCATTCTATTAAATCCTATTATACGTAAGTAATTCAATCATATCCCACGATGGGTAATGATTCTAGATTGCCATGATGATCACATACTATTTAAGATGGAATCAAATTATTTCCGTATTACTGAATTTAAAAACCAAAATTGTAAACTAAAATTGTTTAATTATAGCAATCCTATAATCTACCGACAGTTTTTGGATAGATGTTTCCGAACAAATAGATATTAAATGGAAAAAGAGTCTAAATATGAATTTGAAGTTCTGAAATTTTCAAAGCTAGGTTTAAGTTTCCCATTGGAATTCTCAGTAAAAGTCAACAAAAGATAAAATGTTGCCAACTTAAAATGTACTTATTTTATTACTGAAATTAATCCTATCATAATAACAGACGATATAATTCATTTCACTGAAATAGTAACAGTATGAACGCACCTCATTTGTGAAGTTTGATGTACAATTTCCAACTTGTTATCATAGCGATCATTGCAGGAATCGTGCTGGGGACGTTGGTCAAATATATCGTAGACCAATCAAATGTTCCGAACTCAAGTGTACAGTAGGAGTCCCAAAGAACGCCAGTTAACAGTTGCATTTAGCTATAAAGCGAAAATCTACAAAACAGTGATCACCCAACTAAATTCTGTACGTAACTCAGGTTGCGGTCTGTGATATTCACATAGTTATTTCATTATATATATACCTACAGAAACGCACAATCCTATTTCTATCAATTTAAACATTTCATTTTCCATTGAGTACGTTTATAAATATTTTACACTTTTAAGCATGAATTAATGTACTTTCACTATTGTAAGATATCTAATAGGTGCATTTTATACGTAATCGGCAAACCTAATTTAATAATATATTCTGGAAATATTAATAGTCATTGTAGAAGAGGTTTTCAATAAATGTAACAAATAATGATCATTTAATATTGCCAGTAATTGAATCCAAATAATAAAGGAAAATACAATTTTAATATTTGTAATTTTTCATTAAGCTATTAAACGTGCCTGATTAGTTAGATATTTGAGTTAATAGAGCGAATTTTGCTTACGTATAAACATTACGAGACATGAGAAGGACCAGAAGAACATGAACAAAATGCGCAGTAAATGTTTTGCTCTTTATGTGATTTTTAGAATATGCTTAAAAAAATCAAAACAGTTTCTTTATTTAAAAAATAATATCATTGAAAAGTTTCCATTACGTGATATAATTATGTTAAAAGCTCAATTTTGATACAATAAATTTGAATGTATTTTAGAGATAATTTTTTACGTTTACAGGAATTGGAGCGTTCTTAAAATTTTCTATTATATGTGCTATTATATTGCACATATGCAATCATATTGTGCTATTATATTGCTACCACTAAAATAGGGGTAGCAATACCTTTGCGACCACTATTATGAAACAGTAAAATTTCTGGTATATTTCTGGTAAACAGTATATTTCTATTGCAGATGTTAAAGGAATCTACGGCGAATATTTTTCTCCTAAAATAGTGGTGGCAAAGGTAATAAAATTAAAGCATCTGTGAACCCCAGTTTATAATTTTAGAAACTGCTTTGATACATTTTAATCATTGTAGAGAAAACAGTGTCAATGAAATATTTCTCAATTTATAGCATTTGTAAAAGTCTTTGTGGGGATTTATGGCTGCAGGCGGTATTGACGATAACAGCACAATCGATTCAAAAGACCAATTTCAATTTTATATTTATTTTATATCCTTACAGCAAGTGTTACATTTAAAATATATCGCGGATCTCATCGCACGTAACTACAAAATAAGGTTTCACGTTGATTATTTTGAAAAGCATGTTCAAAAAATTATATCAGTTTTGAGGTAAAATTAATTAAATATTCATAGTCGTTTATTTATTAATTTTATTTGTTTATTAGCTTTATTTATAATATCGGAAATACATATTTCTACATACAGGATGTTTTAAGTTAATTACGCCATTTAAAGCAACGTAACACAAGTTCTAATCAGTGTTGTTAATGTTTATTATTCAGATATGTGCCAGAATTTCTATATAGTAAAAAGCAACTCATTTCATCGGTCATTAAATATGACGATTTTTTAATATTAGAAATTTCTATTAGCTAACAGAATAAAAAAAATCCCCTAAATTGGCAACATAGGTTCTAATATACATATTGCCGTGAAATCGGATAACTGCTTGAAATAGCAAAGGGTTGCAAATGGTAGATTTTTAAAAATGGTTTAAAATTCGACCATCAGATTGAAATTCGGCGCTACGAGTGTTTAACTGGTGTTAGTTATATCGAATTACACAAAAACAGTAGACTAGCTGTAAAATATTTCATCTCCATCCATTAAATTTGTACTTTTTTCTAATAAGGATTTTCCGGTAGTAAATTTTTCATTACAACATCATTGATTTCAGTATGTGGATTTTGTGCGTACACGTGTGCATGTTTATACGCCGAGATTGTAACAACAACACCTATAGTGGTTGTTAAATTTCAGTTATCACAAATCTGTATTTATGTGCATGTTTGTTTTCGATTTGGTGTAGAAATTTTAAAAAGGATTTAAAATCAATTAATCCTCTTGCAGGTTCTATTTTATACATTCTGAATAGTCCATTATTTTGTTGCAACTCTAAAATTAGACATTTTGATGACCTTGCTTTTACATATGGTTGTAAACGTTGTCTCAGTCATAAAATACTTCTAAATGCCCAGAAGTGCATGTGTAAATATACACTAGTGTGCAAAACTTAAGCAACAAACACAAAATGCTAATTTCGAAGCACATAAGTACTCAAAAGGAAATTCTATAAACAACAAATGTAGAAACTAGGTACTACCCTAACAGCACAGACAGTCGATGTGAAGTCTTCTTGACATCGCAAATGGTCACAATTGTCACAGTCACTACAATGAACAGAAATGTGATATCTTTCATTCGTCTCATTTTTACTCTCATTTGGTCACTCCACTGAACAGTCACCATGACTGCTGCTTTTTGACGAGACACCAGGTGATTTTACAATGAAGTCATCTTGTGACTCTCATGTGACTGTCATTTTGACACTCCATTGTAAAGTCATCATGATAGCTGTTCTGTGACGAGTTCCCAAGTGACAGAAAATGAAATCATCTAGTGACTTTTCAGAAAGGAGTGCAATGATGACTTCACACTAGAGTGCCGATCACCGGAATGTCACCATGCGACTTCATTGTCACATTATTTGGCGACTCATCACAATGCAATGCTCACAATGACTTCAAAGTTCAGTCTTCAACTGACAGTGACTTGAGAATCACAAGGCGACTTCATTGTAATGTTACCTGGTGACCCATCACAAAGCGACAGCCACAGTCGCTTTTCAGTGTTAACAATCATTTGAGAGTAATAATGAGACAGACAGACAGCGCCCACCCTAGGGACCAGCTTTCGGCTAATGGCCAGGACGAACCCCTAAGCCTAGGGAGGGAAAAATATTACTATCCGGCGCTAGCTACAATAATTACAAGTTAAACTACAATTTTTACAAAGTATAAACGTTACCCAATTTTGCCACAAGGCTGGGCGAACGTTAAAATTATTACAATAATTGATATTTTACATAAACTTTAATTTTAGTTATTTATATAGCATTTTGAGATTAACATTATGATGACAATTATTTGTAGTCGTACATTTTGAATGCATTAGTACGTATACAATAACCTTTAGAGGTATAATATATTTTTAAATATGATTACAATATATAATTACAATATAAAATTCAAACAATTTTATTTACACACAATAACATTTTGAAATACACTATATACAGTGGCCCCTCACCCACACGCGACACACGGCAAACAAACCTCATCAACAGAAACCCCCCCCCCCAAAAAAAAGTAACATCCGTACTCAAATGTAAAAATAAAAACTTTTCCTTCCCCCCCCCCCTAAAATCCTCTATACTGTTTAAAACAGTGGTACGAAAAAGCAACCACCGAACATCGCGCATAAGTGAGAGGCCACTGTATTTACAATTTGGTACTGATACAATACATAAAACTTTTATTTATTTATTTATTTATTTATTTATTTATTTATTTATTTATTTTTTTACTATAAGAGGAATTTGTATTTAATAAATGAATATTTTTGATTTAAGATATTATAATTTTCGTAAAGTTGAAATAGTTGCTTTTTATCAGATAGTATATCTAGAATATTGTCAAGAGTTGTTTTAGTTTCATTATATGTGAATTTATACTTCATAAATTTACATTTGTCAAATAAATAATGTAGTGGGTCACCTCTCTGACAACACTGACACAAGTCATCATCTCTTTTGCCAATTCTATGTAAGAATGTAGGAAAACTTCCACATCCACTGAGGAAGTAGAGTGAGACTTTATCTTTACATATAAGCGAGCATTGAACCTTTGGAATAATACTATGAGTAAACCTGCCGCACCCTGAGGAGTCCCAGTTGTGTTGCCACCTGTCCAGCAATTGCAATTTAATAAGCTTATTAAGTAAAGAGCATGGAAGTTTAACTTCCTTGCTTACTGGCAAGTTGCAGTACTGTGCGGCCTGGTACGCCAGCTTGTCCGCCAGTTCGTTGCCCACAATACCCACGTGTCCTTTCACCCACGTGATATAGAAAATTTTATTTTTATTTTCTTTTAGTAATTTATGAAGGTCAAATATTTGTTTATATTTAGGGAACATATTGTTTAATGCTAATACTGTTGATTTGCTGTCTGAAAAAATTTGGGTTATTTTTTGATTTGTTGAGATAGCCCATTTTATCGAGTTAATAACTGCTGTAAGTTCAGCTTGAAAGACTGTGTTGTTATTTTGAATTTTGCAAGATTGTTCTTTAATTTTAATTTGATCTTTAAAGGCCACATAAGCATATGCTGTTTTGTTATCTGTTTTAGAACCATCAGTATAGATCTGTGTTATGTTAGGTTTGTTTATGTTTACATCCGTCAAAATTAAATTGTTAATATATATTTCAGGATTTGTTTGAAATTTATAGACTTGTTCTTCAATTTTGTTACATTCTAATATTTGATTATTAAATATTAAGATGTCGTTATTATTTTTAATTTTGTATTTAAGATTTTTTGCTTCTAATGTAAATAATAACGGTGGAATGCCCAGGAGCACCTGAAGTGTGTGCGTCGATACATTCTTATAACATTTTGTTATTGATGTTAAGCAAATTCTTTGTATTGATTGTAAGTTTCTTTTATAAATTATTCTCAGATTATTGTACCAAACCTCCGAGCCGTAATCGATAATTTTCTCGAGGACAGTAAGGTACCATTCTCGAAGAAAATCTCGTCTTACCCCCCATGTCGTTGAAAAAACTCCTTTAATGGATGATGTTAATGATAAAATTTTACTTTTGATATTTAATATATGTGTATGCCAAGTTAGATTACTTTCATAGTGGATACCTAATAATTTAAGTGTTTCAACACGTTTAATTTTAATGTTATTCAGTTTAATTTGAGGTTCTCTGTTCCTTAAAATGTTTTTACCCAGCATTATATATACCCGCTCGCTCCTCCGAGTGTTCTGGAATCGACCCTTTTGGTAGGGGAGAAGACCCGGAGCTCGGCATTGCGCGCAGTAGCGTCGACACGACGGGAGCCGGTGACTGACGAATCTCCACCTCAACGTTGGTGAGCGGGTGGTAGCGTGGTGGCGGAGTAGCCAACTTCGCTGGGTGGTGAGTCGGCTAGCGGCTCACAGAACCTGGGTTGTTCCCCCTTTGGGCCGGTTCTCGGCTGCAGGGGATCAGGCCTTCGGGCGGCAAAAAACCACCACATAGGCTGAATTCTCGCACCTAGTTGGTTGACTGTGTGTCGCCGACCTGGATGGTGATGTGAGAGCAAAGGCTAGCGAACGGAGATAGGACAGTCACCACCATTGTCTAGGGCAAGAAGGAGGGGAAGTCGGACTCTGTATGACAAGGGAACGCAGGAGGTTTCGTAGTGACGCTTGTCAGTGCGCGAGGCGGCATGCAGCATCCCTCGGTACTGTGCAGGCGGCGGAACGTAGGCGAAAGGTGAAGTGGGCTCGTACGAGTCATAAACATCACTGCACCCCATGCACCCCCTGTGTGTGGCACGTAGGTGGCGGGTTAGAAGAGACTCGCAAGTCGAGTCTGTAGGCCCTTCGAACCCATACACCCACTGTGTCTCTCCTCGTAGCTGGAGTAGTTGTGTGCCGCCCTCAGGGTCGAGCAGGAAAGAGAACGACGTTCAATCCGTTCGTACCAAGAGCGTGGGCGGTCGTCGAGGTGCCGAGGACCAACATGACCCAAGCGCCTTCTCTGGGAGGATTCAGAACCAATTCTCGAAACTGCCCGACTGCGAGGAACCGGGCCGGTGGCTCGTCTTAGGACGACGACAGAACCTCCCTTCGAACCTGGGGCCGAAACCAGTCCAGCGCGTCTATGCGTAGTCAGAGCTTTCTGTGCCTGACGGTTGGGACTAGCAGAACTCTCATAACAATACCTTCTCGTTACTAACCTCCAACCGGGTCCGTCTCTTTGGCGCATTTGAGGGGATTTTCCACATCCCTCAGAGTCCGGTAGTGGTCCTTCCATTCTTCCGTTATTAGTGCATTATATGTGCGTGATCTCCAGGAGTACCACGTCGCTTGGATCTCGATGCCTCGCGGGTGCTCCATGGAGGGACAACCCAGCCAGACGTGTCTATGCGTTGAGACCAGTTTTCTTCGAGGTCTCGGGTTGGCGAGAAGAACCTCCCGCTCTTTTGTAGTGATATTACATGTGCATGACCCGCTGAATGGTTCGCCATTCGGCGGTGACAACCCAGCCAGGCGTGTCTATGCGCTAGGGACCGAGTTTCTTCGAGGTTCCGGGTTGGCGAGAAGCACCTCCTGCTAGCCGCCCCAAATGAACTAGTCGCTTCCTCCTTCCCTAGGATTTGATATTCGGAAGGGGCGGTAAATTAATGGGAAGTGGGAGTGTTCTCCATTAGGCTGAGGACCCGTTTTCCCTTATGGGATTTCGGCAACGAGGCTGGGGTTCACTCTCGCTATCCGCCCAAGTGGAAAGTTAGTGGGCCTTAGAGGGAAGGTTCCACTAATGTTGCTTCGACCTAAATGTCATCAAACTCATTTGGGAAAGAGAGCATGAAGTGCAGGTAGGCGTACGCCCCCGCTTCGCTCTCCGGCCGAAGAGCACCACCTAGGGGGTCCCCGGGTAAACCGGATCCTCCATGGTCGTGAACTCGTATGGGCTCTTCAAGAGCCTGGAATCGGCGGATGATGCACGGCTGCCTTCGGCAGTCGCGACCTCTGTCTTATACCGTTTTGTCTGTCGATATTTTAAGTTTTAGTTTTGTACAGATATTACTAAACAGCGATATCATTTTATTTGATTTATCTTCAAGTTCTCGTCGGCTATTTGCCGCTATGATCATATTAAAATCATCACAAAAAGCTTTTAAGTTATGGAATTTTTCAGAATATGTGATTAATATTATGTTCGCTATAAGCAGCCAGAGCAGGGGACCAAGACATGAACCCTGCGGGCAACCTTGGTATGTTTCTCTTTGTGTGTTAATACTCTGATAGTCTATTATAATTTTTCTATTAGTTAAAAATGTTAGTAATATATTTTTCAGGTATTGTGGAATGGGTAATTTTTGTATTGTTTTGCCGAGGATAGTCCAATTTATATTGTCAAATGCACCCTGTATATCAAAAGATACCAAGATGCAATATTTGTTATACTGTAATTTTTTATGAATTTCATCGTTTACGGCTTGTAATAATTGAATAGTGTTTCGTCCCTCTCTGAAGCCAAATTGTTGTTCATGGAAGTGATTGTTAATTTCAAGGTAATGTATTATTCTGTGTTTAATTAATCTCTCCATTATCTTTCCCAGCATCGGGAGAAGGCAAATTGGACGATAGGATGAATGGAGCTTTGGGTCTTTATTGTTTTTTGCAAAGAAGATAACCTGGGCAATTTTCCAATTTTTTGGGAAATAATTTAAAGATAGACATTTATTAAAAAGATCGCGAATAAGACTTTTGTAGTTTTTGAATAAGTTTTTGATTAAAAATGCATCAATTTTGTCATAGCCCGGAGCTTTTAGATTATTCTGTTCTGATAGTGCATAATTTATTTCTTTAGTTGAGAAAAGTGGTGGGGTGGGAGAATTTTGTGTTTCCCTTACAAAGTTAGATAAAGGAGGATCAGGATTTTCTTGTGTGGGAAAATGGTGATTTAGCAAGTTTGTAAATGTATCTGAGATTGTGGAATATATATTAGAGCCAGTAAGTGTCGTATGTAAAAAATGTTGCTTTGTTGTATTTTTTGCTGTTGCAATTTGGAATGCTTTTCCAAATTTATCAATAGTCTGTACAAAATTTTTGCCAAGATTTGGCCTTTTCTGATTTGATATGTTTTTTATATAGTGCTCTTTCTTTCTTTAGTAGTATTTTCCATTTAGTATCACCTGTTCGTTTAAATCTCCTATTTAATGCGGCTATTTTGTTTCTGTGGGACTTCAGAGAGGCGTTCCACCATGTAAATGTTGGATATAGTTTTAATTGTTTCTTTTTGAGAGTGGAATTACATGTTTCTGAAATATTATTGTTAAAGGTATCTAGCCAGTTGTCTAATTCTTGCGTTGTTGTTATAATGTCAAGTTCATTTTGTAAGTCAGATACATATTTCTTAAAATTTTTGTTAAATTTTTTAAAAGTTGTATATTTGGTTTTAAATCTACCTAATTTTATGTAGTTAATTGAAAGTGCTATAGAAAATCGAATGTACCTGTTGTCTGACTTACTCATATTTTCTACGTCCACATACCACGTCTGGATTCTTTCAGAAATGTCCTGAGAGCACAACGTCACATCCGGATTAGTTGCACAGGGATTGTCAATTTGTCCAATGATTGATGCTGGTGCTTCAGAATCATTTATAAGAATCAGTTCTCTTGCCAATAGCAGGTATGTCAATATTGATCCCCGCTCATCCTCTTTTTGATAACCCAGGAGTGCCAAGTGGGCGTTAAGGTCTGCACCCAGTATCAGGTTTGTCATTGGGTTAAACTGATCTAACCATTTCATATCCTCAAGCAGGTTACTTTTTGGTTTAGAGTACAATGATCCCACTGTGAGTCTTCCGGTTGTTGTAGTAATATTGACGAACACTGCATTTTCATCTGAGTAAGTGTGGATGGCTGGAACATCCGGTCTAGTTATCACAACTGCAGCTGTTTGCTTTTTGGATGTAAAGACTTTCTATGCTGTTGATGGAATACCCCAAACTTTGTTTTTGATGTGGTAATAGTATTGGATGAGTAATATTGTAATTTTATTTTCATTGGCAAAGCCCCAGAGATGGTCTGTAGCTGCTCGACTGTTTTGTAGATTAATTTGTAGACATTCTAAATTTTCACTAAAAGGTGCTATTGTTGGTGTATGTTGAGATTGTATATCTTCTTTATTTAAAATATTGAATTGAAAATGCTATTTTTAACGAAGTTATTTCTATTGTAGAGATGATATTGATATATGGGACATTGACTTGTGTTTGCTGCATGATGAAAGTCATTTTCTGTATCTTTACAGTTTACACACATGTGTTCTGTTGGATTGTGTTTTACTTTACACTTGTCAGAATTGTGAGACTTCGTGCAGTACGTACATGCTCTTGGATATTGACATCTATTTGATACGTGGCCGTATCTCTGATAGTATCCACAACGTATTATTGGGCGATATTGTTCAATCCTACACGAGTTGAAACCAATAAGGAGTTTTCCTTTATTCAGTAGGTAATTGGCTATGTTGGCTTCCACACTTAGAACAAGTTGATATGTTTTAGATGTTTTTCTTTGAATGACTTTAAAAATAGTTATTGGTGTATCCCTGTTTAGATCTTCTATTATTGCTTGTGTTATTTCTTCTTGTTCTGTAATGTTAGGAATGCCAAGTATTATAATTTTCTTCGTGTTATATGGAGTATATTGAGATTCTATAATAGCTTTCAATGCTTCAACTTTGTCAATGAAGGTCCAAAGAGCTTTTGTTTCTTTTGGGCTGTCAGATTGTATTATCAGAAGATTTTTATCACGTGCTGGACTGCATACAATATGTGGAAGATCTTTATTTTCTTTAACTTTTCTATTCAAAATATATTTTATTGTTGCCATTGACATTGTCGTGTTTGGCTTCTTGTGTAATAACACTGCAGCTTTAGAGATGCCTATTTTATTCTTTTTTGGGATATTTTCCTTCATTGACTGCTGCAATACTTCTGAGTAACTAGTTTGGGATATACCTATTTTTGCTTGTTCTATAAGTGAGTACTCTCCCGTCTGGTCCATTTTTTGCAATATTTTGTTCGTCTTTGTTTCTGTGTTTTCCAGAGTTTTTTGAAGTTCTTCTATTGATGCAATGCCCGTACTTATTGTTAACCTCTGTGGTTTTGGTTTTTCTGATTTTAATTCCTGAATTTCGCAGAGTAGTTGCTGTATCGTTTGATCTCTTTCTTTTACTAACTTTTGAAGATCTTTCCCTACCTGCTCAAGGAGTTTTACATCTGTTAAGAGATTGTTTATTTTCGTATTTTCTTGGATGAGTTTAGCTATTTGTTCATCTTTTGAGATCAATGATTCTTTTAATTTTTTATTTTCTTCTTGTATCTTTCTGATTCCTTCTAATTGTTGATTTATTAGTTGAGCCTCGTTTTCGGTTTTATCCTGTTGATTCTGTCTTTGTATTGTAGTGTCCTGTTTTAATTTTTCAGTTTTTCTTCTAGTTCTTTCTTCTCTTTTTCTAAGCTTAAGATCTTTTCTTTCTGGAATGTCCTTTCCTTTGCTGTTTTTTCTGTGAAGTTGAAACTTTCTTCATATTTTTCCAGTCTTTTGTTAATTTCTTCTTTGTATTTACTCGCCTCGTCTGCGTCACCTTTTTTCATTCTTCGTAGGAAGTCGTTGTATTGGTTCATCAATGCTGTTAAGTCCATTCTTATTGCGTTTTTCTGTGTGAATTTTTGATACTTTATACTTGGGTTTTGGGTGTTATAGCGTCTGGATCTTCGTTTTAATACTGTTCGTGAAGTATTAAAAGCCGTAGTTGCTTCTGGACTTGAATGTGCAATTTTGTATTCAGACTCCGTTGTTTTCGAGTCATCTGAGTCATGTGAGTCCTGAGGTTGAATTGGTGAACTTTTTAGTTCGTCTTCCATGATGTTTTATTTTTGTCCAGTACTATAATTTGTTATCAAATGCGTATTTATAAGTATTTAACATAACTAAATGATATAGATTACAACTTATTTTTGTTAACTTTTCCAACTATAAGTTGAGGAATTTGATTAATTTGAGGTAATGTTTTTTGCCATTTAACAATATATCTTTATGTATCTGAATAATTACTATATTTTGTTACTTTTACACTTATATTAAACTTTTCATTTATTAAACTAGGCATCACTGGAGTCTAATCATGTTTAATGAAGGAAAGGGTAAATAGGAAAGGTCATAGCAAAAATCAGTGATCTAAATCACTGGAAATGACTAAGATAAAAACTTAATGTTATATGTGGGGCAAATTTGTAGATTATAATAATAATAATAAAATAATAAAAATAAAATAAAATAAAATAAAAATGATAGAATGAAAAAAAAGGGGGTGAGAGGGGAAATTTTTTGAAGAATCCTGATCAGAAAAACATTAGTGACCAATGCTTATGAGCGTCGCTGCACCCGGAGTCAAAAAGAGATTTTATTAATCATACAAAACCTAATATTATAGTTTAAATTTAAGATTAGGCCATATGGATTACTATTGCTATGCAAAGACATTCACCAGATAAGACATATTATGGAGAGTCTATATTCTAAAAACCTTTTATTTACAATATCTATATTATTTCTCCTCCATGTGGAAAGAGAGAGAAAAAAAAACTGAAATTGATGAATTTAACGAATTTGTTAAAATTATGACTCTGTAACAGGTAAATAGACAACAACTCGAGAAGTTTAGTATTAAAAGTGTGCCAGAGAAGGGAGAAAAAAAGTTTACACTCGCCTGTAAGAAGGAACGAGATCGACGCTGCACTTGAAAATGTACAAACCCTTGAACATTTGTAAATGTGGAGGGAAGAGGGGGGGGGGGAGATGGTGGTAAAAAATGAATTAGCGATTGAAAATAAGTTAATATATTGAGAAGCATAAGAGATGTAATAGAGACGGGGATTATAAAACGCCCTCTAGCGACACTAAATAAGAGTAGATGAAAATGCTTATTCAAATATAATATGTCACATCAAAACCTTCAAAATGATATGCAACACGGAATGAAAAGAATAAAATTGAAAGATAATGAAAATATTTAATAAGACGCCCTCTAGTGGCACCCGGAATAAAACTAACACAATATTTAATAAAAAGTTACCCTAAAAATAATAAAGAAGCAAAATGCTACAACTTAGCTTAAAATAAATAAATAATAAAAAAAAACATTAAGAATTTTGAAAAAGCGCCCTCTACCGGACACAAAAACGTAAAAAACATAAAAGAAATGAAAACTGGAAGTGTGTAAAAATACCTAAAAGTCGACACCAAACACGACTAACATGCAAAAAAGTAAAAAAAAAAAAAAAAAAAATGCACGATTGGTAAAAGAAAGCTGAGGAAAAAACAATTGTGGTTAACTCCTTACATATGAAAATTACACCCACTGTGAACTTATCGAAAGGCCAAGGGAAAAAAAAAACAGTCAAAAAAAAAAAAAAAAAAAAAAACAGTCAAAAAAAAGGGGGGAACCAAAACCGTGCCATGACAAAACTATATCCCTCCCTCCAACGGCCAAATGATGTTTCATTGATTTGCTATAATGCAGTACTAAATTGCAAAAGAAAGAAAAAAAATGTGGAATTTTAGAAAATGAGAAAAGAAAGAAAAAAAAAGTGTTAAAGTGTCTCCATATGATGTATGATATGATCTCCATATGTGTCTCCAAGTGATATACCATACCCACAAACATTAATTGAGAAAAGAAAAAAAGAAAAAAATTCTTTACCTGTATTCCCTTTTAATCCCTCCTTCTTTCCCCTTTATATTTATTTCCCCTTTCCCTTCCCATCTTCTTTAACAATAATTAAAATAAGGAATGAAATACGGAGGTAAACTGGCACTAAAATTTTTAACAGAACCAATATTACAAAAATAAGAGTTTTCATTACTTACAAACCGACAATAATAATATTTTATAAGATTATACCCATCCCATACAGAACCAAGAAAACATTAATAAACAAAATTCTTATGCGAAGCTGAAAATTACACCTCAACTCTGACTTCATATGAACAAGAATGCAAACCGTAACCAAAACTAGCGCCATATTGAATGAGAATAAAAACGAAAAAACAGCAATTTTAAAGTAGACATTTATCACACTTCATTACAAGATAATTTAATTAAAAAATATAGCAGAGAAAATCTTGGAATGTCTATCAAGCATACTTTTATATATTATTCAAATAATACTATTCAAATACACAAAATATTTACTTCATATTTATGCCTAAAAATGTAACCGCCCCATGTTAAACAACATGGAACATAGAAACAGCACTTTTCAAATATTCATTTTAAAACCTTGAAATTAAAATAGTTAAATCTAGTTGGTGGCAAAATATAGCAAGAGATTTAACGAACACAGAAAGAACACTAGTATTAAGTAAATACTTATTTTTAGATATATTAAAGCATTCTGAAAAAGGTAAACAAATCAATACGGCGCAAGACATGAAATTTTAAAATCTATATTAATACACTTTATTTTTACAAAAACTCTAAACTACTCACTGATTTATGATGAGATGACCTTGAAAGGTCCCAATTATAGCACATTATATTAATTGAAGCACAATTAACATTTTATTTAACTTCCTTAATAACACTGTGAAGACAAACTGACACTCCGAGTGCAACAACAACGTGATTTCAAACAACTACAACTACAGTTATAGATAATACCAGAAAGTCCGGTTGGTTTTAAAATGTTTATGATTCATGAAAAATACCCAGAACACTGAGAAAAATCTGGGGAATTTAATATAAGCATTGGTTTTGTATCAGTCCACTGCAATGGCTAAGCCCGGAGATAGGGGAACGAGATTAACATAGCAGAACAAAAATTTAAAAAGCCATATCTCCGGAATTAATGGACTGATTATGAACAAATAGGTGTCAAAATGATCAGGAAAAATTAACGGAAGAGAATAAACACGATTTAGAGTTCCAGCTTACCTAGAAACGTTAATTTAGAAGCACATTGTCGGAGCTTAAGACGAAGGTGACCGAACAGAATTAGCCCCCTGGCGGCTGTAATAATGAGACAGTAAAATTTCCCATATTTTAATTCACCGTAGCGATTGTGACACTTCAACCATGTGTGACGTCAAGGGGACTTCACATCGACTGGCCATGCTGTTAGGGTAGTACCTCTTTTCTACACTTGCTCTTTATAGAATTTCCTTTTGAGTACTCACGTGTTCAAAAATTAGCATTTTGTATTTGTTGCTTAAGTTTTGCACACCAGTGTATATAAAAATGCGTACTGTACTTGGAATTTCAAAAAAGTCTGCCACGAATATTTTAAATTAGAAAATTTTAATTTAATATTTAAACAGCAGAATTTGTAAACACCACGTTTAATCGTAAAATTTGTAATATTTTATGAGATTAAATAAAGCAAAACATTCCATTAAAAAACTATAGTAAAGAAGTACGCACCCTGACATATATATATAGGTTTTTCGGTTATTTCAGCGTCAAATTTTAAGCGGTAATAATGCACATCAAGACAAACAAATTTTCTAGTGGAAAATATGGTCGCAATTCACTTGTTATGTCAAAAATACGGATAGATGCACTTCAAACCACACCCTAAACAATAATGAAGATATCGTCGTATACTTTTCAATATACTTATCTTCTTTTATTCGAAATGTACACACATCATAACATTTACTGAAAATGAACTCCATACAATTGCAATATAAACTGAACTGGACGTAAAAAATACACCGAGCTTTCAAAACGTGGCAGACGTTGTATTTTGTATATGGTGGGAGTTCAGTCTCAGTAATTGTTGTGATGTGTGCACATTTTGAACAAAAAGAGGTAAGTATGTTCAAAAAATAGCTACGGCGTCTTCATGATTGTGAAATCTATGTCTTAATTAGTATCTATATCTTAATTATTTAATGTTAAGTTGAATGAATCAATTGTCATTGAAATCGGGCCTTTTGTTTCAATCGGACAAATTTTAATTGCAAAATTGTTTAGTTTCAATTCCCACAGCTAAGGGGTGCCCTCAGTTCTAAATAAAACTCTTTCCGATCAAAACTTTGGCACATGTCCCTTCTGCCTACGACATCGTATAGCAGGCGCTGCAAAACCTTTTAGTTCCATTCTATATCTTAATTAGTTCGTGTTATGTTGAATGATCTAATTCTCATTGAAATTGGGCCCATATCACCCGAAAAAATACCACTCACTGGTCATTAATATTCAGAAATAGTGGTAACCAAGGTTTGAAAAAATTATACCGAAGTTTATCTAGTACATGGGGAACTGAGAGAAGGTTTCGTTTGAATCGGACTAATAATTAAATAGTTCTGATTTTGGAGGCAGGTTGGAGGAGAAGGAGGGTGTTTCGAACAGAGCATTAACGCGATATTTAAACTACAATCGAACATTCACCTCCCCCCTCCCCCCCCCCCCCCACACACACAGAATTATATCAACGGCGTTAAAAATTAGGAATTATTAACTTTTGAAACAGAAACAAAATTACTTTTTTTTTCATACAAAAACAGTAAGTTATCGTTGTTAATTTCTAAAATCAAATACATAAATGACGTATACATGAAAAACTCTAAAAATTGTATAAAACAAATGGCAAAAATTCACAACTCGCTGTTCGAATTGCAATCAGCTGACGAGCTTTTCATCTGCCAATCACAACTGCCCTCCAATGATGTTTGACTTGTAGTGAGCGATTTGTGACGTCATTTGAAACAAAAAATGCAGCAAAATATGAAAAAAAAATGTTAAAAAATGAAACTAAAAGAAAAAATCTAATAAAAAAATCGGGTTAATAAATAATCCGCCCTTCCCTTTTAAAATAAAGATTTTTTATCTGTAAAGAATTATCAACTTTCTCCAAGCTAAAAAGAATTTTAAAAAATGGCGATTGTGAGTGTATCTGAGGCTGAAATGGAAGCAACCACCGAACTAATCAAGAGTTCTGGGCAAAATTACTTGTTGTCGAAGGAAAAAATCGCCAAAAAATCAAAACTCGCTGTACGAATTTCGCATGAACTTTATTGAAAAGAGGATAAAATTTACTATATTGGGCTAAAAGATTGGAACCGGATTCCGGTTACTAATGTGGGTAAATCGCAGCGAAACGTCAAAAAACACTAAAAATCGCATGTTTGAAATCATGATTTTTTATCTGTAAAGAATTATCAATTTTCTCCAAGCTAAAAAGAGAAAAAAAATGACGATTCTGATCGTATCTGAGGTTGAAATGGAAGCGCAACCACCGAACCAATCAAGCATTCTGGAAAAATTTGTTAGTGTCAAAGGAAAAAAAATCGCCAAAAATTCAAAAATTGCTGTACAAATTTCTCAATAACTTTATTGAAAAGAGGAAAAAATTTACTATATTGGGCTAAAAGATTGGAACCGGATTCTTATTATTAATGTGGAAAAATCGCATCAAAACGTGAAAAAACACTAAAAATTGTATAAAAAATTTAATTTAAAAAAATCTATTCAAAAATTCCCAAAATCTGGCTTCGAGGTACAAAACTACATGCATAAAGGTACCTTCCCACCAAATTTTGTAGCTCTGCGTGCAGCGGTCTCTTCAGAACACAACCGAAAAACACACACATACACAACACACACAAACACAGAAACTTGCTTCTTTATTATAGTTGGAGATGTATGCGCAAAATTTGATGTATTTCTTGTATTTCAAAATAATTTTACGTTGCTGCATTAATAACTTTTTGTAATGTTGCTATTGGAATAACATATTAATTTGGCCGTTTGCATTGTTTTTGTTTGTGTCCTACTATTATGGTCATCTTGCATTTTGAATAATTTGTATAGTTTATTCTGTATGGGCTTATATAGTTAACAATTTTAAATGTATGTACTATGGTATTTTTATACCAGTTATGATGAGATTATCTTCTTCTATGTAAATATTGTACATTAATTAAAATTTATGTAATCAAGGTTCATTATTTATACTATTTTTTATTATTTTTCTTTTTATAACTAAATTAGTGATTTTTGGTATAAATTAAACTAGAAATCAAATTAGTCTAGAAATCAAATGATAAATTTGTTTTGATTATTGATACTTATTAACCTAGCAATCAAATGATTTGTAGTATTAATTTTATAATATATTATTTTATATTATTTACAATTTTATGTTCATTTATATTTAAACATTGTCTTATATTATTTATGATCTCACTATGGCAAGTAATAAAAAAGATTTAGCGACTGGCAATTTAGGCTTTAATAATAATATTATGCCTAATGCTCGGTACATGGAAATTGACAGGGATTTCTTTGGATCGTCAAACAGCTACCTGTCTTATTGTCCCTCTGTAAATCTCAAATTCAAAAAATGTTCATCACCACGCTGCTTAACTTGCCTACATGCAGATCCACTACAAATTGTTAATAGTTCTAACTCGAAATTTAATGTATTCTTCTGTAAAGCATAGAATATTATTTATTCGATTAATTGCAATATGTGTAAGATCGAATATATTGGTCAATCATGTAGTCCACTGCACTTCACAATCAATCAACCTAGACAGGATATTATAAAAAATAATTCTACAAATGTTGAGCATATGCACTTTAGACAACATGACTTTAAAGATATTACTATTAAAATCCTGAGTATGCACAAAAATATCAGTGATAGACTACTTTATGAATCCATTTATATCAAATCTCGTAACTCTTTATATCCTTATGGTCTAAATTCTAAGTTATTTAATCGTGCAAACCTTGTTTATACAAATACTAATAAACATGTACATTATACTAGCACTTATGCTAATTTAAATCATAAAGTAAATTCAAAAACTACACGTACAAAAAGGGGTAGATATGGTACTAATACACAGTATATTTCTAGTAACGATATTATACAGCAATTATCTAATATGGAAAATGAATTCACTAATTCTTTCAATTGGTTTGACATAAGGAAACACATTTTTTCGATCAAAAAGAAAAATCTTAAGAATTATTATAAAGTTTTTTTTAACATTAAATTTATCACCACATTTTAGTGATGTATATTTTGATCTTCTATTATATAGATTTAATCAACTTAATGTAAACATTTCAAAAAATACTTATAATAAAACTAACAATACTCAACTTATAATCACTTTTCCCAATATAGTACTTAATAAAATTCATATACACAATGTAATTAATAACAATAACAAATTCCCCATTAAAAATTTTACAATACACAAATCATACAAATACAATGTTACACTTGGACGTAGGATTTTCAATTACAATAATTTTGCAAAATTTCTTACATCAAATGATAAACCTCCGTGCTTATGTAATAATCCTAGTTTTAGTAATTATGTAGATAAGGTACATGGTCACATTATTACAGGGTATATTAATATTGTCGAGAATGATTATCTGCGCAATTTTATGACTAATGGGACTAAATTTCGAATACCTTCATGTTATAATATTTTTTCTATATTAAAACAATTTAATCTGTATCTTGATCTTTTATATATAAAATTTCAATAGATTATAATAAACCCATTGAATTTTTTAAGGGGTGGAAATTAAATGTATTAAGTAATTTAAATGTTGAACTTTTAAGAAATATGGAAAATTTTAATTTTAATGTTAAACAACTAAATAGTGAAATAAAGAATTTACAAAACAAATTTATTATTACTTATGTTGATAAATCACCAAACAACTATGCTTTCATTTGAAAAAAATATTATTCGCAGGTAATATCTAATGCTATAAATACAAGTTTAAATTAAAAAAAAACTAATTTTAATACCATTATTAATAATCGACATATATTTCAATATTATAAATTGCTAAAAATAAAAAAATACAACTTTAATTATCCATATATTGCTGTTACACCTAAATTTCATAAAACTCCTATAAAATTTAGAACGTAACTATAGGCTGAAATACGTATAATAATAATGCAAGTAAATTTCTATTAACTATTCTCACTAAATTGTTTGAACTTACAAAACTAAAAGATAATTTGTTTAGCATAAAAAATAGCTTTCAACTTGTTAATAATATTAAAAATTTAAATAACATAAATTACATGAAGACGTTTGACTTTAATGACTTATTTAATAACATTGATATCAAGGATATGTTCAGGATTGTCAATTTATTATACAAAGAATACAAGGATTCCATAAAATTAAAAAATAATATTTCTTTAAATTACTTTAAAACTTTAACTAGATTTATTCTACATCATAAAATTATATTGTTTTTAATGAGACGGTATATATTCAAAGCTGTGGATTACCACAGGGTGGCATTGTTTCTTCAATTCTTGCAGAATTATATTTATATTATTATGAGCGTAATTCACATATTGCTAATTGTAAAATGTACCGTTATATAGATGATATAATTGTCTTCTATTTTAATAACAATTCAAATTATTTACTACCAATAAAATATCATAAAAATTTAAATTATAGTTTCAACGTTATGGTAAAGAATGAAATTAATTTTCTTGATCTTAAGATAATTCTTAAAGATAATAAAATTTTGTTTGACATTTATGACAAAAGAAAAGATTTCACATTTAAAGTTAACTTATTTACTAATTATAAGTCATGTATACATAAATCAATATTTGTAAATATTTTACTAAATTTTGCACATAGAATTAACAATCTTTGTTCTAATAATTTTAGAACTCAAAATTTAAAACTTATCCTTCAACATGCAATAGAATATGGCTATCCCTTTTATTTAGTTAAGTCAATTTTACGAATATAAATTTTGCTTTCATTGGGGTTATATGTTTGTACATTATTTCTGTTAAATCACTTACATTTTGATTGTTGATATATTTGGCTAAAGATTGAATTACTTTATGTGCGAGCTGAATGGGAATATTTTGGTTAAATATCTTTCATTAATTAAAAATTTAAATAATTGTGAGTTATAATTTTTTTCCTTTTCTAGGTAGAGAACTTTTAATAAGATATTGTTCCAATAAGTGCGTTTGCCATATTGGAAAATTTCTGTTTTTTTTCTCCTTTCCAGGTAGAGAACTTTTAACAAAATATAGTTCCAATAAGTGCGTTTGCCATATTAAAAATTTCTAATTTTTTTTTTATACTTTTCAAGCTAGAGATTTTTTTTTTGCAATATATTAGTTCCAATAAGGGAGGTAATTATTTTTTAGTTATTGTTCCATATTCTTAAAATAGATGGCAGCACCAAATAAATTATCTAAAAATTTTTTTTTCTCTAAACTTGGAATACAAGTGAAATTTTTAAATTTTCCAATAATATAATATATATAATAAATTTATTTAAGTTAAAAAATATTTTTAGTAAATTAATTTATAGATTTTATATTATTTATTTGTATTTTTTAAATTTTAAATTAGAAATAGTTAAAATCTTAGTGGTTAAATTAATATCTGCTACTGTTAGCTACTTAACTGTAGTTTTCACCTGTACTTTTGCATTCACTTACTCACTTTTACCATATGCTTTGCAAAATTTGGTTTCGGATTACGGATAAATGATGTTGTAATGTTTAGATTTTCTTTGTCTTCCTTTGTATTTATTTGTTTATACATGTATTTATTTTCTCCCCTCTATTACACATTGTTGGTTTGATTTGTAGTGTTCCATTTTCAAAGGTATCCTTGTTTTTCAATTTTGTTCCAATGATTTTTTGGGCTTGGAATTGACACAATTTTTGGTATTAAGCTGGTATCAATTACAGAAAACAATCATTCTTTGCTTATAATGTGGTTTCCCAGCCCTTGAAAAAGTAAATTACATTATAAGCCTACATTTGTGTTTTTACTTATGTTTCACTTTTTGAATAAATAATACTTCATTTGTTAGGAGTATGTTTTATAATGTTTAATTTGAGTGCTATATGGGGTAATAATTTCATTGCATATGGTCAGTTGCTTCTGTTTCAATGGTTAATTTTTGCAATAAGTTTATATATATATATATATATATATATATATATATATTAGGGCGGTTCAGCCATATATGTAAAACAATAAAATTGCATTTACATACCAACACCCCCCCCCCCCCCCCACGCACACACACACCTAAATTATTTTAGACTTGTGCACCTTAATATTTAGGTTGAATTTTAACTTCATATTTTAACTGCAAGAGACTTTACCCCCACTAACTTCATAAGTTAGTGTATTCAATTGTAATTTCTCTGTCTCTCTCTCTATATATATATATTTAAAGACCTCCAAAATTGACGTATATTTTTTTATTTTACAATTTCGTACAAAGAATAAAACAATATAAACGTTTAAAAAAATAGAAATGTAAGTATATTGTGCCCTTTGATATTACAAAATAGTGTCTAAAACTGATTTTTCCATTGTTTCTGATGGAATTGCTTCTGCGACCTGCAGCAAGAATTGTTTTTTATCTTAATCATTTCTTGTGATTTTATTGAAATCTCCAATAAGCTTAACCCCTTGTTCTGCATTGTCATTCACTAGAAACTAACTTGTAAATTTTTAAGCCGTTCTTTTCCTTTACTGTAGTCATCTTTGTCATCCCATTTTCAGGAGAAAGGGTTTAAAAGGACTTGCTTATATTGATACGAGATAAGAGTACTGCTGTTCTTTTTATCGCAAATTCTGACAGTCACAAACCATCTTCTTTAAAAATCTCAGATTCACCTGTTACCTTGTCACCTTAAGTGTATATAATAATATACATAAGAATAATCATAGCTGTTATTCGCTCTACAATTAGTTGTTTTTCTTCCAGTGAAACTATCAGAAAAGAGAGAAAGTCGTACTAATTCATCAAAACACTCAGACATATTCTGTTCTATGTCTTTTCTCGCAGAAAGCTCAATCGCTTTGTTTAATAAATAGATTATTTTCAAGATTTTTAGCTGTATTGCAGTACATTCATCGCAGTGTTGCCAGATTGGGGCTGTAAACTGCTTTTAATAGGATGAAGAACATCTTTAAAAATGTTTGCTATTGGAAAATATCCTTCTATAGTTATTGGTTTAGGAAACTGGTTATTGGACAATAAGATGAGCTGACTCTTATATATTTAAGAACCACTTTAAACACAGTATAAGAAATTAAATTTCTTTATTCCACTTTTGGATGCATGTTTTTAGCACTTTCCAACCTAGTTGAAAAGTGCTTATGACTTCGGTTTGTCTGGCCGTCTGCCGTCTGGCCGTCTGTCCGTGCTCTAACTCCCGTAAATATGCTCGGATTGCTCTGCAATTTTTATATGTTACTGTCGTTATCTATAGCATGTTCCCTATTTCAACGGAAGTGTGTAGCACTTATAGTTTTTTTACAGGGACACTCAAAAGAATTCCGTTACATTGCGGTCTATGGGGAAAAATCATTTGCTGTTTATTTAAATAATGTTTCACTATTTTAAACGCATTGTAATTTATATATATTACTAAGGTGCATTAGAAGAAGCTTAATATGGAACAGGGTGTGCATAGCACTTATAGTTACTTTACAGGTACAGTAAAAATAATTCCGTTACATTACGTCTATGGAGAAAAATCGTCTGCGGTTTATTTAAATAATGTTTCACTATTTTAAACGCATTGAAATTTATATAGATTACTAAGGTGCATTACAAGAGACTTACTACGGAATATTGTGTGTATAGCAGTCATCGTTCATTTACAGGGACACGCAAAAAATTATCTACTGTCTGTTAACAATAATTCCTGGAAGTGCGTTTTAAGTTATTGAACGCGATTTTAATTTTAACTTGCTTTTTGTCTATTACGTGGTGTGTATAAATTCTGTAGATCCTATACAGGGCAGCACAAAAGTTCGCGAACACATTTCTGTTTATTGACAAACTCCAGACGGAGAATTTTAAACTGTGCTACGCGTTTCCTAACTGAACTAAAATTATCATCCTATGTAGTATATATACAAATCTATAGATCCTATACAGGGCTGAATAAAAGTATTCGGATATTTTTCCGAATATTGTATATGTTGGAAATTCCTGAAATTATGTTTTTAAATATGTTATGCGTTTTCTAAATTGTTTACTTAGATGTTAGCTTTTAGCTTATTAAACGGAATGATTTGTAAAATTATTTTGGAAGCGTTGGAAAGTGCTATATAATCTATGCTTGACGCATGATTTTTCGTTCTTGTTAAAATTAGCAACGCAATTCTTAGTTTTGAATGCATCAGAATTTAATGTTATCCTTCTTATTAATATTTTCTAAGCACATGAATCGCGTGTAATTATAAAAAATTTTATTCAATTAAAATTAAAATTTATTAAGAAACATATGTTTAAGCTTCAAACCAGTTAATAATAATAATAGTAGTAAAAACAATAATATTAATAGCAATAATAATAAGTATTATCATTCTTAGGAGAATTTCATCAGCAAGAATATTCTTCTCAACATTTTTCTTTCAAAATAAATACTAGAGAAAATACATTTAAGATGAAAATTATTTTTAGCATATTATTTGAATTATGAAATATTTATATGGGTCCGGGGCTAAAAATTCTCAGAAAAATGCAATTTTCTTTTTTTGGCTTAAAAAAATACTGAGTTTTTAGCGTTAAATACCGCAAATTGCATGCTTTTATCTTCATTAGATCCAGAGATATAACACCTTTCGCCTTGAGAAGCGATGCATCAGCTGCCCTTTGACAGAATTAAATGCCCCAGTCAGCTGGGAAATTGTAAACAAACGGCATTGCCGGTCTAGTTGTATTGTATCTTTCTTTTGAATATTCGAGGTAATCCGATTTCAAGGTCGAAGTGAAGTGATTTCACGTTTGTTTATCAATATTCCCCGCGCTTGTGATCGTTTGTTGTGCGCTATGCTGTGGATTTATTTATGCTCTTGATAAGTACTAAAAACAAGCCTAAAGTGCCAATGTATTAGTTTTAACTGTATTTCTTTCAACTGGAATTAAGGGACGCAAAAGAAAATTAACTACTGCAAAGTCAAATTTGATGAAAGTAAAAAGAAATAAAATGTGTTTTTCGATTTCAAACGTAATAAATGAAAACATCTTACATCGAGTAAAAGAAATTGAAAATACTGTAAGTAAATCAGTATCAATCAATTTTCTCTTTATATGAAATTACTTCTTCCATAAAATGTTCTTTTTGTGAAATTAAATTAATTTTTAAGTAATTTTCAGTTATTTGCATTAAACTTTATTAGAAATATATAAGTGCAAAAAAAGAAGAAATTTGTGTCAAATTGTTGAAAGGTAAATGAAGTTAAAGTTTTTTTTACTTATCTCAGAATGAATTTTTTCACGATTTGTCAACTTTTAAAAAATATATCTAAAGTTCCTTGCAAGATATATGTATGAAATTTTCAAGAGAGATTTTATGCTATATTTCCAACAAATTGTCGTCAGGATTTTTAATTTTGAGTGATAATTGTGAAAGTATGCTAATTAAAGCAAAACTCACTCATTTTTTTTTTTTTTACTAACACTAAAAAATATTTATATATAACCATATACATATACATAAATATACATATATGTAAAAAACTACATTTATTTATTTATTTATTTATTTACTTATTTATTTATTTATTTTGTAAAATTCATAATCAATATCTTAAGAAATCCTGAAGACAAATTAAAATGACTCATTTTCTGTAACAAAAATAAATAAATACAAATTTTGTAAATCGAGTAAGTACTTCCAGAGTTATATCAAAAATTAAATATGTTTAAAATTTAAAAATTTAAAAATAGAATTCTTGTTTTAGTTTAATGTTGTCCATAAATTTATTTTTTGTAAATAATGCTCAGAAATATTGCTATATATAATAAACAATTTTAGATAAATTAAATGTTTCTGAAATGTAAACCATTTGTTGCATTCCCTATGCTTCTGCTAATGTTAAATTACGGGAGTCATTGAGCACTCTCTTAGAATTTGAGTAAGAAGCTAAAAATTTACCAGCATTATACTATTAGTGAGTCAAAAAAATAGAGGGTAGCCTGACCAGAAAATTTTTTAATCACCCTAATATATATATATCTATATATTCCGTAATTTCCGGCATATAATCCGCGGATCAAACAATCATGCTTCGACACGGAAATTTTAATTTAAATAACATAAATTACTATATCGCTGTTAATATTTGACTCCAATTATTGAATAAAATTTCTTGTTCGAAACATGATTGTTTGATCCGCGGATTATAGGTCGGAAATTACGGTATATACAGTAAAATCTCGTTACAACGAATCTCTGGAGACCACTGATTAAATTCGCTATAATGAAATATTCGTTAAATTGAAAATATTTTTATACTGAAATAGAATAATATGACTTTTTTTACAATCCAAATTATATTCGTTAAATCGAGGTTCGTCGTAACGAGATTCTACTGTATATGACGCTGAATGCCTGATAAATATCAGTCTGCTTGCAACAGTCATGCATATCTATATATATATTTGTCTTACGTGACGCAGAAATAGGGCTGAATTTCTACCTTATCGTTGGCAACAACCGTAGTTTCCATAGCTCAGACCAATGAACAGGCAAGATTGTGTTAACTCCTCCTCCAATATGGCGGTCAGTGTCAGAGCAGTGAAACTCAAGTTAACAATTATTAAAAATAAAATAATATGAACGTAATCCAAAGCGTCTGAGATGATTCCTCATTTTAATTATGAGTAATATTGTTAATTTCAAATGAATTCTCAACTCTTATTTAGAATTTATTTACGAATTTCACTCAAACGAAAAATCGGAGATAATAAAATATAAACTTTCTAGAATGCCCCTGCTGCCATCTGTTGCTGTTTTATTGAAGTACAAATAATTTCTTTTGCAGAAATCAATAATCAATTAAAATAATAAAATGTCGAACGAAATTTAAACAATCATTGATGATAAACTATCTTCCTAAAACGTAGTTTTTTTTTTTTTTCCCCTTTAATGAATTTAAGCCGTGCTGTACAATATTATAGGTGCAATAAGTTTTAAACTAATTATGTTTCCAAGATCCTTTTTTCATAGTATTTAAATGGTTTATATGCCCATTAGAAGCATCAACTAAATGCATTTTTAGTTGTATTTTCAACGGAGTTTTCAATTAATTTTCATTAAAAAAATTGTCATTTTCATATGTTCAAATGATTTATTGTAGTACTTATTCTGGCTAGAATTACTAGAAAAATAACAAGAACGAAAAATCATGCGTCAAGCATAGATTATGTAACACTTTCCAACTCTTCCAAAATAATTTTACAAATAATTACCGTTTAATAAGCTGAAAGATAACATCTAAGTAAACAATTTGGAAAACGCATAACATATTTAAAAACACATTTTCAGGAATTTCCAACATACACAATATTCGGTTGGGTTGGGTTGATTATTGACGGCCAATTATCTACACTAGGGATATAGGCCCGGGGGGAGTGCCCTTCGTGGGGGTCTTTCTAAGGGAACCTAATCCGTATTTACGCATGGATAAATCCACGGCTCGAAGAAAACCACGAAAACTCCGAAAGATTAGGCCGACGGGCGCGATTGGGATCGAACCCAGCACCTCCCGTCTACCAGCTTCGAGAGCACAACCTCTCAGCCACTGTTGGGGCTATACAATATTCGGAAAAATATCCTAATACTTTCATTCAGCCCTGTATAGGATCTATAGATTTGTATATATACTACATAGGATGCTAAATTTTAGTTTAGTTAGGAAACGCACAGCACAGTTAAAAATTATCCTTCTGGAGTTTCTGTCAATAAACGGAAATGTGTTCGCGAACTTTTGTGCTGCCCTGTATATATGATCTACAGAATTTATACACACCAAGTAATAGACAAAAAGTGAGTTAAATTTAAAATCGCGTTCAGCAACTTAAAATGCACTTCCAGGAATTATTGTTAACAGACAGTAGAGAATTCTTTTGTGGGTCCCTCTAAATGAACGATGACTGCTATACACACAATATTCTGTAGTAAGCCTGTTGTACTGCACCTTAGTCATATATATAAATTTCAATGCGTTTAAAATAGTGAAACATTATTTAATTAAACCGCAAACGATTTTTCTCCATAGACGTCATGTAACGGATTTCTTTTGACTGTCCCTGTAAAGTAACTATAAGTGCTATACACAGCATATTCCTTATTAAGATTCTTGTAATACACCTTAGTGATATATATCAATTACAATGTGTTTGAAATTGTGTAACATCATTAAAATAAACCGCAAATGATTTTTCCCCATAGACCGTAATGTAACGGAATTCTTTTGAGTATCCCTGTAAAAAAACTAAGTGCTACACCCTTCAGTTGAAATAGGGAACATGCTATAGATGACGACAATAACATAAAAATTGCAGAGCAATCCGAGCATATTTACGGGAGTTAGAGCACGGACAGACGCCAGACGGCCATACGGCAGACAAACCGAAGTCATAAACACTTTTCAACTAGGTTGGAAAGTGTTAAAAAGGGGCTAGCGAGCTGTGACCGCGTAGCGGTCTCAATGGGAATTGTTTGCAATTCACGGGGGGTTGACGAGCGTTAGCGAGTTAGGGGGCTGAGCCCCCAGTATATTTTTTAAATACTACATATAATGAAGAAATCAAATATTATTTTATGTATTTTTGCATGTAAACATAACGGGAAAACAGTACTTTTTAAATACATTTTATGATATTATTTGTACCGCACTATATCATACAGATGATCTTACCCAAATCTTAGACACTGTGTTGTTTGAAACATTCCCAATTTCATGCATTTTTAGCTCACAGGCTATCAAAGCCTGAGAGCTTATGTGCCCGCCGGTTCTGTATGTACGTACGTACGTATGTATGTATGTATGTACGTAACGCGATAACTCTTCATAGAAATATCCGTTTACCTTCAAATTTTGTTTATAGGTTCACTGTGTTAAGGCGCTTATCTGATTAGTTTTCGGGATTGATTGGTTAAGTGTAAAGGGGCGGAACGGGGGGGCTAATCCCCCCCTTAATTTATATAAATGGGTTTTTCATGCAGAATTATCCCATTTGCTTCAAAATTTGTTTATAGGTTCATTGGGTTAAGACGTTTCCCTGATTAGTTTTCGGGATTGATTGGTTAAGTATAAAGGGGGCGGGACGAGGGGAGACGGGGGGGGGGCTAATCCCCCCTTAATTTAGATAAATGGGTTTTTCATGCAGAATTATCTGATTTTCTTCAAATTTTGTTTATAGGTTCATTGGGTTAAGACGCTTCCCTGATTAATTTTCGGGATTGATTGGTTAAGTATAAAGGGGGGGAATGGGGGGGATAATCCCCCCTTAATTTATATTAATAGGTTTTTCATGCAGAATTATCCCATTTGCTTCAAAATTTGTTTATAGGTTCATTGGGTTAAGACGCTTCCCTGATTAGTTTTCGGGATTGATTGGTTAAGTATAAAGGGGGGGAACGGGGGGCTAATCCCCCCTTAATTTAGATAAATGGGTTTTTCATGCAGAATTATCCAATTTTCCTCAAATTTTGTTTATCGGTTCATTGGGTTAAGACGCTTCCCTGATTAGTTTTCGGGATGGATTGGTTAAGTATAAAGGGGGGGAGTGGGGGGCTAATCCCCCCTTAATTTATATAAATGGGTTTTTCATGCAGAATTATTCCGTTTTCCTTCAAATTTTGTTTATAGGTTCACTGTGTTAAGGCGCTTCCCTGATTAGTTTTCGGGATTGATTCGTTAAGTATAAAGGGGGGGAACGGGGGGGCTAATCCCCCCTTAATTTATATAAATGGGTTTTTCATGCAGAATTATCCCATTTGCTTCAAAATTTTTTATAGGTTCATTGGGTTAAGACGCTTCCCTGATTAGTTTTCGGGATTGATTGGTTAAGTATAAAGGGGGGGAACGGGGGTCTAATCCTCCCTTAATTTAGAAAAATGGGTTTTTCATGCAGAATTATCCGATTTTCTTCAAATTTTGTATATATATTCATTGTAATTAGAGACTTCCCTGATTAGTTTAAGGGGTTCATTAGTTAACTATGAGGGGGGAGGGCTAACGGGGGGATGACCCCCCCCCTAATATATTGTTGATTTCTTTATTTTTCTCTTATTTCAAATTCTTTGAAATAAGAGTATAATATACAATTAGTGTGAATAGCCTGTGAGCTCAATGCCCTCAGTTTAACTGGGCAGTTTTCTTTTTATTAACACTTTCCAACCTAGTTGAAAATGTTTATGACTTCGGTTTGTCTACCGTATGGCCGTCTGGCCGTACTCTAACTCCCGTAAATATGCTCGGATCGCTCTGCAATTTTTATATGTTATTGTCGTCATCTATAGGATGTTCCCTATTTCAACTGAAGTGTGTAGCACTTATAGTTTTTTTACAGGGACACTCAAAAGAATTCCGTTACATTACGGTCTATGGGGAAAAATCATTTGCGGTTTATTTTAATGATGTTACACAATTTCAAACACATTGTAATTGATATATATCACTAAGGTGTATTACAAGAAGCTTAATAAGGAATATTGTGTGCATAGCAGTCATCGTTCACTTACAGGGACCCACAAAATAATTCTCTACTGTCTGTTAACAATAATTCCTGGAAGTGCATTTTAAGTTGCTGAACGCGATTTTAAATTTAACTCACTTTTTGTCTATTATGTGGTGTGTATAAATTCTGTAGATCCTATACAGGGAAGCACAAAAGTTCGCGAACACATTTCCGTTTATTGACAGAAACTCCAGAAGGAGAATTTTAAACTGTGCAAGTATTCGGATATTCTTCCGAATATTGTACATGTTGGAAATTCCTGAAAATGTGTTTTTAAATATGTTATGCGTTTTCCAAATTGTTTACTTAGATGTTATCTTTCAGCTTATTAAACGGTATGATTTCTAAAATTATTTTGGATGCGTTGGAAAGTGTTACATAATCTATGCTTGACGCATGATTTTTCGTTCTTGTTATAATTAAAACTACTTTTCTAAAATGTCACTCATTGCTTTTCAATTTGCATACATTCTTTTCTACATGGAAATTATTAAAACTGACGGAATGTTAATTAATGAAATCTGTATGAAAAAAAAAATATTTAAAGATATTACATGCATTTTATTTGTAAGAACGTATAAATGTCCTTCTGTGAAAATATAAAACTAAAATTATTTTGTAATCTTTCCGGGAATTCCTAGAAAAACATCGACAAAAAAGGACTGGTGAAGAATTTCGTTCGATCATATATAGAGGAAATCACCAACACCTTTACAATGTTAGAAAAAAAAAATCAAATCCTAGAATTTATCATCCAGGAAATGCCGACCATTCGAAGAATGAAATGAAAAGTCTGCATGGCCGAAAATGAGGCAATCGAAATGCAGGAAAAGTAGTTAGATACGCGTAGGATCTATAGGGAGCGGGGGTGTTAATATTCGGCTCACAAACCACAGTGTGAAAAACAATAACGCTCTGAGCACGACAGGCAGTGGCGGGACCTAGTACGTGACATTGCAAACGAAAAGGAAAAATCCTTTTGTCAATGATCGCCATCGATGGTGGAGACAGCACAAAAATCTGGAATGGGGTCTTTTGGGTCAATTAGATAGAGGATCATGCGGAGATAGGAGGGATGATTGATTTTTTCTTTATCAGCCATAATTCCAATATTCCATTGTAAATTAATCTCTATATATGATACGCAAAAAATAAAATATCTTCAACCCTTTGATACGTCCCAAGGCGTGTTTTTTACTATGTAATATATAATACAAGATCATTATTTATATTATAAAGTTAATTTTATGCATTCTGTAAAATTAAATATCGTATTCTTATTATTGATTAATTTATAATGTGTCGATTATCTTCTATGTTTTAATAGTTATATTATTTGCAAATAATTTTATTACTTTATATATATATATATATATATATATAAATTTTTCTTTTCCCCGATATAATTCCTTTTGTGCAAAACAAGAGCCGGATCAACTATAAACATAATTATATGAATACTATTAGGAGTGCTTCGAATTTATTATTTTTATTTTAGTATCAAGTGTCTAATAAAATAACATTAAATAACTGATGTATGTTTATTTTCGGAAATATTTATCAAAGGAATGCTGCAATCACCTTATTTATTTGCATTTTAGTACGGCACTATATAGTAATATTTTGTGTGAAATAAAAGTTTTCTAGCTTTATTCCCCAAAGAAAAGATAAAGAGAATAACATTTATGCATATTAGAAGGGGAATTTAAAAGTCGAAAGAAAATATATAAAAACATCTCTAAATATATTTATTCTGACTGTTATTTAGAAACGTAAAACGCATTTTGTAAAGGAAAGATCCTTAATAAGTTTTTAAATGTAGTGTAAACATCATACTGTTATTCGAAATTTCACTGTAGCATCAAACTAAAATTATTTATTTCTATAATATACAAATAAAGGATATATTTCATCTTCTTTCTTAATACAGCTGCCCTTTTTAGGCCTCACCAAGTATCATAAATTATATTTATTTGTTTTAATGGTATTTTTGTGCGTCGAAATTTTTATTAACTTGTTTATAATAACTAAAACTTCATTCACTGATACGCATATGCTTTAAAAATTATTTCTAATAATTCTGGTTGTAAAATATTAAAGCAAATGTATGATTCACGCAATTCTAATAAGTTATCGATTGAGTTAAATATGCTGAAACATAGGCGCCGACTTCACGGGAACAAAATAAGCAATCAGGCATACTTCTATCACTTATTTTAAAAAAGATACTTGTCCTATTTAATCACTGTGATTAATTAAATCACAAATAACATTTTAAAATTAGTGGTGGAAAATTGACTGATTGCCCTCGTTTGCCCTTTTAAAGTCGGTGCCAATGTGCTGAAATACTGATTTTAAAATATCGGAAAATCCCAGTGCCATATGGTTCCTTGTGCGTATGTATATAATAACAATTAACTGCTTTTGAGGCATATTATTTTATGGGATAGGTACCCTATGTAAGAAAACTATAAAATACAGTTTTTTTGTATTTTGTGTTTGAATTTTTATATCAATATATTCATTTTGTTTCACTTCGTTTGTTTTCACTTGCTGTAATTTTCTGTATATACCCGATTTTAATACTTATTAAAATACCAGTAGTGTAAATGATCTCAGTTAGACATAGTTTTCCCCACATTAGACAAACAATATCTTTTTTACATGTTTTCAATACATAGTTTTTAAAATACATTTCTCCAAAGCATTGTTTCGATTATTTCGTCATATTCATTCACCGACAAACATCTGGTCTCATTACAGAGAAGCAATTTTTAGTAAAATAACAAGTTTTGTGTGTATTGTACTAGAATTATATTTTCGCTAAAAAAATATTCATCTTTTCAATTCTAGAAAAAGATATAGATATTGAAAATTCAAAGGCATATTTAAATGCAGCAAAATCTAATGTCGTTGAATATTTAAAAAAAAAAAAAAGGATATTGAAGAACTCTAATCATGTTATGTAATAAAAATTATGTTTCCAGAAAATTGAAGTGAAAGTTTTTCTTTGTAAATTTTATTGATTTATTTTCTTGTTTAAAATATTAACAGGTAGTACCTAACTCTCTTTGAAAATCCTATTAACATTTATTTATTTTTTTAATATTAAAATTAATCCAATATAAAAATATTCTAGTAGATTAAAAGTAAAGTATCCCATCTTAAAGACTAACTAGAATCATATTATTACCATATTATAGATAACGTCATGACACCTTTATTCATATAATAGAACAATTTTTCACAAAATGAGATTCCCCCACTAAGCATTACAATTGAGATCAGAATATTGCTTTCCAAGCTTTAAATACAGCGATTTCTGTCTTGCTTTCAATGTAAAACCAAGAACTATTCTTTAACTGTATGTGTTTATGATTCATAAATACAGAATAGATCGCCGCTATACGTTTGCGACAAAAGTTTTTTTAAGTGCATAATGGTTCACGTTTACACTGTGTGTAAAAATTCTTTAAACCAAACATTGTCCAAAAATTTGAGACATGATTTTTTTAGAAAACTTAAAAAAAAAAAAAAAAATTAAATCTTGATAACAAATATTTAATCAAGATTTTTCCAATTTTTGATTCATTGAAACAAGTAATGATAAATTTGCATAATTAATTCGTAAATAGTATTAATATTGTATATTAATCAAACCTGAATTACACCTGACATGCCATAAAAAGTTTTGATCTTTAAAATGTTGCCATAAAATCTCGCTGCCATAGAGGCTTTCCTAAAATTACTTTCAAATGATGCATTTAAATCAATATAGTGACACTAAATAAACAATCAACACAAAATCAGTTTTCTAATCCATCAAAGCGGAAAATAAATTACAGCAGAATAATGTATTTTCTCTTTAGATGGTAACTCTTGGGGTTCTCTAAAATTAGGCACCTTCTTTTTCATGGTAAACTAATAGCTGGTGACGGCTCAAGTTTCTGCTACATTAATTAAAGTGAGTGCACGCGTTAATTACTTTAAGTGTGTAAAAGAACCTGATCGCCTGAAATTCGGCAGTTCCACTTTAAGTATAAAATCTACTATACTGTTTCTAACAATATCTTAACATTCATAGTTTCTTTCTCTTGTCTTTTAGTAAAGAGGCTGTAGTTTTAAAAGGAATTTTCTATTAGAAACGGAAACCATTTTGCTTAATAGGAAATCACTAAATCAAAACAGTTTCATTAAAAATCACCAGACGTTTATTAATTCGAACAAAAGATCTCTGTTAAAGGGATCTTAATCTGACGTTTACAATATTCAACTGGAATTCTGAACCAAACGCCAGTTTAAAGATGGCATATAGTAAGTGTATAAAGGATATTTTTAAGTCAATAAATAATTAACAAATTCAAACAACAAATTACTGAAACTCCAATTTCGAGATGGCATAGTAAGACATACATAATAGTTTTAGAGAAAAGCAGAAAAATTCTAAATATATAAAATGGTAAAAGATGCCAGATATGTAAAATAAATAAAACCGAATCACAATATGAATAAGAAATGGAATTTAAATATCAAATGAAATTAAAATGGAATTTGGAAAAAGACATGTGACCATGTATAAAAATTTATTACACAAAATAATAAATTACTGAATAAGAATTACATAAACATAACATTTTTTTAAATTCGCTTTAATGCCCAGATATAATGTTATTTAATACGCATAGCTTTGTTTTAAAAAAACTATGAACTTGGTAATAGTTTTAAAACCCTCATAACAATTTTAAACATATCCTCGACTGAGGATATGTTTAAAAAAAATAAAGAAAGTCTATATAATATCATTAAAAAAAATTTCATTCTAAGAGTCTTCTAGAGGATCGGACAAAAGAGCTTTTCTGTCGCTGGCATTATTTCAGTTAACAATAGTTCTTATTATAAATATGTGTACAAAACAACATATTTTCTCGTGAGAAATAAAACAAACTAATCTCCCGGAACATTGCTCTTCAAAGTTGTACACAGTCTCAAAATTATATAACTTTCCTTACTTTCTTAACATCAAAGTGAATATGTAACACATTACTTAAAACGAAATAAAATTGTGTTTTTTGCGTGTCCAATAAAATTTTTGTCCGGCTACTTCTTCATGATTCATATAAAATTATAAGAAAAGGTAATTTTAAATGCCTTTCAGAGTTGATGTGTAATTCTTATCAAATATTTTTAAAGAAAAAATTGTTCCACAAGTAATAAAATCAAATCTATCATTTTAAGAATGAGAACCAATCGTACGTTAGATTACTAAGTGATATATTTTTTCAATTACCTAACTAACCTTTTAAGACACGGGTAGCCTACTCTATCCGCCAATCCATATTAAAGCCGGAATAACAACTTTTAATGATATACTTGTTCAATGGAATGGTCAGTAGTAATAGAAAATTGTTAATAAAAGACTCATTTAATTACAATTAATATAACAAGGACGGTTTGTAGTAACATGCCTATTCCATGCGTCAATGCATTTAAATCCTAAATAGCAACTTTTGATGCCAAACAAGAATATCTAACAATATTAAAAACTAATCGATATCACACTTATAAAAAATTATTTCATTAAGAAAGAAAATATAATAAATTACACAAATACACGGACAGAAGAGACTGCTTACGAACAAAAATAATGAAAGAGAGCACAAAAAATTGCGACTTTAAGTTTTAACATTGAAGGGTCTTTGAAAAGAGGGTAAATGAAACGCAGACGTTAAACACGTAATTATTTTGGAATTCACAACATTTTTTTTTTTCACTGAATGGTGGACTCAGTACGCCGTCCGTTTTCTGTAAGGTTATTTGAATTAGTTTTCCAGCCCATACTTAAAGGATAATTAAATTATTTTAAAACTTGATTTATGAGAAAAATATTAGGAATACATTTCATTTAAAAAGGACAAGAGGTAATACAAAAAACATTCCTAAATATAATTTTAATGGCCAGATAAAAAGAATTCAACTACAAACTATTTCTTCATATAAAAAAAGTTCTCCGACCTCAGTGAGGGAAATATTGTTCTGTTTTGTCATCCGTCTGAAATGATGAACATGACTCAACACCAGGAACGGACACAAACTTTCATTGATGAGCATATGGAAAGGAGAGGTCATCTCACCAACCCCTATAGGGTCCTTTAGATCAACGAAGAATTGAAGCCGATTGATTAATCTTGCAGCTTTAATCAATAATCGTATCGCAGCAGTACAATTGGAGAGCTTAAGAGTAAACCGACGACACTCGTAAGCTAAAGTTAAACGAATGGCAGCATTCTTTTCAAAATTTTCGCTTGCATTTGGATATTTTAAATGATTTTTTTTTCATGGGATATTGGAGGTCGACTTCTAACGGAGTATTTTCGTATTTTGTTGGTTTTAGTTTGTTGTTGTTGTTTCTGAGGACACTTTCACTTTCGTAATTTGTTCTGGAAATAAAAGTTGTCCCAAACAAGAAACTGCGACAAAATTTTAATAATACAAAATTTATCCTGTTATACATCGACCTCGTAGGACAAAAAGGTTTTATGCCACATTTTGACAAAAATTATTTTAATACATGGATTTAAGGATGCACAACCGCTGCCTAGGTACCAACACCCTATCACTTTTAAGTAAAGATACAGTAAAGACAAATTTTCCTTGTTTAAAGAGAGAAACTTTGCTTTTAATTAAGACAAATATTACATTTTGGAAATTGTGGTGGAAAACGGCTTTCAGTAAAAAGAATTGTGCAGTCCTACTACAGATGAAGGTGTTATAAGGTAATTTATAATACGGTAAAGAGAAAATACTAAAGTCTTGATAATATTAGACTTTTTTAATGTTTAATATTTTTTATTCGCTAATTTAAATAATATGATTCTTTTTAATTTAAAAATTAAATGTCATTTTTTCTCTCAAAGATTTTGGTACAACCTGTTAACATTACAATTATAATTTAATTAATATTAAACTATTAAGTAGTAACAGAGAAACTATTACACATTTTTTTTATTTATATTTTCTAAATTTTAGTATCTATAATATTCTGTTGTTGCAATATCACAGCCAGTTGAGCCATTTCGGCGAGAGTAGTTTAGCGCATAGCTTCATTGCTATACATATTCCATTGTTTATATGACTCGTAAAAAGTTGCATGCATATTGATTATTTGGCAATTTATCACCTGCGGTCGGCTAACGGAAAAAAATGCCTTAAAATTAATTTATTAATTCATAATTAAGTTACATAAATACTAAAGTGTTGCGTTATAATCAGATACACGCCTGTGTACATTTATTGTATAATTCTAGCATATCAGGATATGATGAAAAATAGATTGCAACATTCCAGCTTCACTTCCAAAAACCAAATTAAGTAAAAGGGTACAAACATAAATAAATTGACTATGTATTAAAAATAAATAAAAAGTAATGATTTCTTATTTAAGAAACTTCATAAATATTGTGGTTTGTCTTCTAAAAACCTTGAACCCTTCTCTTTTAGTGAACGCGATTTCTCGCAAATTATTTCTTTCATTGTTGTAATCATTTTCCCAATCATACGCATAAAACTATATATTCATATCCGTTAGCGCCAAATTCTCGCCAAACGTGGCGACATTTGGCGAAATATCGCCAAATTTGGCGACCAGAATAAGTTTTCATAAATGATGACAATTTGGCTATAGCTCAATAATTTGGCGAATTTCTTATTCAAATTCAGTATTAACGAATCTTTTGTAAACGGTTTCTTTGCATTTTAGCTTGCTGTTTTCCAGTAACATTAGCTAAAATTTTAAAACGAAGATATAGGAAAGCTACCTTTTCCTCCCGGTACAGGCCGGAAGGACTTTTTTATTTTTAAAAGAATTTAGAAAATTTAACTTGCCGCCATTTTGAAACAAGATGGCGCATGAAGCTAGCCAACGAACTCAGTCGAGACCTTGGTATGTTCTGTACACATGATCATTCACATTCATATCGGTTCATAAATACGAGACTTACAGCATAACAAATATCAGATTGTTTCGAAATCTTAGCCACCCTAGAATTTGAAACTGCCCTATCTCAGCCATTTTTTTAGATATAGCAAAAACAAAAAATGTTCCAGAATTCTTGTATCACGTTCTAACACTTAACAGAAGCAAATTTTTCACTTTATCATTTTTTGTACATGTTTTTGAATTTTTAAAATGTTTAAAAATTTTAACCGGCCGCCATTTTGAAACAAAATAGCGGATGAAGCTGGCCAACAAACTCGGTCGAGACCTTGGTATGTCCTACACACGTACTCAGTAACATCCAAATCGGTTCTTAAATAAGAGAGTTACAGCATGACATATGTCAGATATACAGAGTAGAATCATAATGTATATATATGATTCTACTCTGTAGTTATTTGATACCTCTTCTTAGGACATTCCATTAAATGATGCATTATTATCATCGCATTGTTTCAATTAACATATCTCGTTACATATGTTTAAATGTTTTATTATTTTCTTCTGCTATTATATGATATTGTGCACTATTTTATAACTATTCAATAGTTTTATCTATGTTCAGTTTCTTGGGGGGATCTGTTTTGTTGTCAATTAGTAATTTTATTCATAATTTCACAGTTTTTGTTGGTGGTTGCAACGTTCATTTAATGGTTATATAATAGCATTTAAATTATTATGCTGCATATGCGCATATAATTAAGAATGTAAGACATTTTTTATGTTTTAATATTATGCTATCTTTTCATTTTGAATTTCAACAATTAACTTTGAACTATTTTCTTATGCATTATGGTATCTTATATATATTTTTAAATATATAAACATGGCAGCTAAATGTTTTTAGCAATCTTTTAAATATTATACGCTTAGATCACTGCTGCAATTACGCATTATCTTAGTGTATTATTAATTTGATTTCTACTCTGTAGTTATTTGGTACCTTTTCATAGGACATTCCATTATATGTTGCATTATTATCATCGCATTGTTTCAATTAACATATCTCGTTATATATGTTTAAACTTTTATTATTTTTTTCTTGTATTATGTGATATTGTCCACTATTTTATAACTATTCAATAGTTTTATCTATGTTAAGTTTGTTGGGGGGATCTGTTTTGTTGCCAATTAGTTATTTTACTTTTATTCATAATTTTATAGTTTTTGTTGATGGTTGTAACGTTCATTTAATGGTTATATATATATAAATCAACATTTGAACGGAGGGTAGTTTGTTGGTCTGGGGGTCATGATCGGTGAAAGTATACCAAAATTGTTTGGAATTGCTTTCCTCCGAACGGCTGCATTAGGCTTTTTATATTGAAAGCTAAATAAAAATAGCAGGAAAATTAAAAGTAACAGGAGATATAAAGGAAAATATTGAAACTTTTTCAACATTAGGAGGTGACATTTTGTACCTTATAATTACTGAACTCCTTTACTGACTTCAAATTTGGCATCTAGAATAAAAACGTATCTTAGTATCGAAATATGAAGTCAAATTTGGTTAAAAATGAACTTTTGTTACAATTTCAAAACATTGACGGCTCTGTAAGCTTATTTTAGGTAGCTTTCATTACAAAAAGCAATCTATTGCAGCCGTTCGGAGGAAAGCAATTCCAAAAAATTTCGTATATTTTCACCGATCATGACCCGCAGACCACCCTCCGTTCAAATGTTGATTTATATATATATCTGACGTATTTCATGCTGTAACTCTCTTATTTATGAACCGATTCGGATGTGACTGAGTATGTGCATTGGACATACTAAGGTCTCGACCGAGTTCGTTGGCCAGCTTCATCCGCCATCTTTTTTCAAAATGGCGGCCAATTAAAAAAATGTAAATTTTTAAAAATTCAAAAAGCTGTACAAAAAAATTATAAAGTGAAAAAATTGTTTCTGTTAAGTGTTAGAACGTGATACAAGGATTGTGAAATATTTTTTTTTAGCTACATGTTAAAAAATGGCTGAGGTATGGCCGAGGGTGGCTGAGATTTTGAAACAATCTGATATGCGTTATGCTGTAACTCTCGTATTTATGAACCCATATGAATGTGACTTATCATGTGTACAGAACATACCAAGGTCTCGACCGAGTTCGTTGGCCAGCTGCTTGCGCCATCTTGTTTCAAAATGGCGGCAAGTTAATTTTTTTTTGAAAAAAATTCAAAAAGATGTATTAAAAATAAAAAAATGAAAAAGTTGTTTCCGTTAAGTGTTAGATTGTGATACAAGGATTCCGGAACATTTTTTGTTTTGGCTTTATCTTAAAAAATGACTGAGATATGGCAGTTTGAATTTCTAGGTTGGCTGACATTTTGAAACAATCTGATTTTTGTTATGCTGTAACTCTCATGCTGAAATTCGCATTCAAATTCAGTATTAACGAAAACTGGGATTGAGTCTTCTATAATCGGATTCCAAGATTTTTAGTTTCGGATGTTTGTGTAAAATGAGTTGAATTTTAAAAAACATGACTGTGAAAGCTTCCTTTTCCTCCCGGTACAGGCGGGAATGATTTTAGGTAGATTTCGTAAGAAATACTACCTATTACATTCTCCCCTACGTTGGAAATTTTGAAAAAATTTTGCAGATCTACGCCGATCATGACTCCCAGAACCTAAAACCACCCCCAGTTCAAAACTTTATCTATCTATCTATCTATCTATCTATCTGTCTATCTGTCTGTCTATGTCACTTTTTTATGGGCACGATAACTGGAAAAATTCTGCATAAATCTTTTCCAAACTGATACATAAAATCAAGGGGCATAAAATCTCGGTCAAGTTCGTTAATGGGCAAAATCGAACCAAGAGGGGGGAAATGGGGTGGGCTTTTTGTGAAAACAGAAAAAAACCCATAATTTCTTAATTATTGTACGTATCGAATCCGTTTAAAGTTATTATTACTTCTAGGAAAAGGGCCGAAAATTTATGTATGACAGATTTTTGATATAATTAAAAATGGCCCCAAGGGGGGGGGAAAGGGGGGTGTTATAAGAAAAAAAATCATAGCTTCGTCAATTCACAAGATATCAAATCCGCGTAAATTTATTATTAATCCTCTTAATATTATCTAAAACTTTTATATTGACAAGTTTTTTATAGGACCAACCGTTATAGCAAAAACAAATTAAAAACAAAAAAAAACCTGCCGGCTCCGCCTGCAAACAAGTTATTTTTCGAAGTAGGCGGTTCCAACTCCCGCATCTTTTCGAAACTGATACATAAAATCAAGGGGCATAAAATCTCGGTCAAGTTCGTTAATGGGCAAAATCGAACCAGGGATGGGGGGGGTGAGGGGGCTTTTTGTGAAAACAGAAAAACCCTCATAATTTCTTAATTATGATACGTATCGAATCCGTTTGAAGTTATTACTTCTAGGAAAAGGGCCGAAAATTGATGTATGACAGATTTTTGATATCATTAAAAATGGCCCCAAGAGGGGGTGGGGAAGGGGGGTTTTAGAAAAAAAAATTCATTTCGTCAATTCAGAAGATATCAAATCCGTTTAAATTTATTATAAATCCTCTTAATATTATCTAAAACTTTTATACTGACAATTTTTTTAGAAGACTAACTCTTATAGCAAAAAAATCCCTGCCGGCTCCACCTGCAAACAAAGTTAGGTTTTGAAGTAGGCGGTTCCAACTGCCGCATCATGGCAAAAAGGTCATTTCTTCCGCAATTCACAACAAACAGGGGCCCCACGGTCTGCGTCTTCGAAATCTACCTGTGCCTGTAGGCCGAGCCGTCAGGGATTTTTTTTTTTAATATAAATTTAATGATGACAAAATTCCCAATCGAATGCTTATTCCCGTTTTTCTCAAACACAATTAGGAGATAACTATTTTTTCATTTTCTTTCGACTTTCTTTTTAGGCAGACACTACATAAACGGAACGATAGGGTAATAAATGTATTATATATAATATGTGCTATGTAAAATGCGCTGTGTATATATGTAAATATTTAGAAAAGGTAAATAAACAATATGTGAATTATTTACATTAGTATGAATACCATTTGAAATAAATAATTTTATTATTCTTTTCATTTCATTTTAAATGTACCATTTTCATTTTCATGTAAACTATAACGTGTTTAGTGCAAAAATCTAATCATGACATTGTAATGCTAATATAAAGATTCAAAATAGCCTAGAAATGAAGTCTCTGCGATTAGTTCATGTGATGTTCAATAATAAAAAATTAGCACTTTAAATAATTTTTAATTTAGTTAGATACTTTAAAAAAAAAAAAAAAAAACTGTAAATTTTAAATTCAGGCTGAAAATTAGCCCTCAGTAACCCCATAATTTCTTGAACATTGGATCTCATCAGACATTAGTATAGTGGATTTCTTCTAACATTTAAATTGATAAATTTAGAAACAATAACACATGGGCTGATAAGTTCCCGGTCTAATAAAGAAAACACAACTTTTTAACATAATTTTATAACTTTATAACTTTATAAATTTAAAACTTTAATAAATAACATAATTTTCATAATAAATAATAATAATTTAATAATAATAATAATAATAATAATAATTTAATAATAATAATTTAATAAATAAATAATAATAATAATTTTATAATAAATAACACAATTTTTATAACGAAAAAGCTCCAAACAGTGCTTAGAATCATCGATTTTTTGTTGTTTTTGGTCAAAACTCAATACGCGCGGCACCCACTTTGACAACAGCTTTTTCATAGACAAATGTTCATTCAAAATAAAACATACACGTTTCTTGGATATCTTCAGAGTCTGAGCTATATCCTGCAACTTCACTTTACGGTTCCTCAAAACGATTTTGTGGACTTTTTTAATGTTTTCCATTGTAACCACCTCTTTTGCGTCGTGCATCACTTGTGTCCGTACGATCATGTTTAAATTCAGCAAACCAGTCAATAATGGTTGATTTACCTGGAGCAGTGTCCGGATAATACTTATCAAGCCAACATTTTGTTTGAACGGTGTTTTTCCCATCAAATAACAATTCTTGAAATTCTTGTTTATTCATTTTTTTGTTTATCAACAAAGTCGTTCAACTAAAACCACTCTAACGTTTTATCCACACGCCAAATCGTAATGACATTTTTTGTGCTACCTTTTAAAGGTTAGTATTTACTTAAAAAAGCATCGGTTCGGCGATTGCAACGCCATCTGTGTGCCACACCGGGAACTTATCAGCTCATGTGTTATATTCAGTAATCCCAAAAGTCTTTGGATATAGATTTTAAGCTTCCATCCGTAAATCCATCGTTAAATTAATTTTTTATCTGTGTTTTTTCTTATGTTTATGAGTTAAAAATTAATCTCAAACGGGTGTTTCAAGATATTTTTGAATTCAGGCGTCGGTGGCCGGCGGTAATATACAATTGATTTGCTTTTCCGAAATCAATGAAATACAAATGATGTGAATTTCCCTGCGTACGCCAATGAGTGCAAGTAATTTTTGAAGTATTTTATATTTTTCTGAAAAGCAATTGTTTTCTTACTTAATACACCATACAAATTAGTTCATAATAACTACTTATATTATCCATTTGTCACTCGTTGAAGACTTCTTCATTCCTAATAATGTGTGGTGCGATCTGTTACCAATTTTTGCATGAACTTGTTTTAATTAAATCCATGATAAAATTTTATTGGAAAGAAAAGATTTTAAGACTCTTTAAATCCAAACAGACAACTTTCTAACACATATTTCAATTCATTTTTGTTCGCAAATGCATTAAATTGGCAGGTGTTTTTATTCAGAAACTATGTAATCGAAACACGTTTTCGAATTTTTAGTAAAGGCAGAAGATTTTTTAGAAAGGAGTGTCAAAGTTGGCGTTATGAACCGAATTCATAACGCGGCAGACCGAGAATCGTCAGAATCGCTTATAACTCGATGAGTAATTTATTTATAAAAAAAATTGAAAACTCATTTCGATTCCAAATTTCTTCCTTAGTCAGACCTGCCAATTTTATGCCTTTGCGTTTAAAAATGAGTCATAAATTGTGTCAGAAACTTTTGCGTTGTTGAGCATGTTATTTTTTAGAACCACCTTAAACGAGATTCATCTGTTCAGAAACATTATCGGATGGTGCTGGCATATATAGTAGGGTGGATCGAAAAGTATACGAAAAAAAAAAAATTCGAAATTAATTTTGGCGCGGGGTGCAAAAGTTGCCTTTTATATATATTGGTTTACACGCTTTTTTTTATTGAAATCCATTCATATCTTCTGGTGCCCCAAGCGCCCAAAAATAGTTAAAAATTGAAATTTTTGTGAAAACTTATAATTTTTTTTATTTGTTTTAAATTACTTTTGGCGCGGGGTGTGAAAGTTGTCTTTTATTTGTATTAGTTTGCATGTTTTTTTTAATCGAAATCCATTCATATCTTGAGGTGCCCCAAGCGTCCCAAAAATAGTTAAAAATTGAAAATTTTATGAACATTTATAATTTTTTTGTTTATTTTTTTTTTAAATTCCATTTGGCGTCGTGTGAGAAAGTTGTGTATTGGGTGCATTACATAATTCTGTAGTTTACATATTTTTTTTTTTTATCGAAATCCAATCATATCTGCCGGTGACCCAAATACAGTTAAATATTAAAATTTTTAAGAAAATATATTAAAAATTTTAAATTTACGAAAACTGTTTACAAGTTATGTAAAGTGTTTAATTATTAAAGTATAAACTTATAAATAATAATAATTTTATATTAATACATGAAGTATAAATTTAAAAATCAAAGCACTAAATCATAAAAATTATAAAAATTGAACTTACGTAGCAAATTGTTTACTTCTCTTAATTTGGAGATTTACATATTTCTAAAGTTTGTAATCTTTTTTGGGATTATAATGTTTGATATGGCGTCTTGATTTTATTCTATTCAATATGAAACCGAGACTTTTTTCTTTTCCAGATACACTTTCTGATGCTTCAGGCACTTGGCGAATGCATCTTTTATCATCTTGTGTATGGCATTGATATTTTTACCATTCCTCCGTTTTTCCTACATTAACCATGGCCTCAATTTCTTCGTAAGGCACATTCATCAAAAGAGGTGGTTCAAAACGTCCAACTCATTGCCAGTCAATAAGTTCACACTAATACTTTGCTTAGAAGTGTATTTTTGGTACTTGAAAAATTCTTACTTCTGGTGATCCTCTATTTTCATTTCTAGCACAAAATAGCTTTCGTATTGCTAATGACCTTATAGGCTCTGTATTATCTCAGAGCATAGATAATAACAAACTTTCAGGATGACAAAAGAAGCTATCTAGTTGAACAACGGCGTGTACAAACTTTCTTAGATTGGGTTCCAAATATCTAGAAAATGTGATAAGTTTCCAAATATACCACTGTCATTCTGTTATGGAGTTCTTTGTTTTGATATGGAATCATATAGGTCCATACTTTCATATTATATGTTGTAAGAACAATGAGATTCTCAGATATTATTTTCTGTGACCACCTGCAACCTTCACGTTCTATCTGCAGTCGTTAGCCATCTTGAGTAAACAACTGGAACAGGGTTTTTAAATGCCAGGTCAGAACCACTTTCACCACGTGATATTTCTACTCAAATGTCATATAAATATTGCTGATCATTGCTGAGAACCATTCTTCCTATGTTATATGGCATATTCTCCACACTTATTGAAGAAAAAGAAGCTGCAGGTAGCTGCTCACAGATTTTGATTGCTGTAGCAGTTGGCCCACAAAAGACTTTAGTACCAATTGTTGCACATCAAAAGAATGTAGTAAATGTCGTAAAGGCCTTTAGCTTCTCCTGGTGCAAATGTAACGTGTTCAATATGCAGAGAGTCCAGGTTCCTTGACAAGAGTATAATGTTCCTCCTTTGTGATCTTTGTGTAGTACATTTTGCTCTTCCTCATTAGCATTTTTATATTGTCTTTTTCCCCCATCGGAAAATAATCCGGTTAAATAGACCGAGACACGGCTAAATTGCTCGTCTCTGCAACAAAATTTCGCACCTTTGTACGCTATCGACGAATTTTGTTGCGATCTACTAAATTCGAAGTCCCTTTTTTGTGTACAATTCCAATATCTTGTAAACAGCACTGGCAAATTGCAGCAGCTGCTCTATTCAAAATTTCGTATATAACAATATAGTATAGAAAAATAATTTTATACATTTAATATAAACAATAAACGATTTGCCATCCCCTGTATCTAATAATTACGCTATACAAATGATTATTTAACTCTTATTTTTACTTATAATTTTAAGTTCAAAATTTGGCTAAAAATTGATTTTTGGCAAATATTTAAGTATCTTGGGACACCCGGAAGACATTTATCGAAGTTAAAAATGTTTTGCATGTTTGCTAGTATGCTTAAAAGACAATTTTCGCACCGCGCGCTAAAAGTAATAAAAGAATTAAATAAAGAATTAAAGAAACCAAAATAATTATAAATTTTCATAAAACTTTAAATTTTTAACTATTTTTTGGGGCGCTTGGGGCAGCGGAAGATATGAATGGATTTCAATTTAAAAAAACATGTAAACTAATATGTATAAAATACAACTTTTGCACCCCGCGCCAAATGTAATTTTAAAAAATAACACAAATTATAAAAATTATAAAATTTCATAAAAATTTCGTTTTTTAAAAATTTTTGGGGCGCTTGGGGCACCGGAAGATTTGAATGGATTTAAATAAAAAAACAGATGTAAACTAATATACATAAAAGGCAACTTTTGTATACCGCGCTGATTCGATTACCCACATTTCGATTTTTCGATCCACCCTAATATATAGTGCAACGATTGTATCGCAGTCATCGCACATATGATGCAATTGTATGAAATCCAGACACTTGAGTATCTGAATTTCTAAATGTCTTAATTTCAGACGTATCATCATTATTCAGACAATTTTCTCAGTTCTTTTATACCCTGATCATAGTAAAACACTTATGTGTCTTAAATTCAGATATCTATGATGTCTGAAATTTCACATTCAGATACTTAACTGTATAAATTGCTTTTTCAGACACATTATGTGTCCAAATTTAAGACGGCCTCTATTTGCAGTGCAGTATCCCGAATAAGAAGATTAATTCACCATTCAAAAATTGTAGTTTTATTATTTCTCCTCCCCTCCCTCTTCTTCTGCTGTCAATATTATTTATCATGTAAAATATTTACACATGCCCAAGAAAGATTCGACAGAACTCTGACAGAAGGGATGCAAATAAAGTTACACTCCTAATTGTTTACATGCAAGTAAGTCATAAGAAATACGTGCAATTTTGTCTTATTAATAACTTAGCAGCTGTTTATTCAACGGCTTAGTGAAAGGGATATTTTATGATTTAGATTTTAATTTTCTATAATAAACGGAAGATTATGCCCCTATTTATATTTCAAATTAAATTTCAGGAAATTTCACAAAATTCGATACATTTAAGTCTATATAGAAGTTTCTCAGTATAAAAGTTGAAACATATTCTTTCATTATTCTTCTATCTAATCAAATGTTAAAAATAATTTAATTATCCATATTATCATTTAATATTACGTTACGCTTCTCAGCCTTATCTTTTGTTATACAACAAGTATGAGAATATTTTAAACCTGAAATTTATAATATAATTTAATTTATAGTAAATATAGTATTTTTCATCTATTATAGTTTATAAACAGTTCATATAGCGTTTATATACATCATTTTTATGAAATTTTGTCCAATGCCAAAATTTTCTCCTTAATATCTAAAATTGCTTATTACACTCTGATAAATGCGATATGTTGTTGAACTCGTGAAATCAGAGTACTTTGGTCTGAGGATTTCAGAAACAATTGAATGAAAACCTACACAACATATAAGTACTGTATTAGAAAAATAAAACAACAGGAAAATAAACTGTCAATAAAACAACACACTAAAATCATGCATATTTTCATTTATTTTTTTATATAATCTATAATTGTTAATTTAATAATATGAAAATTGTAGAGAGCTTTTCATTAAATTAAAAATTTAAATTTCAGCCGGATTTGATTTTCGTAAATATTAAATTATATTATATATTGGTTTGGCTGTTGTAGGTTTATTTATTGTTCGGAGACACATGCCACTTCCCCTAAACACACACACCCAACCCTCCTTTCTCACTCATGCATACCGAATGGTAAAGTTCGTAGTCACCAAAGTAACCTTCCAACAAAGCTAGGGAGTCAACAGTTTCGTTATGGATATAGCGTCCATCTATAAAAAAGTAACTGTGATAATAAATTAATAAGAAAACTGAGATAAACCCCATATTTTATTTCAAAACACAGCAAAATTTCTTAACTTAATTAAATAGGCGAAGATAATCTTTGCCGAAATCTTCAATAATTTATAGTGATATGATCAAATTAATACTTGATGAAAATTTCTTTGAACTGTGTTCTTTAATAATCTTCAATAATAATTTGCAGCAAATCAATATTCTTCCATTTTTTTAAAAGGCTTTTTTATTTTTTATAAGGAGTAAAAAATTGAAAATACCACCGTTATGCAATTTCTCATATATCTTTAAAAATATTTGAAGCACTGATATATACAGGCAATAAAGAACTAATAATACAGAATGATACAATCTCAAGGGAAGAAGAGATAATAATCTAGATCAAGAAATAATGCATTCAAAATAATTTCATCCCTAGAGAAGTCTAAATCTGGTAATCTTCAATATATTGCTTGCTCAAATAAAGATAAAAGGTTTGTTAAGGGAACTAAAGAATTTCCTTTTTGTGTATTGCTTTATAAAAATGATTAGATGGGAGAAAATAATGCTTTTCAAAAAGATTTTTTTGGCATAAAAGATTTATATAATTAAAACTTGCTAAAATATCAGATGAAAGAATAAAAATATTTTTGTATGAATTATCCAAAGTACAAGTTGATTCATTTTTCAAAGATACCATTTAAATAAAAATATTAAAGCTGAAAGTAAAATTGTTCAAAAAATCTTAAATGCATTGTAAATTGAACGCAACACGGATCATATTATTTTTTCTGTAATGAAAATTTCTACATGACAGTTATTACATTTCTCAAGTTCGTTTTCATAATTATTTTCATATAACTCATGTATACGTAATTTATGTATTTGATTTCAGAAATTAACAACGGTTACTTATTTTTTTGTATGTAAAAAAAGTATTTTTTTTTTTCTGTTTAGAAAGTTAATGATAATTCCTAATTTTTTAACGTCGTTGGTTAAATTCTGTGTGTGTGGGGGGGGGGGAGGTGAGAGTTCGGTTGTAGTTTAAACATCGCGTTAATGCTCTGATCCAAACTCCGTCCTCCCCCCCCCCCCACCTGCCGCCAAAATCAGAACTATTTAATTATTAGTCCGATTCAAACGAAACCTTTTCTCAGGTGCCCAGATGCTAGATAAACTTCCGTATCATTTTTTTCAGCCCTTTGTTAGCATTATTTCTGAACATTAATGACCAGGGAGGGGTATTTTCTCGGTTTCTATGGGCCCATTTTAATGAGAATTAGTTCATTCATATTAACATGAAATAATTAAGGTATAGATAACTAATAAAGATATTGATTTAGCGCCAACTGGCGGTGAAAAACGGAACTAAAAGATTTTCTGTGCGTGCACAGAACGCCTTCTATATGTTGTCATAAGCAACGGGAACACGTGCCGGAGTTTCGTTCGGAAAGAGGTTTGTTTAGAACAGAGTGCACCCCCAGGCGGTGGGAATTGAAACTAAACAATTTTGCATTTAAAATTTGTCCGATTCAAACAAAAGGCCCGATTTCAGCGGCAATTGATTCATTCAACTGAACATGAACTAATTAAGATACAGATAACTAATTTTGACGCCCCCTGGCAGTGAAAATCGGAACTAAAAGATTTTCTGCGCATGCGCAGAACGCCTTCTATACGCTGTCATAAGTAGCGGGGACACGTGCCGGAGTTTATAAATTTTGTGAGTCTACGTATTTGCGATAATGAATCAAAAATAATAATTTAAAAAAATTTACGTTGCAGCGCAAATTACCCTATTTGCCGGTCTACACGACGTACCCCAAAATGCAACGCATTTTGTTTATAGGAAAAAATATGAATGTAAAAGAAGAAAAGTAAAATGAAGTACTTATTTTAATACAAGAATATTATCTCCTAAACTTACATTTAAAAATTGTTTTACGATAGAATTTCAGTATCACGTAAATATCTAATCAGTTGAATTAAATTGTGAAAGTATATTCATTTTTTAAAATTAAATACACTAAAAAAATTGAAATGTTTCTTAATAGGAAAGTATAACCACGAACAAAAGTACTCAATAACCTCTTCCGAGATATACACGGTTCCGAAAAACGTTCTTTATCTTTAAAAAACTCAAAAAAAAAAACAATATATTTTCGATATTTAAAGATGCAATTTTTAAAAAAGTTTCTTTTTCTGTCAATGATTTTTAGAAACGTTTCTGAGTAGCTTTTATAGTGTATTAATACGTTTTCACATTCTGGATTTTCTGATGCTAAAATCAATTCTCAGTTAAACATGTTCAGTTCCGTAACTGACTTTATACATGCAAGAGTGAAAAAATATTACTTTTAATGCTGTTAATTCATCATGTGTGTCTGTAAAACATGTTTGTTGAACATGGAAATGTTTACTTGAGAATGGATAGCATCTTATAGTCCTGTAATCCAGGTTGAGAAAACTGATGACTACACTATAAAATCTACTCGGAAACGATTCCGAAAATCAGTGACAGCAGAATAAACTTTTATTTTATAAATGGTTCTTTAAATTTTGAAAATTTATTTGTTTGAGGGGTATCTAAACACAAAGACCGCTTTTCGGAATCATGAGTAACCCGCAAGAGGTTATTGTATATTTCCGTTAATGGTTCTATTATCTCTAGATTAAGAAACATTTGTCTTGTGAATGTTCAAGTATAAATTATGTTAGTCAATGTTAATAATTATATATAGATATAAAATTTACATTTGTATATAGCATTTGTAAATAAAGTACTATTAAAAGCGTCATATATATCATATAAATATGAGGAGTATCAAAATGGAGTACGCAAAAAATATCTGTACCATCCCTTTTTTAAGGAGTATATTAAGTGTAAAAAAGTGCGTATTATATACCAAAAATATAGTATGCAATGCTTGGATAAGCGTAATCGCAGAAAATTGCGTTGTTGAGCTGTATGCTATATTTCGTTGTTGCTTGTCTTGTCCTGACATTTTCTTAGAAAGATCAGATACCGCTACGAATGGAAAATTTAACTTACATAAAATGGAAATAGATATTTAAAAAAAAACTGTCATACAGGGAAAATTTATTGTTCATGTATCTGTGGAGAATAGTAAATTTATCTTTCCATTCACAAATCAATTTTACTACTTTATACGCTGTCACGCAAATGGCTTCAAGAACTTTTAAGCATGATTTTTTCATACTTCATCCGACAAAATAATGGTGAAAACGTATGTAAAAATGAAGGTTATTTTATTTTAAACAAATCATTTCAGGAAATTTATCATTCTTATCACTGTTTTCTTGCTAATCAATGACTTAGGTCAGGAAATGAAATTCACCAATTGAAAAGAATGAACTTTTTGACACCAAATGTAAAATATCTTTTTTTTTTCTAATTATTAAAACTTTTCATCTAAGAAAATCAATTGATATGCTGGTTGCTGATTTTGTTTTTAAACAAGAAAATCACTGATGTAGTCTGAATGTAGTTTTAATTTATACGGAAAAGAAAAATATTGTAATCGGATTATTGGTAAATTTTAGTATAAAGGTAAAATGAGTGCCTTTGTCCTTTTTCTTCATTTAATAACGTATCCACGATTCTTCAGTACAACAAAGAACTGTCGTTTTACTAAAATTTGTTCATGATTCGAAGTTTATTTCAGGTGAGTATCAATGTCTTATTTTCTCAATTTAAAGCATAAACGTATCAGTCTTTAATTCACACTTAATTTAGTCTCAAAGACCTAGTGACGTAACATTTCTTTGTTCATTTATAAGTTTTGTTCATTTATAATAGAACGAAATAAGGATGGTATGTAAGCTCTTTCTGCTTCATTTATTTTCACTCGACAGTAACCGGAACCAAACTTTCAATCAAGACTTTTGAAAGAGTTATAAGAGATCTGATAATTTGTGCATTTTATTGAAATTCCTTATAGTTTTGTTTCACAGAAATGTTGAAACTCTCTTGGGAATTTTGTTTAAAGGTAATATTGTAGACTCAATTATCTCTTTAGTTCATATGCCTATAACAAAAATAAGCGAATTCCAAACAAAAACATATTTTATGGAAATTACTTTCTATAAAATTTTACATCTCGAAATTATAAAATGACTCATAGATTTCATATTAGAAAAGAATAAATTTAAAGTAAAATGGAGAAAAAGAAAATTTCCAATGTTTGAAATTACCGTTATGAAGGATGAGATTGATTTCGTGTACTGAGTGCTTTACAGGATTTCAATAATTGAAAAAATGAATAACGTTTGAACTATAAAAGTGTTTTATTTCAAAATTTCAAAATTTGTACATGGCAATAAAAAGAATTAAAAGACAAGTTTCACAATATGTCTTATTTTAAGTATATTATTATAGGAAAATATGTCTTTGTTCAAAGTTATCGGTAATCGGTTTGATCAGGTTTATTAAAATAGGCATTGCTATGTTTTACTATTACACATGCTATCGTTCTTCAACGGTTTGTAGTCGATCTCTGTGGATTTTATCTTTATTATAGTCTCATAAGATTAAGTCGAGTTTCGATAAGCCAGGATTGTAAAAGGGCGGGTGGGTAATTTAGTCCTTCGCTAAAGCGAATTGAAGATCCCTTGCGATGACACAACTGTCATAGTGATTTTCGAGCAACACCGCCTTACTAAAACCTTCCAAATCAGGATTCGTTTTGCGCCGCGTATTCTCGTGATTTTGCTGATAGGTGGCACTGTCAAACGTCGACGATTAATGGTTTAATAGCCAACAAGATTTCTAGTAGGCGAACGCCATTGGATACGTGATACTAAGGCTCCTAGAATTCAGACTGACTCACGCCGCCATTTAATTATCCTTAGGAGAAGAACGATTGGCCACGCCGCGAAGGCAACAATCGCTGATTGGCCTAAGTAGGCAACAAAATACTCGGTGATTCAGATTGTATTATAGTAGCCCTACATCATACAATATTTCGAATCGGAACTTGCTCCCTGCCGTTTATTTAGGTCGGTGGCGCTGTAAATCATCGACAGCACATAGTTTCATTGTAGAAAAGGTTTTTCATAGGCGAAGCGTTATTTAACATGTCATATAAATAAGTAGTTCTTGAATGTTGCTTATTGAATGTAGAAGAACTTCATCCTGTTGAAACAATGTGTCTTGGATCCAAAGTTTCTACTATTAATCAGGAATGAACCTCGTTGTAAAAAACTCGCTTGGCGAGTTCATTAACTATTTTTTAAAGGTTGCTTAAGCAGTTCTCTTTAGAAAAATACATAAAATGACTAAAAAACACAGTTTTCGATTAACTGTCGGTTCATTTCGGGTCAAAAGAAATTGAAAAAAATAACCATGATCCGTAATTGTTAAATTTGGCTTCAGCACAAAGTTTGGTCACACTAACTTCGGTCATTGACGAGTTGATCAACTAAAAGGTCAACGGGACACATTGAAACATCCGGTATGTATATTTCATCTATTTCAAAAGTACAGTCCATCAGAATTTTCTTTCATGCTTATAAAAAATAACACAGAATATGGCATTGAAAACTGCAATATAAGATCCATTGTAAAAATTAATACAGTATAATCTCCAACTATAATAAAGAAGGAAGTTTGTGTGTGTGTTTCTCGTTGGTGTTCTGAAGAAACCGCTTCACGCAGTGCTACAAAATTTGGTGGGAAGGTACATCTATGCATGTTGTTTTGCACCTCGAAGCCCGATTTTGGATTTTTTTTAATTAAATTTTTTATGCAATTTTTAGTTTTTTCACGTTTTGCTGCGATAGTTCCACATTAGTAACCGGAATCCGGTTCAAATCTTTTAGCACAACATAGTAAATTTTGTCCTCTTTTCAATAAAGTTTATATAAAATTTGTACAGCGAGTTTTGAATTTTTGGGGAATTTTTTTCCTTCGACGCTAAGAAAATTTTCCCAGAATGCTTGATTTGTTCGGTGGTTGCTTCCATTTCAGACTCAGCTGCGCTCAGAATCGTAATTTTTTTTCTCTTTTTAGCTTGGAGAATGTTGATAATTCTTTACAGATAAAATATCATGATTTTAAAAGGGAAGAGTGGATTATTTATTATCCCATATTTTATTAGATTTTTTATGCGTTTTTTAATCTTTTGTTCAAGTTTTGCAGCGTATGACGTCACTTGATGCCTCTAGAAGTCAAACACCGTTGGAGGGCAGTTGTGATTGGCAGATGAAAAGGTCGTCAGCTGATTGCATCGAACAAGGAACCTACTAGAAGTAGCATAAGAAGTTACTTTCGCTCTCATTTCGGCCGGGAATTCTGGTTGTTATTCTGGTAAACCTAAAGTGCTTGGCAAAGTTTTGACGTTTTCTTTTTCCTGTTCGATTTTTTTTTCAACCACGATTATTTCTGTAAGCAGCCTCTTTTTAAGCACAATCTCAACAAGTGTCTTTTAAGCCGTTCAGCCTTCATTTTTTCTTATTTATCCTATTTAAGTTTTTTTTAATACATATTAAGTAAATAATGTCGTGCAGTTTTATTTCCTGTCGCAGTTCAAGGCATAGAAAAGAACCTGGAATTGCGTTTCACAAGTAAGTGTTTATTTTATTAATTTCTGTATGTTTTTTTTTCTTTTTCTTTCTTTTTTTTTTTTTTTTTTTTTTTTGTAAAAATATCGTATGACTATCTCAAATTAATAACGTGTTTAATATATTTTTAATTATTTTTGTGTATATTTATTAACTTTTAAAAATGTTAACTGAAATATAATATGTAAATCATTTTACATATAATACGTTAGTCATAAAAAAGTACATATTTTAAAACTTTTTAAATCATCATTAAAAAAACAAAAAAAAATTGCTTTTCTACTAATAATGTGGTCTTTACACAGGTAATTTACTGTAATTTCCGGCGTTTAATCTGCGTATCAAACAATTATTTTTAGACCCAGAAAATTTATTTAATAATAGAAGTCAAATATTTACAGCAATCTAGTAAGTTAATTTTTTTCAAAATAAAATTTCTGAGTGATATGATAGTTTGATCCACGGATAATGTGCCGGAAATTACGGTACATATTTTACTAACTTTTTACATTAATATTTCTTAATTTTTTTAAACATAAATATCAGTATCTAAAATGAATATTATGTTGATCATATTTTGCAGTACCCTGATGCTACAAAAAATATATAAAATAACTGTATTAAATTTTATATAATCAGCTAGATACGTCCTGAAACAGAGAATAGAAATATATTTAATATAAAATTTAACTTGAATCCAAATATTGTTGCAAGGAGTATGTAAAAAATTCACAATATTATGTTAATCTATTAAAAATATTGAATCAATTCCATAGTCCCATTTCCGGTAATAAATCAAAATTTAGTTGCAATAAATAAGTTAAGCTTTTAAATTATAATAATTAGTTGTAAAGTGAGAAAAGAGCCAAACAGTGATAAACGCGCCATACTATCCCCGTTTCCCGCTATGAATTCTGGGATTGATCCTCCACAGGCCCAAACATAGTGGCAACTTTTCGGTAGAAACTGGCCTATGGTACGGTATTGACATTATCCTTCCAGTTATAGGTTCATACTTCCATGGCTGATTGCAATTCGAACAGCGAGTTTTGAATTTTCTGCGATTTGTTTTATGAGAGTTTATTCATGTACATGACGTCATTTATGTATTTGATTTCAGAAATTAACAACGATAACTTAATGTTTTTGTATGTCAAAAATTTAAAAAATGTCATTTAATTTCTGTTTTAAAAATTTTCTGTGAAGGGGTGGGGAGTGAATTTTCGGTTGTAATTTAAATATCGCGTTAATGCTCGGATCAAATCTCCCCCTGCTTCAAAAATCAGAACTTTTTTATTATTAGTCCGATTCAAACGAAAAATTTTCACAGGTCCCCTAGTTACTAGATAAACTTCGGTATCATTTTTTCAGCCCTTGATTACCACTATTTCTGAACATTAATCACCTGGGAGGGGTATTTTCTCGGGTTCTATGGACCCAATTTCTACGAGAATTAGTTCATTCAACTTAACTCGAACTAATTAAGGTACAGATAACTAATTAAGATGCAGATTTTGTGCCACCTGGCTGTAGAAAATGGAACTAAAAGATTTTGCAGTAGGTGCGCAGCTCGCCTGTGACATACGGTGTCGTAGACAGCAGGGGTACGTGCCAGAGTTTCGATCGGGGAGAGTTTTATTTAGAACAGCGTCCACCAACTAGCGGTGGGAAATGGAACTGAAAAATTTTACATTTAAAATTTGTCCGATTCAAACAAAGAGCCCGATTTCAACGATAATTACATCATTACACATTACATGAACTAATTAAGACATATATAACTAATTGAGACATAGATTTGGTGCCCCATAGCAGTGGAAAGTGGAACTTAGAGATTTTCAGCACGTGCACAGCACGCCTTCTGTAAATTGCCATGAGCAGTGTGTACATGTTGCGGAGTTTCGTTCGGAAAGAGGTTTGTTTCTAACCGAGTGCAAACCCTGGCGGCGGAAAATGTAACTAAAAAATTTTGCATTTAATCTTGCTCCGATTCAACGAAATCTTTTCTGGCATTCTTCCGAGGTCTCCCAGGTATTTAATAAACTTCGTTATCATTTTTTCAGCCCTTGGTTACCACCATTTATGAAAATTAATATCCAGGGGACGATTTATTTTCTCGTGTTCTATGGGCCCGATTTCAACGGGAATTAGTTCATTCAACTTAACATGAACTAATTAAATTATAGCTAATTATTTAAGACATGGATTTGGTAGCCCCTGGCTGTGGAAATTGGAAGTAACACATTTTTCGCGCGTGCACGGCACGTCTTCTACACCGTACCGTAAACAGCGGGATCAAGTGCGAGACTTTCGTTCGGAAAGAGGTTTAGTTAGAACAGAATTCTCCATCTGGTGGTAGAAACTGGAACTAAAAGATTTTTCAGCGCGTGCGTAGCACGGCTTCTATACACGGTACCGTAGGCAGCGGCGCCACGTATTGGAAAATTTGTTTAGAACAGAATGTATCCCCTGAAGATGAAACTAAAAGTTTTTTTGCGCGTGCGCCGAAAATGGTTATTTTTTCTGAAACTGCAAAAGAAAGTTACCGATTTGGTAATCACAGACAATGAAATTAGTTTCATTTTCACTCATCCTCGAGTATTAACAAAAGTATTGGAGTTATTGAATCGAAACTCGCAGTCTGTACGTTGTTTATTTTTCTGATTCTGAAAATGCAAATTTTGTGAAATACGATGTAAACGTTTTTAAAATTTTGACCAAAAACTAACTCGCTTTGAATCAAATGATACAGAAGTTTGAGGAGGTGGTATTATATTAACTTTCGCTCCGGGGTCCATCTCTCTATTTATTTTTTTTTAAAGACAGAGTTACCACAGGAATGGTTTTGTGCAGCGATTTTTAGAGTGATTTAGTGTTTCGAATTATGTTTTGACGGGACAAGGCAACGCCGGGCGGATCATCAAGTATATAATACATTTAATGAGATTTTATTTAACATGTATATACTTAAGTTGGATTAATTAATTAGCTATCGAGTAATTTTCTGTCACATAAGATAAATGCTAAAAGTTTCTTGATCCTAAATTTTTCGATAAGATCAAACTTTTCTTGCTAGGCAATATATCGGAGATTACGAGATTACGCTTCCCAGGAGAGAAAATTATTTGAAAGCGTATTCCAACTTCAGTTAGATTAGTGTTTGTTTCCCCAAGAGATAGGATAGCCTCGCGTTTCTTGTTACAGACACTTAACACTAGCAGATAAAACTTTTCCCACATGGAATTCCCATAAGGTGAGGTGTACATAAGAGTAGCGCTACACGTGAAGACATCTTGAAGTTTCTTTTACTCAGTTGATGAAGAAACAGGAGATGTAGGTAATATCAGGATGCAGTGAGATAGGATTTTATCTGTGACAAACTTTCAAATGCTAAAAGAGAAATGTTTTTAAATATCTATTAAAAAACGACCGCACGTGCAATACGTAAGTTAAAATTTCATTTATAGAATTAATTAAATCTTTATTATTAAATTAATTAATCCCGCAATATAGAAAGTTTGGAAGCGTTTTGGTAACAGTCCATAAACCGTAAGTGTTATTCTAAACTTCTTCAAACTTTCAACAAATGTATAATACATACAAAAAAAATGATAGTAGAATATATAATTGTTTTCGCAGAACTTGCAAATAATTGTAAATTTCCCTTGAAAAATATTTGCTGTTAAAACTCATTGAGTCTGCCGCGGCAGGTTTGAAAATGCAAATAAAGAACACTGATCTTGGTTTTTCAATGTTAAGTTTATAACTTCGTGTGATAAAATCGATTAAAAACTAAACAAGCAAGCTATATTTAAAGTAAGATACTTTTAGAATTTATTTAAAAGGTTTAAAGATAAGAAATTCTAAAGTTTTGTTTAAAAATGTCAAGAACAAACGCTTCTAAAGTATACAAAAATATTGTAGTTCAACGCGTTTCTAAAAAAAATATTTTTCACTTGTAGCAAAAAAGTCTATAACTACGATAACAGACGGATATCGTAGTGATATAAAGTACTGCAAGTACAACATACAGGCACATGTGCTGCACCACATTGTAAGGGACGATCAACTTTGTTAACGATCTACTTCAAAAAGCAAAATGCGTTGTACAAACCCCAGCAGTGGACGAAAAACTAAATTACACCGGTTTCCAGCGGAACGGAACAATGAGTAGGAATGCTGGGATATACGGATGTACACAAAAAAACCCCAGTAAGACGTATTAACTCTTAAGAGGACAATGATGGAGAACTATTTCCCAAAGAACTATAAAAGATTAAAAATAGATGACATCACCTACTGAGTGTCTGTAGTCTCGTCTATAATTTAAGATGACAAAAAAAAAAACACTTTAGAAAGTATTTCGAGAATCTGAGTTTCATAAGGTTCTAGCATGAAAAAACAAAATTTTCAAATCATTTTCCTCAAAAAAGTAATGTGTCATTCCAAGGCAACGAAACTCTGCATAACCCGATACTGGATAATTACATTTTAACACAATGCTAAAACGAATATAAGATGACTAATTTTACGGAATACACATCAATGGGGTTATAAATTGTACCATTGTTAAGATTGAGTTCTTTTAACAGAGTCATACCTTTAATTGATTCAGCGCTAGCTTTCTTTAGTTGTTTTCAGAAGGTAGGAAATTTTATGCTTATTTTTATAATAAGAAAAAGCTGAAAGCTTTCCATTCCCCACCCAAATTATTTTATAAAGATTTATACAATCATTGTTAACTTCAAGTCATGAACTTAATAGAGCTGGGGATATAGGTCAAGATAATATTACATAGCTTTAGTAATATATAAAAATTATGCACTGTTTTTCATTTTCCTGTATTTCTGTTTGACAAAGAAATTATCTTACTTTTAACGCAATTACGATTTAGAAGCTTCATATATATATAAGTGGTTATTCAAACAGAAAGTTGTTTAATGTATGTCATCATCAAAATAATATTCAGTACAATATATTTTTCTTTCATTGTTAATTTAGTAATATTGTCTGTCAGACTTTTATTTTTACTATTGCTGTAATGGAAAACATCATATCATATAAAAAAATTTTCAAAGTTGCCAGTCGATTTTTGTAAACGGCTGCAAAACATGTTAGATTTTGTTGATTATTAAGTCCGAAGTCGCGTTGCCAAACTTTTGGCTATTGCATACGATAACCATACTAGTCCCTGAAACACAACGAAGGGGTTTACGAATGAAAACGCTGATACTACATGAATGCCCCATAAGTTAGCAAAAATTAAAGTTTGAATGTCATATAAAATATTTCGAATATAATTCTGATTCACTCGTTGATTAACTTACGCTTACCAGATTTCAATTCTTTACTATCATAAAACTTTTGATATATCTTTAAATAATTCAAGTGTTCATTGAACATTTTTTTAAATATTACTCTTAACTCATAATATCTTTCCATGAATCTCAAAACAACTCTTATGATCTTAAAAATATATTTACAAATAAAATAGAATATTTTAAAACCTCCATATATTTACGAAGTACAAATTAAAGCAATTTCAAAAGTATAAGTTTAGCAAATGATTTAAAAAAACGTAATTTGCAATATAGCCACGATTAAGAGCGAGTTCCGAGAAACCAACATTGAAATATTTTCTACTAACACCCCATAAAAATCATTCCCAAAATGAAATCGCTTTGGTGATGATCCCCATGCTGTGATCATCTAACCGAAAAATTTTCCGAACTTTCATAAGCACACGTTAGCCGAAGTACATGGCTCGTTAGGGTACCTCGACGGATTGCAAATCTGACGGTCGTTGATTTTGTTTCGCCCCTGTAAGTCACGTAGTGTTTCTGCCCAGAAATATAATAGACCTCAGCGAAAATGAGCGCCTAAAGAAGTGAATTCAGTTGTTATTTTCAATGTTAAACTGGATAGTGTTAGAAAATAAAAATTTAACCCTGACTTAATCCTTTCGGGTCAGATAAATTACTTTTATTAAAAAAAATAAAGTAGAAAGTTTTCTGAAATTTAACAAATATGTTATTTATTAAAATATAACGAATATAATTTTTTGGTGTATTAATTCAATGGCAATAAGATAACGTAAGAATTAAATATATATATATATACTACAAGAGGTTTAAATATAATTAAACAGTCCTAACAACTTTCAACTGTTTATCATAAATTATTGGTTGATAGAAGTTTTAAATTTAAAGAATGAACTATATGTTTGAAATAACAGAATCATCAACGGTGTAAAAAGATTAAAGCAAATATTTTTCTTTTATTGACTATACTCTGAAATATAAATAAAGTGATAATAGCAAATGTATAAATATATACTATCAATACTACATGCAGATAATAACAAAAATAATTTTATGACTCAATAATAGTCAATGTAAAGAGATGTCTTATTTTTCGTGTCAACTTAAACATGACATATTTGAATGTTTCAAACAAATGAATACAATTAATATAATTTTTTTGTATTTTATCATATGCATTATTATTCTATTTTTATTTAGTAATTATTCATTCTGAAATAAGAAATGAATCCACATGCTAAATTTTTACGAGACTATTTGTAGGTTTTACGTTTTGCAAAAGTTTCATTTCTAAAGATATTATCCTTCCCTCTTTTCTAAACGTCTGTATAAATATTAAGGACTATAGAAAATAATGAAAAATTAGAATTCTAATAGGAAAGATGCTTGAAACATAATTAAATTTTAAAACTAATTTAAGTCAATAATACATATGCTATACAATAGCTATATAACTTAAGTACCATGAAAAGTTTCAGATATTGGTCTCATACTCAAAGACGACGGCACATAGATGTGCAACGTTTATCCTAGCTTAACTCCACACTAAATGTGTTCTTGTTACTTTTGAATAAAAAAAATGTGTAAGTATAATGACAAAGTAGACATGTGATTAAAACAATCTTATGTTATTAGGTATTCTGGTATTAGACGCCTGTTTTTTCGAGAGGATATAAAGTACCAAAATGAAGTGCCAGTCGAAAGATTTGTTAAGTCATTTAAAAGTCTGAGTGACACATAATACGAACAAAATTCGAATAAAATAGAATTCAGGCTTAGTTCAGAATATTAAACAGTTACTTAATTGCTAGACAATGTGATAACACAATATGTCAGAATTTATAAGCTTCAAGAAAAACTATAATTGAAAACTTATATTAAGGCAGTGAATGATAGAAATGCGTCAAAGCTTTCTTGTGCTCTGTATGGAAATTTATTCAACCAAATTCACTAATATAATGTATTTGATTATTTAACTACCGCATAATGAATCTTCGTCTACTAGAATAACGCACCTAGATGTCAAATCTTCCTATTTTTGAGTATCATTATTTCTGAATAGTATTATTCGTTTCATTTAACCTTTTAACTACAGGTTGGGAAATATACCATATTTTTTTAATTCTATTTGCACCACTTTTTCAAAAATAATCTCTGATATACACTGATAGAACATTTTGAAGCGAATTCTATTGCAAATATTTTTTTTTTAACTGTGGTACAATTGAATATAAAAATAGTCGCTATCCCTGGCTCATAATCAAAGGGTTAATTTACGAATATTTGTCATTAAAAAAAAGTGAATATTTGTATTCGGAAGTTTTGCTCTATAATCAAAAGTTTTGGTAGCTTTAAAGGTGGAAAATTTGTCAAAGAATCTGATCGATAGATTCACTGAGAAATTAGACGGATAATAATTCCATTTTTTACTACTCAAGAACTGAAATCATTCCTAAGTTTGCTCAGAGACTAGCACTTTAAGTAGATGGTAACATTCTCCCACTAGATTGCTCTTAAATGGTAAAGAATTAAAAGACCAGGAACTCCCTCTTCCTGTTAAAAAAGGGCAATAAAACGTAGACACATGCATTTAAACAGTTAAAATCCAACTTTTAATATGGTCATTCAAGTTTTACTATCTTACTCCAAGTTTTAATATACGCACAATTAAAAGAGAAAATTTATTTAGATATTTCTAAATTTAAATTGTCAATATCTTTGATCGAAATCTGAAAAATTTACGTATGAATCCACGTCAACACACACATTCCTCTAGAAATGTTTTGCCATAGACTATAACGCTAAATTTGTACAAATATCGAACATTTCGTACATATTTAGTCTTACATATCGATATATTTATATAATACTTTTTATTCAAGTTATTATAAGAAAAAAATTAACATTTGATATTGTAAATTTACATGTAACATAAAAACATATTGTTACTCATTTATTCATTATTAGTAGTATCTTTAATTTTCTTTGGCTTTACAGTTATTTTGGTGTTCCTGTTGTTTTCTTGGATATATTTAAAATGATACACAGAAAATCCGGCTTTAGTGCAAGTGCTTAAAAATATCAGAAACTTAGCTTCTTGCACTTGCAAGATATCAATCATTTTTGTTTATGTCTGCCTGTCATGTTGCACTGCCATTTTTAAATCATTGCGCGTACCTCGATATAACCAGATTTAATAATGAAAAAGTTTTTATTTCACAAAATTTAAGTCCTATAATTTTTTATTAGAAAAGAAGCATAATATCTGATTTTTCTTCATAAAATAATCCAAATGCGGTTTTCAAAATATGTGAAATAGAATTCGTTGTTGATGTATGCGGGTTTAAAAAATAATTAACACATCCGGAAATTACATTCGTAGCGAGTTTTATAATAATGAGTCTTTGAAACTGTGCTGAAATAATGAATGGCGTATATAATAAAATAATAATAAAAGAAGGGGGGGATTTGATGTAGTTTACGTTTCCCTAAAATATTTCACTGTCCAATCCGCCATAAATTGCTTTCACCACAAAACTGTAATACCTGCAAAATATAAAAGAGATTAAACAGAAATCTATGCGGAATTTAAAAACAAATATATACATATATATAGATTGATGACTGATGTTTACCTTTATACAAAGAACTAGCTATATAGTTTTTAGCATTAAAAACATATTTCGATTTTTATAAACCATATTTTTATTAATTTTTAACTGAAGAAATTGCATTTTAGACTCGTGTTTCCTTGATGTTACGCGGCGGCGTATAGTGTTCCATTAAACCCAGTGGTTTAACCTGAAAACCATGAAACAAAAAGCACGATAAATACATACATAATTGACTAGCCTTTGACCAAAGAATTTTTTAATTTTGCATTTTTAACACAATTTAAAGTTAATTCATTAATTTTAAACTAAAAATCATATATTATTTTGTTTATAAAAAACGAACGAATTAAATGTTCGAAAAAAGCATCGGTTAACCCGTTGCCACGATACTTTGGGTACCAACTAAAAAACATTGTTTCCAGAAAATCGAATTTAGTGTTTTACATCAAGTACCGCTTGTTAGTTATCTATGCTAAAATAATCACAATAACTTCAATATCTGTTTAAATTTTCAAAAGAACTCTCAGAGAACATTTTTTAAATGTCAGACATTCAGAAAATGAAAAAAAAAGATGTAGAGGATAGGGTAGGCAGGTTTAAAGTACCTCTCTTTTGTGTAACCGTGCAAGAAAAAGCCATAATAACAAATAAAGGCAGAACATGAGCACCGTAAGGATAATAACAGGGGGAAAATAGATATACATAGTCACAAATTATTACCAGAATACAAAAATATTCGAACCGAAATTCTGAAGAACAGTATAACTACTAAAAGGCTAATCCTACTGAAATGTTTTTCAGTAGAATTCAGTTTGTGAAAGAAAAGTAATAAAATTCCTTTATTTTATTATTGTAGCTCTCATTATGAAGCATCTAAGAATAAAAAGCAGGGAAAGCTAAAATTTGAAAAAAAAAATAGTGGAAAAATTACTCTCAACAAGTCATTTTGAACTATATCCTAAAAACATGCTCATTCTTATGTTTTTAAAATGGCGTTAAAAAGTTTAAGTTTAAATTTTTATGGTTATGAGAAAAATATTTATCGTTCCAAATATAGACTTATACAAATTAAAAACCTATTATACATACTTATTAGATATTAAAAAATATTTTGGAACTGCAAATAACTCGAAACTGCGTTACTATAAGGCCACTTTCAGTTTCTTTAAATTTTAACTATGCACTCTTAGTATAAAAAACTTTTGTGAATGGCATTAGTTTTTCTCTTACTGTATCAGTATATTTTTAACCCGTGGAATCCACACTTCGGTTCAACAACCGCGCACTTGTGCGATTTGGGATTCTGTAACTTCAACTGCATATAACTTTGTTAGCAATATACTGATAATGAATTTTAGATATGTTTCCTATACGAAATGTAATGAGGAATCGAACTAGGATATTTACTTTTTTCAAAAATTTTATTTTCTTAATGAAAAATGCAAATTAATAATAGCATGCTTTCAAAATTCGCGGATTAAAACTATCATCTCTTTGGTAAAATGTGTCAGTGCTTGAAATAGTTATAATATTGTGTAATTTTCCGAAGCATGCACATAATAGAAAAAAAATCTAAACAGAAAATCTATATAAATTTTATGTGATGATTTTATGCAAAAACAAAAACACAATCCACGCACATACTGTAAAGCTATATAAAGAAAGTTACTAAATGTTTTATGAATATAATAATTTCCCTTAAAAATTCTGTTATTTTATTTGAACATAAACTGCAAAAAATTCGATATAATCGAATGTCTTTTTAACGTTAAATTAAATAATTACACAAACAAACTGGAAAATTCGGTAGGAGACATTACCTATTTCTAAATCTATGATGACTAAGCAAAAGTAGTCTGTACAAAAAAACAGTATTTTGTGAAAGAAATACAAATAGAAAATATTCGATTGTTGTAAAGAAATTCTCCGATTCGCCTTTTTTTAAACTGACATTTAAAGTTCGCAATTTGAAGCTGCCGAGCTTTAAAATTGTTGAATGAATTTTCATTAAACTGTATTGAACGAATCGAGTCTGGCTTTCAGTCTGGGGCCGCTAAAGAGAGAAAATAAAAATTCCTTGATTTTTTAAGTCTGATATCGAGAGGAGATGAAAAAGTAAAAAGGAAAAGAAAACGTCGTTTACCTCGCGCAGAACAACCGTAAGTTTTTCTAAAGATAAATATCAATAAATGTCATTTATTGGTATTGACTTTTTTCAAGCTTCAATGAAGAATAGAGTTAAGTTTCTATAGTTCTTCTGCAATTCAGATATCAATGAATGATAAACGGTGGAATCGATATTCTGAAAAAAAAATTGTTTGAGCTAAATGGAGAATAAAAGTAGAAACTTTGAACTTTAGTAATTTAAAAATGAAATTACTTTTGTCAAGATTGAAGTAAAATGTCTTCGTTATTTCTAATGCATTCATATAAAATCTTATTAAACCATTTAAGCGTGTTTTTTTTTAAACATTACGATAGTGTTCATTCTCATCAAAAAATGTTCATTAAATAAATTCCCTATAACAAAGAGTGTTTAAAGTATACTTGATTCATAATTACGTTATTTCTCTCAAAGCAAGAAATCAAAGTTAAAATTCTGAACTTAGTAATTTAAAAATGCAATTACTGTTGTCAAAATTCAAAGGTATTCGTTAAGGGTATTCGGTACGCTTTGAACTATTTTTTATTAGAATATTTCATAATCCTTTCTGACATATTATTAAATGGTTTTATGAAGGAAACTTATTATGTAATAAAATTGCAATTATTATGGTAAAATTTGAAAAAAAGATATGTATATTTAAAAACAAAATGTAAGAAAATTTTACATCCACACTTCTATAATTTTGAACATTTTGCAACATTTTTGAAAACTTTCTTTTCACGAGCGTGCTCTATAAGTGTACTGATTATATTTCCGAAAATTTAATTTTTTTAACAAAAAATAAATAAAATGTTATGACGTATATGAAAATACAGTAAAAACAGCTATTTGCCTAATATTTTAAGTTAAATAAAGTATTGATATTACTGAAAATCTAAACCTTAATTTAAGTAATAAAACATAAGGATGATCCAATAAAAAATCTAATCAATTGAAAAATGTTCAAGTTCATTTTAATCATATTGATATATTAGAACAAAACAATCTGATTAAAATGACTCTAAATATTACAACTCTGAATCCTAAAAATGGCAATGAATACAAGAAAAAACTTGTCGCACATTTTTAGCTATCGGTCTTTGTCACAATATACTAAGTATCATCGAAACCATTAGAAGAAGAAAATTGAAAAAATGATATTTTCGTCGTTTTTCGCAAAATGAAGGTAACGAGTCTTCTTCCAAAATAATATTAAACCAGTACGTTTGTGTGATAGTGTTTATTTTAATCTAAAATGTTTCATTAGAAAAACTAGAGGGTTTCAGAACATTGTTTTATATTGAAAACTGTAATAGTATTTTTCTATTTAATATATTTTTTAGATTGTCCACTATCAACATCAAAAATATTTTTATATGAAAAATATCGATAATTAATGTATTTAAATTTTTTTTAAAGATTTTAAATTTATAAAAAGTGATTCTTTTATATTAGCCGAATACATTTAAAGATCGCCAAAGATCCTTATTTACTGCAGTCTTTTTCATTCTGATAATCTCAGTGGTTTAAATGCGTAGTTCGATTATCTGCTAATAAATAATTTTGCAGCAGAAATTAATAACACTACCAAAGAATGGGAATTTTCACTTTGCTGCACAGCGTACACCGAAGAGAGCGAAAAAATGTCCAGGATACCTTGGTATTGCGCACCAAGAACTTTACCATTTATGCAACCAGGACGACATCCAGTCTGGCATTTTTTCACTCTTATACTTTGGCAAGGCTGCAACTTCGCAGCACAAGTGGAAAGTCAAAGATGTGTGCTCATGTTTGACTTTCCATCTTGTGCTGCGAAGTTGCAGTATTGCCAACGTATAAGAGTGAGAAAATGCCTGACTGGATGTCGTCCTGGTTCCTTAAGAGGTAAAGCACTTGTTACGCTACACCAAGGTATCCGGGTTCGATCCTTGGCCTGGACATTTTTTCGCTCTGTTGGTTGTACGCTGCGTAGCAAAGTGAAAAATCACATTCTTTGTTAATGTCGATTATCTGTTTGTAAAATTTTGTGTTTTATATAAATTATTTTATTTATTTATTGTTGAAGTTTTAATTTCGTTATGTAATATTAGAGAACAAATGCAGAACTATTTATATTGTTTTAAATGCACGAGATAGAGGTAGATTTATAAAAAAATTCATACTTGACAATTATTTTTAAAAAGCTTAACAATTCGGTAAATTGAGATACAGTTTTCAAACAATCTGTTATTTAAAAGAATATGTTTTTCCTATTCGACGGTGTAAAATTTAAAACTATTCAAAATTTAGAATATAAAAAAACAGAGTAAAAGCGAAATTAATTGGTCAGGTGTTGCCAAAATCAATATGGCGTCAGCGTTACTCACGGAAATGTTTTTTTTCTTTATAAAATAGATTCTTTATTATAGAGTTTGTTTAACACACACAAAAATCATTCTTTAAAGTGGAATAATTAAACTTCTAGTACAGATTTTTCTAGATTCTGGAAAAAAATAATTTTATACCACATATGAGACCGCGATGGATAACTTAAATTAAGATCAAATTTAGTCGAAAACCGATTTTAAAATGCTGTTTTTTATACGTTAGAAGTTTCAGATTGGTCGAAGTCAGCGGATTAAAGCATACTTACACCATAATTACGTTATTTCTATTAGTGCAAGAAACCGAAAATTATATGTAGTAGCGGAATAAAGGTTAGAAACGTGTAATGCACTTAACAGTTATATATATATTTACGCAAAATATAACTAGTATTTAATCACTGTTCAAATTTAAACAAATGTAAATGCTGTCGTAATTATTTTAAACAGTCACTTTTGTATTTTTAGGTGCATCTTAAGAGATCTAAATTAAGTATGAAATGCCATTTGAATTCTTTTTTTTCAAATAAATTTAATTGATGTTATAATCATAGTATTTATTTTAATTTTTCTGCACTCTACACTAAAATCAACATTGGCATAATCATTCAACTGACTTCAAGTCATTCCAGTTACATCAAAGGAATCAGAAAACACGTAGTTATTTCATTACTCTTGATTTGCTTTTCCGGAGATTGTGAAAAATTCTTAATAACAGTCTTTTTCTTTATTGTCTTCAAAGAGTTGCTTTCCTCCAATCACATTTTAGGAAATTAGAAACGATTGTTGAGCGGAAACTTTTAAGCGAGATCATTAAACAATGTCTTCAGCTCTTCGAATCAGTAATACCTTCTTGAAACGTGGTTAATGCTTTAGATTTTTCCTGTGATTACTTCGACCTTTTCTAAACTCTAATTGGAATTGTTAGAGTGAAACAACTGTCACAATTTGCAAGTTAAACTTTTACAAATCATTCAAGTTAAGGAATTATTAACGTAACATTTTGCATTCTGTAGATTCATGCCGACTTTCGCGATGTTAGAAAATTTGAAAGTACCTTAAATGCTAAGAAACAACGTACAGAAACAAATCATCTTCAAAAACATGACTAAAAATATCCTCATGATTAATAATTTAATGTTTACCACGCTAAAATTATTTTCTTCAATATATATTTCGAGATACCTTGCAGAATAGTGACGAAAACATGATCAAAACATTTATGCGCCGTTTCCAAAGTGCAATTCTTATATTGGCTGTATCTTGCCCAATATCGGAAATATAAGCATGGCATTTTGCCACAACATTGGAATTCTTACAATTCAAGAAACACTTCTCTATTTTATTGAAAATATATCCAATATAAAACCAATATTTCTGTATCAATCGCATTTAAATGCAGTTGGAAATCTATATTTGACTAATTTTGAGCTTTCCTGTGAATTCACTACTAAAGTAATTTCGGCCGCCAATGTAACCAATATTGATTTGCAACTAGGATATAGCATGATACAGTAAAATATTTCAACATTATTGCATTGTTTTACTAAATAATACTAATATGCATTTCTTATTTTATTGTCTGATCCAAACTAGTTAAGAGATTTTACAAATCGCTTTTACAAAAGTCGTGGAACCATACTATATCAGAAACTAAATATTTTATTGTAAAACTTTGAATGTTTTTAAAGATAATTTCATATAATAATTTTGAATTTCAAAATTTAATTTAAAATAAAAGTCAAGTTTTATTATCTTTAATATTTCATGAACATTGCACCAGTAGTTCATAAATATACGCACAGTTAAAAGAAAGTCAGCATTTTTAATAGCTGATTGGTTTTAAAAAAGTAAAACTATATAAGTCACATACGATTCGTAGATGTCTTAGATTAATCCAAATTTTATTCTGTGTTATTTCATCGATAATAATAAATTTAAAGCACTTTAAATATTAAGTATAAACACCTTATATGTTCAATCTAATAGTTTATATTTTGTTCCCTCCATTGGTAATATTCTTTTAAATATAAAAAGAGTTTTCCACGACATCTTTCAATTGTCTTCAATATCATTTTTGAAAGCCAAAAAAAGACCGTTAAAAACGAAAGCTTTTAAGAGCTATCATTAAACAGTTTCTTCGTGTTCTCGATTCTATAATACTTTCTTACCATGCGGATAATGCTTCAGTATTTTGGCAGTGATTACTGCTCGTTTCTTTTACCTTAATTGGAACATTGAACGGAAAATTTATGGATTTCAATTACTAAGAGTATTTTCAAATCTTTTTTTATGATTACGTATACGTAGGTGACATGTATTTTTGCTCATTATATGTTTATGATATATTTTCTGAAACCTGAAAAGCGATAAATTTTTCATGCTATTCCAATCAGACACCTGTCACCCAGTTTAAAAATACAATGATTTTAACATTGCTGCCTTAATTTTTAGTGTTGCTCTTTGATGAATGCTAATGTGCTATCCAGAACATGTGTATTTTCAGGAACGTATAATTTCTGTACCACGTTATATGAAGTGGGTTTTATGGGATTTAATACAACGAAGAAAGAAGTAGCGAAGTACTTTTATTATACAGGGTGTCCACTTTCAAAGGGGGTCAATGGCTAATTTTTAAACCTCTAATCATAGACCATATAGTTCCAATTGCAAAAATGTTTTAAACGAGGTAAAGAAGTATTTTAAAAGTGATTTGGGTCAATAAAAACATTTCTTAAAAAGTTACGAAATTTAATTTTTTGTACGGTCACTGGTCCTTTTTATTTAATATTTTTTTTTCCTATTACAGTAACAAGTAAAACAAAAAACTCCCATTCTTCTACGATTGAAACTGACCGAGGAATAGCTGTTTAAAGTTGAAGCATCTTTCTTGCTATGAAATAGGGGTCATTCAAAATTTACTGAGAAATATAAATTATCGTCAGATATAAAAAGAAAATAATGGTTGAGAGTAAAATTGACATTACAATATAAGTTTGAATCCATTTTTATTCTGACGCATTAAAGCAAAATATACAACTTGTATGAAAAATATAAATGAAAAAATAACATAATTTTTGTTAAATGAAATGATGAAAACAACAGTCTCAATTCTTTAGAAAATAATACATATTTTAAAACTCTATTAGATAATCTAAGCTAAAACTTAATGAATAAAAGTTAAAGTTATATTAAAACTTGTTCAAAGTGACTTCCTTCGGCTACAATGCAGAAATGTACACGTGAAATAAATCCTTATTGTACTTTAAGCAACATTGTAGGTGTTACAGATCTGCATGTCATAGAAATACGATTCCACAAGTACGCTTGACTAGTGGATTCTCTTTCATATACTATATTTTTCAGAAAACCTTAAGGATTCAAATCTGGCGATTTGGAGGGGGCCTTTCAATAGGACATCCATATCCTATAATAGTATTTCCAAAAGCATTGGTTAAGACAGTGCGTGGCTTAAGTGACTATGTACTAGCGCGCCACCATGCTGAAACCACATATGTGACAAATCTTGTAATGAAACATACTCTTCTAAAAAATCGGATACTGGTCCACATAAAATATCAGCATATTTTCCTGATGTTAAAGTGTCATCGAAGATGAATGGCCCAATTAAGGATGTCTTCCAGATTCTACACCAAACATTTATGGACTTGATGTTTGTTTGGACGAATGATATGTGGATTTTCCACGGACCAATAATGGATGTTTTGAGTATGTACGATCCCCTGTCTTGTAAATTGACATTCATCAGTCTACATAATTTCATTCAAAAAGGATGGACGTTCATGTTTGTTTAAATTAAAATTACAAAAAATTAAAACGTCGCTCTTTGTCTCCTCATGTTAATCCTTTACCTAATATTGGTCGATATGGATACGCAACGTTCATGTTTAAAATTTTCCATACTTAACTTTTTTATTATCCACACTCTCGGCTAATATCTCGTACACTACATTCAGGATGAGTAAATGTATACCCTAGAACATCCTCCGAAAGTAATGTTGAACCAGTGTACCGACTTAATCGAGGATGCTGCTTAAAGCTACCGGTTTCTCTTAAACGCTTAACATTTTTAGCTATAGTGTTCGGATGTGGTTGGTTTTGATCCGAAATTTGCATAGCATAGAGCCTTGCAGCCTCCCGCCTATTCCAATTGTTCCGTCCGTAAAGTAATACCATTTCACAGTACTGATTGTAGGTATACATATTCTTTTCTAACGTCAAAATTTAACAAATGCATTAAAGTGCAGACTTAAATATGGCAATGTGTTGGCAATTCGCTGGCAACGTATTGGCACACAGCCAAGGTACAAACTGTTGTTCATAAATTGAGAGTGCAAAATATTTTTAGTCCAATGAAAAGTTCGTATATTATTTGGATTATATTTTTTGAAACGAAACATTCAAAATACTATTAACATATTTTAGATATTTTAACTCTTAGAAATTATTTGTATGTGCATGATTTGAGTGCGCAAATGTGTTAGTACAACAATTGTGTTAATGTAAATAAAGTTGTTTACGTCATTTTCCTTGTCCAATGGCGGATTTTTTTACTCTATTTCTTTTTATCTCTTGTTTAGCAAGTAGAAATCGCATTTTGATATTAATCTCTAAAATATTTTTTAAAGACAAGTTTTTATATTTGCTTTGAAGAACCGAAAAGTTAAATTTGAAAAAAGCATAATATCATTAAAATGTATTTTAAGCAATATCTGCTCATACACGTAATATATCTGACTTCTTTTGAGCGGCCACGCAAAAGAAATATAAATGCAACGCCTTGGAAAAAATACTATTGTGCATCTCAATACTTTACATGAATTTTACTTATTTTAATTAAAAAATTCTGCTTGTAGGCCAACAATAATGTATCCCAAAGCTTTTTTGGTTCCTGCAATATAAATATAAACACCTAAAATAATAATAGTATTACATTGTCACTCAATTTACATAATTTAACCTCGATCGGATAATTGGAAGTGCATTAAAACTCTAGTATAAATTAGGAACTGGAAAGACATACATACGAACGTTGCAAGTTAAAAACAAATTTTTAAAATAACACAAATTTTGTTAAAAAAAATCATGAAAAGAAACAGCCTTATTTCCTTTCAAAATAAAACATATGTTAAAATACAGTTATTTAAATCAAACTGAAGCTTAATTAATCAAAATTAACACAATCCTAATTCCTGTACGATGTGACTACTCTCGGTTAAAATGCAGATACACGCGAAATAAATTCTTCAAATACTTTAAGCACTTTGTGTACGATCCCTCGAAGCATGGCTAAACTCATCTGTGTTCAGATGCAGAAAACTGTTATAAGTCATGTAATTCGAAGTTTCATATCTCGGTCAATTTTAGTGTTAGACGAATGAGAGTTTTTTTGACTTACTTATTAGTGTAATAGGAAATTTTTACTAAATATCACTTATAGGACCGGGGGACCGTATAAAAATTAATTTTCATAACTTTTTAAGAATTGTTTTTATTGACCCAAATCGCTTTTAGAATACTTCTTTACCTTATTTAAAACTTTTTGCAATTGGAACTGTATGTGTCTACTACTAACGATTTAGGAATTAGCCACTGGCCAATGTTGAAAGTGGACACCCTGTATAAAGAAAATATAATGTAAAAGTATGTTTTAGGTTTAATTTTTTATTTCGTTCTTTAAGGTTATATATATATATATTAGATAAAAGAAGACTTGAAAAATCCGAAAGATATTGCTTACTGATGGAAGTATATGTATTTTTTCTGTTGGTAAAGACAAATAATAAAAGAAACATGCCCAGTTAAACTGATGGCATTGAGCTCACAGACTGTTCGCACTAATTGTATATTATACTCTTATTTCAAAGACTGATGCCCCTCAAAAAATAAAGAAATCGACAATAAATTAAAGAAGGATTAGCCCCTCGTTCCTTAAACAATGAACCCCCAAAACTAATCAGGGAAGAGCCTTATCACAATGAGCCTATGTAAAAATTTTGAAGCTAATGGGATAATTCTGCATGAAAAACCAATTTCTCTAAGTTAAGTGGTGGATTAGCCCCGCCCCCTCCCATTTATACTTAACCAGTGAACCCCGAAAACTAATCAGGGAAGCGCCTTATCAGAATGAACATATAAACAAAATCTGAAGCAAAACGGGAATTTCTATCAAGAGTTATCACATTACATACAAACGTACGTACACACAGAACCGGCGGGCAAATTAGTTCTCAAACTTTGGTAGCCTCAGAGCTAAAAAGTTGACTAAAAAAAGAAAAAAAGGAACAGCGTCAAATATTCAATCTCAAATAGTCACAGAGAGCTGTAAAATAAACATTTGAATTGAAAGTGTTCAATCTGTAAGATTTTATGAATATAGCAAGGCCAGGATGCAGTTTCCATACAAAAACAGTAACTAACTTTAAAATTTTCAATTGCAATACCAAATAAATTGTTCGATTATAGTATGACTTTTCTCTACAGATACGGCATGTTATTCGAAAATAAAAGTAGGAAATCTACTTCAGTGAACTAAAAAAAGTGAATAGGAAATTGGGAATTCCAAAATTATGAATTCCAAATTCAGGATTCAGAATAGGATTTCAAAGAATTAGGAAGAGATTGAGATTAAGATTTAAGATTATTTTATTCATGACAGTAGAGGGATAATGAGAGTTTCATCTCAGGTTGAGCTTAGGAGCCGGTGCAAGGTGCAGCACCAGCTCCACAGCTGCTCCTCCTGAAGTGTAGCTCAGCTCCTCCACCCGAGAGTGTCTTATAAGAGGAGGGGGTCAAAGGGGATACAAATTTTTTGGGGTGCGATAAGGATTTTTTAAAATTTTACGAGGTTTTTTTTCAGTGAACTATAGTATGGTAGGGTATTTCGATGGGAAATATTTTTCGAAGTGTGGTTTGTGAATAGAAATAATAATTAAAAATAGTCAGAACTAAAATAACTTCTTAAAACACCATAAAAACTTTAAAATGCGCTAGGCCTTTCGAAAGATCTGAGTCTTTCTGCTGCTTTCATAGTAGACGCACGTCTTTTTGCGCCTGACGATGAAAGACTCAGATCTTTCGAAAGGCCTAGCGCATTTTAAAGTTTTTATGGTGTTTTAAGAAGTTATTTTAGTTCTTAGTGTTTCACACCAGTTTCAACTTATTTTATTTAAAAATAGTCATTAAAATATTAATTAAGAGATATGTTAATGAAGGAACTTAAGAATTTTCGCGATTTTTTTTTTCTCAACTAGAATATGCAGTTTGAATAATAGAGTATGTAATAGAATGGTAAAACTGAATGAAAAATAATATTTAAAAAAATTAATAATGCTAATTAAAATTACTTAACAGAACTTAACAGATTATAACATATATAACGAGTCCAGTTTAGCTATACAGAGCTACACGAAATAATTCGCATACATTAACGGCTTTAAGTAGCCAATTTCATGCATTTGCCTACAAAAATAAATTAAAAAAAATTGTCAGAAATTAGCCTGTTTGGATTTGTGAACAGCCTCAACACAAAGGGTGCCTGAGTCACAGTGAGGCAGACATAAGAAAGGGGGCAAGTCCAACAAGACTTAAAATCTTTATTCAGTTATATCTGTTAAATCATGTGTCAAAATGAATAAGTGATCCTTATTCGTAAAATAGTTTTATTCATTCCTTTAAAAATTTTTTATTATTTATTTATTTATTATTTTAATACTATTATTGTTATTATTTTAAATAGGGATCATTCTTTAAATATGTGATAGTAAAAAAAGCTCGCGAATGTATTTATTTTATCCCTAACAAAATCTCCCCCATCTTCGCTAGCACAATACATATTAAATATTATTTATGTCTTCATTCAATATAATTCAATCCATTCAAACTTTATCTTAAATTCTTACATACCTAAACGTGCCTCTCTTGTTTAATAAACCTACCTTTACAAAAAATTCTGAGTCGTGCAAGTATTTCTTAGATGTTAGTCTATACGCAGCGTTTCTATATTTTATTTTGCACGCTATATTAAAAATACATTACTGTAAAATCTATGTTTACAGTACACACATTGCATGAATACGCATTTATTTTTTCACTTGGGACTAACACTCTATTACATTATTTCTTAAAATACCTTTACAATCATAGTATGTTTACAGGGTACATTGCGAAGGGTCATAATATTTTTACAGGGTATATTGCGAAGGGGCCCTTTCATTCAAACAGGGGACCTTGAATTTTTATGAAGGGTCCTTATAATCTAATGTCAGTCCTCACTTCGAAGGGGGGGGGTGAAAGGGGGGTGAATTAACTGATTTTATGAAGGGTTCTGGTATTTATGCATAATTTGAATTCATTGGATTTTTTTATGAATGGGCTCAATATCTATAACTTTTTCCAGTTTCTTTCGAAGAGTCCCTGTAACTTTTAACTATTTTAATTAGCTAATGCACTATATGGTAAAACATACGTCAAAAAATTATAATTTATTCACTTATTTCACATAACATTTCGATAATGTTGGAAAGTGTTTCATAAACTACACCTTAAAAGTTGTTTCCTTCTTGTTTATTTTATTTATTTACTTTCTTACTATAGATCCTATTTTATATTTACGTTAGAATTCTTCGTAACCATTTTGTGGGCAATCTGTAGTTTTTGACGTGCGTATTGTTAGCCTAAATTATATCAAAGGGACTTCTAACACTTTAGTGTAGCATAATTCATACATCTTATAGGGGCCCTGTATTTTTTGGTTTAATCTCTATTTTAGCATAATGTGTATCGAATTCATTCACTTATTTAAATAAAACCCATCTTTTGCCCCAAAAATTCTTAAGGAAAAACTCTTAATTACTATTTTTAATTTATTTCTTAGTTATTATTTTTTATAATTAATATTTTACATTGAAAACTCAATAAATCTCGCTGAATCTAACACGTTTTAACAGTTTAGAAAAAAATGACGTAACATTCTTAAGTTCCTTCATTTATATTTTTTAATGAGTAATTTTAATTAGCATTTTTAATTTGTTTTTAAATAATATTTTTCATTCACTTCTACTACATACTCTAATATTCAAACTGCATAATCTAGTTGAAAAAAAATCTCGCAAAAATTCTTAAGTTCCTTCATTAACATATCTCTTAATAAGTAATTTTAATTAGCATTTAAAAAAATTTTAAATACTATTTTTCATTCACTTCTACCATTCTACTACATACTCTATTATTCAAACTGCATATTCTAGTTGAGAAAAAAAATCTCGTGAAAATTCTTAAGTTCCTACATTAACATATCTCTTAATTAATATTTTAATGACCATTTTTAATTAGTATTTCTATTCACAAACCACACTTCGAAAAAATATTTCCTATCCAAATACCCTACCATACTATAGTTCACTCAAAAAATATCTCGTAAAATTAAAAAAAAAAAAAAAAAAATCCTTATCACACTCCAAAAACCTTTTACCGTCTTTGACCCCCTCCTCTTATAAGACACTCTCGGGTGGAGGAGCACATTCGGAGGAGCTACACTTCGGGTAGAGGAGCTGAGCTACACTTCAGGCGGAGGCGCTGTGAAGCTGGTGCTGCACCTTGCACTGGCTCCTAAGCTCCACCTGAGGTGAAACTCTCTTTATGACCTCTTGTCATCACTAAGATTTCAAAGAATGGGGATTCCAAATTTCGGACTTCGGAGTTCCAAAAAAAATTCAAAATTACGAATCCTGAAATTAGGAATTCCAAAATTAGGAATTTCACTCCAAGGAATCAAAGGAAATTAGGAATTTCACACCATATAAAATACTCCAAATCTCCTTGCTGCCAGAGCCGCAGCAATTGTCGTTGTGTTAAGCACTAATTCAAATTATTTGCTTCCATTGACAAGTCTATACATTAAAAAAGATTTTCCGGAATAGAGACAGCAACAATTGAATTTTATGCTTTTGTCGACGCTGAATTAAAAAACAAAGTCAATTTTCCTTTATCATGCATAAAATTTTTGCTTTGCTACTTTAGCTTAATGTCCCATACCAGAATTGTAACAAACTTTGAAAACTTTGAGACGAACCCACAAATTTGACACCATCGGAAAAGTTAACATTCCAAATGGTAGTAATTCGGTAGAGTAGTTTAGAAATTACGGAGATTTAAAGTTTAAAAGGTGTAATGTTAAATTATTTTTTAATAATTGCAAAGCAAAGTGCAATGCGGGTAGTTTTTTAAACAGAAATCTAAAAAAACTTGGCAGAAAAATCTGTAATATTGGAGTCGCTTATTTAAGGATTCTAAAAAGAAATTTCTGTTTACATTTATATAAATTACAATGCATTCATGATTTTTAATTTCATAATTTATACATTTAAAATTATATTATTCCAAAACGTGATGTGATAGAGAATTGTTGATTACAAATTCTGTTTCAGCATTAAAAATACATTCTAAAAAACTCACTGGTTTATCTGTTCCAAAAATCATGTAGACTAGTGTTATCATTACCATGCCTTGGGCGATTGCTTAAAACGAAAAAATTTTTTCTTGCGCAAGTTCCAAATCTAAAGCTGCTGCGGCGTTGTGAATTACATACATAAAAAAAGTTGAGTATCAATTTAATGATTTTCTTAATATATTCTCTTTTGAATATATTTAAAGAATCAAGTCCTAGAACCCAATTTATGGACTCTCCTAAAACCAATAATGCATTCGAGAGTATGTGATTGTATTGAATTTGGTTATATTTTTGGAATATGGAACATTTTGTTTCCGTCACTTCCGTTTTAGCAGTAGATGTCAGTAATATTTAACATCACCGTACTAGATTACGAATCAAGTAGTTTAATACTTAACTTACTTGATAATAAAATAAAATATACTAATTAATTTTTCAGCAGGGCTGAAATAACGCTGTAAATTACTGAAATATAAAGGATGTGAATTATCACTTTACTAAACACGTACAACCAATAGAGTGAAAAAATGTCCAGAAAGAAGTTCGATACCGGTATAGCGGGATCCCTTGGTATAGCGCACCAAGTGCTTTACCAATTAAGCCATCCTGATCGAACCTCGGTCTGGACATATTTTTACTGTATTGGTTGTACGCTGTTTAGTAAGGTGATAATTCACATCCTTTGTATTTCAGTAATTTACAGCGTAATTTCAGTCCTGCTGAAAAATTAATTAGTATATAAAATATTCACCGTTACTGGCTTTGATTTGTCTCATGTTTGCCAATGGAATTGTGCTCGCGATTGACGTTCCATTTTGTGCTGCAAGGTTGTAGTCTAGCCATATAAGAGTGAGAGAATGCTAGACCAGATGTCGTCCCGATGGCTTAATTAGTAAAGCACTTGGTGCGCTATATCAAGGGATCCGGGATCGAATCCCGGTCTGGACATTTTTTCACTCTATTGGTTGTACGCTGTTTAGTAAAGTGATAATTCACATCCTTTGTATTTCAATAAAATAAAATTTTGAATTTTTTACATATATGTGGTCGCGAATGTTCGTTATCTGAACTTTGGGTTTTGAGCCACAGGGAATTTTTAATTGAGGTTCGTGATATGGAACCCAAACGCCCGAACGGTAAAATGTTGATGAGCAGTACATTTTCATCGTGAGAACAATAGCAGATGAGTTTTAGCCTTCATCGTGGTCACACGGGCCTCGAGGGAGTCATTCTTTAATTTTTAACCGATTAGATGAATCGCATAATCTTTAAGTGTAGCAATTCCACAGACGGTCGAAATATTTTTACTTCGTTGTCAATATCGTGTAAATATTTTATATATTATAATTAATCAAGACTTATTAAAAATCTGTATGATCTAATCTTGGATAAAGTCTGGACTATTAATTATTGGAACCAGGCACAGACCAATTTATTTCATTTTATTACACTACTTCTTATTCGAATGGACACAACCAAAAATCCCACATATATATACTGCAGTTTTATAGCCCCTAGAATAATGTAAGATCTCGATAATGAACTTAATTATATGGAATCTCACTTTTTGATAATTCTTTATTGAATTAACGTTGCCATTTGCCAGTTTAGTGTGTGTACACAGTTTGAATTCTGTCTTTAATCGAGACTCAACTTTGAATCCTATTTCAGCTAATAAAAATTTGCCCTTTTACTCTTATTCAAAATTTCCATTATAGTTTGCAGATAGCTTAACAAAAGTAGATAATATGTGATCTCTATGAAAAAAAAATACGTATCAAAATTATATATAGTATATATAATGAAATATACACATGAAAATGAACACAACATTTTGGAATAATAAATAAAGAATATTATATATATATATATATATATATATATATACAGGGGTTCGAAAAACTACCTTTTTATTGTAGCGAACTACAACTACAACTGCTTTATCGAAAATGTAGGTCACTACAACTACTTGTTTTAAAAAGTAGCGACTACAAACTACTTTTGAAAAGTAGTCACCACTTCGCTACTTTCAGATACATGAGTCTGTGTGTGTGTTTATTGTTATTAAATATAGATATTATAATATTATACGCGCATAACATGCATGATTTAAATGCGGTTTATGTTAATATTTTTGCACGTAGATTCAACACTCCCAACTTACCAACATGCTACCTTAACAGGGCTGTGACATTTTCCCATATCCCAGCTGAGTTACTTTACTATGGACCGCAGTAGTTGTCGGGCCGAACCTAAGGAAGCGATCCATCTCCTACGCTGAATGGTGTGGGCATTAGGGAAACAATACTGGAGACTGGCTGGCACCTACCCGACGGTAACGAATTATTGATTCTACTTGTGAGGTCGCAGATGGAGAGGGTTCCCAGAGACCATCGGACGCCAAGGGAAGTCCTTTAAAATCTGCGAATGGGAACCAGATATCGACAACGATAGGCTGCCGTAAGTTTGAGAGGCCGGGATGAACCTGCCCCCGCCCCCCTTTTTTTCGGAGGCTAGAGAAAGAAGAGAAGAGGAGAGAAGATGGTTCTTCGGAGGCAAAAGGGTAGGACGTGACCCTGAAAAAGCAGAGTCTTGCAGTGAAGCGAGAGCGAAGTGAAACGGAGGGAGGACAGATGGCCCTGTCTGGTGTAGAGACCTAAGGAGAAAGGAGAGACTTAAAGACTATCGCATGGTTTATAATCACCGCATCTCACGCACTCCTTAATTTATGTTAATACCGAAATCTATCGGAGGAATGTTTTGTAAGTTGATGTTACAAATAAAAGAAATATTTCTTTTAAAAATTAGCTATAGTAATTACTCCGGTTAGCCACAGCTACCAGTTCGAATTTTATAAATCCCGCCGGAGTTTTTACAGATGGTGGCAGCTTCAAGGGATTTAAAGTGGTGAAAGAAACGTACGTGACAAAGTTTGATAAATTCGGGACAGAGTAGGACAACTCGCCGAATTTCTTCAGAATCTACACCAACCGTTGGGAACCTGAATCTACATACCGAATCGGGGCAGAGCAGGACAACTCGCCGAATTCGTACAGAATCCTGTGATAGAGAGACAGATTCCGCTGAATCGAGGAAGATCCACCGACCCCAAAGTGACCCGCCAAAACCAAGGCAGAGACCCGAGCTGATCTGAAACTGCATCCGCTGAACCAGCAACCAGAAGCATCCGAACTTTGCTGACAGTGTGGAGAGAAAAGAAAGCAGAATCACCGCCGAGAATCACAGAGCTATACCCAGGTGAGCACTTGTTTTATTCTCAGTGGAGGCTTAGTGTGTATATTTTTAATTTTGGACAGGAAGCAATTTTTCTTTAATTATTTGTGTTCGGTAATATAAGTAAAAATTTTAAATATTAATTACCAACAGATGTTTTTGTGTGTTGAAGGTAAATTAAAAGTGTAACAAACTTCAAATTCATCTTGTTTCTAGTAATTGAAAAATTCTTTTAATCTTTTTAATTAAAAATTTTTTTGTTTGGTGAAAAGCAAATTATGTTAATTGTATTTTTCGGCCGAAATTTTTAATGTGCTCTCTTATTTTGAAGATTGCTAAGGAATTAAATTTTGAATTTAAAGAAGTTGTAAGACTAAGTTGAAGTCTGTTAGTAATTCAGTTAAGTTAAGTAAGATATGTTTTTTTTGGCAAATTGTAGCCTATATGTGGAATTGGTTTGCTTGTAATTCAAAATTTCATGAATATTGATTGTATTTTGTGTCGAGCAGAAACTACTGTATTTATTTTTATGTTGTTTTGGGGGTGAAAAAAATTGTGTATTTTTTTTTATTGCATTTATGTGCGGGAAATTGGAATTAAATTGTGTTAGAATTTAAAATTAGTGATTATGGCAGGCATATCGGGATTTCGAAAATGCGATCTGCAAACCCTTGCGATAGAATTTGAAGTAGAGGTTTTGTCAAATGATACAATTCCTAAATTGGTTAAAAAGATAACGGAGGCCCCTGATTATGATGAGACTATGGCGTTAAACCAATTAAAGTTGATTGAAGAAGACCGTGTAGAGAGATCGAAATTGGAAAAAGATAAAATTGAGAAAGAACATGAGCTCGCGAGAATTAGGGCGGAACGGGAAAATGATACTTTAACGTTATCATCTAGTCAAATAGAAAGGGAACCTAAAATTCTGTTAAAAAATGTGTTACCTAAGTTTGAAATGGGAAAATCGGAGATTTCCTTATATCTCAACTTATTTGAGAGACAGGTATTAAAAGCGCAATTAGATAAGTCGCAATGGGTAACAAATTTGCTAGGTTTACTTCCTATAGAATTGACAGAAGTTATTCTTAGAGAACCACCAGACGAAACGGACAATTTTGATTTTGTGAAGGGAAAATTACTCGAAAGGTTTAAAATTAGTGCAGAAGACTTCAGAATCAAATTCGTAACAACACCACGGTCCGAAGAAAAAAATTGGAAAGATTTTTCGTATGAAATTACGAATTATTTCGACCAATGGTTAAGCGGTATTCAGGTGTCCGAATTCAGTCAACTTAGGGACCTGATAATTACTGACCAGATCAAACGGAAAGTGCCCTCTGAAATTAGACAGCATTTCATAGATTCCTGGAGTGATTTAATTACGCCCGTGGAATTAACCCAAAAACTAGACCATTATGAGGCGGTTAGAAGAACAGAGATAAAACAGTCCCCGCCTAGATATTCAAATAACGGCAAACAGGTTGAGGGAAACAGATTGGTTGATAGACCAGAGACAGAACCCCAAAACGCGGAAATGAAAAGAAATTGGAGGGAGAGGGAAGATAAAAAAGATAGAGATGTAATTTTTGATAAGCGGAAAGACAGGTCTTGTTTCCATTGTGGTAGTTTTTCTCATATCCGAAAATTTTGCCCCGAACTAAAATGGAGTAGTGAAATACCTGAAGTGGTTAATCGGTTGGCTGACCTCGATGAGTTAAACGAAATGTTCCAGCCCTATTTAACACAAGGGATTATAAATGGGAAAGAAATGAAAATTTTTAGAGACACGGCTACGTCGCTAGATTTAATTAGTGCCAACCAGGTGACCCGAGAACAATACACAGGGAGAGTCGTGTGGGTAAAGCAACCGTTACAAAATGATTTAAAATGTCTACCCCTCGCAGAAATAGAGCTTAATCTGTGTGATTTAGGAAAAAGAGTTAGGACTTACGCAGGTATTGTCGATGCAGACATAGAAATGGATTATTATTTATTGGGAAGCAAAACACACAATTTGCTAGACAGAATGAAACCGAAATCGCCTGTTAGCTTTGGGAGTGCAGCACCGAAAAAAAGGCACAGGAGTGACCGCCCAATTCCCCCCAACCCCACGAACCGCTTAGTTTCGGCTTATCAAAAGAATGAAGTGAGAAAACCGGACAGGAAGGAAAAGAAAGGCTTTGTTCCCTTCCCCCTTAGCCAACGTGCAGGAGTAACGCATTGTGAATCTTCCATTAAAACGAAATTCACGACGACCCCGATCCGCGCGACACCCAAATCAAGGATGAAGGAAGAGGGTTATAAAGATAGAGCGAGGGTGTCTTATTTAAGGAATGAAATCCGGGAAAGTAAGCATGAGGAAAAAAATAAAGACACAGTCTTAAAGCGAAAGGAAGAGTTTAGGTTTAAATCTTCGGGACAGAAAACAACAAAGGGGGTAAACCGTTATTGTGCGTTGGGAAGAAAACGAAAAACAGTTTTCAGTTCTGATTGTTTAGAAACCCCAGGATACATTTCGCCGCATAACGAAATAAAAGGCAGCGAGGTTAAACAGTCGAAAAACGACGCCGGAAATGATTTCCGACTAATTAGAGATTGTGGAAAAAGGCGGGATATTCGCAGATCCTTAGGTTATCGGCCAGGTATATCAAATTCCACATGTAGACTGTTTAAGTAGAATGGAATAAATAACATTCCACTCAGTAATTTTGTATATAGTTTTTAATTTTGTAATTGAAATAATTGTGTATTTGAATCATGCAATGAATATTGAAATTTAATTTAACGATGTGAGTCTGTAGAGTGTATTGTAAACTTGTGAATAATAATGTTTAAGGTAAGCCTCTATTGAGAATTAACATGTGTTGGGTATGGATGGAAGGCTAGCGCACCAGTAATGATGTAAGATTTTCCAAATGCTTGAAAAATCTCAACTGCTGGAGGGGGTAATGCTGTGACATTTTCCCATATCCCAGCTGAGTTACTTTACTATGGACCGCAGTAGTTGTCGGGCCGAACCTAAGGAAGCGATCCATCTCCTACGCTGAATGGTGTGGACATTAGGGAAACAATACTGGAGACTGGCTGGCACCTACCCGACGGTAACGAATTATTGATTCTACTTGTGAGGTCGCAGATGGAGAGGGTTCCCAGAGACCATCGGACGCCAAGGGAAGTCCTTTAAAATCTGCGAATGGGAACCAGATATCGACAACGATAGGCTGCCGTAAGTTTGAGAGGCCGGGATGAACCTGCCCCCGCCCCCCTTTTTTTCGGAGGCTAGAGAAAGAAGAGAAGAGGAGAGAAGATGGTTCTTCGGAGGCAAAAGGGTAGGACGTGACCCTGAAAAAGCAGAGTCTTGCAGTGAAGCGAGAGCGAAGTGAAACGGAGGGAGGACAGATGGCCCTGTCTGGTGTAGAGACCTAAGGAGAAAGGAGAGACTTAAAGACTATCGCATGGTTTATAATCACCGCATCTCACGCACTCCTTAATTTATGTTAATACCGAAATCTATCGGAGGAATGTTTTGTAAGTTGATGTTACAAATAAAAGAAATATTTCTTTTAAAAATCAGCTATAGTAATTACTCCGGTTAGCCACAGCTACCAGTTCGAATTTTATAAATCCCGCCGGAGTTTTTACAGGGCATTTATTAACGAAATGCTGAAATTATTTTCCATTCGAATAAAATATCATCTTAATACATAACAGTACCATTTCTTAAGTATACTTAAACGTTTTTAAAAACGATCATAAAATATTGTTAACTGAAATATGTACACTTTGAAAATTTTAGTTGAGTGAGGTAAACATAAATAAAATATTTTGTAAACAGATTCAGAAAAATTGCCTAATCCATCATTCTTTTCCCACGCTACTTTTGTTTGAGAGAGAATTTCATTTAGCAAATGCTTGACGGATATTTCTTTTCACACAGACATAAAATAGCTCAAATTGCATTTGCTTTTACAGAATATCGGTTAACAATTATTGTACTAACAAGGGAATCACTTTTGGTGCAGCTCACACCTAGTATCGAGATGGTGCATTTTGTAGCCCTATACATAAGAGTTAGAGAACCGATAAAATTGCTCTGTTAAAATAATATTTTATATATATTTTATGAATTTAATTTTTTATTATTGGATTTTTATTTGATGATTTCACCCCAAAAGCGATTTAAGTCGCCAAGATACGAACCACTGCTCACACACAGCAGACGATTTTGTCAATCGGCCAGGGTTGCCGGAAAAAATTCTATGTTAATGAACAGAGCCATTTTCGCGCTGCCAAAAATGTAATTATAATGTTGTATTTTTTCAAAATAAAATTTGTAGGTTCTTGAAGATTTTTTTAAAAAATTTTCAAAATTTTATTATTTTTATTAACTAATTTCTATTTTAAAGCACTTTTTTCAAGAAAACCTCTATGTTAGTAATCCGATAAGTGGTCTCAAAAATTGGATTTTCAAAAAGTTATGCTGCTGTAAAAAAAAAAAAAAAAAAGAGAGAGAAATGAATTTTAACAGAAAGATTTCATAGATTCTCCAACTTAGTAATACAGAGCTTTAAAATGCACCAGATCTCAATGCTAGGTGGGAAATGCACCAAAAGTGGTTTCCCTTGTAAGTATGAAAAAATATGCTGTGAATTTTTCATTTATAGCGTTTGCAATAAATAGATGCGATTAATTATAATTTTAATTTTGTACTAAGCATGGTTTCCTATTCTACAAAATCGCAAATGTGTGCAAACAGATATTTTAGATTTTTCTGGAAATTTTGTTACATGCGATGGTATTTTATTAAGCTTGTTTTGGCCGTTCTGCAACAGATAGAGTCAGACTTTAACAATTTGATGCCCAAGGCACATCATTAATTTTACTGCCCCGTACTCCCATTTACATTTTGGTTAGATAGAAATGTATGCATTTAAAATTGAATGAATATTCACAATTTCCTGATAATTGTAAGTAGTTTAGAGTATAAATCAATTTAATGTATATAATTATATAAGGAAAATCACCTATTATTATTATAATATATATATTTAAAACCATAGTCTGTAAGAAACTAGATTCAATAGAACTTAATCAGCTATCAGGTGTATATAAAATTCCGTTTCCCAAAGCAGATGCAACATTATAATATTATATAAGAATGACAAATAGAAAGTTTTAAACGAGGACGAAAGAACATATAGCATATATCAAAGACAACAAGAGAATTACATGTTAGACTATATAACATAGAAACTTTACCGATTAATTTTAATAATAGTAAAATAATTTATCCATCAAGGTTTTATTTCCCATCCATTATCCGCGAATCAATGGAAATTTATATGAGAACATATGCAATGGATCAGCCTCCTTTGACTTGCCTAGAATTTGGCACGAGAGGCAAAAAAACAATAAGATAAAATAATTCCCGTATAGAGATGACCATTTGCATGGAAGAGTCTGATTTAATTATACCTGTGATTTCGTGGTTTTTGTTTATCAAGTTCATTTTTCAAATTGTTTTGCGAAAATAGTGTTTTTTATCATTGGTTTTGAGAATGTCGCCGATTGTGGGTACAAAACTACTAGATCCGTTTTCATGAAGCCTTTAAGTGTACTGTAATCACTTTTAGAACATATTTTTATTTTAATCATTTTAATGGAATATATTAAATCCTTCTACTTTACAAATAACCGTTCTTTCTCATATGTGCATTTTAAAAATTAGCTAAGGCAATTTGCATCCTCCAAAATTACGGCCCAGGCAAGGCCCAGGCATTGTGAGCATAGGCGGAAACCAAGCCCTTGCAATATATGAATAGTTTAGAAAAAGAAAGAGACATGATCTTTTATTCTTTGGGAGCAAATACTATGAAAATATTTTACTGCCGCCGTCTCAGTCCCTCGAGTTTCTCATTTTGTTACCAGTAAGCTTAATAAGACCCTACAATTTTGCCAGAATCTAAATCTATTTTTTCCTAATTTAAAGAGAAATTTAGGTAGTCTTTGTACAAAAGGCTATAATTTGACAATAAATAAATAAATAAAATAAATAAAATAAAAATTAGAAAACAATATCTTTATTGAAATACTTTGCCTACGATTAAATAAGAATTGTATTTATAAATGTTATTTACATAATTGTGTAAATTTTTATAAACTAGCTGACCCGCCTGGCATTACCCGGACAGACTGTCATTGAGAAATATAACAGTGGAGTGGACTTCATAAAAAAAAAGACTGAACAATATTTATTTATACTAAAAACTTGTAAAAAAAATAAACAAGGGCTAAAATTTCAAAAGTATAACAGTTACATTAAAAAAAAAGAAATGGCCAGAGAAAATTATTACATTTACTTTTACCGTTTTACTAAAAATCCCTTTTTAAAAATCATTACTTTATTTACATTTTAAATTTTATATTGCTAATCGTATGTTTTAAATTATAAATATTAAATGCCTACAAAAATCAATATTTCAAATGAAAATGTATAAAAATATATCTATTTAATTATTAATTTTGACAAATTATAATTACAATTTATTTGTACTATAATCATAGTTTGTTTCGCTTTTATTCGTGTAGATGGCAGCATCAAATAGTTAAATGTAAAAACTACTGGCCTAAATCCTGCCAAAGGACTTTTACACAAAAATAGATGAGATGTGTTTCATTCGGGCGTTGCCATTAAACAATTAACAAATAATCCCGATTTCTGTGCCACGTACGATAGTGTAATATATATATATATATATATATATATATATATATATATATATATATATATATATATACATATAGCATATTTATATACACTACTTAGATGTGAAATTAGTAAACTTAACACAAATTTTTACATTAGTCTACAGAAATATTAATGTATGAAAATTTAAGAAATAATTAAATTAAAGGTTAATATGAAAATTGATGAAATATTTTAGAGAATTTAATGATTTTTTTTTTTTTACAAACATACCTACTTTTTCTGTATATTTTTTTCTGTGCTCTGAAAATATATTACTGTAATCAATCCTTGATGGGATATAATTCTAGTTAATGCATTTAAAGAAAAAAAAAGAATAACTTCATGAAAATGCATGGAAACACTATTTCATCAACATAATCTCAATTCCTAGTTTAAATTGAACACTTTTGAAATATACATCACCTACATATCTGCAACTGGTATAAAATCAAAGCGTGTTTCATTCTTTTTCGGGTACTCTGTATATTACTCATAACTAAGGAAAGACTGAAAATTGTGTATAAAAAAAAATCCATCATCAAGAAATTAATTTTTTGCAGTGAACATTATTGAATGCTGTTTAGAGCGTGAAATGATTTTCTTGTAATACGCTTCAGCGACCTAATAAAAAAGTAAACTAAAAGACCTTGTTTATTCTCTTAATGATTCCAGAAAGTGTTCCATGAAGCGCAAATGCACGTCTTTATTTCTAGATATGACATACCAGATAGCGGTGTCATGTACCAACATTAAGTGTTATCTTCTTGAGATTTGTAACAACATTAAACGAGAAATGCTTCATGCGAAAACTGAGAATATTAAATCAATGTCATATGCTCCGTACAACACAAATTCATTTCGAGCCTGATAAAAAGGGTTAATTTCATATGTCACAGCACTGTTGATGACGCATTGACAAAGTAGGATGTTACCGACGATGAAGTCTTTTTTAAAGACCCGTAAAGTTTGAAACGATGTAAGAGAGAAAATTATCATTAGAATGTTTATAGTCATTTACTTATTAATAGAGCAGATAAAATGGAGTAATTTGTAGAAAGATTTTAAAAACAGAAATTCTTTTACTTCTTTCAAATTATTAGTTTAATAATTAAGTTCAATATTTTGTTAAATGTCAAAATAATACATTTATGTTTTCGAAAAGAATATTTTTCCTTTGTTAATTTGTTGCTTATTTTTATCTGCTCAAAAAACTTAAGATATTTCCTATTCTTAGTTACTTTTAAATTCCACTTATATGTAGTAAAAATTTAATTATTACGCTTCTTACTAAAACAATGATGTATTAAATCATAAATGGGAAAAATACAGAATAAATTAATTCACAAGAATGACTGATTTTACGTAGCATATATGCACTATTACTTATTAATTTAACACATGTATATAACAATATGTAACAATAAAAAACTTTAAAATGAAATTCAAGGAATTATTTTTTACCTTTGTGTTTTTACTGGTAATACTGTATTATTTATACTCACTATAATCCAACACGGGTCAGGTTATATATACACGAACCCGATAATTTTATTTGAATTAAATCTGAAACCGAATCAAAACCCGAAACAATATAAAATCACATTTTAATGTAGTTATAAAAAAATACTCCGTACTTATAATTCCAATATCAATTTTATCTTTTATGCAGAAAATATCTATACTTATATTCAAATATATATTTTTTCATCTTAAAAAATATTGCAGACTTTTCTTAATAATAATAATAATAATAAAGGTTAATAAACCAGACCCGCAAGAGTCAAAATCCAATCCGAAACCGACCCGACACGCAACGAAAAAAAAAAAATTTGCCAAATCGACCTGAACCGTGGTTCGGTTCGGGTTCAGGTAAAATTGAATTAATTGACCTGATGCGGGGCTCTAATCTACATTCATTTAAAATCTCATTATCAATATCACGTATTTTGACGTGCAGTAGACAGTGAGATATTAAAATGTTTTAGGTGTTCCTGTAAAAGTACTATGCATGATACGACGACTATTAAACAAATGTAAAATAGCGTAGTGTACATAACACCATTTCTTGATAATTGGTAAAATTTTACGAAATAGAAAGCCTATCAAGTAAAAAAGGTGCGTAAACAGACAGCATATCATTTTTATATCCTTGTAATAATGAAACAAGGCCACCTGCAGAAATGACCTTTTTTAACAAAAAAAGGAATAGAAATCGGAACATCCGTTCACATTCATGCGTAGACATACATGGAAAAAATATACGAAAAAAAAACTTTTTCGTTTGAATTCAATTAATGACAATTCATTGAAATTTGCATTTGTTTATAAAATTTACACAAGTTAATCTAGTGATACATAAAGTATATTTTTTTTGCTGGTAGTATGGTCCTTCACAGATCGGATTGCACACGATTAGGTTGTGTCTGAACCCAGAACTTCCATATGAAATCATCCCGATGCCTGACTAAGACAAAATAACATTTTGTAAACTAAAAATTCTATTATTATTTTGCAAATATTTTTGTTTATTTTTTAAATATTTTAACTCGAATATTTACTAAATAAAAATTTTATATTTTGATAAATGTTATGACCTGGCATTTTTTATTTCTTATTAAATACTGCTTACTATATTTTCAGCATTTATATCAAACAAATTGTAATGATGATACGTCTAAACAACTCCTTAGGGGTGTTGGAGGCGTTTTCGACTGCGTCGTTTGCAATTTTTTTTTTTTTTTTTATAAAAAATAGTATGATAATAAACGTTATTTTTAACAAATAAGCCAGAAATTTATAACATTTTCTACTTATTTGCATATGAGTAACATCTGAAAAAATAAAATTTAAAAAATATATCTCACAGTGTTTAATAAAAAGCTACACGATTTAAGACCTTTACATGTAACGCAAAGAGAATTTTTGATAGCTGTCTGTGAAAGACATTTAAAACAAAAGCAAACCTAAAATTAATTATAGAAAACACTGTAGTTAAAATATGTGTTAGCTGGTTGAAAGAAACGAAAAGGCTTATAATAAACAAAATTATTTAGAAAAAAATGAATGCTAGTGTCATCGTAATTTGTCCTAAATTAAAAAAATAAGTTTTATCTGGACAACTTTCTAACTTTGAAACAAAATTTAATTATAGTGATTTGACAGCACAATTTTCTATGAAATTCCTGTGAAATAAATTAATATGACTTAATTTCCTGAAATAACATTTTTTCTCAAGTAATAAAAATTTAGTAATATTCTGAAAAAAATTGACAATTCAATGTCTTGAAATCAGATACCATTTTTATTTTTTGACAGTGGTGTATTTCAGGAATATAACGAAAGTTTTGCAAGCAAATTTTTCACAGAAAAGATAATGAAAAATGAAAAAGCTCTATACAAAATATGTTCTATAAAAAAGCAAAACAGGTTTGCTAGAGTTTTACTTGTAATGCAATTAGAGCCAGTAATAGGCTCCTGTAGACGACGTTTAGGACAAAAGCATGCTTTAAATTAATTACATAAGCTACGCTCTCGAAAACGTGTACTGAGGAGTGGGAAGATAAGGAACAACGATTAATGAAATAAGTTTTAAAAACAGCGAAAACTCAGCGGTGGGTCCTAGAGTGGAGCGGTATCGTTGTCTCGGCTTCAATTTTAAATTAACTATGTGCCGCTGTAATTGCTATCCAAAATATACTTCATTGTTTTGGAGAAATAATTCACTTTAGTATAGTAGTGACGCTGTTCTTCAAAGCGAGAAAGTTTGCTCGCTGGGAAAACGGTGTTGAGGTACAGAGATTTCCATCAATGAGATTATAGTCTAATTACAATGCGGGGTAAGCGTCTGTAAAAATTTGCTTAAAGCAGGCAGCGTAAGCTGAAAAACAAATTGATTAGTGTATCAATATTTTCAGTTTTGAAAAAGTTTTATAAATTGTGAGGTGAGAGCGCTTCTTATCTGGACTACTTGTTGGCATAGGGATATATATATTTTTTTCTTTTATAATGAAAACATTATTCTGTGAAACATTTTCTCCAAAATTATGGTGTTAATATAAGTAATAAGAATGAAGTATTGAACAATCACGATTTTGATATATTCTTGAGTTTTTTCTAAGGATGAAAATTATAAGCTAACTTTAGCTATTTTGATTTTTAGTTTTGTATATAGAAAATAATCAATAATCTTATTTACAAATAAAAGCAATGAATCATACTATAATATTAAGTAATAACACATGTCGCCTAGTAATGCAAAATCTAACTACTACACACTGTATATAATTTAAACGATATTTATTGATTAATTTCGGGAGATAATTTCTTTAGAATGAATAACAATGGATCCCTATTGATTTTAAATATTCAGATAAATATATGATGCATGTATACTATTTGATCGTAAAATTATTATTTTGTAGAAGAGAATATAATAAATTACGTAAGACAAAAATAAAATAGTTAACACGGGTTAGCCTTATCCCTATTCCTGTTTTTAATGTTTTTTTCTCGCTGTAATTAATAAAAGGTTACTAAAGGAATACAAGTTGTAATTCCGAAATTCAATAAATCGTAAATACAATAAGAACTAAAATATCTTCTTAAAACACCTTCAAAAACTTTAAGAAGATATTTTAGTTCTTATTGTTTCACACCAGTTTCAACTTATTTTATTCGTAAATACAATGTTGAAATAACATTTGTAATTTTATATCAAAACAGTGTTGAAAAATGTTTGGCTATTTTGCTCTGTTAAATTGTAGGTATGCAAAAAGTTAAGCTTAATATTAACGCATTGAAGTAAGGTTGTGCTTAAACAATAAAGTTTAAGCAAATTACCAACCATTTATCTTCAGGAAGCAATTCTTATTTTTTAGACACTTCTTCAAGCAGCAATATATGAGTATGTTTCAATGAATTATCGGATGTATAAAACTAATTCCCATTGCTTTATATACTTTTTACATGATATGTGCAGATAGTATTTCATAATATATAATTAGTTTTCTCTACTTCATATATATGAATATAATTTGTCTTACATATATTTTTATCTATATAGTATTATCTTGAAATAACTGACAGCCAGTTGTATTCATATCACGGAGTTGTTACAGTACAGTATAACTAGCAATATTTCGCTTGACAAATCTAGCTTACTAAAGTTATCGTATTGCACTGCGACTGTAGTCATTATGTCAATGTTAGCCTGCATTTTTAAAGGGAATCAAAGCAAATTAGAACACTTGCAATTTGCTTATATCTCTTGGGAGTCTAGTAGAAGGGGAGTGCCATGCTCCATTAGTCGCAATAACTTGTTTCATTTGCAGAATATTGACGTCTTAAATATAGTAATAGAGAATACATGTTCATTATTTCAAACCCATTTAGATGAATTGTAATAATATATACAATATTTTAATAGAAGAACGTCGCACCTCTAAATATCACAATTTTCAGTTTAGAAGTTGGCTATTGTTATTTTGTCTGTTTATTGTTTTTGCAGTAGGATTAAGCACGTTTGATATTTTCCGAAAAAAAATATACACGGTGCCCATAAATTGTCAGGGTTTAAGGACATGACGAAAATATTATTACACATTCGTGAAGTACAACTCAAAGAAATTTAGAAACGCGTAAATATTTCCTAACGTTATGTATTAAATTGTGTTTATAATCAAATAATAATTAATATTAAAATTTTATGAAATTTATTCAAAAGTTATTAATGAATTATTAGCACAAAGTTAGATAGATAGATAGAACCACAATACGCATATTACTTTCTAGCTATTGTGAATTCTCACGTCTCAGCTTTCTACAATTCGACACCGCTAGGATTGCCACATAAAATGGCGGAGAATTTGTTTGCGTTATAATAAAACATCGAATTTTAAAATTGCTATCTACGCGTAATACCGAGAGAGTGCAAAATGCTCAAGCAGGGAATCAATCCCGGACCCTTGGAATAACGCTCCAATGTTCTGCCATTGAGCTACGAGGACGATACCCAGCTTGGCATCTCTCACTCACAGATGTCGGTAAAGCTGCAATCGCATCACAGGATGGAAATGTCATCATAAGCGCACAAATCCTGTGACAAACTTTAAACGACACATAAAGTCACTCAAAGACCAGCATACGACACACATAAAAGTAATTTTAATAAATTTTTCAATTCATTTTCAGCAGTGAAATTCGCCCGAAATCATTCATGATGAGCGCACAAATCCTGTGGCAAACTTGAGACGACACATAAAGTCACTCAAAGACCACTCTGTAGGTATTACGCTTAGTTAGCAATGTTAAAATTCACATGTTTATTATTCAATAATTTCGGGCGAATTTCCCCGCTGAAAATTGATTGAAAAATTAATTAAAACTACTTATTTGTTTGTCTTATTAATGCAAACTTCTGAGATCTACTTTATGAATATGTAATATTATTCTTCGTCCTGTTTTTAAATAAAAGGTTATAAAGTACGGACAACTCTACTATAATTTATAGACAACCTGCATCCTTAAATCCTTACGTATGTTTTGAGGATAAAGTAATAAATTTAACCTTTTATTCTCCTATAGGTAAAATATACTCATTTTGTTCAAATATTTGAATGTTCATACTGAAGATTTAACATCAGATATTGTAAAATATCTTTAATCAACTCAATTTCTTGTCCAAATGACGTTATTATGGAGATCCTTAATATGGACCCAATTTGTACTAACAAGGGAGTGAAGCTCACACCCAGCATTTGGACCTGGTACATTTTATAGCCCGATACGCGAAAGTTAGAGGATCTGCAAAAATCGTATTTATTGATTTTACAGCAGCATAACTTTTTGAAAATGCAATTTATCGGACTATTAACAGAGAAGTTTGTCTGCTTTAAAATACAAATTAGTTTAGAATAAGAATAAAATAGGCAAAAAATTCCTTCAAGAACCTACAAATTTGAATTTCAAAAAATGCAACGTTAGAATGGCATTTTTGGCTTTATTCGTTACCATAGAATTTTTTTTCGCCAACCCTGGCCGAATGTCATCGTCGTTCTGATGCGTGTGAGTAGTGGTTTGATTCGTAGCACCATATTTAGAGACTTAACTATCTTTTTAGCTTGAAATAAATGATTTAAATTAAATATATACAAAAATATATATAATACGATTTTTGCAGACAAATTTTGGCCTTTAGGGCTATAAAACGCACCATGTGTCAATGCTAAGGTGCGAGCTTCACCAAAAGTGGTTCCTTTGTAAGATCTCTTTCATAAAAGCAAGTCAAAAGCTACAGTCACACTTGCGAATAATGTAAGAAACATATATTCCCCCCTTTGATATTGTTGTACCTATGGCCGGTAACAAAGGAATATAAATGCAATCTAGCGCTTTGTTCATACAATAACGCGTACGAGGATAGAGTACGTAAAAGGATGCTATATTGTTCCGGCGTATAACACTCATCTAAAATTTCGGACTTCAAATTTGTAATTTTAGGTATATTCGCACACATCCTTCTTTACAAAGAAACCTTCGTGAGAAATATAGCAAAAAATAAAATTAAGATTATTATAAAGTAGAGTAACTTACTTTCCCCATAATGAAAATAACTTTTTGAAATTAATAGCATGCTCATTATATTAAACATCTAAGTACATTAGACATCTTTTCTTTTTATGCTTCAATCTTTTATTTCTATAATCGGTGTATAACGCGCATCTGTAAATTTCGACCAATTTTCTTGTATAAAAAGTGCGCGTTATACTCCGGGATATGCGGTAATTATTTGTCTATCTCAAACAGGCGGTTTTCAAGGTTCTAGGTTAATATTCAATAAAAGATCATCCATGATCACTGTATTTCAGTACACATTAGACGTGTCAAAGGGAATAGCGACCAAATGAATTGCGTAGATAACCGAAAATCAACTTCGTAATTGAAGAGCTTAGTGGAAGAACATACGTTATATATTGTCTCAAAAATTGTTAAAGTTTATAAATAAAAGTGTTATGAGATATTCCAATATATGGTAAAGCTAAAATACTAAGATTCTAAGTGGATTGAACATACGAGACATTATTTATTAATATATATATATATATAACGCTAATGTATGTGGCGGTTAAAACGCGCTATTTCTATTTTGCTGATGGCGACGAGTGGTTTGTTTTCACTAATTTGCGAATCTTAAGAAAAGTATTTGAGGTATTGATCTAAAACTCAACACGTAGAAAAATTTTCTGCATTCGAAAATCCATATTTTGTAAAAATCGGCCGGTATTTTTTCTTAATTTTTGCAAAAAAAACTAGCTACTTTCTGGAAAGGAAAGAAAATAAAGTGCAAAGTCAAACACCAAAAATCACACTGTTTTTTTTCTATTTCAAAAGTTACTGACATTTGTTATTGTTAAAGCTCCATTGTTGTAATTTATGCATTTTAACCACATTGTTGTCCGCATCGTTATGACGTCAACGTTATTGATGCACAAATTTGTGATTTACGATATAGATTGACTTTTAGAAGCTTTACTTCTTGTACGAACAACCACTTTTTTTTTTTTTTTTTTTTGAAAGTACGAAATGATAGGTAGCCAAAATGCACAGTACATTCTTTATTAAAGGTCATTGGTTAAATTTTAAGAAAGGGATTTCGATCGTAATTTAAATAACGCGTTAATGTTAAAGGTATATAGATCTGCACCAAATGCCACCAGTTCACAGGCGGGCAAAAAAAGGCAACATCCCATACATTTTTAAAATGCCTCTGTAGTAAACGGAAATAGATTTTTGGGTGGAAATAATGTCTTTTTCAGTTTATGTTGAAAACAAAGGGAAGGTGTCTTCATATAGAAATTGCATCAAAGTCTAAAATGTTTAAAACAAATACCTAATTTTTACATCATATTTGGATATTTCAGAAAATTGTACCTTAAGGTACCAAATTTAAAGTGACTCAGTAAAGTATTTTATGAATTACTTCGATTTAAAATTTCGAGCTCCAAATGTCAATTAATTTAATAATTGCAAACCAAACTGCAAATTGGGTAGCTTTTTAAGCATAGCTCAAAACTACTTGGCAGAAATTTGCTGCAATTTTTTCATTCCCATATATAAAGCTTCTAGATATTTGTGTTAAAAGTTTTTAGGTTACAATTGATATTTTTTCGAAAATTAATTTCAAAATATGTGTTTTGAAATTTATATTTGCAAAAAAAAACATGAATTGTAGACAATTAATTTTACTTACTACAAATGTACACTTCTTTGGTCGCAGCTGAGAATCAATCTTTGTTGTACGAGTACGACAGTTTACGGACTGGATTACTGAAGATACTGCTTCCGCGAAATCATATTAACGATCGTAAACATATTAAAGCACCCGTACACTTTTCTCTGAATTTGGCGTAGATCTCAATAAAAAATACTGAATATGATATATTTATTTATTACTTTTTTCTAATGGATTCGTTTTGATTGTAATGAATTTGAATTTTGTGTGGAAAGCGGAACTATCAATGCTAAACTATATTAAATGTGAAAATGCAAAATCATATGTATGTACTATGATTTCATTAGTCGTCTCAGTTGGACATCTTTTAGGCAGTAACGTTTAAAAAAATATATAGATTTCTAATAAAATAATTGGTATTTAAATCCCAGAAAAAGGATGTTTAATGATTACGGAAATTAATCATATCATAATAACAGACAATATAATTCATTTCACTGAAACAATTAACGATGATTTTTTTTATTTAACAATGATTTTTGTCTTGTATTGGATATTTCCGCATAGTATAATTATAAAGAAACAAAATTGTAATTAATTGTTTGTAAAAGTGTATTGAAACTTAATTTCATAACAAAAATTAGTATCTATAATATGAAAATCTGTACATAAAATAATTTTTTTATTCATACATTTTTGCATAAGAGTGTAACAGCTTTTGCACCAAGATCTGAATATGTATAAAACTATTTATAGTACGAACGCACTTCATTTGTCAAATTTTATATACATTCTCAAACTTGTTGTTTTATTATTTCAGACGGATTAACATTTTTTAAGTGGACGCTGTACTCTTTATTTTGCTAAACATGACGAAAATATGAAGTTTCCAATTTTTAGCTTTAAATGAAACTAGATACACATCGTATATTCTGGCAATGTTTCCTAACGATCCTATAATTAAAATAATGCAAAAACTTTACAGCATGTACACTTTACAGTACGTATTTTTCTTTAAATGATTCAGACCTATATCTTTTGATACAGTTCGTGTTTTACGAATATATCAGTGTGATTAAAATTAAAAAATCTCAAAATATATAATTGGTTTAACTCAGGTTTTTTATAGACGATCCTTATGGTACATTTCATAAAATTTGAGATCGATTTTAAGTAATATAAATAGTTTCTTTTTAAAAAATTAAAATGTGATTTTTACTGCATTTGTACAAATTCCATGACATTTATTTTTTCTTAAATTAATTATTTTATGAAATCGTGTCCTTACACATGTAATTAAAGTCTGAAAAAACAACATTATTGCAAATAGTTCAAAATTGTAAAGGGGTAACTTAAATATATTCTTAATTTCTTAAAAATAATTTTTTTTTAATAGCTGCATTTTTTTAATTAAATCATTGTCTTTACTAAAAACATTTAATAATATGTAAAAAAGTTATTATAAAATATTTTCTAAAAAATTACGAAGTCCCCTTTAAACCATATTCTTTCATTAGGAATACATAAATATTTTTTTCTTTTATCAAAATACTAAATAATAAAAAAATAATAAAATAAAAATTGCCTTTCTCTTAAACTGAAATGAGACCAGAGACGAGAGTTACAGATTTTAATAAAAAGCGAGTTATAGCAATATCAAATTGACAAATAATTTAAATAATACATGGCAACTCAATGCCTGTATCAGTGTCTCTTTATACCACCAAAAAAATGAAAAAAAAATTACTATAAGAATAGTTTTACCCGGAAAAGTATCCAAAAAACATTTTCTTTAAACCCTTAAAGTGTCTAGAATATGCCCTAAAACAGTGGCGCAGCCAAGGGGGGTGGGTTGGGGGTTAACCCCCCCCCCCTCCCAGAGCTTAAAAAATACTATAATTGCCGCTTATATGAATCAAAACTAAAGTTAAAATTAAATTTTTTGGCCTTTCCGCCTTGGCGGAATCCGCCGCTGTATTAAATCAAATTCTATTTAACAATGTGATTCAATTAAACGGCGAAAATTCTATTTAAAACTGTGAAAGCGCATACTACATGCATTGGTTAAGTCAAAACTGGTTGTTTGGACTACGTCACTTTGTCGAGACGTCTTGTAGTAAAAAAAGGGCCATATACTGCCACACAGAGGTTTTGAGTTATATAGTATACAGTGGATTGTTTCTTAATTGCATTTCTGTCTTTGTTCCATGTTCGAAACAATCATGGAACTAGGATCCATGGAAACAATAACAGACCATCGAATTTCAGGGGGAAAATAAAACATACACTTTGTAAGACTCTCAGTTTCAAACGGCTTCTTTTTTTTGCGATTTTTGCTCTCAGTTATATCTAAGACCAAGCTATGTGCGTACCTATGAAAAAATATTTGCAAAAGTAAGAATTAAAAAAAAAAGTACTTTAAAGTTATAAAAAGCTATTTTTTTATTGTGATTGAACATATTTTCGTAATCAGTGTTTCTTTCGAATCATTTGCTTCATAGGGGGTCTGTACACAAATTTAAAGACTGTATTTCATTTGTTGGTAATGTAGCAACAACGTCTTGCTCTCGGGGAGGCACTGCATCTTGTCCCTCGGAGGAAAGAAGCACTGATTGTAATTTCATTGACTTATACATACATGGCAATGAGCAGCGCTTAATTTACGCTGGAGCTTACCGGAGCTCGGCTCCGATACCTCTTTGTTTTTAGTCAATATTTAAATGTTGTCCAGACTTCTCCGGAACTCATAAACATTGCGCTCCGGTGCTCAGCGGAAGAGCATTTCTGAAAAATCGAAGCTTAAATTATGTTTTCCTTTTTCTCCCATCACCAATACTTTGCGGCCTTTCCTACCAAAGCGCTTACATATGACTTAGCGTGTCGCACACGTTGGAGCATTTTATTTATCTAGCGTTCGCAGATGTAAACTCAATTGTTATTATTATAGGCAGGGTTACCATAGGGCAGTTACTCACAGGCAGGGCTGAAATTCTGGAATGAAAAATATTGACTATCACTAAGATTCGTCTTACCTAAAGCAAAGATCTTGTACAAAGCTTAATCTTAACATTGTGCCAAGCGCGCTTCAAAAGGAGGTCGCAAAGTGGCAACACTGTTTTGATACATGCCGTTGTTTTCTAGATGGGTTTTTAATAATTATCTCATCTAATTACAGACACATTTTACCAACAATCCTTAGATGATTGTGCGTCCATAACCCCCCCCCCCCCGCTGAGTGCCAGAAAAATAAGACACATGGGTGATGTTATAATAGTTCTGTTTTTACTTTTTAAGTATGGAACCTTAATAATAGTGTCAAAATTCTGGTAACCATCTCTTCTCTAACATAGGCTACTTTTTATATAACAATTTCCAAACAATTTTTTCGTTACAACAATTTCCAAAGGGGTGCAAGAACAAAAAACATTCTAAAATTGCGGTTTCTACGATATTGTTGGTTCTAGAAATTTGAAATTTGGTATAGAGCATATTTTAAAAAGATGTAAATGATCACTAAAAATGGTTTCAAAAAAGTTCAAAATTTCAGTTTTGTCTCATTGGTTTTCGAACAGCGATAAGAAATGTCAGAATTTAAGCCCTGCCTGTGAGTATGGATTAAAATAAAAAGAGGCGTTAAATGTGAGGCATTTTCTTAGAACAATACTATCTATAATTACACACAATTTTACGTTATTATTGTATTAATTTAATTGATCAGCAATAAATTAGTTATACATTGATTTACACTTATTACATTTTAACAAATGTTACCTGTACCTCATTAAAATTATACTAGCTGATCCGTCCGGCGGTGCCCGGGTCCATGATACTTACCTGAAAGTTGTATGATTATATATCTTATATCAATTTTATATTTTTAAATGAAATTTTCGCTAAAAAATATTGATAGAGGGAAAAGCAATTTTAAAAGACACTTTTTTTCCTCGTAAGGGTCTCTCGTTTCATAGTTTTAGAAAAAAATAACTCCTGCTGTTTGAATTCTATAAATTTTTCATCAGTTATAAATATAATGGTTTTACAGACCGTGGAAAAATATTGATATCTAGCTGTAAAAGAAATGTTTACTTCTCGCTTCTTCTTCTTTTTTTTTTTTTTTTTTTTCGACAGGTCCTTTAAAATAACAACAACAAAAAAAGTTATTGTTCGAATTCTCTGAAGTTTTATTTGATTGTAAATATAACTATATCCAACCCATCTATAAGTCTTTGACTAAAGTCGAAGAGAACAGTGTCACACCAAAAAAGACTTAGTCGCATTTAATAGTGAAAACATGAGCCGAAGCTCATCAAACCCTCGCCGAAACACCTAACTTTCTTTGAGCATTTTCATCGAAAAATTCTGAGATTTTTTGAAATACATTTATGCATTAGAGTGTTTCACAATTTTTATGACCCTGTAAATTTGATCTTCCAAAATAATTTTAAAAGACTGTATCGAAATACAGACGTTTAGTTACTTTCAGTATAGATAAAAGATCGTCTTAGAAAGGTGCGATATGACGTGCGGCTCTAAATAAATGGTAATTTAGAATGCTTTCAGCTGTTTCACACCTTTAAATTTCCCATTTATAACTAACTCTTTATATCGAGCATTTGCATCTTAAAAGTAATCTCTATACTAAATTTCAAGTTTCTAACACTAACAGTTTCAACTAAATCATAATTTAGAACACTTTTAGAAAATTTTCCGCTCATTTCATCCTTTTAAATTTTGAATTTTTTAAAAATGTTCTAAGGAAGCATTTACTACATAAAAGTAATCATCATATACAATTCCAAGTTTCCATACCAATTGTATCACATAAATCGCAATTTTAGAATGCTTGTTACTCTTGCATTCTTTTAAATTTCGAATTGAAAAAATAAATTATGGGCGAGCATTTACGTCTCTTAAACTTAAGTAGCATTCATATAAAATTTCAAGACTCTAGCCCTAAAAGTTGTAAATATATTATGATTTAGAACAGTTTTAGAACGTTTTTTGCTCATTTTACTCATTTTACTTTTTTAAATTTCGAATTTTTAAAAAACCGTTTTGAACGAGTTTTTATATCATAACAATAACCACTAGGTCAAAAATCAAGCATTTATATCAACTGTATCACACAAATCGCAATTTCACAACTTTTTAGCTCACAGGCTATCAAAGCCTGAGAGCTTATGTGCCCGCCGGTTCTGTATGTATGTATGTATGTATGTATGTATGTATGTACGTATGTACGTACGTAACGCGATAACTCGTCATAGAAATATCCGATTTCCTTCAAATTTTGTTTATAGGTTGACTGTGTTAAGGCGCTTCCCTGATTAGTTTTCGGAATTGATTGGTTAAATATAAAGGGGGGAACAGGGGGGGCTAATCCCCCCCCCTAATTTATATAAATAGGGTTTTAATACAGAATTATTCCGTTTTCCTTCAAATTTTGTTTATAGGTTGACTGTGTTAAGGCGCTTCCCTGATTAGTTTTCGGGATTGATTGGTTAAATATAAAGGGGGGAACAGGGGGGGCTAATCCCCCCCTAATTTATATAAAAAGGTTTTAATACAGAATTATTCCGTTTTCCTTCAAATTTTGTTTATAGGTTGACTGTGTTAAGGCGCTTCCCTGATTAGTTTTCGGGATTGATTGGTTAAATATAAAGGGGGGAACAGGGGGGGCTAATCCCCCCCTAATTTATATAAATGGGGTTTTAATACAGAATTATTCCGTTTTCCTTCAAATTTTGTTTATAGGTTCACTGTGTTAAGGCGCTTCCCTGATTAGTTTTCGGGATTGATTGGTTAAGTATAAAGGGGGGAATGGGGGGGCTAATCCCCTCCTTAATTTATATAAATGGGTTTTTCATGCAGAATTATTCCGTTTTCCTTCAAATTTTGTTTATAGGTTCACTGCGTTAAGGCGCTTCCCTGATTAGTTTTTGGGATTGATTGGTTAAGTATAAAGGGGGTGGGGTAACGGGGGGGCTAGTCCCCCCCTTAATTTCTAAAAATGGGTTTTCCCTGCAGAATTATTCCTTTTTCCTTCAAATTTTGTTTATAGGTTCACTGTGTTAAGGCGCTTCCTTGATTAGTTTTCTGGATTGATTGGTTGAGTATAAAGGGGGGGGAACGGGGGGCTAATCCCCCCCTTAATTTATATAAATGGGTTTTTCATGCAGAATTATCTCATTTGCTTCAAAATTTGTTTATAGGTTCATTGGGTTAAGACGCTTCCCTGATTAGTTTTCGGGATTGACTGATTAAGTATAAAAGGGGGGAACGGGGGGGCTAATCCCCCCTTAATTTATATAAATGGGTTTTTCATGCAGAATTATCTCATTTGCTTCAAAATTTGTTTATATGTTCATTGGGTTAAGAGGCTTCCCTGATTAGTTTTCGGGATTGAATGGTTAAGTATAAAGGGGGGGGGGAACGGTGGGTGCTAACCCCCCCCCCTTAATTTATATAAATGGGTTTTTCATGCAGAATTATCCCATTTGCTTCAAAATTTGTTTATAGGTTCATTGGGTTAAGACGCTTCCGTGATTCGTTTTCGGGATTGATTGGTTAAGTATAAAGGGGGGGGACGGGGGCCTATCCCCCTTAATTTATATAAATGGGTTTTTCAAGCAGAATTATCCGATTTTCTTCAAATTTTGTATATAGGTTCATTGTGATAATGCGCTTCTCTGAATAGTTTTGGGGGTTCATTGGTTAAGTATAAAGGGGGAAGGGGGGGGGCTAATCCCCCTTAATTTAGATAAATGGGTTTTTCATGCAGAATTATCCCATTTTCTTCAAATTTTGTATATAGGTTCATTTTGATAATGCGCTTCTGTCAATAGTTTTGGGGGTTCATTGGTTAAGTATAAAGGGGGAAAAGAGGGATACCCCCCCCCCTAATTTAGATAAATGAGTTTTCATGCAGAATTATTTGATTTTCTTCAAATTTTGTATATAGGTTCATTGTGATAATGCGCTTCTCTGACGAGTTTTGGGAGTTCATTGGTTAAGTATAAAGGGGGAAAGGGGGGCTAATCCCTCCTTAATTTAGATAAATGGGTTTTTCATGCAGAATTATCCGATTTTCTTCAAATTTTGTATACAGGTTAATGGTGATAAAGCGTTTTCCTGATTGGTTTTGGGGATTCATTGTTTAAGTATAAAGGGGGTAACGGAGGGCTGCCCCCCCTTAATTTATATAAATGGGTTTTTCATGCAGAATTATCAGATTTTCTTCAAATTTTGTATATAGGTTCATTGTGATAATGCGCTTCTCTGAATAGTTTTGGGGGTTCATTGGTTAAGTATAAAGGGGGAAGGGGGGGGGGCTAATCCCCCTTAATTTAGATAAATGGGTTTTTCATGCAGCATTATCCGATTTTCTTCAAATTTTGTATATATATATTCATTGTAATAAGAGGCTTCCCTGATTAGTTTAAGGGGTTCATTAGTTAACTATGAGGGGGTACGGGGGATAACCCCCTTAATATATTGTCCATTTCTTTATTTTTCAAGGGGCTTAATTCAAATTTTTGAAATACGAGTATAATATACAATTAGTGTGAATAGCCTGTGAGCTCAATGCCCTCAATTTAACTGGGCAATTTTCTTTTTATTTGTTCTTGTATCCTTTTACATTTCGAATTATTAGAAAACTACTCTGGATGATCATTTTACATTTCTAGAGCAACAGTCATGCCAAATTTATCTAGCACAAACAATTCATAATTAATTGGTTTTAGATCACTTTCAGACCGTTTTCCGCTCATTTCATTCTTTTAAATTTAGAATTTCCTTAGAAATCGCTCTTAGAGAGCATTTACATCCCAAAAGTTACCACCATGCCAAATTCCAAGCTTCTATGCCAACTGTATCACACAAATCGCAATTTTAGAACGTTTTTTTGCTTTTGCAAACTGTTCTGGGCTAGCATTGGAGTCTCTAAAGTAACAACCATGCCAAATTTCATATTTCTAGCCCTAACTGTACAAATAAATTATAATTTAGAACGTTTCCTGCTCCTTTCCCCTTTTTAAATTCCGAACTTTTTAGAAACCATTATTTGTGATCATTTACATATTTTTAAAATAATCACTAGACAAATTTCAAATTTCTAGAACCAACAATATCGTAGAAACCGCAATTTTAGAAAGTTTTTTGTTCTTGCACCCCTTTGGAAGTTGTTGTACCGAAAAAATTGTTTGGAAATTGTTGTATAAAATATAGCCTATGTTAGAGAGGTGATGGTTACCAGAATTTTGACACCATTATTAAGGTTCCATACTTAAAAAGTAAAAAAGAAACTATTTTAACATCATTCGTGTCTTTTTTTCTGGAGCTCAGCGGGGAAGTTGAGGGTTATCGACGCAGAATTATCTAAGGATTGTTGGTAATGATTTTGGAAAAAATGTGTCTGTAATTAGATGAGATAATTATTAAAAACCCATTTAGGAAACAACGGCATGGATCAAAACAGTGTTGCCACTTTGCGACCTCCTTTTGAAGCGCCCTTGGCACAATGCTAAGATTAAACTTTGTACAAAATCTTTGCTTTAGGTAAGACGAATCATAGTCATAATCAACAGTTTTCATTCTGAATACAATTATTGAAGGCAAATATTGAAAAATAATTCATAGAACAATTACATGGCATTAAAAGTCAGTAATTTTGAGACAACAATCGCTTATAATTCAATATATAATTCATTTATAATGAAAAAACTTTTCGTTAACAAATCACTTTAATTATCAATTACATTCCAAAACATTGATTACCTAATTGAGTTGTTACATTTGGCAAAAAGCAAAGTAAGTCTATTGAAAATTTTGTTGAAACTGCTTTATTATTATTAAAGTTAGGAATAAGAATTCGTGATGATTCTCTTTAATGAAACCTTGTGTATTTTTGATTGAACAAATGGATTGTAGCGCTGTTTTTTTTATGTAAAAATTATTTACTGTACTGTGTTCTTCCATCTTAAAGTTTGCCCCTCATCATTTTTAAACACTTTATAAATATAACCTAGTTTTGTGTTATTTCATTGGTGCATTTTATAGTTTGTAACTCTAATCTTGTAAACGCTGTTTAAATGAATCATAACCAACGTAATGGCGGAGAAAAGCATTATGAGTTCATTCCTTTAAATGACTGATTCTATAAACCGGTTATTCATATAACCGGCGACCACCTTTATCAGAAACTCAAAACTCCCTCTAGAACCGAATTCTGGCTGCGCCATTCCCTAAAAACGTTTTTTGTCCCAACCAATATTTAAGTCATAACAATCAGTTTGAAGGACTGGTATCATGGCTGACGTAAGGCCTGATATAAAACTTTAAACGTATTTTTCTTTAAACAAGTTATTTTTTTTTCATCGGTGTAGCTTTTGATGTTCGTAAATTGTTCAAGCTATCGATATTTTGATTTCGGCAAATTAAAACAGACTTTATTAAATCAAGGGCAAATCTTTCAAAATTTAAAATTTTTAATAATCTCAATTTTTAAACATCTTCGAAAAGGAAAAATAGTGAAAAAACTGACCTCAAACTTCAAACAGCCGCCATTTTGAGAAATTTTGATTTATCTTATGAATTGTCGATTTGGTCTCCAACTTAATATATTTTAATAATCAACGTGATGTTTTTGCTTCAGATGTTCATTAAGGGCGCAATCGTCTACCGCAATTTATAATGCGTGCCATGCATAGGAAAATTTGAAGGTGTTTAGACTGATTAGAAAACAACATATTTACATAAAATTATTCAGACACTTAGATTAAATTAAGATAATTAACATATGAGTGTGATATAAAAAAGTAAAAAAACTTCTTAACACACTGGTGCGATATAATAAAGTAAACAAACTACTTAACACACTGGTACGATGTAATAAAGTAAACACACCTTAAATTCAAGAGATGCGCTGGGCCTTTCGAAAGAGCTTTATCTTTCTTCATCAGGCACATTTTTTTGTATATATTAATACATTTTAATCTTTATTTTTTAGCATAAATTTTATATATTACTAGTATTATATCGAATTTGTTTTTATTATTTTAATTTGTGTTTTTCTTTCTTTTTATTTATTTAGTATAATATAAATATTTCATATTTGCATGTAATTTCCTTTATCTTTTCTAACTCTGTCGGTTATTGAATTTGATTCATTGTTCTCCCCATGTACTGTGTTCTACTGTTTGAATAATGCTCTCTTTTTTATGACTGATGCTTCCTGCATTCCTATTGTCTGTTGCCTCTAATTTATCCCCTTTCCTTCTCATTTTCTTTCAGTCTTGCTCCCGCCTTCAAAGTGGTAGCACGTATTTTGCGCATGGCGAAGAAAGACAAAGACCTAGCGAAATTTATGGTGTTATCAAGAAGTTTGTTTACTTTATTTACAAGGAAACGGCCAAGATTGGTAATCTCATATTTTGATTATTTTTATATATGTTGTAGGAGTCTCAGGTTCGATGGATTTTATAAAGAGCTCCTTAAATCTCGAGAAATAGGGGGCTAATACTGTAACACAACTTAAATGCTTACTTTGTACTAAAATTACTGCGTTGGTCGTAGCTCAGTTGTTATAGCGTCTGATCGTTGATCCGCGGGCTTGGGTTCGAGACCGGAACGCACTACAGTTTTGTTTTATAAATATAATTGTAATTATAATTTAATAATCGCAATTAAAAATGATAATAATGTAGATTAATCATAATGTTAACCTATTTATTTATTTTATTTTTAACTAAATCGTTGTATAAAACATCATTAACCGGTTAATTTTTTTAAATAACTTTAAAAATGTATTTCATGTATTCTTTATCGGTGCAATTATATTGAACAATTGGGTACAATTCGTGATTTTAGAGAAACATCATTTATATAATATTTTGCCTTAACAAGGGCAATCAATGCGATGATAATACTGCTCTGTTTTTAAAGTAAGATGACTAATTATATTAAAAATTAGAATAATTAAATTACATTCTATATTATTTTGCATATCAAAGATTTTTAAATCTCTAACACGTATGCTTGAGCTTTGAATTAATTTGCTTTCTCATTTATCTTCTTTCTGCATTTATTTTTATTTTATTTGCTCGCGTAATTGTTAATGCCAAGTGGTATTAATGGGCCTATTTTCATTAGAGGAAATTTTACTGCCGCAGATAATTCAAAAATTACTAAGTAAGCCCCAGTTTTGAAAAAACTTCATTCTTATACTGCATTAGGTGAACATGACACTTAATGAATGAGACGAGCTAAAATTAATTCCAAATTAATGGTAATTCAGAATATATTTTGAAGGTTTTTTGCTCATTTCATTTCTCATAAGAAATTTAGAAATTTTTAGAAACAATTCTTAGAGAGCATATACATCTTAAAAGTAAGCATCATGCCCAATTCCAATCTTCTAATTAAGCTAATTTCTGTAATAAATATTTCAAAGAAATTGCAATTTAAGAACTTTTTTATTCCTGCACACATTAAAATTTCTAATTTTTTAAAACTGTTCTGTGGATGAATTTGTGTCTCTAACGTAACAGCTATGTAAAATTTCAAGTTTCTATTCCTAACAATTTCAGATAAATCATAGTTTAGAAGGTTTTTTGAACTTTTTCAGTTCATTTCACTCTTTTAAATTTAGATTTTTTTAGAAACCGTTCTTAGCGAGCACTGAAATCTTAAAAGTAGCTACGACGCCAAATTTCAACTTTCCAGCTCAACAGCATCACTAAAATCGCATTTTTAGAAAGTTTTTAGCTTCTGCACCTTTCTAAAATTCAAATTTTGGAAAAACCCGTCTGTGCGAGCATAAACGTCTAAAAAATAACGGGCTTGTCAATTTTCAAGTATCTATCCCTAACAATTTACAAAATTAGTCGTTGGGGGCCACCGTAATACTTACCCATCATGGATATGCATAATGTAAAACATTAAAATAAAAATGTGTAAACTACTTATAAAATGCATTGCAATTCAAATAAAATCGTGGCTTGATGACGTCATAAACTTTAAAGGATCGATTACTGAATTGCTTGAAAGAAACATCCTTATAACTCCAAAAATAATAATCCTATTAACTAGCGGTTTATTGCATCTGATTAAGCATCAAATTTCCAATTAAAATATATCTTTGAAGTAAAATTTGGATGAAATACAGGGTCATGAAAAATCAAAGAGTGAATAAAATAGGATTCCAAATATCTCGGAAACTAATTATCCGATCGACTTCATGCTTTATGCAAAATTTATGTTTTCTTATTGTCTTTTATATTCATTTCTTAAAATAAACAATTTCGAAAAATTTTATATACCTTTTATCAGAACGAATATTTCGAGAGTCCGAAAAAAATAGTTCCGGTTAATCGAGGTTATTGAAATTAAATAGGCTTCTTCCCATTATTACATACTACGTACATACAAGTTGCAAGTTTCTATCTCAATTTTTTCGGAAGATAGAGCGTTTACAGACACACAGACACACACACAGACAGACGGCAAAATTTTTTTTCTAAAAATATGTTTTTCGGAATGTCCAGTGTCTGAAACGTGTAAATCCGTCAAAAAAAATTCGATTTTTAAAACGATTACAAGACTTACCATATACTACGTATGATGGGTAAGTAAAAACATAATTTGTAACGTTTTCCTCTCATTTTACACCTTTAAATGTCGAATTTTTGTTAAACTTTATACCGAGCGTCTGCATCTTAAAAGTTACCACTATACTAAATTTCAAGTTTCTAACAGGAAGAAATCTAATTACATCATAATGTAGAAGGTTTTTAGAACTTTTCCTCTCCTTTCAGCCTGTTAAATTTCGGATTTTGTAGAAACCGGTCTTAGCGAGCATTTGCATTTTAACCCTTAAATGCATAGTGTATCCAATTGGCAACACTTTTTATTTAAATTTTAATAAATAAATCAAATTCTTTGCAACCACTATATTTATATAGAAATATTAATCCTGTAAAATTAACGTAAATATGCTACTAAATAAAGTTAAAAATCTATATTAAAATTTCTGGTGTCTAATTCTTAATATAAGTATATATATAAAAAAAAAAAAAAAAAAAAAAAAAAAAAAACAATTCTAAAAGAAAAAATCATGCACTGTAGGGTTAATAGTAACCACCATGCCAAACATGAAGCTTTTATACCAGCTGTACCACATAAATTGCAATTTTGGAACGTTTTCTTTAGCTCCTGCCCTTTTAAATTTCTCATTTTTATTAAACTGTTCTGGGTGATCATTTACGTAACAGCCATGCGATGTTTCAAGTTTCTAGCCTTAACGGTTCCAAATAAATCGTAATTTTGAACGCTTTTCACGCTTTCACACTTTTAAATTTCATTTTTTTTAAATCTTCTCTACGAACAGTTACGTCTTAAAAGAAACAGACATGTCAAGCTTAGTGTTTCTACCCTTAGCAATTCCATAGAAACTCGATTTAGAACTTTTTCCGAATGCTTTCCGCTCATTTCACCCTTTGAAAGAATTTCTTTACAAACCATTGTTAGGAGCATTTGTATCTTAAAAGTAACCTCCATGTCAAATTTGAAGTTTGTAAGCCTGTCAGTATTAAAAAAAAATACGTAATTTAGAACGTTTTTTCCTCTTTCACCCTTTTAAATTTCGATTTTTTTTTTTTTTTTTTTTTTTGTGCACTTGCGTCTTAAAAAGTATCCACCATGTCAAATTTCAACTTTCTGTCCTTAACAGTTCCATAGAAATCGTAATTTGGAACGTTTTTAGAACACTTTTCCCTCATATCACCATTTAAAGTTCGAATTTTTTAGAAACTGTTCTTAGAGTGCATATATAATTGATAAGTATAATTGACTGACCTTGCCCAATTTCAATCCCTTCAGTATCATAAAAATTGCAATTTTAGAACGTTTTTCGATCCTGCAACTCCCTGAGGGTAGTGGCACTGACATAAAATATAGCCTATGTTAGAGTACTGTCACCATAAATGTGCGACCATTACGTTTAAAATCGTTTCGGTAGTATCAGAGATTAAATAGAAATTGTATTTTTGAGTGTTTTTAGAACGCGTTTAGCTTATTTCACCCTTTCAATTTTCGAATTTTTTAGAAACTGTTCTTAGAGAGCATTTACATCTTATAAGTAACTACCATGCCAAATTTAAAGTTTCTAGCTCTTTCAAGTATCGCAAAAATCGCAATTTCAGAACCTTTTCATTCTTGTACCACCCCCCCTGGGGGTATTTGCACCGACATAAAATATAGCCTATGTTGGAGCAGGGTCTGTCACCATCAATTTGTCTCTATCACTTTCGAAAATGGTTCTCTAGTTCCTAAGATTCCATAGAAATTGTAATTTAGAATGTTTTTAGAACTTTTTTCGCTCATTTCACCCTTTTAAATTTCGAATTTTTTTTAGAATTTGTTCTTAGAGAGTATTTACATCTTATAAGTAACTACCATGCCAATTTTCAAGTTTCTAGCTCCTTCAGTATAAAAAAATCGCAATTTTAGAACGTTATTTGCTCCTGCACGCCCGTGGAGGTAGTGGCACTGACATGAAACATAGCCTACATTGGAGCAGGAATTGTCACCATCAATTTGCCACCAACACATTTGAAATCGGTTCGGTAGTTCTAGAGATTACCCCCTAGAAACAAACAAAAAACAAACAAACGTTACTTTTTTATAATATTAGTGTAGATATAGGTAACTAGAAGTCGCCACAACAGACTCAGTAACACAGTAAACTTGTTACAAAGTATTTAAGCTGTGTTATAATATAAGATCCCCTGTTTCTCAAAAACTATGGAGCGTTGAATAAAATCCTTTAAACTTGAGACAAAGGGGCTTATACCCTACAACATATATAAAAATATTCGAAATCTGTGATTACCAAGCTTGGCCCTCTCCTTATTAGATTAAAGTCCAATAAATTCAATATTGAAACACATTTGTCTGTATGTGCATTATATAAATAACTACATCAAATCCCGAAAATGCTCTAAAAATCAAGCCGTTTCGGAAGAAACTCCACATAAGTAAAATATAAACTTTTCATAAAACAAAAATATAGTCATTCTGGAAATATTTTAAGTTCGGCGTTTATGACTTACATTGCAATTCCATTCACCCTGAAATACATTTTGCGTTCCATCTTCCATTTTCCTAAATGAGAGCATTCAATTCTAATTGCCCTACGAGTTCTTCCCCTGAGAATGTTTACAAAAGCGTGTACCCGCGTTACTAAAATATTAATAAGTGTAATGTAACTCCTAATTTCTTTTTACGAATTCATTATTTATTCAGTGTTATTTCTATTACACTGGAGTTCTACACGATGCGTATACGAATATATGACTCATGCATATAACATTGAGAAATTTTATGATTTATTCAATATCATTTCCTAACTTCTGAAAATTTTCAAATTTAAGGAGTAATTAAAGTGTAAGAGAATACACAGGAGAGAAAAATTAAAGGAACAAGCATAAAATTTTATGTAACTTAAATGATTTTGCAACTAAAAACATAGAACTTTCACAATCTCTTTGTCATGTCGGACATATCTTCAAAATGCAGAATATTCTTTTTCAGCAAAAAAATAAATAAATAAGAATTTAGGAAATGTGATATAATGTGGGGCAGGGAAAAGTTTGTGTTACACTTTACAACTTTTTAGAGATACGTAAAACAGTCTATAACGTGCGTGGATATCTCTGACCTAATTGTAATCATTACAAAGCTTGACTGTACTTCTTCTATTATCCCCCTTAAACGCCATTTCTCACAAATCTCGAATGCATTTTCAACGATATGTTCCACCTTCCACATGCGAAAGTTTAACATTTTGCTTACGTGGTAGGACTGGCAACTATTTTTATATTAACAATCCACCCACCAGACGTGTCCAATGGGCTCGACAGGTACATTTAAAATGACTATTCGAACAAGAATTTGTGTCATAAAATAGGTTAAATATAAACCACAGAGAACTAAAGTAAATAAATAAGTTTAAAAGTTCTGAATAAAAAGTCTAGTGTGAAGCGTTTTTATCAAGGTTGAGTAAAATTTTCGGTAGTTCTAGAGTTAACTGCTACCACAATTTACAAAAAAATAAACATTTCTTGTGGTATATTTCTCTTGAAAGTATCGTAGTATGGCAGAGAGTGTAAGCGTGTGGCAGAGAATATTTTTAACCCATTCGGGACCATGGGTGCATATATGCACCCTCAAAAAGAGCATACAGAATTTGTTTCAGGCACCAGTAAAACATAAAAGTAATATTTACTTTCTCTAATTAGAGCATTTTTGTGATAGTTTAAGTAAAGGTAGCTTTCTAAAAAAAAGTGGTGCCAACCGAATAAAATTTGTGTAAAAGCCGCCGGTCTCGAAGGGGTTAAGAACTCGTGCGAGTAGAATAAAGAAATAGTCGCTGGGATGACATATGTCCCAATCCCGTACTCAAAAATTTAATCTAATTTTCCTATTGCTGAGTAGCGAAGGTAAATACTATTGGACTACGTGATAACGTAGACCTTCAGTTACCAATCTACCAACTTTGATTGGACTTAAGCAGACGTTCTAATTCTTTGACCTAAAATCCACGTTATATTTACGTCTTTCTTTGGTTACAAAGAAAACAAATATCACCTTCGGCCTTTCTGCATTATATTTATTGACATTTCACTTATATATCAACATTTTTGTGTGTAAAAAAGTAATAACAATACGCTTTGAGCGACGGGGGGTATCTGCTGGTGCACGCCGCAAATTTCAAATTGAGCGATCGTTTTTTTTCGGTCACAAGCATATAAAAAATATTTGGTTGCTAAATTATGAAACGGCATAAAATTATCTGAAGATTATATACCAAAATTCAGTATAAAAAATAGATTTTTGACAAATTGGTGCGCATTTTGTCGTCTTTTTTACCCTTTACGAGTTCTAAAAAAACATTAATCAATGAAAATTATATTATTCGGTGGTATAAGCTCCAGTAAAAACGATTACCTTTCTTAAAAAAAGATAGAATAGGTCTCGAGAAAATTAGTCACCTAGTTTGAAAAACATGGTTTCGAGAAAAACAAGATTAAAGTCTTACCATTACATATCGTTCAACGTCCAAAAAAGATTGTAAGGAATTGGAATATCGCCAAATAGATTTAGGGAAACGATATACATACTTTAGTTATGCACAAAATTAAAAAATAAAAATAAAAAATCGACACAAAGAAGTAGGACGCCACTTAATAGAATTAACATAAAGTACCTTTTTATAAATATTCGTTTGATTTTCACCTTCAGTGTAATTACAGTGTTAAATGTGTTACAAGTGTTAAATGAATATTACTCTTAGGTCTAGTAACCTCTATACAGTAAAGTGTTACAATTGAAAATTACATAATATGGAGAACTCCACACACTTGCTTAGACACGCGTTCTAACAAGTGTTTTCTAGAGAGTGATACAACTTCAATGAAAATGCCAAAGAAAGAACTCACTATGCCTGATGCTTTAAACATTTTTAATAAATTTCGCTGTTAAGAAAGTAGTTTGAAAACACGACGCAAAGTACCTTTGGGTCTCTAACGCCAAATTATTGTCTGTCAAACTGAATTAGTTATGCTGAAAACATTCAGTATAATAGGCTATATTGAAGCTCAAATTGAATGGAAATCCTAGAGGAATTCTGTTGGAAAATATGCATTTAATAGTTTCTAATAATAAATAATGTAATATCCCATTTTCTTGCTAAAAGTAATATACTTTTCAATCATTTTAAAATATAAAGAAGGTATTACCATATCTAAATAAATATTGTAACTTCTCAGAGGAATGCTCTAAACAAGAAATTGTGCATACATAACTTTGTGTATTTTATAGACTAAAATTCGTATTCACCAACTACTTTGTACCCGAGTTATTCCGAAAACCGTGTCGAACGATCAAATGGTATTCACAGTCTACCTGACTGGACCGGTTTGAGGCTGAAATCTAACGCCAGGTTCAGTAACTCAACCATGCTATACAGGAGGTTGAAGTCGAAGTTCTTCAACCGAGCATGCGTAGTTAACGAAAAACAAGACGAGAAAGCAAATCTGGTCACATCTCTAACTATAATAAAGAAGGAAGTTTGTGTATCTGTGTATCTGAGTGTCTATATGTCTGTGTGTCTGTCGGCTGTGTTCTGAAGAGACAGCTGCACGCAGAGCTACAAAATTTGTTGGGAAGGTACCTCTATGTATGTAGTTGTGCACCTCGAAGCCCAATTTTAGAATTTTTGAATAGATTTTTTTTGAATAATTTTTTTAATTAATTTTTATACGATTTTTAGCGTTTTTAATGTTTTACTGCAATTTTTCCACATTAGTAACAGGAATCCGGTTCCATTCTTTTATCCCAAATATAGTAAATTTTGTCTTCTTTTCTATAAAGTTAATTCGAAAATCCTACCGCGATTTTTGAATTTTTGGCAATTTCTTTCCTTCAACACTAAGAAATTTTCCCCAGAATGGTTGATTGGTTCGTTAGTTGCTTCAATTTCGGCCTCAGTTATGCTCGAGTCGTCATTTTTTTCTCTTTTTAGCTTGGAGAGAGTTGGTAATTCTTTACAGACAAAAAATTATGATTTTGGTCATAAACTGACCAGTTTTGAATCGAATGATCCAGACATTTGAGGGGGTGGTATTGAATTTACTTTCGCTTCGGGGTTCATCTATCTATTTAATTTCCGAAAGACAAAGAGTTACCAGAGGAACGGTTTAATGGAGCGATTTTTAGAGTGATTTCACATTTCGTATTATTCTTTGAAGGAACTTGGCAACGCCAGCTGGATCAGCTTCTTTTACAATAATGGTGGCGTACTGAATCAAGGGTCTGTGTATAAGATTTAATAGACGTTAATGCGATTATAAAACAGAAGAACAATATGCAAAGGTATGTGATCTCATATATATGTTTTAGGTTCAATTTTTTTAAAAATCTGGTTTGATTATATTTATATATAAATCCTCTATATTATATGTTGAATTGTTTGTTTACATAAATACGTATGGTCGCGAAGAATTTATTTACCTTAAAATTAGTCAACATTACATAAACAGCGGATAAATTGCAACAAAAATAACAACTCTTGCATTTAAGGTTATTTATGTTTGCAACTTTGATCTTAAAAATAATTTACGAATGTATTCTAACAGTAGCGAAATAAATGTCGTACTTACGTAAAATCTGATTAAAAATTGAGACATCAGACTAATTTGCATTTATCTTTAAGTAGAAAACGCTCAGATTATGTTCAAGTATCCATCGACTCACTGTAGGCTTTCGATTTTGGTACTCATAGAATATGGTTGAAATTTAAATTTTGGATCTATTGTATGAAAGATACATTGTTATTTATGTACGAACTGTTATATAAATGTATATTATCTCTATAAATTAGATATTCTAGTTTAAAATTTCAACAATTTATCATCTGAGTTTTATTTATTTTTTGAAGTATTTATTAGTAGGTTTATTCTTTTTGTTAAATTTATGAATATCTTTATATTAATTAAACCAACACAAACAATGTTCCAGAATCCATGTATCACGTTTTATAACACTTAATGGAAACAATTTTTTCAGTTTATAATTTTTGTACATCTTTTTGAATTTTTATAAATTAAAAATTTTTTAAATGGCCGCCATTTCGAAACAAGATGGCGGATGAAGCTAGCCAATGAACTCGGTTGATACCTTGGTATATCCTATACACATACTCAGTCACATCTAAATCGGTTCATAAATGAGAGTGTAACAGCATGACAAATGTCATATATATATATATATATATATATATATATATATATATATATTTTATGCAGAAGTTGTGACATTAAGGATTCTGTATAATTATTGTGAGTAAAATATTTTATCTACACTTTACGCGTTCATATTTCCAATTTTATTATTTCAAAACTGTTATCTCGTGGTAATTTCGTGAGGTGTTAAATACAGTTTGTGGGATAATCGATGTGAGTGAAATATATTGTATATTCTTAATGGTTTTTATTTCCTATTTAAATATTTCCAAATTTTAATATTTCCAATTGTTGACTGGTAATAATTCACTGTACCTGGATGATTCTACTGATCTTAGCATTATGCCAGTAGAATTATGAAACACTGAATTATTATTTAAAACACATGTGGGTGCATCCAGGCTGATGAGTACATGTGCATGTGTTTTTTCATATCCAATTCATATTTAATTCTCATGTGGTCCAATTTTCCATTGTATATGGTTCATATTTAATTTATTAATCCATTTGTATTTACTTAATTGCAACTCCAATTTATAATTTTTTTTCCCTTTCTCTCTATTTCTTTTTTCTTTTTTCAATCTTCTTTAGGTATGAGTAAAATTTGGCCAATTACCATTGAAGCACAAGCTATGGTAATATTATGTTTGCACATGTTAATTATTAGCTATGTGGTATTCTGTATACACAATATCATTAATTATCTCTTTGGAGATTTAAGTAGAATGATAATAGAACTTGATATATTTTTTGAAATTCATAGATATTATAATTATATATATATATATATATATATATTATATATATATATATATATATATATATATATAACATTATTTGAACGGAGGGTGGTTTGGGGTCTGGGGGTCATGATCGGTGAAAATATACCAATATTTTTTGGAATTGATTTCCTCCGAACGGCTGCAATAGGTAACATTTTGAAATGAAAGCTACTTAAAATTAAAAATGTCCTTCCGACCTGTACAGAGAGGAAAAGGTAGCTTCCGTAGTCCATGTTTTTAAAAATTCAACCCATTTTACTCAAACACCCGAATCTAAAATGCTTGGAATCCGCTTATAGAAGATTCAACACCGATTTTTGTTAATACTGAATTTGAATGCGAATTTCAGAATGAGAGTCACAGCATAACAAAAATCAGATTGTTTCAAAATGTCAGCCACCCAAGAATTTCAAACTGCCATATCTCAGCCAATTTTTAAGATAAAGCCAAAACAAAAAATGTTCCAGAATCCTTGTATCACGATCTAATACTTAACGGAAACAATTTTCTCAATTAATAATTTTTTATATATATTTTTGAATTAAAAAAAAATAAAAAATTTAACTTGCCGCCATTTTGAAACAAGATGGCGCGTGAAACTGACGAGCGAACTCGGTCGATATCTTGGCATGTTTTGTACACATGTTCAGTCACATTCATATCGGTTCATAAATACGAGAGTTACAGCATGACAAATATCAGATTGTTTCAAAATCTCAGCCACCCTAGAATTTCAAAGTGCCATATCTCAACCATTTTGTAAGATATATTCAAAACAAAAAATGTTCCAGAATCGTTGTATCACGTTCTAACATTTCACAAAAACAATTTTTTTTTCAATTTATATATTTTTTTACATATTTTTGAATTTTTAAGAAAAAAATTTTTTTTTATCTGGCCGCCACTTTAATACAAGATGGCGGATGAAGCTGGCCAAAGAACTCGGTTGAGACCTTGCTATATCCTATAGACACAGTCACATCCGAATCGGTTCAAAAATAAGAGAGTTACAGCATGACATACGTCAGATATATATATATATATATATATATATATATATATATATATATATATATATATATATGTGTGTGTGTGTGTGTGTGTGACGTTTTCACTGAATCGCCATATTTTCAGTAAATTAAACTCAAGGCCAGAAGTCTCCACCCAGGAAATTTTGCAGTCGTAACGCCTATCATCACAAGTCGTTCTGTGCTTATTGAAGAAAAGTAAATAGGCAGTCGAGTCCACTTCACAATATATTAAAATCCAGAAAAACTCGAAGGTTATACTTTTATTTGGTTCACATGATAATTTAATGAACCAAGGAGGGGCTTCGTGTACTAAATTAACTAAATCATCTGCAGGAGCACCAACCGTGAGGCAGAGGTGATAAAATCTCCTGCAGAAATCCCCGACCTACATACAGCAAATCCCCCCCCCCCGGAACGGGCTTGGAATCAACGAGCAATTATTGAACCAAGTTCACAGAGCTACTGTATATACATACTGCATACACCAATGCAGAAAAAGAAAATAAAAAGCAATAAATTAATAGGATTTAAGGACCAGAGTATAACTACAAGTCCATTAACATATACTAACTGTAAATCTATAAATAAAAACATCTTTAAAGACCATTAAAGTTACAAAGGTCTAACTAGCCTATAATAAAACTAACTAAAACTAATGAAATTTTAACTATATAGTAATACAGGGCCTTAAATATCAAAGGAAATTACATAAATAGATGTCTTTTATAAAACTGCACACTGAGACAGCAATACAAGTCAGTACCAGTTCTAATACCAAAATGTTAATTCTGGAAACCACAACACACACTTAAGGCACAAGTCAAAAACTGTATCCAGGAAGTCAAAATTTTTATTAATATATATTCGAAGTTACCAGAAATGAGTAAAATGATAAAACTCAATTATAGGTTCTTAATACACAATAATAGAGCAATACCATATTCCATCACCACAGCAATGTAGCCTCTAAAATAACTGTTCTGATGATAGATAACAGAAACTGCCAATGAAGGGATCAACATATTTAAAAACACTGTTCATGATGCATATAGACTGGATATTTTAAAATAAAAGTTCATGATGAATCTTCTGATAAATAAACAAAATATCACCTATAATTCAAATCAAAAACTAAAGTCAGTGTTCAGGATAAAGTAAGAGTTCATGATGAAACATATCTGATAAATAAACAAAATATCATCTATAATTCTACTCAACAACTAAAATCAAGTGTTCAGGATACGTAAAAGACCAGACAACAACCAATTGTAATAAACTTCAAGTAACAGGATCATAAAAATTATACTTAATAAATGAAAGAATTTTGTTCAGTTCATTATAAATATCACATAATTTTCTTCATTTTTCTTTTTTTAAAAGAACACTTATCGTATTTTCACAAAGAGATTTGTTTCTATCAAAATTGAAGAAATATGGAATTAAAGGACAACGTCCAAAATGATAGTGTGTCACGGATCCCAACTCGCCACAATCACATATATCCGATGTTCTTTTTCTTATCTTCTTAAGGAATACCAGAAAACTTCCGCGCCCTGACAGAAAATACGTTATAATTTTACTGCTGCTGAGGAAATCTCTGTTTACTTTATTCAAATAGCGATATGTGTCTCTGCCCATTTCAGAAACATTCCAGTTTTGCTGCCATTCTTTTAGTAATTGTATCTTTATATAATTATCCATAATGGATCTTAGATATGGTATAGCCAAAGAAATATCTGCTTCTTGTATCTGTGTTGCAGCCTTTGCAAGTGAATCCGCCCGCTCGTTCCCAGCATGACCCACATGGGCTTTAATCCAAGTGAGAGTAAAAATTTTATCAGGACATTCAAGCAAACTATTAAATATATCTAATATAACAGGATAAGATGGAAAGATCATGCTAAGTACATGCAAAGATGAACGACTGTCTGTCATTAATAAGATTTTATTATATTCTGACTGTATAAACCAATTTACTGCTTCTCTAATTCCAACTAACTCAGCTTGATAAATAGAGTTTAATTTTCGCAAGTTAATTTTCTCATCGTAAACAAATTCATCTCTTATACAAATAATGAATGCACTTCAAGTACCCATTTCCATTCGAGATCCCTCTGTATATGCCATAATCTCATCCTCCTTTGGTTCCCTATTCTCTGACACCGGGATCACTTGAAGGTTATTCAGATTATAATATTCTGGAAATTCATAAGATTTGACCTTTGGCCAAATATCTGTACCTGAAATTGATACATCCTCCATAGTAGCAGAAAGTTCATTCTGGAGTACCTTGTTCTTCATATTTCTATATTTGAGATCCAATTCAATTAGCTGAATACCACATAAAATGCAAAGTGCTTCTGTTGATATTGAGTGGTACGGCCTGATCACTGATAGCAAACCCATACGTTGGCATGATGACAATCTTTTCAGCGCATTCTCTCTTAAAACATCGTACCATACCTCATATCCATATGTTATTTGCTTCTCTATTATTGACACGTACCATATTTTCAACAGAAATGAGGGAGTTCCAAGATGTCTACAATTTGTTTTGCTTAGATTAATTGTAAATGATGAAACTTTATCCCTGACCGCATCCAAGTGGTCCAACCAATTGAACCTAGAGTCAACCATAAATCCGAGATACACTATATTTGACTTTATTGGGACAGATATTCCGTTCAATTTGAAGATTGGCCTGCAGTTATCTAGAGTAAAATGGCCAAACAGCATCGCCTCGGAATTCTTAGCACTCAAAGTAAGTTTTAGGTCAGTACAAATTTTCATAAAAAATTCCAAATAGTGGTTTAATATCTCTTACAAACTCAACCGAGGCTCCGCGCCACCAAAAATAACGAAATTGTCTGCATAAGAAATAATATTTATATCCATAGAGCCATATATTTTCAGAATTCTATCCGCTACAATCAGTCACAGCAGTGGTCACAAACAAGAACCCTGTGGACAACCCAACAATATTGTAAATAATTTTATGCCATCAGTAGTTCTGAACCCTATTTCTCTCTCTGTTACATAGCTCTTCAAAACTGATTTTAAATAGCCATCAATTGGCAGATTTTCAATGATTACCGAAAGAACATCCCAAGACATTGCGTCGAACGCACCCTCAATATCCAAAGATATCATAGTACAATATTTATTACATGATAGTATATTACGTACAGTATTCCTCATCTGTTTTATTGCAGACACCGTGCTTCTGCCTTCTCTAAATCCGAATTGTCTGTCATGAAGGTATCCAGAGCTTTCCCACTTCGTTACTATTCTCGTTTTTAGCAATCTCTCAAACACCTTCCCCATTATAGGTAACAGTGTTATGGGTCTGTATGACCGAGGCAATTTAGAGTCTCTGTTCCTTTTATTGAAAAATATAGCTAAACCTTTCTTCCAAATCTTTGGAAAGTACCCGAGATAGTAACATTTATTAAACAGATCAAGCATAATTTCTGCGTACCTATGACAAAGGTTTTTAACAATGAGTGCATAAAAATCATCAAAGCCTGGAGCCTTATTTTTACCCTCCTGACTCAATGCAAAATTAAGCTCTCTTTTCGTAAATTTCACATAATTAGTAACAGGGTCCAAGGGATATACTGCAACATGACTATGTATGTCTGTAGTAACCTTATCCACTTTATAATGCACATTCATAAACCTCTCTACCACCTCATCATAGGTCTCGAACACTTCCGACTCTTCTATCGTGGTAAACACCAGATCTGTATGATGCAATGTTTTTTAGAAATATATTTAAAAACACTTCCATAGGTATCAGCTGTTTTTGCACAAAAATCAAACCATGATTTCCTTTTTGCTTGTTTTAGCATTTTCTTATATTTAGCACGCGCTATCACATAACTTGTTCTGTAATTATCATGATCAGGAAACCTACTAGAACGTTTATACATGGCGTTGACTCTGTTTCTTTCTTTATGAAGTTCTGGAGTATAGTTGACCTATGAGAAAGTGAACCTCGTTTAAAGCATTTCTCTGTAATTGACAGCAGAGAGTCATAAAAACCTGCCATCCACTTATCCAGGTCATTTGATGAAACAACTCGTTCTAAGTCAACGCTGAAGATCCAAAACTATTTTCCCAAACTGCTTGTTGAACTTATAAAAGTTCTTATTTTTCGTCTTAAAACGTGTCAATAGTCTTTTAGCTGGATTATAATTCAAGACAAATCTAATGTATTTGTGGTCAGAATAGGAGAAATTATCAGTATCAATAGTCCATGAGGTAACTTTTTAGAAATAGAAGTGTTATGCCCCTGAAAGCGTGAAAGGGTGAATAATATTTTTTTAGATCACAATTTCACTTACCTTATATGCCCTTTTGCACACACATGACGCGCAGGGAAGCTTTGGTGGGATGTTGTAATTTGTGGTTTCACTTTGATTTAAGGTAAAGATATAAAAATCATATAATTTGCTATATTATCACAAAGACGGTAATTTTATTCAAATTTAATTTCAAAATCGGCATTTAGTATATTTTTCAAAAATTAATATTTTTTCAATGTATGGAAAACTTTGAAACATGGTGCACAGTCCTACATTACTGTCCTTACAATAATATCTAGTTCCTTTTCGAATTTTCTTTCCATTTTCATTCACATGGGATGAACAAACTTTACATTCCCTGTAAGGTTTATCTTTTTTGTCCGTAGATGGTATAACATCCAGAAAATGGCGTTCATACAAACGACCTGATGTTGCGTCGTCCGAAGGACGACGTTTACGGAAATTTCCTTCTGTATGATATTTTTCAACGCCTTCATCTACTAAATCGAGTCTGAACTTTAGATGAGATTTTCTGCCTCCTTTTTTATAAACTTGAAAAGCATTGAAAATGGCTTGGTCCAATAGATGGAAGAATATATTTTTATAATATTTCTTCCCACCATCTCTAGCTACGAGAGCATCGAGAGCGTTTCGAAGCGTATGCTGAACAAAGTTCCTTTCCCTGTATAAATAATAAAATACCATATATACCCAGTACTAGATTCACACAACATAAAAGATTTTATTCCAAATCTCGCTTTTTTCATTAGTATGTACTGCCGCCATGATAAACGTCCTTTGTACATCACCTAACATCAAACTTTCATCGATAGTGACAGGGTAATTGTACTTCTATACAAATTATGTAGATGCTCACAAACAGTCCAAATTTTATACAGTTTTGGATTAGGATGATTTTCAGGATCGTGAGCTTCATTATTTGCAAAATGTAAGTATTTTTTAATTTCGCTGTACCTATTGTATGTCATAATATTGCGAAAAAATTGTGTCTCAACAGATAATTTTTTAATCCAATACATACTTCTTCCGACGTTTTTACAATTCCTTCGACAATTGTAAGAGTATGGAACAATCGCATTTCCTTTCGAGATACAGGTTGCCATTCTGGTCGCCCTTTTACTCTTTTTTCTCCAACAACATTTCCCAACTGCTCTGCATATCGATTAGTTTCGTTTACAATATTATACTGTAATTCATCATTTATAAAACGTTCATAGTAATGCAGAACACACAAACCAGCATCAAACGAAACATTACCTTTGGCTGCGATTTGATTTGAAAGCGTGGAGGTGCGTAATCTTGAGCACTTGACGAAATTTTATGCCACTGACGGTTTAGAAAAGAAATATCAGTGTCATCATTACTATCTTCAGTTTCTGATTTTTCGGAGTCAAAAACATCTGAAAAAATAGAATCTTCTGATTCATTTCCAGATATCTCAGCACTAAAATCTTCCTCTTCACTTGAGCTACTCAACATTGAAATTTATAAAGCGAGAACTCAGATGTATTCAGATTTCAAACAAATGAAGCACGTGCTCCAATTCGTACAGTTTATTGAAATTAAGCATTCCGATCTTAAAACCAAATTTGTCAGTTCAGTGCTTCCATCTATTAAGCGCTTAAGAATTTAGCACTAGAAATGATGGAAATTTCACTCAAGTTTAAAAAAGAAAACGTACACCAGAATTTTTATTTAAAGGTTTTTAACTTATATATATTTAACTTACTTTTCTGCGATTTATAAATTTAACTCTTTTTCAAAGAAATTTCTGGTTCAAATCGAATTGTATATATTTGGCAGCAGTGAAATTGACTGCTCTTGGTGCGTCTAGTGTTAAAGAATTTCGCGAACGAAAAATTCAAAGAAGATACCAGAAATATTAGCTAAAGTCATTAGAAGTTTAGCCCGTGAGGGTCACGGCGCGACGAAATTTGTTCATACATGACTGCCCATGAATGTCTCAGGCGCGACGATTAAGGGGTTAAAAATTTAAATCACAAGCGTCTAGCCCCTGCACTTTTGCTTTTGGCTACGATTTCAAAAAAATGAGCGGGTGTCTAGAGCAATGCGTATGCGCGCATTGCTCTAGACAGTTTCAACAAGAACCATATTAATTTTATTCCATTCCGCGGCAGTTTTTTAAATTCGTAAAAGGATTTTGATTTAAAACATTTAGTTTTTTTAAATTCATAAAAGGATTTTGATTTAAAGCATTTAGTGTAATATAACTAAATATTTTCTTTCAAAACTTCCATTATTATTATTATTTTTTTTTAACATTCTTAAAGAAATTAAATTTTAGACTTTTACTAAAATACATTTTTTTTCCTCCGGATTTTTCAATTTTTAAGGATTTTTAACGATTTTATAGCGTTTTAAAGCGAATTTTTAACATCCAAAAAACAATTTTTAACATTAAAAAAAAACATCACTGCACACACGAAACTCGCTTTACAGCAATCTCTAGAATGCAGGAAATTCATTCAAGCCGCGGTCAATAACTTGTGTATGTACGCTTCACGTACATTAACCGAAAAAAAGCATCACTGGACGCATGAAACTCGCTTTGCAGCAATCTCTAGAATGAACGAAATTCATTCAAGCCGCGGTCAATTATCTGTGTATGTACGCTTCGCGTACATTAACCGAAAAAAACATCACTGGACGCATGAAACTCGCTGTACAGCATTCTCTATTATGTACGAAATTCATTTATAGCCAAATTTCATATTTATTTCCATTTTGTTTCAAACTTTCCATCGCTTATATGTTGAAAAATGGAAACTTTAATTTTTTTTTATTCAAATTATTTTTTATAACTCAGATAAATACTGAAAAATAAAACTTACATTTTTTTTAATTCAAATTATTTTTTATAACTCAAATAAACACTGAAAAATGAAACTTTTCGCCGCTGGGATTCGAGCTCAAGACCACAGAACGGAAGAGAAATGACATACCACAGAGCTATACGCACTCATTTTGAAATGGCTTAGAACAAAATTTTAAAGTATCAGACAAGCACGCATGCGCGCAGCAGAGTGATCCGTTTTTTGAAATCGTAGCCAAAAGCAAAAGTGCAGGGGCTAGACGCTAGTCTTAAATCACCTGAAAATTAGCTATTTTGTTAACAAACGTTTGCTTCAAAATAATGCGATTCACTTGAATTTCCTTTTGTTGATATTCTTTGACATATAGTTGCTTGGCAACCATTTACTGAAAGAAAGAAAAAAATGCATTGGAAATTTTTGTAAAAAATGAGAATTTAAAATATTTTACATCTTTCAAATTAATACATAAAATTTCCTAATAATTTATACAATTAATTTCGAAATGCTAATAAATATATTGACAAATATTCAAAGCGATTGGATTAAATTTAGATTTCATTTCGTAAATTTAGCATCCATAATTTAGCATTTACGATTATCCCAATGCGACATTTTTTTTTCGGTGATGGTTAAAATTAAAAAAATCGCCTGACTTCCCATTGAAAAGTATTGTGACCTAAAAATAAATGTTTAATATTTTTCGAACGAATCAACCAAATGTAACTAAAAACTAATTCCGGGTACCCTGCCAACAAATTTCCAAAAAATCAACCTAATCGGATCATTTTTGCGGCAGTTATCGCAGAAAGCAAAAACTTTTCAGGTCTCCACAGTGAGCCTCAACTGATGTCTCGGCAATGAATGAAAATTGATTACGTTACTGTTTTCAAATAAATTGGAAAATTCAGATATTCCATTATTCCCGTTTCTACCATGCCATTTCTTAAATTAAAATAGCTTACTAAATAGTTTCGGAAAAATTTGCTTTATTTAACAAATGGTAATAATACAAAAAAATCTCACTAATTGCTTCAGGGCCATTAGACGTTAGATTTGAAATAAATTTTTCTAACATTTTTAAGAAATAATTCCTGAAGACCGTTCTTTAATTTTTTAAAAAAATGAACGCTCTCATCCGTGTTTATTACACAACACCATGCAGTTTCATTTACAGCTAAGTGGGATATTGTTTGTTTGAAAAAAGCTGCATGAATTGTTTTAAACAGATAGAAACAGGTGTCTTTTTTCTTCATATAATGAGATATCAAGAGATAGCTTTGTGTCATTGCGACCGAAATAGTGAAGAGATGAATTCAAAAATGTCTGCATTAATAATTATCTGTCGCAAAACTTGGCTGAAATACAAGCATTCACTTGTGCTTCTAATCCTGGTATATGTAGAATTACTTTATTAGCTTTATTTTCAAAATTTTTTGGATTCTTATTCAACATAATTATGTTTAAAATAAATGAACCGTAAAACCACAGTCGTTAATTATGATGAAATTAAATTCATAACTAAACATCTTAAGAAATAGTTCGAATGACTAATAAAATTCTGTATGGGTTTCAAAAATATTGAATTGTGACAGGCAGGTATAACAGTTTTTTGTAAGTTAAAATGTCTTCAGTTATTTTTAATTATCCTTCCAATATTTTTCCCGAGTTGCTAGCAAAATCCTTTGCATCCACACATTGCCGATTTTCTTTCCCTCATTTAGTCAAGCACTTCGCATTTTACGTCAGCTTCTTTGTGCAACTGCATGCGGAGAGTTTTTCTTCTGACATTTTCATTTTAGCATCTTGTTTTATGTAATTTTTTCGGCAAATGTGTGGCGTGACATAATAAATGAACTGTCTATCTATATTGTGTTTAAAATGGCATGTATCTCGGCGGTGGTGATGACATTTTGCAAGTAGTTCTGTTTTATGTTTTAGAAATCCTACGGATCTTTCACCGTCTAATGCAGCATGTGGCTATTAATCACGATTATAAATATGATTCTTATATTGTTTTAATATTCAAAGTTTTTATGTTTCGACATTGAAGATTTGAAACAAATCTAAGAAAAGCAACTTTGAACTGTTTAATCGGCTGGTACAAGGACACATTCCACTGCGTGTTACTCTGCTCTGGTCCGAGTTTAAGCTACCTTAACCTTCACGACTGTGGAATTTTTAATAAGCTGTTGGCAAACTTGCTCTGCCTAAGTTCTTCTATTTTTTTTTGCTTTTTTTGCTTTAAATTAACTAGAGGATCTAACCCTGGCTTCCGAAGTTACAGAACATTTGTGGATTTTTATTTTATTTATTTATTTATTTTTGTAATTGCAAATTGATTTTTTATATTTTATATAATTTTATACAACCAAAAAGCATTTTTATATGAAATATATCAATTATGTATTCAAATAAAGTTTTGAAATGCAATAAAAGCGATACTTTCGTATTAACCACATGCCAGGAGTTAATAGCCGAAGAAATTGACAAAGATTTCGCTACTTACAGCAGCATTTTTTATTCTGATAGTGGTTTGATAATTACAGCGCATAGTTCAATTAAATGTCTGCTAAATTTGCGCTTTATTTACATTATTTTATTTATTTACTGATGAAGTTTTAATTTCGTTATGGACTATTAGCCAGAAACAAATCATGAACTATTTATATTGTTTTAAATGCAAAAGGGTTAATCTTTCGTAATCGGGCTGCACGCGATAGAGATATATATATTAAAAAAAATCATGCTTGAAAATTATTTCAACCCTAAAAAATCTATACATTCAGATACAGATTTCAAACCAACTGCATTCGAATTTATTCGAATTTATTGGTTAGGTGTTTTCACTGTCAATATAACGTCAGAGTTAGTCGCGGACATAATTTTGCTTTATATAATATAGATGCACTTGTGAAACATACATTGGGCTTCATTTTAATACATTCATTATACATAAGCTCCAAATAATAGGAACCAGAGAAATAATACTAAAAAATTATAAGAAAACAAATATAGGCTTTCAATTGCGTTTAGGTTTTTAAAATTTTGCATATATATTTTAAGAATAAATAGATTTATATTGGTAAATTAAAATAATAATAATAAATTATAAGAAAACAAATATAGGCTTTCAATTGCGTTTAATTAGGCTTTTAAAATTTTGCATATATATTTTAAGAATAAATAGATTTATATTGGTAAATTAAAATAATAATAATAAATATCTTATTAAAGGTACTATTGTCGTTATCCGACATCGATTGCAAGCAAAATGCATTCATATTACTGAGGCTAATGAAAAAGACAGGCTGCTGCAATACTTTTTGTGTTAGATTAATAGAGTCACGTGATGCTTTTTTCGTGCATTCAAGCATCACGTTATTCAAGCGATCTGAACAAAAAAATGACACGTGTAACGCATCGCGGCATCTGTCTTTTTCGTTAGCCTCGTTCATACACCACGGCCGATCTTTATAGTCGTTCTAAAGATCGGCCGTGTGTCATACAGAGTACGACTACAAAATCGCCCTTCAATTGGTAGGTGGAAAAGCGCGCTGTGCATATGAATGCATTTTGCGTGTATCGATTTCGTGTGTGATTTATTGCGATTTATAGGTGTCGTTTCGGTAATTGTAAAAGCGCTGTTACGAGTTCGATTCTGCACAGCCCTAATCGTTCGGCTGTGTAACGATTTAAGCAGTATTCTTCACAAAAGCGGAGAATCATGTCTTTCTATTCAAAGTCACCACAGAATGCGTGAAAAATGTACTTAAATATGGGTAAGATTATATCTCTTTTAAACCTTAGTAGAAATGTAAGAAGTGGTTACCAAAAACATATTTTCATTAATTTTAAATTTCTTAAAAATGAAATTAAATAAAAATCGAAAACAGCATTTTCAACCTTTTCATGAATACTTAATTTAAAAATACACATTTGAAAAAAAAAAGTGTAAGATATATTGTATTCCATTTTAAACAAATTGGCAATTATAGCTAATAAAAAAAAATGTCTCTATTCATTCTTAAAACAATCAATGGCCCCTATTTCACGCTCAAATGACAATAAAATTGTTTGAATGCGTAAGAGCAATAAAAAAAATATGTCCCGCTTGTATCTGCTGTGAAGTTTTATGTTCCACTTAAAACAGTTTACAATGAAAGATGATATATAGAAGAAAAGTATTTTCACATGAGACTGGAAGTACAATAGGTTTACGTTGAAGAAACAATAGAATTCATGTTGTTCTTAAGCATTTGCCAATATTCGGAAAAATACATTTGTAAGCGCCGCTCACACAAAGAATATTACAAATTTATGGTACCATAACAGGTTTCAGATAATAGTACAATGTTTTTGTCTAATAATAGAGTTAAAAGTCAATAAAATAAGATAAATTTAAGCAGCAAAATTATTAAAATTTGAGGAACAAAATATATTAAAAAAGTAAAGTCATAAAGAAATGACAGTATTTTGTAATAATAAACATATTATACGTTTCATTTAATAATTATTTTTCGTTATTTTATATAAAACTTTTCCAAGAACATACAATACAAAACGTATTTTCTCATAATCGGGCTTCATAAATCAGTATATTCTAGAGAAGAAAAAAAATCATCTGTCGTCAAATTAACATCTAGAAATTATTTCATCACAACTTTGTTTAGTATTACATTCAACCAAAGATTTTAGAAATAAGTGGAAAATTATTGCGCCTAATTCAAAAGAATTGAATTTAAAGAAAAAACTTAAAAAAATTTAAAGAAGAAAATATTTAAATAATTATTTTTGAAAGATTGCGATTAAAACTAAAATTGTGATGGATTTGTGAGTAAAAATGACAGGTTTTAAGAATTTATTTTCATTCCTAAAACGGAAATATTTCTGTTTTAATTGAAATGCAACATATCGAGTTACTAAGCAACTAATATAGCATTAAACAACTAACAAAACTGTATTCTAACAACACTATAAGAAGTTATGTAGTGAATGGAGCCCCTCCACCCGTCCCTCATTCCAAAACGAGGACATGTGATTTTCTTTCCAGAGCGTGAGTCCTCATTTTTTTTAACATCCCAAGAAAATTCTCTGCCAAAACTAAAAATAAGAAAATGTTTTATTAAAATAGCAAAGCTCTATTTATGTAAATTCACTTTAAAATGGAATTTGAACGAAGACATAAGCTGTTTTATGAATTTGTTAATGGGAACATGTGCCATTGAGAAGTAAATCATAAGAAAGAGGTAAAGGGGTAACACCAGTTTGACGCCAATAATTTAAATATTTTCAGGCTTTGATTTTATTTTTTTTTTAAGAAATTTGAAGTGTTTATAAAAATCCATTTAAGCTAAATCATTATACATATATATTAAAGCAGAAAAATGTAATTTCTTTTAGTTCATATACAGGGTCATCGAAAAAGGTTGGAGAAATTTGAAAGTAATTGAGTAAACGCGAATATTTCCTTTACAAAGTACTCGGCAATAATCCAAGATTTGTTACATGTGACAGTTTTAAAGTCATTACATTCAGACGATGCACGAAATCGATGATCTTAAATTGCAAATCGCACCACACATTCGCAATTTTAATTTTTGTCTTAGGCTATTCGTGTACATAGTGAATCCTTTCCTACTAAATGAACGATGCTGGAGAACTTTCTAATTGACATTTTTAACATATCTCCAATAGTTTCAGACTTATACTATTGCCAATCCGGAATCATGGAAAAAGGAAAGATAGCACGAAGGCTTCGTTCACTGTGCAATCGCTTATTTGCTTCGTCTGAATGTCACGACTTTAAAACAGCTACACCTAACAAATCTTATAAAATTGCTGAGTACTTTGCAAAGAAAATAATTGCGTTTACTCAATTACTTTTTGAGTCATGATTCTTTAAAATCTGTCCAAACTTTTTCGATCTCTCTGTATTAAAAAACAGCGACTTGACAACTGAAAAGCGGAGGAGTCGAAAAAGATGGTCAACCGTTGAACACTATAACTCATCGTAGAACCTAGAACAACGGAACACAAAAATGAGTTTTCTAGTCCAAAAGCTAATAAAATACACAACTGTTTTACAAAATAAGCATTTTTTATGAAATGGCTGCAATTCAAAGTAAAATGTAAATTTTCGACTAAAAATGTTGTTACTTAAAGTTACACAGAAACGCAAGATATTAATATTTCAAAAGAATCCTATGTATTCACTAGTGACGAATTATTTTTAAGAAGATCGATTGAAATTTGGTGAAACAAGAGTATCAACCCCCATTTTTAAACTGTTGTTCTGAAAAAGAAAAAGAATAATAAAACGCGCTTAAAGTTTTTGTTACTGTTTACTTGCTGCGGCGCACTCTATTTCTACAGCTCAAAAATTGTCCTTTATCTTTCGATTCCGATTCCTAACTAATAAAATATAATTTTTGTGGGTATAAAGAATACGTTAAGGGACACATAAAATAAAAATCGAAATTTTGAATAGTCAAGAAGGTTTTAATTCACCCTAATGAAATAAAAGGCTAAATGAATAATACGTTGAGTAATCAAGACGCAAAGATGTCAAAATTAAACAAATCTCATTTATTTCAAATTAATCTAATAAAATGAAATAATTCTGACCAAGACCACATTCCGTGGAAAAATCGTATAAAAGTCTATATGCATGTTTTAATCAGTGTTATCAAAATACGATAAAACTGTCAGCTAAATTTTAATAAATGAAGAAATATTTAGATTTTAATAAATGAGGAAAATGACATTTAGTTTTTGAAAATAATAAACAATGTGCTGCGTTTGAACTTTAACAGTTCATAAGGTGTTGCTATTCATTAAACTTATTTAGTTATTTAATTTAATAAACTGAATTTTCTAGTAAAATTATTTTAAATACCTTATTTTAGTTAATTTATTTTTCATTGTAATATTTCAATTACACTAATAGTAAAAAATATGATATTTTTTATGAAATTTGATTAAAACTGAGTACATGATTTCTTTTTACATCACGAATCCTTGTAGCTGCAATTAGAATAGCCGTTTACGTAATAATTGTTTTTCGCAATTCAAAATCTTTTCAGGAGTAATTTTTTTATTAATTATGTTGACAGTTATTCTAATTACAACATAAGAATACGACATGAAGAAAATCACACCTTCATAATTGAAAAACAAATTTTATAAAATATTAAAATATTTACATTTTTAAGATAATGGTAAAAAGTATTTAACTTTTATGCTACGTATTTTAATTCATTTCCCTTTGAAGTGTTAGTTTATTGATGTTATATGATATTATTCATGTCATTAACCGTAAATATTTTTTAATAAAAGCAAACGTTTTGCATTACAAAATTACGAACTGCATGCATTTTTTCTATACTTCGTTTCATTAAAGCTATAAAAATGTACAATTTCATAATTATAACTGTATAGATATATGCGCAGAAACATTTTATTTCTATTTTTCATTATAAAAATACTAATTAATAATGGATTGTAGCAACAAATATATTTTCAACTTTTTCTTCATTCATACAAAAGTATATATATATATAAAAACAAGAACGAAAAATCATGCGTCAAGCATAGATTATGTAACACTTTCCAACGCTTCCAAAATAATTTTACGAATCATACTCTTTTATAAGCTAAAAGATAACATCTAAGTAATCCGAATACTTTATTCAGCCCTGTATAGGATCTATAGATTTGTATATATACTACATAGGATGCTAAATTTTAGTTCCGTTAGGAAACACGTAGCACAGTTTAAAATTCTCCGTCTGGAGTTAAATAATACGGAAATGTGTTCCCGAACTTTTGTACTTCCCTGTATAGGATCTACAGAATTTATACACACCACGTAATATACAAAAAGCGATTTAAAATTAAAATCGCATTCAGTAACTTAAAACGCACTTCCAGGAATTATTGTTAACATACAGTAGAGAATTCTTTTGTGTGTCCCTGTAAATGAACGATAACTGCTATACACACAATATTCTGTAGTAAGTCTCTTGTAATGAACCTTATATAAATTTCAATGCGTTTAAAATAGTGAAACATTATTTAAATAAACCGCAGACGATTTTTCTCCATAGACGTAATGTAACGGAATTCTTTTGACTGTCCCTGTAAAGTAAGTATAAGTGCTATGCACACCCTATTCCATATTAAGCTTCTTCTAATGCACCTTAGTGATATATATAAATTTCAATGCGTTTAAAGTATTGAAACATTATTTAAATAAACCGCAAATGATTTTTCCCCATAGACCGCAATGTAACGGAATTCTTTTGAGTGTCCCTGTAAAAAAACTATAAGTGCTACACACTTCCGTTGAAATAGGGAACATGCTATAGATAACGATTATAACATATAAAATTTGCAGGGCAATCCGAGCATATTTACGGGAGTTAGAGCACGGACAGACGGCAGACGGCAGACGGCCCGACGGCCAGACGGCAGACGGCCAGACGGCCAGACAAACCGAAGTCATAAACACTTTTCAACTAGGTTGGAAAGTGTTAAAAAGATTTAAATCATATCAACAAACGGCGGACTCTTCGGTCTAATCAGCTAAAGTAACCATGACACTATATTAGCAGTAAAAACAATTTATTTAAAATCAATAATCAAGGCAGATGGCAGTGGAGACGGAATATTTTACTAAACGATGATCAAATTATATGCTTGAACACAAAAATAATGAGACAGGAATGCTATCCCCAAACAATTCTCTAACTTCTAACACTAGCTTAAGGCAATGTGACTACTGCGATAGTTAGCAGGTACCCAAAAAGATATCACCCCTAACTTACTCAAAAAATGTCACTAAGTACACTGTAGACAGCACTACAAAATAATGTCAGCTTTAGGTATGGCAATGTCACTAGGAAACAAAAATCCCGTAGATACCGAAACACTCTTTATTCCAAATTCTTAATTGTATCACCTTACCAGGCAGACTAACTGTCAACTGAATACTACTTCAAAACGCAGATCACTGAAAAATAGAGCACGTGGGCGGCCGAAGATTTTCAAATTCTATTTCTGATTTCCACCATAGGCGAGATACGACAAATCCAACGATACACACTTCTACCACCGTATTTATATCAACTATATAACCACAGACACTTAATTAGCATATTATCCCATAAAATAACCATGAAAATAAGACTTCCGAACCACACTTTGCGAAAGTAAAAGAAATGACACAATAGGTGGCACGTTCACGTATAATTGTTAAAATCAACACTTTCACACACAAAAATCCATTTGATCCTAGACAATCTTCATAACAGAGCAGCAAAGCACATCTTCTACAACCTTTTTAATGGATAAAAATATTTTAAAACGAAAACAACCCCCTTTTTTTTCTGTAAGAATATACACAACCTATCACTGAAGCAGTTAGCTATTTTAACAATTGGTCATAACAATCTTGTGTTACAATCTGCGATCATTGTTTTGCATTAGAAGATGAAATAAGAAAGCATACAAAAGGTATACAAGAATACACTTACGAAAAAAAAAGCTCCATGTGACATATACGGAAAAAACTAGTATGAAGCTGATCGGCTACACCATGCATTAAAGGGTTAAGTAGCATAATTTATTATAATAACTAGCTGTTACCCGTGACTTCGTTCACGTAACATTAAAAAAAGAATAAATGCATTTATTTAGCAAAACATTTCACTTGATAATTAACAACATATATAATTAACCAAAGTTTTACCACATTTTATAGAAGACCATACGGTATTTCTTTGCTATAGGGGCCTTGACATAACCCAGTCTTAAAAAAGTGAAATTTCATGCCAAATAATATATACAATCGCGAAAATGAAACTGCAACTAATGCAAAAACGAGGACCAAGTAAAATCGTTAAAATCGAGGAATTCCTCTTCGTAAAACGAAAAACAACACTGGCAGAATTCTTCTACACAACAGTGCATTTTAGGTGGTATTTGGTGTACAATTTGTATATGTGTGCATTGCTTAGGGCATTATTATACTGTTTATTTGCATAGACATATGTTATATATTTCTTACTACATTATCTTGTTTATGTATATATTAAATTAAGTGCTTCACGCTAAGTGGTGTAAATAGTGAACAAACTGCTTATGGATTTTATACATTGATAGCTATTTCACAAAGATATAACAATCTGATGCGATTCTAAAATGTAAATAAAGGTTGCTGGAAAGTACTTTAAATTCTGCCCAATTTAACCTCGATATTTTCTCTATCGCGTCAAGAACACTATAAGCAAATAAATACCGACGACACAAATCTGATGATCTAAATTTACATATTTTTGTTAGTATATATAAGATTATTTTAATTTATTTCATGCGCTTGAAATTTTTTACGCTTTCTCTAGGGTTAGGTGTCGAATAAATGTACTTTCTTATTATTTTATGTTGCCATTTCTATTTATTCTATTTTCCATTCATTCCATTTATGGATATTTATTTAATTTACATATTCATGTCAAAGAATATTCTTTAAAGTTATTATCAGGATTAGGGTAGGATACGGTTAGGATTAGGAATAAAAATTGAACGACAATGGCATGACCGATTCAGGTTTAAAGTATGAAACAGGATGTCTATTTACATCATGAAGCAATAAGAAAATTAGAAAATTATCGGCTAATATTTTTTTAATATGTTTTACAGTCATAGTTGGCATCAAAGGTGAGCGGGGAAATGATCATCTGAAATACCATTAAATGTTTACCACGCAAAAAACAGATGTGGTTACAACAATGTATTTAATTTTGCGCCAAATTTCACTTGATTAAAAAAAAAAGGCAAATTGACTATGGACTTAATTTTAGACCCCTAACCTTCCTATTCTCGGAAATTTTCTACCTATATGTAAAAAAAAATTCTACTATATAGAACGCGCTTTCACGTTTATAATGTTATGAATTGGCACGATCGGCTTGTTCAAGTATACACAATTCGGCTGGAAGAAAAGATTAATTAATTTTTGATTTCTTCTTTGCTTTTGCATTACGCGAATTTGTTGGTAAAATCGATTCTCTTTTCGATAACATTGTTGTTTTTAACACTTTCCAACCTAGTTGAATAGTGTTTATGACTTCGGTTTGTCTGGCCGTCGGCCGTCTGCCGTATGGCCGTCTGCCGTCTGCCGTCTGGTCGTCTGTCCGTGCTCTAACTCCCGTAAATAGGCTCGGATTGCTCTGCAATTTTTATATGTTATTGTCGTTATCTATACGATGTTCCCTATTTCAACGGAAGTGTGTAGTACTTATAGTTTTTTACAGGGACACTCAAAAGAATTCCGTTACATTGTGGTCAATGGGGGGAAATCAATTGCGGTTTATTTAAATAATGTTTCACTATTTTAAACGCATTGAAATTTATATACATCACTAAGGTGCATTAGTAGAAGCTTATTATGGAATAGGGTGTGCATAGCACTTATAGTTACTTTACAGGGACAGTCAAAAGAATTCAGTTACATTACACCTATGGAGAAAAATCGTCTGCGGTTTAATTAAATAATTTTTCACTATTTTAAACGCATTGAAATTTATCTATATCACTAAGGTGCATTACAAGAGGCTTACTACAGAATAGTGTGTGTAGCAGTCATCGTTCATTTACAGGGACACACAAAAGAATTCTCTACTGTCTGTTAACAATAATTCCCGGAAGTGCGTTTTAAGTTACTGAACGCGATTTTAAGTTTAACTCGCTTTTTATCTATTACGTGGTGTGTATAAATTCTGTAGATCCTATACAGGGAAGCACTAAAGTTTGCGAACATATTTCCGTTTATTGACAGGAACTCCAGCCGGAGAATTTTAAACTGTGCTAAGCGTTTCCTAACTGAACTAAAATTTAGCATCCTATGTAGTATATATACAAATCTATAGATCCTATACAGGGCTGAATAAAAGTATTCGGATATTTTTCCGAATATTGCATATGTTGGAAATTCCTGAAAGTATGTTTTTAAATATGTTATGCGTTTTCCAAATTGTTTACTTAGATGTTATCTTTTAGCTTATTAAACGGTACGATTTGTAAAATTATTTTGGAAGCGTTGGAAAGTGTTACATAATCTATGCTTGACGCATGATTTTTCGTTCTTGTTTAAGTTTAAAAAATATTGTAATTTTACTTAAACATTGCTTTAAAATCTATGCAATTTTTCTTATCCTACAAGACTTTACAAAAATCTATTATGAAACAACTTTAAAAAAAGGTTATATTTAAAAACGACAACAACGTTTTTCCTATTTTAAAACTAAAAGAAATATAATATTAAATTCCGATTCGAAACGACGATTTACAAATGTGTTTCGATTGTGGGAAAATGATAGAGGAAAAATGCTGTTACTTCGACATAATCATATTAAATCTTTAGCTTTTATGAGAAAAGCAACTTTCTTTTAAAAAATATAGTTATTTTTATTAAGATTTTCTGATTTTCGATACGGATAATTTTGCGATGCATATCATTGACATTTACCATCCAATATATATAGTTTTTAATTTTTAATTTTTTTTTTACTTTTTAAAATTTAAATTAAAAATATGGTAACTTTATGTTAGCCGTGTGCAGACGATAAATCGCCAACCTATCCCATCATTTGTATTGAATTCATTAAAAATATAAATTTTTCACTCATTTCATTTAAAACACAGAACTTTAATTTACAACACATACTTTTAAAATACATATATTACGTACATTTAAAATAATTCCTTTCATGTGAAAAAGAAAAAGAAAAAAAATAAGAGAAATTAATCACAAATAATTTGATAACATCAAAACAAATGTTTTATTTTTCTATATATGACATCATATTCGCTTGCTTTCCATACTTATTCGTATTTATGCACTTTGTATTATTATCAAATATTTGAAAACGCACGTTTTATTTCTAATATGACATCATTTCATATTCTGTTTAATTCTTAAATAATTAATTTCCTTTTCATTTTTCACGTGGAAATTTTTCACGTGAAAATAAATTGTTGATTAAAAATTATTACTCAGGGGTTTTATTTCATATTGGCAACGATAAAGTATTAGCAACGGTAAAATAAATTTAACTATTTTTAAAAAAGCTGCAAAACCGGGCCCTTTGGGCCAAACCAACCAAACCAACCAATCATTTTAAAATATATGAAATAATGTCCATTTATTCTCTATGAAAATAATGAAATTTTGAATTATTAAGAAAAATATTGAAATAAAATAAACAAAAACCAGCCTATGTTCATATGAGGGTTATAATCAACTTATATGCAAAGATACAGGATAATTAAATGCTTCATTTTGACACTGGCTTCAGCCTAACATTTGCACACAATCAGATTTATAATATTATTAGGATTACAAAAGAGGTTATATTACTACACACGTTTTGCTCAACCAAATTCTATTTAAAATTTACAATTTTTTTCAATTAATTCATATTTAAAATTATCAGAATAATTAATTTTCTAAAATTTTTTAAAGAAACACTTCAAACTGTAGGATGAAATCTGTTTACACGATTTACCCACAAGTTTAGATTTCGTTTAAATCTGGAGTAACATACAGCATAAGGAATCGTTCAGAAGAGCGAAAATAAAGAAAACTTGTTTTATGCCATTCTATTGTACACGAACTTTGTTAGTGTATTTAGACTGAGAAAGAGCAGAATACTAATCACTCAATGAATGTACTGTCTAAACACCAAAAATAAAAGTTGCTACGACTAACAGCTGTATGATGATCAAACAATAAAAGGATTTGTTTATAAAAGGGAGAAGAGAATCTTGTTTTTCTCTAGCAAACTAGGGCGAATAGGTCTTACTATTAAAGATAAATTGAATCAATATTTGCAAATATCTTCTATAATTATAGACATTTAATAGAATTTATATTTGACGATGTTATTAAGATTCAGAGTAATGTCACAGGAATACATTAAGTGGAGGTTCTCCAGATAGGGAACATTTAGGACATTTTTGTTTAGAACATTTTGAAGGTATTATTATTATTATTATTATTATTATTATTTGGTTAAATAATGCAAATATGAAATAAAAGTGTCTGGCATTGAGTTTATTCTATTTTCTTCTAAATGTGTGAATATTTATTATATATATATATTAATCGATCTAAACCAATCCAAGGATCCTTATGCACAGAGTACACAGTGAATTAGTGTAGATGATTGATAAATATACTTGGAACAAAAAAAAAATCACATAATTTCTGAAAATATAATAAACCAGCTTGAAATCAAACCTAAGATTGATAAAATAAATCAAAATTTAGAATGAAAGCAACTGTTTGAAATTTAAGATCAATTGTTGGCAATAAATTTGTATTTTCAACAGTGTTAAAAATTCGAATTTGTGAAAAACAATATTTTCTGAAAGTGTTTTAACCAATTAAAAAAGTCTAAGTTGTTTTGCAAAATAGAAAACGTCTATAGTTTGAACAGTTTAAACGTGAGAAACTATACCAGAAAAAAAAAACTATTCAAGAAAAATGAGTTTAAAGTTTTTGATTATACTTTTCGTTAGCCGTGATATCGGTTCGTTAAACTGTTTGCCATGACTTAAATATTGGTTGGAACTAAACACAGTCTGAGACAAATTTTTCATTGAGGACTTCTTCTAAACACTTTACAGGTTCAAAAAATTAGAAAAATAAATAGATTTTTTTTAAATTTTCCGGGAGAACCTTTCTTTAACTAGGAAATAAATTCCAGCATTGAATCGATTTAGCTATACTATTTCCGTTGTGAGTCTCGATTTAAATCAGGAGAAGTGCAGTTTTCCCGGAATTGTGTCAATTTCGATAAGGTTTTAATTCTTGCGGTCGCGCCTATCCGATTCTCTAAATGGATGACAAATCTATTCTTTCTGATAAAAATATTCCATATTTAATTGGGAATAAGTTTATCTATTCACTTTCCTGGTGCGGCAGAGCGGAGGTTCCCACCAGATCAGAACACCGAAACAGCATCGGGCGCTGGCAGTGCTTTGGAGCTTACGCCAAGGAACTGGCACCGCTGCTGTTGGTGCCGTGTCGATGTTACAGATCGACACGTAAAATCAGTAATAAGGAAGGTTCTATCACAGGGACGTCGATTGGTGGGAGTAGGGTGCCAAACCGGGAAATTTATAACTTACGGTTAGAAAAATTGAGAAAAAACCTTTAGTCTTAAATTAGACTTCCGGTGTTGTGATGGATGCTGCACCCTTCACCCTATCCTTTCGGGAACTGACCTCTGGCTTCAGTAGGCCAGGGGACACTTGTAACAACAATAAAATTAGTTTTTCTTCCAAACGTTAAAATAGTTGTTAGACACATGATTGTAGATTTCCATTAAAATATCTTATTTTCTATTTATTCCGGATTCGTGTCGGTCCCCTTTCACACACACACAAGGTGTAATTACGTATCCAACGTTTATCGGATTTCCTTTACCCTTGGTTCATTCTGCTGTGCTGTTTCAGAAAACAGATCAGACGTTTTTGTCAAAAGGTTGTCTGAGTTCATTGTGTCCGCCGAATTTGTCTAGGATAGTTTAATTGGTGGAGCGTTCAATCTAAGCCAAGGTCCTGAGTTCAAATCCCAGCCTGAACATTTTTTTCACTCAGCTGGAAAAATGAATATTCGATGGTTTCTCTTAATTATTAATTTGCTCATTTTTCAATAATTCATGTCTCATTAATGTATTCAAAATTTATTGAAAATTGTAATTTTGTCATGCGAAATTTAAATATACCATAAAATTATGATGTTGCTATTGATATTTTCAAAGTTAGGTTCGATTTTATTATGTACTAGCAAGCTACGCCCGCTACTTCTACGCCTTCAACTTCTTTTAACGAACCTTTAAGCAAACAAAATATTGACATTTCATAAATAACTTTTATATTTTAACAGAATAATAAGGCTACTATAATTTGTGACTCGTGCTATAGCCAATATACACGTCAGGACACGTCGCCCTTATCATTATCTTTTTACGCATGAAGGTTTCGCTATGGTACTCCATTGGAAAATTTGGTAATTTTTGAAATTCAATATTTGAAAAACGGCATAATCATTAGATTTTAAATTTATATCAAGAAAAATACAATTTTTTACCTTTCAAACGCAGTTTGTCTAACAATTTTCTGATAAATACTTTTTGAGCTATCATTTTTTTCAGTAACTTCAAATGTTTCATTTTCCGAGATTAATCTGTTGCAACAATTAGCGAAAAACCCAGTCGTCAGCAAAGCATAGTTTTTTATTAAAGAGGATGTTGGAGCAGGGATTGTCACCACCAATTTGCCACCATCACTTTTGAAATCTGTTCCGTGGTTCCAGAGATTCCATAGAAATTGTAATTTAGAATGACTTCAGAACGCTTTTCGCTCATTTCACCCATTTAAATTTCGATTTTTTTTTAAATTTATTCTTAGAGAGCATTTACATCATATAAGTAACTACAACGCTAAATTTCAAATTTCTTGCCCCTTCAGTATAAAAAATAAAAATAAAACTGCCCAGTTAAACTGAGGGCATTGAGTTCACAGGCTATTCACACTAATTGTATATTATACTCTTATTTCAAAGAATTTGAAATAAGCCTAATGAGCCTAATAAGCCTAATAAGCCTTTGAAATAAGCAATTTTCGAAAATTTTTCGATCCTGCACCCCATTGATGTTAGTGGCACAGACATAAAATATAGCCTATGTTGGAGAATGATTCTCCCCATCAATTTGCCACCATTACTTTTGAAATCGGTTCTGTAGTTCCAGAGATTTCATAGAAATTGTAATTTTGACTGTTTTTAGAACGCTTTTCGCTCATTTCACCCTTTTAAATTTCAATTTCTTTTTTATTTTGTTCTTAGAGAGCATTTACATCTTATAAGTAACTACAATGACAAATTTAAAATTTCTAGCTCCTTCAGTATAAAAAATAAAAATAAAACTGCCCAGTTAAACTGAGGGCATTGAGTTCACAGGCTATTCACACTAATTGTATATTATACTCTTATTTCAAAGAATTTGAAATAAGCCTATTGAAAAATAAAGAAATAAACAATATATTAAGGGGGGGGGCATCCCCCCGTTACCCACCTCATAGTTAACTAATGAACCCCTTAAACTAATCAGGTAAATCACTAATTACAATGAATATATATACAAAATTTGAAGAAAATCGGATAATTCTGCATGAAAAACCCATTTATATAAATTAAGGCGGGATTAGCCCCCTCCGTCCCCCCCCCTTTATACTTAACCAATCAATCCCGAAAACTAATCAGGGAAGCGTCTTAACCCAATGAACCTATAAACAAATTTTGTAGCAAATGGGATAATTCTGCATGAAAAACCCATTTATACAAAATAAGGGGGGAAATTAGCCCCCCGTCCCCCCCCTTTATACTTAACCAATCAATCCCGAAAACTAATCAGAGAAGTGCCTTAATACACAGAACCTATAAACAAAATTTGAAGGAAAACGGAATAATTCTGCAAGAAAAACCCATTTATATAAAATAAGGGGGTATTAGCCCTCCGTTCCCCCCCTTTATACTTAATCAATCAATCCCGAAAACTAATCAGGGAAGCGTCTTAACCCAATGGACCTATAAACAAATTTTGAAGCAAATAGAATAATTCTGCATGAAAAACCCATTTATATAAATTAAGGGGGGATTATCCCCCGTTCCCCCCCTTTATACTTAACCAATCAATCCCGAAAAACTAATCAGGGAAGCGCCTTAACACAGTGAACCTACAAACAAAATTTGAAGGAAAACGGAATAATTCTGCATTGAAAACCCATTTGTATAAAATAAGGGGGTATTAGCCCTCCGTTCCCCCCTTTATACTTAACCAATCAATCCCGAAAACTAATCAGGGATGTGCCTTAACACAGTGAATCTATAAATAAAATTTGAAGGAAATGGGATAATTCTGCATGAAAAGCCCATTTATATAAATTAAGGGGGGTATTAGCCCCCCGTTCCCCCCCCCTTTATACTTAACTAATCAATCCCGAAAACTAATCAGGGAAGCGCCTTAACTCAGTGAACCTATAAACAAAATTTGAAGGAAAACGGAACAATTCTGCATGAAAAACCCATTTATATAAATTAAAGGGGGGGGAATTAGCCCCTTGTTCCCTCCTCCTTTATACTTAACCAATCAATCCCGAAAACTAATCAGGGAAGCGCCTTAACACAGTGAACCTATAAACAAAATTTGAAGGAAAACGGATATTTCTATTAAGAGTTATCGCATTACGTACGTACATACATACATATGGAACCGGCTGGCAAGCTCTCAGGGCTTGATAGCCAGTTTGACAGCTAAAAAATCGCAATTTTAGAACGTTTTTTGCTCCTGCACCCCCTGGGGTTAGTGGCACAGACATAAAATATAGCCTATGTTGAAGCAGGGGTTGTCACCATCAATTTGCCACCATCACTTTTGAAATCGGTTCGGTAGTTCCAGAGATTACCCCCTACAAACAAACAAACAAACAATCTTTACTCCTTTATAATATTAGTATAGATATGATCATTTTTGACCAAATAAACAAGATAATTTTAACACTAGAACGCCCAGCAGGTGTCAATTACGACTCCGACCAAATGATTGACTTAAGTATAAACCACACATTGGAAAGTTAAATAACTTAAATAAATATTCTTATATAAAATGTCTTAATAAAAAAATGTGTATTACTTCCGGCCGTTGCAGTGTTAAAAATAATTGTTATACACAATTAAACGTCACTTTTTCTTTTTATCAGCTTTAATTATATTATTGAATTTATAGCTACCGTCCGAATTGTTTTGATGCACAGGACATAATGCTACCACGGAATATTACAAACAAGCAGTTGTGGTTTTAAACCATCCAATATTGGTAAATTATTCTAGAGATTTCAAACGAATTCATATTTTTTGTTCTATCAGGCAGCGGAATGCTTATATTTAAATTTTATGGCAGATGCGATAAAATTTTACACAAATGAAAATTCTGTATAAAAAAAAAAAAAAAAAAAAACACAAGAAATTAAATTGGAATTCAAACATTCCTTTGCGTTACCATGGAACATATTCTCTTCATTTATTTTACTTGCGGGTTTTCATCTATCAGCGCAAAAGTCTGGACCACCGCGCTGCTACTTCGCGGACGGAATCGGAGCTACCTGCCTTCAGTTACCCACAGGTAGCAGATCCGATCACGGAAGATCGCACGGGAAAAAATTATAAGCTGAATCCGATAAGTTGAAAACATCGGCCAGCGTGTCTAGAGGGACCGGAGCGTGTAAAATGTAGGACGAATGCGGTGACTTCAAAACATATGAAGCGGAAATTAAACTATTATTACTAAAAGGCGAATGAATTTATAAAATTTATATAATCAGCATATCTACGTTTAGAAGTGTGGCTTTTATACCTGTAAAAATATTGAAACTGTCTATGTATACATATCAGAGAAGTTACTAAATAGTTTGATTGTATTAAAATGTAATTTTAGAAAAGACTATTTGAGTCAGACGAAAATTCAGTTGCACCGGACATCAAAGGCACTTTATAACTCACCCCAAGCAAAATGAGAATTATAAATTCTTATTCCTTTCTTCTAAAATAAACAGTACTATTGCTTTCTTTTCAATGTGGAATAAAAGCAAGTAGCAATAAATTAGGTTTTAACGTCCCAACCAAAATACGCCGAAGGATTTTGCCTTAGCAAGCACAATTTCTTCTCTTTAACAAATCCTTTAATACCGTACAAGATTAAAACATATTCCGAAGGATTACTCCACTCTAAGCAGGTATTTCCAAAAGTGAAAATATAAGATTAAGTAACTAACGACTGCAAAATTTACGACGCTGCACTTTTAAGAGTAAAGATGAGACTTTATTTGTTTCTTTAATTAAAGGTTAAATGTAAAAGCATATGAAAAAAAAAGGAAAATATTTTAAATGAAAACGAGAGAACGTATAACGTTTTCTTGAGTAAGTCAGCTAGTGATAAGAAATACTGATAAGTTCAAATGTAAAAAATATAAGATTAAGATAATAATATAAGATTAAATAACTAACGACGGCAAAATTTACCACGCAGCACTTTTAAGAGTAAAGATGAGACTTTATTTGTTTCTTTAATTAAAGGTTAAATTGAAATGCATATGAAAAAATGAAAAAATAGTTTATATGAAAACGAGAGAACGTATAACGTTTTCTTGAGTAAGTCAGCTAGTGATAAAAAATACTGATAAGTTCAAATGCAAAAAATAAAACACTGCAAAAAGTTGTTTAAATAATATATATAATACTTTTATTATGCGCATATCTTTAGTAATCGATAGATGACGGAAAAATTCGATATCATGATTTGTACAGATAGCTATCCAGGATTTGCTGTCTTCAAAATTAACCCCAAAGCAGTATCTGAATGTCTTCTTACTATTCACAGATAATCTACACCTAATAGGGAAATGTTACAGAATCTATCAACTAAAAAAGAATAATTTCCAATGATATTTTCTTTTTTACTGTCTTTCTTTTTTGTTTTAAACGAAAAAAAGAAAATAAGTGATATGAATTCCAAAATAGGCAATACTTTTTTGTTTTCAAATCAGCTAGACCACTATCATAAAAAATACTTTATATTATGCTGTTTTATTACATAATTATAGTGAATTATAGTCTACAGACAAGTTCTGACATATTAGTAATTTATAACTAGAGTTAAACGCTTCTCGCGGAAAAAATTGCACCAAAAAAGTTTAAAGTGTTGTAGAAATCTACAGCAAAGTATATTTTTTAACGGAAATTATTGTGTTCAAACTTTTATTGGCATTGCTCCCTCGAAAAGCGTGCAACCATATTTATGGTAATATATGCGTGCCATTCACACACTGGCTATAATGTTGAAAACCTTTGAATAATTTCGAAAATAAAAAAGGTTTAATGAAGTAATTTTGTTGATTACATAAGATAATTATTAATACACAGAAACGCAAATTTATGATATTTCACAGTGACTGGGATATCGTATTACAAAAAATGTTGACATTGATTCTCACTAACTGACCGATCATAAAAGTCGTCATATAAACATGTATAATTCTTCCAAACTTCAATATAGTATTTATTATGCAAATGAAGATTTTAAAAAATCAAGAGAATTTTAATTGTGTAATGATTAATCTAAAACCCAAATTTAACTTCGAGAAAGATATAGCATATACTCGATTAACAAACTGATTTGAAATAAAATTTTATAAACAAGTGGTGGAATGGAGGCGAGTTCTGTTAGAATATTTACTTAATAAAAACATATTTACATATAAAATAATGACACGTTTAGATCCTTCATTTAACTCAGTGTTCTTTATTCGCTAAACATGAAAACTACTTCTAAATAGCTACTCAGACTCTTATGCGGCAAGAATAAAACTTTTTATTTTAAACAACAAAAAAACATCCGTTGTTCTTTAAATTAACATTCATAGAACATGGAATAAAATAGCTCCATTCGGTGTTAGCTGAAACAAACCAGTTCCGAGATAAAGAAAGCAAAAATCCAGTTTCAAGAAAAATTTTACCTTTTAGAAACTTGGGCTCACAAGGTAAACTTTCAAATATTTATATATTTTAGTTAAGAAGATCTCTGGAGTTCTGAAGTAAATTAAGAGCTACTTTGTTTAGTATATATTATGAATATAGTCTATCAAAATATTTATTTGGTACTGGTCAAAACAAATGAGAGCATTTTCAATCTGTCTAAAGAAAATTTGTTTAATTTACCAAAATAGCTACTTAAATGCTCTAAAAATTACTACTATCAAAACATTAAAATTTTTATAACATGTTTTCCACTAAACTATTTACAAAATACATTGAAAACAAAAGCTATTCTTTACAGAGATTTTTAGACTGATCTTCTTTATATATATATATATATATGTATGTAACAACTCCGTGTACCTATCTATATACGTATAAACCTGACTAAAGTCATAAATTTTTTACGATTTCGGTAAAATATTTACAATCCAGACGTGGTTAGCATGCAATAAAATGTCACATGTGCATTAAAATTTATTGACGAGCGAAAAACTTTGTATATGTATCGTTCTTTCTTATATTTAATTTTCTTCGATAAACATATTTAGAGAGAAAGCTTTCTTAAACTTTCACTTTTACCTGAATTATGAGCTGATTATAAATTCGTATTTCATCTGTTTTAAGCTGTCTTAATCTATTTTGCTCCGATGGTACATTAAAGTGCCATTAAAGAGTTATGAAATTCATTTAACATATAGATTAGTACTAATAATACAATTAAAGCTCTGTTATAGACACAGTACTTCATCATGTTCCAAAACCACTGTTCATTGTAAAAAGCAAAAAAAAAAATAAAAAATAATAATAATAAAGGAAAATTTCTTTTCCAGTTGTAACTGTTCAGCTTTTTGATGTTGAAAGACATTCGAAAATTTCAGTCAGTGATGAATTCAGGAGGTGGCCCCGGGCAGAAATCCCCCGCCCCCCCCCCCCCACCTGGAGCAGCAAAATGTCCTCTAAGAGTATTTGAGATTTTATGTTTGGTAATGGTTAAAAAGTGTATGTCCCCTCCCCTCCACCCCCCCCCCCCCCCCAACGTAGCTGGAAATTTCGCTCACGGAGAAAAATGTCTGACACGTTTCAATTCTCAAAAGCTTCTCTATTTATATTGTAAAGCCATTATAATTGCACACTTTCTAATTCTATAAATTAGTAAAACCAATATTTTAAAAGAATGCTTTGAGTAACGTTAATATAGCAATAGTAGAGTTAGTGAGTAGAGTAAATATTTCACAAAATTATTATGTATACCGATTAATTAATTTAATTTAAATTAACGAAATGTTTCTATCATTTATCTAATAATCGCAGAAATCTTCTAAGGAATTTTCAAAAATCCAGAAAATTTGAATTGGATGGTGATATTTTATTAAATCATAATTCGGGAAATAAAGGGTTAATAATTGAAATTAATGAAAAATATTTCAAAAATATAAATGCGGATTGGAAAGTTTCAGGTCTGAAAATTTTCTATATTTATGTTGAGAAGCTGATTTTTTTATTTTTTTTTTAATATTTGTAAAATATCTAATTCTATACTTTAGTAAAACCAATATTTAAAAATAATAATTTGAGTACAGTTGTAAATATTCTACAAAACCACCCCAATGAACCCCGATTAAGTTATTTAATTTTAATAGACGAAAACTTTCTAAAATATATAGAAGGTCGTTCGCACTTTATGGAAACGAATTTATAGTTAATTTGTACGCATAAATGACATATTCTTTGCAACAATTTGACTTTGTTGGATAGCCTTGACTTTCGGCTATAGCTTTGGCTCGAAATTTCTATGATAACAGAATTTCCTTGTAACGGTCATCTCAGTTTTTTTCTATACCTCTTGTAAATACTTTCCAAAATCTTTTTAATGTTCGTGAATTCATTTAAACAATCCAAATGCAGAAAAAAGCCATTCATGAGGAGTGAGGGGGTGCGTCGGGTGATTTTACATGCATTTCTTCAATTGATACGCAATCTATTTCCGTTTAGGAATCTTTCTTTGCTAAATACGCGTCAGTTGAGTTATGGAAGAACGGCTGGGAGACTTTGTTCATATGAAGCTCAATTAATGTCTTTTTCATATAAAGCAGGAATTTATACTTCAAAAATGGGTTCTAAAATATTTTACTGATAATAAAGTGAAATCACCTTAGCTTTACTTCATTTTTCACCTTTAATTTAATTTCATAACAAAATCCTGCAGCAATGATGAATTCTTTTGAAAATTTTTCTTTACATTCATAAACCCATTTCTTACTTTTTTCTATTAATTGATAAAAATTGGCCTTCTTTTGATAAACTCGCTTAAAAAAAGTCATGTTTCGTCCAAGTGTTACCATAAATTTTTATTTATCACCACCTATGTGTTTATTAAAGCGTGCGTTAGAAAGAGCTATCCACAACACATTGGAAGACTTTGGAAAGTTTTCCAAAAGGTGTGGGAGAAAATTTATATTATTTTACCAAGAGAAATATCGACTATTATGAAAATTTCAATCCAGAGTTATAATCAAGAGTCAGGACTATACAGTAGAGTAAAATTTCTCAATGATTATGGCATATATGTTCAGAAATTAATTGTGAAAATCGTTTCCATGAAGTGCGAACGACCCTCTGTATCTATAATTATAAAAGAGTAGCTTGGTTTTCTCATAATCAACGCCGAGCCTCAACCGCTTGTCCTAGAACCATTACATTTGGAAGACATGTTTTTTACACAAAAGGATTTTTGAAAATTCACACTCTAAGAGGGTTAAAAGGGGGTTGGAAATTTTAGATAATTTCGTCTTTTTGGCATATCTCAGCAGGAGTTTTAAGTAGGAGCAGGAAATTCGGGGTAACAATTCTACTAGAGAATAGGTAAACATGTATTTCAGGCGATTTTAGAAATTCAATCATTAAGTGGGTTAAATGGGGGTTCAAAAATTTTCGGTGATTTCACATATTTTCCATATTTCATGGGCAGTTTTAGGTAAAAGCGTGAAATTCAAGATAACAAATCTAATAAAAAATAATTAAACACGTATTTAATCGATTTTAGAAATTAAACCACTAAGGGGAATAAATGGGGGTCTGAAGTTTTAGGTCATTTTGCCTTTTCGCCATATCTCAACAACAGTTTTAGGTAGGAACGTGAAATTCAGGATAACAAATCTACTAAAAATATAATTAAACACATATTTCAGCGATTTTAGAATATACATCCATTAAGTGGGTTAAATGGGGGGTAGAAAGTTTTAGGTCATTTTGCGTGTTCGCCATATCTCAGCAGCATTTTTATTTAGGAGCTCGGAATTCGGGATAACAAATCTACAAAAAATATAGAAAAACATATATTTCAGCAATTTTAGAATTTGAGCAACTAAGGGGGGTTAAATAGGAGGTCACATATTTTAGGTCATTTTTCCCTATCTCAGTAGAAATTATAGGTAGAATTATGAAACTCAGGATAACAAATCTACTAAAAAACTAGTTAAACACATATTTCAGTAATTTTAGAAATTCGGCCATTAAGGGGAGTTAAATGGTGGGTCGAATGTTTTATGTAATTTTGCCATTTCTCAATAGAAGTTATATGTAAGAGCGTGAATTTCGGGATAACAAATCTAATAAAGAATAGTTAAACATGTATTTTAGAAGATTTTAGAATTTCAACTACTAAAGGGGTTAAATGGGGTTCCATAATTTTCGATGATTTCACCTTTTCACCATATCTCATCAGTAGGTTTGGATAACAGCGTTAACTTCAGGATAATAAATCTACTAAAAAAATATTTAAACATGCATTTCAGTGATTTTAGAAATTCAGCTATTAAGGGGGTTAAATGGGGGTCGAATGTTTTTGGTCATTTGCCATATCTCAGTAGATGTTACAGGTGGGATCGTGAAAGTCAAAATAACAAATCTACTAAAAAAATGTTAAATAGGTATTTCAGTGGTTTTAGATTTTCATCCACCAAGTAAGTTAAACGGGTGGTCGAATATTTTATGTCATTTTGCCATATCTCAACAGCTGTTTTAAGTAAGAGCGTAAAATTCAGCATTACAAATCCGCTAAAAAAATAGTTAAACACATATTTCAGCGATTTTAGAGCTAGCGTGTGTGTGGCCAACAACCGCTATGAACCCGATTATGAAATACTAGCCGGTCGCTTCCGAGTGGGGCCCAGATACAGAATACTACTTGGGCCCCAGCCCTAGATAATCACGGGTAGGGTCCAGCAGTACTTTGTCAGGGCGCTCATGAAAAAGAAAATTATGTCGCGAAATCTTTATTTAAGTGCTTTATTATATTCTTATTAGTTATTTTCGTATTCTTTTAATTTAAAGTATTTTATTTATATTTTTCTGTCTGAATGTTGAACGCACTCTCTGGGCCTCAAGCGAGATCAGGGCGGTACGCTGTACTATGTATCTAGGCCCCACTCGGAAGCGACCGGCTAGACGGGCGAAGACCGGCTAGTTATTCATATATTAACTCAATTTAATAATCCTTACATAGTTTATATAATTTTCAGGCATGATTTTTTAAAATCTATTACCACGTAACTAAATAATAAATAATTGTTTGTTATAATAATGTAAAGTAACATTTGAAGTACTATATATATATATTTCTTTCCTGTTGCCATATCCTAAAATGAAACCGAACAAAGAATACTTTTTTATACATTAGTTCAGTAATTTTGAACCTTTAAGGGCCCTCTTCACTCACTTGAAAATACCCGCTCGCTTATGTTAATCCTATGGGGCATTATTTTTCTAATATCTCGTTTGCATTTCAATATTTGTAAACGATTATTTTTTTTTGCATTGGAGAGCAGAGATCAATCACTATTTCCGCTGTTGATTACTTTTTCGATTTTCTTTGCGGATTTTTTTTAGGAAGATACTTTCACTTTCAAAACCGGTTCCGAAAGGGAAAGTATCTTCCTTAAAAAAATCCGCAAAGAAAATCGAAAAAGTAATTAACGGCGAAAATAGAGATTGATCTCTGCTATCCAATGCAAAAAAAATGTAGAAAAATATTGAAATGCAAACGCGATATTAGAAAAATAATGTCTCATAGGATTAACATTAGCGAGCCGGTGTTTTCAAGTGAGTGAAGCGGACCCTTAAGATGCTATTTACATGGGAATACTAGGTCATATAACAAATGTAAATTTTCAATTTTAAAACAAATTTCAAATTCGCCAAATTTCTTATTTTAACCACGAATAAAAGAATGTTTTAGAATTCTACAAGAAAAAATCACTTATTATCAGTAAAATAAAATATGTGTTAACATGTTAACAGTTATTACGGAACATGTAGAACAAAACTCTTAAAAACCTTTTAATTCTAACAGAGTTTGTAAATAATATGCGGATATAGTATATTATTTGTATACCTTGAGAATGTCACCATTAGATGACTACGAAACTTGTGGATTTGTTATTAAAAAGCTTTTAAGTCAATTTTTAAATTGTACTGTAAGCACTTTTAGCAAGTAAACGTATATTTTATTTTTAAAGCATGTTTTTTTCAAAATTATTAAGTTTCTTTAATTTACATTATCCAAAACAAAATATAAATGGATATTTCCTTAAAGAAATATAGCATCAGTGCATTTTCTAACGTGTGTCTCCGAAAATATTTTCAGACATCTAAAGTTTCTGTGTAGCCTAAGAAATCGATTTCATAAGAGCAGTTTTAATAATGGCAACTTTATTTGAAAGCATTCTTCCTGAAAATGATACGAAGTTAATTGGTAGTTCAGAAACTCTTCGACTCTTTCTCTTTTCTCATAAACAGTATGATGGATATTTTTATCGAAGGTAGACCAATTGAATGTAAGACCCACGTTGATATATGTTATAATTTAATTGGTAATATGTAAGATCCAATTTATAAATTAGGTTTTTAAAAGCAATTTTTGTAATTATAATTTCAAGCTTATAAGCATTATCTTTCTTCTGTATATACAAATATTAGATGAAATTTATGATTTAATAATTAATCTTTTCTATTGTATATCATAGTTAGTTTTTCTCGTTCCAAATGAAATAAAAAGTTTATAATTAATAAATTTTGTATACATGTGAGTACATAATTATAAATTAAAAAATTTTTAATTTTAATTTGTTTAAAGTTACATAGCAAGGTAATTTTGCCATTGCGAATAGTGTGCCGAAACGACGAATTTGTACGACATAGGTGAAAACCTTGGACACTACTGCTATTGTGAAATCGGAATATATTTTCCAACTATGTAGAGTTGTTCTAGAAATCCCAAAGAATGAGAAACTATATATTTTTTCCCCTTTACATACCTTCTAGCCCCGTTTTTAGAACGAAATATATCGGTAAACTATGAGAAACCCGTGAAAATTAAAAATGAATGACAATTGTTATGGAAATCTAATTTTTTAAATTGTTGTACATAGTAAATTAGTTTTGTTTGCACTTTGAGCAATATTATGAGCCTAAATTTGTTTCTTTTAATTAATAGGGTTCTGAAATTTTTATAATTTTTAGCATTTTCGTCTTGTTAAGTCCAAATCACTTTCTATCCTTCAAAATAGCTGATAAATTCTTCTGTAGGCAGTAAGTTTTGAAGAGTGTGCCCAAACGAAATTTTGACAGTTAGCAGTGTTTGATTGAATGAAAGACAACGTAAAAAACACATACTTCTGCACCAATCTCATTAAAATAAAACTATACTTTTTTTGTTTAAAAATTTGAATTTCTAAAATTAACTCTTTGTATAAAAGTAACAAAAATATATAACAAGTCATATTGAAACATAAAATTGGGTTTTCCCTCATCATATGCGGTCAATTTCTGTTATAAAAGTATGCGGCGTCTAAAAGTATCTAACACAGATTTAAGATTAACTGATTAATTTATTTGTTCGTATAATTATTATAATTAATATTTTGTTAAATGAGGAGTGCATACAGCTTGAAAAGCATTAGCACTACGAACAAACACACCAGAATCGAGATTTGGATGTCCGCACCACTGAACAAGTGGCCAAGATTATAACATTATTATAAAACAGTCTTAACCCTTTCAGGGAAAAGTAATTACGATGCAAAAATGTTAAAATGATTGAATATCACCTGGATTTACATACAGTTTTATTTGAAATACATAGATTATTTTCTTCACGTACATTATAAAAGCAAAATTTTATTAAATAATTTTGGGTGCCATTTGGCAGTTTTTAAAATTAAAATTAAGTGGCATGAAAATATACTACAGCTCTCCAAAGTGTTAAATGTACTTTTTTGATTAAAGTATTTACTCACATATCAGGCGTGCTTTTATAGATAAGAAAAGGACGAAAGAAGGTCATATCTTGTGTAGAATGAGAACCATGGTATTTTAGTGAAAGAAATTCCGGAACGTGGAGAAAAAAAATCTGCTCAAATCCCGATTTAGAACATTTTTTCATCGATAATAAATTACCGTATTTACTTACGTTAATATTCTCCCCTTTTTAAAATACGTTAAATACGCACATAAAATTAATGTTTCCACAATGTGTTTTTCTTCCATCAGTAACTATGTTTTAAAATATTTATAGACACCAGAAATCAGCACATTAGCTCAGAAACTAATACACAAACTAAGGAACAAAAAAGTGACATTATTTTACTTATTTTAGATATATATTTGTAAACTTATATCACAATATAAAATATATATAATATGAACCATTGCCCTTCAACTACTGTATTTACTCAAGTAAAATGCACCCTGTTTTATATAAAGGAATAAAAAGAAAAGTGCCCAGTTATTAGTGATGGCATTGAGCTCACAGGCTATTCACACTAATTGTATATTATACTCCGGAAATAAATTAAGGGGGTATTAGCCCCCCGTTCCCCTCTTTATACTTAACCAATGAACCCCCAAAACTAATCAGAGAAGCGCCTTATCACAATAAACCTATATACAAAATTTGAAGCAAATCGGCTAATTCTGCATGAAAAACTCAATTATCTAAATTAAGTGGAGATTAGCTCCGTCCCCTACTTTATACTTAACCAATGAACCAACAAAACTAATCAGGGAAGCTCTTTATCACAATGAACCTGTATACCAAATTTGAAGCATATCGGATAATTCTGCATGAAAAACCCATTTATCTAATTTAATGGAGGGGGGGATTAGCCTTTGCCCCCCCCTTTATGCTTAACCAATGAACCCCCAAAACTAATCAGGGAAGCGCCTTATCACAATGAACCTATAAACAAAACTTGAAGCAAATCTGATAATTCTGCATGAAAAGCCCATTGATCTAAATTAAGAGGGATTAGCCCCCGTCCCCCCCCCCTTTTATACTTAACCAATGAACCCCCAAAACTAATCAGGTAAGCGCCTTATCACAATGAACCAATAAACAAAATTTGAAGAAAAACTGATATTTCTATGAAGAGTTATCACGTTACGTACATACGTACATACATACAGAACGGGCGGGCACATTAGCTCTCCGGCTTTGATAGCCTGTGAGCTAAAAACGAAAAATGTCATATCTCGTGTATAATGCGAAATATGCTATTTTAGCAAAAAAAAAAAAAAAAAAAAAAAAAAAAAAAAAAAAAAAAAAGATTTTTTCATTGAAACTAAATTACCGCTTTCACTCACGTATTTTTTCTAAAATTATTAAAATTCGTGAAATACTTACAGAAAATTAAGGCTTCTTCCCTCATTAGTAATTTTGTTTTAAAATATTTATCCACACCAGAAATCATTAACGTATATTTGGTGATAATACACAAACAAGTGTCATTATTTCAGTTATTTTACATATATATTCGTAGGCTTATATCACACTGCATAAATATGGTATTAAGTGAAAATATGTGTGGTGATATACAGCTGTCAGTTTAATTGGTTGTGGGAGCTGCAGTCATGTTTTGCACACGAGGGCTAAACAGACAGGGCCCTCAGTTTAAAGTGGAATACGACCCGCAACAAACATCCATGTCTGAGTCGGGATTCAAACTCGACACCTTTTGTCAAGTAGGTAGCTCTAATTACTAGACAAGCAAGTGAGCCATATCGCCAATAAAGACTCGTCAGACGGTTCACAATCGAATTATGACCAGTAATTTAATAAACTAAATTTGTCCTTGTTTAATCGTAGAACATTCCACGATTAGATAAGGTTAAATTTTGTTTACGAAAATTGTTGTAGTAAAGTGATATGCACATGGCTGTCGAAAATATTCAGTACATAATATCCCATTTTTTAGGACTAAAATTTTCGAAATAGAAAAATGAGAATAAAAAGTCTATATTTGAGTAAATACGGTATATAATAAAAAAAAGTAAACACTCTTACAATATGCACATCCGAATAAATATTGTTGGAAAGAAAATGAAGATAGTCTTAATGAAAAAAGTTGAACTTTATTAGACCATGCTGTCATTCGTATCGAAAGCGAAAGTCTATTGAAAAAGGATAGAATTTCTTTCGGGAACATGGTGGAAACGATGCTTCATATTTTGCTTGACTTAAAGTTACCGGGCGTTACTTTATTTTTATCGAGTACATTAAGAATAAAAAATACCAAGAATGTCTAAAAATTAGAATCAAATGGAAAGTTAGAAAGGTACTTTCGGTTAACCCCAAATTTCAGTAGCGAAAATATATAATTTATAATGAATATATATAATTTTATTGTTGTTTATTAAAAATTATATCGGACACTTCTTGACAAATTATTGTAAGCGAGAAAATGTTAATTTTCCAGCAAACAGGTTTTAAAATTTAATTTACTATTGTTCTCAATCAGCGTTTTCATTTTGTTTTCTTTATAATTTTCTAATAACATAAAACATAAACGCTTTTAAACTTGCAGCATGTTTCGTAAGGTACAATGGCATAATTTGCAATAAAAAAGTCATTTTATCTTAAATTGTCGCTTACCATAATTTGGCGGAAAAAGCATGATATATTAAACTTCATTTTACTTTCTGAATATCCAATTTATAGAAATCGGTAGATCAAAAACATATATATTTGCCGAAACGTCAGTTGAGGCTTACTGTGGAGACCCGAAAAGTTTTTGGTTTTTGTCTGTCTGTTTGTCTGTCTGTCTGTCTGTCTGTCTGTTCCGCGATAACTGCCGCAAAAGTGATCCGATTAGTTTGATTTTTGGTAGGTATGTTGGTGAGGTACCCGGAATTAGCTGTATAGTTTTTAGTTATATTTGGTCCATTCGTTTGGAAAATATAAAACATTTCTTTTTAGGTCATAATGCTTTCCTATCGGAATTCAGACGATTTTGAAAATTTTCATCCATTGAAATAAAATGGCGCATTTGATTAATGTATTTAATGTGTAAGTTATGAAGGTTAAAATTTATCAAGTCAGGTCTTAAATTATTCAAATTAATTTGAAATTTTGTTAATACATTCGTCAGATTTTTTAAATTAGGTGTACAATGTTTGCTGCAATTTTATACATCTGTTCTAATAATATAATACATTTTATTCTATCATTTTTTGCAAATTTTAAAATGTGTTTATTTTTATTTTCCTCTTTAATTTAATCGTAACCTAGCAACTACATTTTAAAGAATATCAAAATAATAAAATTCAAATAAATCAAACTATTTTGCTACAATATTTTATTCGCAAAATAAAATAGTTTTGAGTGATTTTAATATTTTATTGAAATAAATGAGAATTTATTTTGAAACAAGTTACCTTTTAACTACTATAGAATGATAACCGAAACATTTTTACAAGAGCTATTCATTTTCTGGAAGAGATATGGATTTTTCGTGGTTCAAAATTAGTATTACTTTAAAATAGGATATAATATCTCGAACAACGAGATGGTTAATCTAAAGAAATTAGCTTAGTAAAACGCATCCATACAGCCTGAAATAGCACTATTACTGGAAACTGAGATCATACAAAGTTATCACAAAAAATACTTTATAGCGCCAAACCACGGTTGCTATTTAGGGAATTGGCAGTGGGCACGATTATGAATGATTACCCAATAAGTTTAAAAGTTTCTAAATAAGCCTATTTTGGGGAGATTTTAGTATGCTATTGCCATCGAGTTAGATCAGGATGTACTTAGATAAAAGAAATATTATAGAATGACCATCAAAACTGTTTTCCGAAACAAAAGTTGCAATAGCACTAGATTTCTGAAATAGATATAAGTGAAAAAATTCAGTTTACATTTCCATAAGTTGCTTTTGTACACGAGATATTATTCAACCTATTTATCAGATGCGAGTGTTTCGTGGTTGGCAGGTTAGTAAATATTGCTATTTAGGCATTAGGATAACATGAAATTATTTTCGAAAATTTTGCTTATTCTAATAAAACCACTGTGTAGAACGAAATCCAAGATATACTAGAATCATTCACACAATCAATAGTAAATCACGGATATAAATTTGTTAAATTAGGGGGGGGGGTTCAGGGGAATGTATTTTTTTAATCTAAAACATAGAATAAGAAGTTCATAAGAATGTCAGAATATTATTGCGTAAACCGTGTTTAATTAAACGTTTCTAATTTCTGAAACCTTCAAATTATTTTAAAAGCGTATAAATATGTATGTAGTAATTTAAAAAAATTAATTTGCGGATTGTAAGATGTTAAATATTATGAAAAGTGAGATAAAAAAAACATTGACTTTCAGAGCTGACGTTGAGGCTCCTGATCTGTAAATTTACTAGTTTTATTATTGTATATGCTTAATGATAAACTAAACTAACCGATTCACTTTTATTTGATTTTTATGAATGGATTCGATGTACATTTTATCGAAAATATAGTATGTCGTACTTTTTAAAATTCTATTCTAACCAACATTAATTGTGGAAAACATTATAATTATTAATATTAATATAATTTAAAGGAAAATAAGTTTAGTATTTTTAAAAAGCTATATGCAAAATTATTAAATTTGTTTATAAAAAAAGTAATTTAGTACTTTTAAGTACTTTTAGCAACCTCTTTAGTGCCATTTCATGTTTTCATCTGAAGAAGGAACATTTATAATTATTTTTTTAAGAATATTATTACAGAGATACTAACAATTACGGACACTCCTGAATCGTTAGGGTTTCTTTCCCATAAAATTACAACAGAAAAATTTGGTTTTTGAAAATTACTGAAAACTACCTGAGGGATTGAGAATCTCGGTTGTTAATTAACAAAAGAAGTTTCAGAATGTTGGTGTCTATTATGATATTACTAAAATAGTATGCTATAATTTGGAAAATAAGTACAGCAGATCATCATACATGAGGTACAACGATCGCAGCATTTCGAGATTCCCCCAAATTCTTGATTATTCAAAAAATCACACATTTTAAGATTGCTCTAAAGCTAGGTTGCCGAACACATTGACTTTTTCTTTCTTTCTTTTTTTTTTCTTTTCTTTTCTTTTTCTTTTTTTTTTTTTTTTGGATGGGCGCGAAGCATACATGCGTGATCGCGGTTCCATGCATTTTCAGATTCAAAAACAGCTATCAAACATATTTGTTCTAATGATCGAAAGAAATAGAAACCCCCTTCTTTCGCTTCAATCTCAAGTCATCCAAAGTTTTACCAATACAGGTATGGACATGGTTTTTGTTAAACTTTTATTAAAATGTAATAACATTTTTATTCTACCAGAATGTACAGTAATGTAATACGTTTTCTATTTTATTGTGTTATACTAAATATTTTTTTGTTTGAAACAGAGAATACAGGGAGTAATTTGGTAAAAATATAATTTAAGTAAATGTGGCACAAGTTATTTTTAATAGGTTAAAAAGATTTCTAAAAATAGAAATCTCACAATTAATGTTTAATCGATCGCAAACCTATATTTTACTTTAAAAGTTTAGATATAAGTTATTATTTGTACAGTTCAAAAGTAGTATAATCAGAGTAATATAAAAAAAGTCAAAATTATATGTGTTCTTTAAAAACACAAATTTATATCTTTAAATTTCTTACTTTTTTAAATGTAAGAAATAAAATAAATTGTATTTGGAATTTCTTTGATAACGCATCGCTGATTCTTGTTAAAGTGAACATTAAATAATTTTTACTTAACATTAAGAGCACTAAAAAAATCACAAATATTATCAGGATATAGCATTAGAAGTTTCTCAATTGTTTAAATTATAATAGTTTCAGAAAACTTTTAAATACGACTTATTCTGTCGAAAGCTAATTCAAATATTTTTATCGAAATAAATGATGAGCTTCAATTTATAAAATACTATATTGAATATAAATGTTTATTGAATAGATTTTTAACATTACTAAGCAATCGATTCATGCAAATGATGAAAGATATTTAGGTATTGTTTACACTGTGAAAAGTTTCTTAAGCAAGTCAATCTTCATATACGTAGTTACAATAGGATAGGATAGCGTTAATATTGTCCTATATGACCGTTTATATGATTTGCAAACTTTCAGTCTTTGGATATTATATTATCTAACTAGTTTGAGTAAAAAATAGTTCCAGAATAAGAATAATTAATTAGTTAAAAGTGTCAGAATTTTCTTACATGCTATTTTTAATTTATTTAAATGTTATTCTTTTCACGTTTCTAAAAGTTTTTTAAATGCCAATATACTGATTATGAATATTTATTTTTATGCGCTATATATGAGAGCTATGTGAAATAGTTTATTTTATATCTACATATCTAAAATATTTCCCGACGAAGTAATACATAAAGATACATATATATAAATTTCTCACTTATAGCTACACTGTTAATTCTTTTGCGATACAATTTACTTGAAAATTAAAGTTTATACACTAGAAAGCAATTCGAACTTGATTTACAGTGTTAACACAGTTTCTGGTTAATCTATACATAATGTACAGATAAGTCAGAAATCGAGTTACAAATGTCTGATATTGCTTAAGATTTTTTTTTTCAAGAAAATTGAGGACATTATTGAAAACAAAATTGTAGAAAATGTTGCTTAACATTAAATTGCCGAATTTTCAAGTTTTAAAATCGTAAAATTAAATTATTTGTGCATTCGAATTTATTTGTGCATGGAAATTTTGAAGCGATTTCAGTACAATATACATTTAAAAAGTTTTTCCTGAAATATTTATCAATACACAGTACGAAATTTCTTTCACATGTTTAAAGTTAATGAAAGTTTTTTAATCGTAATAAATCTTTACATAATCCATTACTGTACACCACATCTAACTGAGCATCAACTGTTAGAAAAAAGAAACCCTAAATTAAATCTTATCAAACATTTTTCTATCACGAAATACAAGAAAAAAACCACGCAACAGTATATACAAATTTAATTCGGTAGCAAGACATTAAACTCGTAACAGTCTTAAATATGTAACACATCATTTATCATTGTCCAAAAATAGTTTCTAAAACACGTGTAACAGCTCAACGTTAGTTTTGCGTCAACACACTAAATTAATCGCTGAGCCACATTATCATAAAAATAGAAGTATGAAAATATTTTTCCAATTAATCTAGGTGGAGAAAAATTAAACAGAAAAAAAGAGGTTAAATATATAATTCAACAAAAAGTAGAAACCTAACATTTTCAGCTTCGAAGAAAATGAAGTTTCTTTTTTTTCCAAAATATAAAAATATTTCAAATTTACGATGTTTTGAATGTTTTGCAGGGAAAAACGCCCCCTTAGATAAAACAATAACACATTTAATAAAAATGTAGATAGACTTAGTGTACACAAATTTAAAAAAAAAAAAATCATTTAAAATACTGAAGCGTTTACGACTTAAACACATTTTCTTAGTATTCACGTTGCACTATAACATAAATTCGGTCATCTTAGAGGAAACAATAACACATTTAATAAAAATGTAGCTGGACTTGGCGTACATAAATTTTAAAATTCCGCATTTAAAATACTGAAATGCTTACGATTTAAACGCATTTTGTTAGTATTATAACATAAATTCGCATCTACGTTATTATTATGAGGAAAAATTCATTATGTTTCAAATTCAAATATCAGTCTATCCTACTGTCAAAAATGGGAAAGAAAAACATATTAAAATGAAACATTTGTTCATAAAAATTAGTGAGTCTATTTTAGGATTTCCCGGTTTGGTATTTAAAAACGGCATTGATCTGATAGTAAACGATCAAATATTTTTTGTAACAATTATATAACGCTGTTTTTCACATGTTTCGTAGTTTCAAAAATATATTTCATAGATGCTCTTTATATTATTCACCTTTATTATTCTTCTTTTTTAAATCTGTAAAAAATATTTATTTCAGCAGATTTATGTTTATTTGAATAGTATTTCTTCATTTTGGAAATTCTTATTTGTGTAAATACTGGATTTTTAAAAATGCTTACTGTTTATATTACCTAGTATACGTATTGAATATTTACTAAACATTTTGTCAACATATTTTCGCATATTCGGGATAAATAAATCCCACGTATATTTCATCTTTTACGCTGTTTCGTGATAAATTGAATGTTTTGAATTTTTCGGCCTTTATAGATGTGTCACACCAACAAATTTACGCAAGCTAGGAGCAGCACAATAAAATCTTGTCTACTTACCCCAGGTATGTCAGCCGTGTTATGACTCTTCTACATTCTTCAGCGAAGCTAAGACGAAGTCTAAGTTGCGGCTGAAAATATTATCTTTACAAAATTTTTAAAAAGAAGCGCAACCTTTAGTTTAAAACTTCGAGTTCACGTTTCTTCTAATCCAAAGAAAGACAGGTGCAGAAAGAAGAGTAAAGGAAAATGTTAAAACACCTCTACATTTCAGTCAAAGTGCACGTGTACATAAATTGCTTCTAAAACGTGTTTTTTTTTTTCGATAATGCACATGTATTGAGCTGATTCCGAGAGTCAAGCAATGATATTCTACGACTCTGAGACAAATTCCTACATAACGGAAAGTTTGTTGATGTGAGAAAAGCAAGCCGTATAACCACGCGTCAAGCGAGTAAGAAAGACAAGAGACAGCGCGAGAGAACGTGCGGTCTCATCCGTCGCTAGTTGCGAGCTAGAATGTTTCGTCGAAGGAAGGTGAGGTACGAATGAAGGGAAGGACGAGGGTAGGCAGCGGGTGAGGTGGAGGAATGGGAACCGGGGTTCAGGGCATGCGTGCTCCGGGCGGCTCCACTTCGAAACGGCTGGGGAGTCGAGAACCCTACTAGCAACAGACGGAAAACGGAGAGATCCGATAACGAAACTAACTTTCGCTACTAAGGAGAAACAATGAGCATTGTTACTTTGGCAAAAATTTTAATTTATGGATTAAAAGAGCAATTAATATTGATAAAAATTAATGTATACAAGACCATCAATTGAAATATATATAAAAATTGTGTCTTTATATTTTGAAGAAAAATTGGTCATTTACCGTTAAAATGTCTAATAAAATGACAAAATAATATTAAAAACAATTTTTAAAGATTAAAAAAAAAGAAAAGAATAAAAGGGTACATTCGTAAACGAACTTAACTTAGTCTCCTGAAAAGCCATGTAAATTGTTACTTTGACAGAAACTTAAATTTTTGGATAAAAATAACGCATACAAAACCGCAAGTTTAAAGAGCGTTTCTCACTGCATTTGTTTCACAGATTGAGTTAAAAATATTTTGAATACGGTATAAGTGATTTTATATTTTAAAGAAAAATCATTTATTTATCGTGAAAATGATCCAATAAATTGAAAACTATTAAAAAATGAGAAAACTAAGTTGCAGTAGAGATCCGATAGCGAAAAGAACTTTCTCTATTATAAATATACCTTACAGAAATTGATACTTAGTCAAAAAATTAAATTAATGGATTAATAAAATATATATATATGGAAAAAGGTAATGCAGAGATGTCCGTTGGTTGAAAGAGTGTTTCTCACTGTAATCATTTTACAGATTGAATTTAAAGTACTTTGAATACGTCCTAAGTACCTTTATGTTTTGTAGAAAAATTGGTCATTTAAACTTACAAATATCTAACAAAACGACAAAATAGTATAAAGAAGTGTTTCTTAAGGGTAAAGAAAACGAATAAGGATATACAAAATCGAATTTAAAGAAAAACCTTAGAAATTGTCACTTTGACAAAATTTTAAATTTCTGGAGCAATACCAATAAATTTCCATAAAAAATAATGCATGAAAGATCGTCAGTCAAAAGCATGTTGAGCATAAGTACCTTTATGTTTTGAAAAAAAGAAAAAAATTGGTCACTTAACGTGGAAATGTATTATATAATGACAAAATAAAATAAATGAACTTATTTTTTTCTCTTAAGCATAAACCTTGAAAATTGTTACTTTGGAAAAAAAAAATCATTTTTTGGCTAGAAATCACGCATGCAAAACCGTCATTTAAAAGAGCGTTTCCCATCGCATTTGTTTCACAGACTGAATTAAAAATACTCTGAATACGTTATAAGTTAATTATGTTTTAAAAATATATATATTTATTTAGCGTGAAAATGTATAATAAAATGGAAAATAGTAAACTAGTCGTTGGGGGCCACCGTAATACTTACCCATCATGGATATGCATAATATAAAATATGAAAATAAAACATGTGAAAACTATTTATAAAATACATTGCAATTCGAATAAAATAGTGGCTTGATGACGTCACAAACTTTAAATGCTCTATTACTCCGAAATTGATAATCATATTAACTAACGGTTTACTGCGTCAGATTAAGCGTCTTATTTCCAATTAAAATATATCTTTGAATTGAAATTTGGATGAAATACAGGGTCAGGAAAAATCGAAGAGTGTTGAAAATATGATTACAAATATCTCGGCAACTCATTATCCGATCGACTTCATTCTTTATGCAAAATTTATGTTTTTTTTATTGTCCTTTATCTTCCCTCCTTACAATAAACAATTTCGAAAATTTTTATATACCTTTTATCAGAACGAATATTTCGAGAGTCCGAAAAATAGTTCCGGATAATCGAGGTTACTGAAATTCAATAAGCTTGTTTCCATTATTACATACTAAGTACACACAAAATTTAAATTTCAAGTATATATCTAAATTTGTTCGAGAGATAGGGCGTTTACAGACACACAGACATACAGTTTTTTTTTTCTAAAAATATCTTTTTCGGAATCTCCAGTGTCTGAAACGTGTAAATCTATCAAAATTTGTTTCGATTTTCAAAACTATTACAAGACTTACCCTATACTACGTATCATGGGTAAGTAAAGTGGAAAAGTAAAACTAAGTAGCGGTGGATATCCAATAATAACCAATAGAACTTTTTCTATTAACACTAAAACATACCTGGAATTTTACTCAAGTTTTATAAAAATATTTCACACCAGAATTTTTATTTAAAGCTATTTAACTTTTTTATTTAACTTATTTCTGCGTAATTCATATTTTATTTATTTTAAAAAGAAATTTCTGCTTCGAAGCAAAATATTTTCATTTTGTACTGGTCAAATGACCGGTTGTTGGTACATTTAGTCTTATGGATATACCTATAGAAATTGTTACTTAGTCAAAAAATTAAATTAATGGATAAATTTAACAAAAAATATGAAAAAAGGAATTCAGTAAAGTTCGTCGATTCAAAGAGCGTTCGTCACTGCGATCATTTTGCAGAGTGAGTTTTAAAACATTTTGAATTCGGAATAAGTACCTTGTTTTGAAGAAAAAAATGGTCATTTAACTTACAAATATCTAACAATTTGACAAAATAGTATTAAAAAATATATTAAGGATCAAGAAAATGAAGAAAGATATCCGAAATCTAACTTAATTTTCTCTGCTAAAGATAAACCACAGAAATTGTTATTTTGACAACAATTTAAATTTCTGTATAGCAATACCAAAACAGAACAAGCAGGTAAGTGTGATCAAAGATCGCACAAAGGGTTTCGTTTAATATTCCTTTCAAAACACTTTATCCTTTCTTTAATGAATCCAAATAAATTTCATTTAGAAACAGAAAAAAAAAAAAAAAAAAAGAAAAAAAGTCATGTTTTTTATAAAGTAAAAATTTACCGGTCTATTTTTCCGTTTTTTCGAATATTTAAACCAGCCCAATAGCGGAAGAAGCCCTCTATTATACTCTGTCATAATGATATCTGTCATGTGGACTAAATGCGATATTTAACAAGAACGAAAAATCATGCGTCAAGCATAGATTATGTAACACTTTCCAACGCTTCCAAAATAATTTTGCAAATAATTACCGTTTAATAAGCTGAAAGATAACATCTAAGTAAACAAATTGGAAAACGCATAACATATTTAAAAACGTAATTTCAGGAATTTCCAACATATATTTACAACATATACAATATTCGGAAAAATATCCGAATACTTTTATTCAGCCCTGTATATGATCTATAGATTTGCATATATACTACATAGGATGCTAAATTTTAGTTTAGTTAGGAAACGCGTAGCACAGTTAAAAATTCTCCTTCTACAGATTCTGTCAATAAACGGAAATGTGTTCGCGAACTTTTGTGCTGCCCTGTATAGGATCTACAGAATTTATACACACCAAGTAATAGACAAAAAGTGAGTTAAATTTAAAATCGCGTTCAGCAGCTTAAAACGCACTTCCAGGAATTATTGTTAACAGACAGTAGAAAATTCTTTTGTGTGTCCCTGTAAATGAACGAGACTGCTATTCGCACACTATTCTGTAGTAAGCCTCTTGTAATGCACCTTAGTGATATATATAAATTTCAATGCGTTTAAAATAGTGAAAAATTATTTAATTAAACCGCAGACGATTTTTCTCCATAGGTGTAATGTAACGGAATTCTTTTCACTGTCCCTGTAAAGTAACTATAAGTGCTATGCACAGCATATTCCATATTAAGCTTCTTGTAATGCACCTTAGTGATATATATCAATTACAATGTGTTTAAAATTGTGTAACATCATTATAATAAACCGCAAATGTTTTTTCCCCATAGACCGTAATGTAACAGAATTCTTTTGAGTGTCCCTGTAAAAAAACTATAAGTGCTACACACTTCAGTTGAAATAGGGAACATGCTATAGATAACGACAATAACATATAAAAATTGCAGGACAATCCGAGTATATTTACGGTAGTTAAAGCACGGACAGACGGCAGACGGCCATACGGCAGACAAACCGAAGTCATAAACACTTTTCAACTAGGTTGGAAAGTGTTAAAAAAATAATATCAAAATTAAACATGTTGTACACATTCAAAATGTTAAAATATGTGAATATTTCCATAATCGGGTTTTTATCATGATTCAATACGTTCCTCAAACTCATATATTTACTATTCTCTATTACTCATATTGATACTCGCTTTATATTATTCTCAAACATTTGAGAAATCCGTTAAACTTCTGATATGACGTCCGGTTAGTTTTCTTTTTTAATTATCTAATCACGTGATATTAATCTGCTTTCTGTACATACACATACTCATACTCCTTGTATTATTGAGAAATCTTTGAAAATTTCCGTTTTATTACCAATATGCGTCAATCATTTTTATTTCATATTAATCTTTTTTTTCAATTGGTGAAACTTTTTATTTCATTTTCATTTTTCACGTGGAAATCTTTCAATAGAAAATTAATTATTGCAGAAAGAATTTTATTGTGGATTTTAATTGTTGATAACTGCTATAACGAAAAATGTTTAAATTTAATAGGAAAAGGCTGATATAATTTTGGTTTGTTATCTCTATTTATTAAAATAATAAGATTTTTTCAAATTTTAATATTTTGAGCTTCATAGCAGGTATTTAGTTATATATACACAAAGTTTCAACTCTGTAAGTTATATAGGTTCTGAGAACGGCTCTGTGACGGACAGACAACAGAGCAGGAGTAATAGGGTTTCGTGAGATGAACGAAACCCTAAAAATTAAATATGCAGACAACACCATCAGTTAAAAAAACGTTTAACACTGAATTAATTTCACATATTGGGTTTATAAATATTTTGAATACTGCATAAGTTTTTTTTTAATGTTTTGAAGAATAACTGATCACACATTTAACTTCGTAACTTGAAAAACGTAAGTAGTATTTATTTTAAAAATATATTATTACCAAAAGAGTTGAGATAATGAAGCTCTTTTTGAACACTTTTGTTAAAATGCAAAATACGACAGAAATATTTTTTTAATCTATATTGTGTGAGCTTTCTGAACACACGGATTTGATGTTCTGCATATACGCAAAATCTTTTCATGTAATGTATATATCAGGGAGTCTACATTTTAAATTTATTTGTGCCACTAATTATAAACAAAACAGTTCGTGGAATATTTCTTTAACATGGAAAACAAAAAGTAAAAAAAAAAAAAAAAATCTACCACGAAAATTATTGTTTTAAAAGAGTGGTTCAAGTAAAGCATGAAAACAGTCGCCAGTGGTACCCCTGATATATTAAATACTATAAGCGTCACGGTGAACGGCAGCTCTGTGTTGCCAGTTTGCTTCGTTATTTTTATTTAGATTGCTTCATTGCCACCACTTTTAAATTAAAATATTAGTCTTGTTTAATAACCAATTAAAAAGGATTAACAAATCAGATTAACAAATTAAAACTCCCCCCCCCAAAAAAAAAAAGTGTCAATCAAGCAATCTGAATTAAAAACTATCCCAACTGGCAAAACTGCGATAACTTTGCATGCACTAAACATTACATTCTTCTAATTTCAACTCTCACTACAGTAAAGTATCAATATTTCATTCATGAAAATGCAAAGACCGTTTTTCATCAATTTAATACATAATGAAAGAGAGATTTGCAAAGCTTTCATTATATGTAGTGTAAGCATGTGGAATCTGTAAAATACAAGGTGAAAAGTAAAGTATGGGTACACTGAAATAACTCTTGAACGAGAAAGTTTGAATTGTGAAGCAAGTATCTGCCTATAGTAAAATGCTATCATATGGCAGTGACTTCAGCGCTCCTAAGGGCGAAATTTGGAAGTTATAGACCACTTCTCAAAAACTATGAGGGGCAGCTAAAATTGTCTATCAGTGTAGAGCAGGCATGTCAAACACGTGGCCATTCACGAAGCATTTATCATTTTAATTGTGTTTAATTAAATTACTAAAGTTGTTTCAGTTGTTAGTTAATTCAGAATGCTACCACTATTTTTGAATAGTTATATTTATTCTGTCATTAAATAAGGGAAATAATTCTCTTCTGAATTAAAAAATCCCGCCCATCTGAAAACAGTGATGCATATAGACAGATATAACGCAATTTTACATTTTAGCACAAAAAAATTGTGGATACAAAGATAACCAATCGGAACGAACCGCAACGCGCATACTCGAGTCTGAAAATTTAAAGAATTGTAAAATATTTACTGCATTTTACATATAAATTTTATTTGCTTTATGTCGAAACTAATACTTTATTCTACTACTCTCTTCTATTTTACATCATTTTAAAAATAATATTAAATACTAAGAAATTATTAAAATTAATAAAATTCGACGTTAATTAAGAACAGTTAAAAAAAAATTTAATTAAAAATTAAACAGTGTTAAATGTTTCACTTTGAAAGTATAAAACACCGAATATGCCATCCAGGTTCTTCACTTGGTCTTTAGTCTAACATGTGGATTTTGAATTTAAGCTCTTTGATTGCGTTTATTAGTATGGTACTACTTAGGTTGTGTCATCGTTAATGAACACTGTATGATCTTTCTTTTATTTCTTTCATTTATTATTGATATATATATATATTATTGATATACTCTCATACATCCCAGGATGTATAAGAAAAAAATTATGTTAAAGCTCTGTACCACTATGATTAATATAATTAATGAAGAACATCGCATATTTTTTAAAATATGATTTTCAATGCAATTACATTCGAAAGGGAACTGTAATTTTATGTTTGATATGTAGACACTGTTGGAGTTTGGAAAGAATGTAACATTAATAGGTGCTACAGCACAAAGTATAAAGGTAACTCAAAAAATTCTAGCTAAACATCGGAAAGATAAACAGCCAGAATTTAAACTGATAGTTCTTAAAAGAGAATCAGCGTACTTTCACCAAGCCTATTGAAGAAATTACATTTGCTTTAACAAACTAATTATTGTAGTTTTTATATCGCATATCACGCGAGTGAAAATCATTCACTACAAAATTGAAGAAATGATGTCTAGAGCATCAGTTAATTTTTTTTTGTAAATAATATAAGCATAATATAGTTAGATATCTTATATTATATCCATATAATATATATATATATATATATATATATATCAGTTGATATATTGTTATTTGTTTTTGGCTATATAGAGTGGTTAATGTAAATGTATAATTGTGTTTTAGTAATATTATGTCCTGTGAGGTTCGGTGGTGTGTCTACGATTTCATTTGGGCAGTAATTTAATGTAGTTTCTGGTTTTTATGAGTCGCATGGATTGAGTTTAGGACTACTAAGGGCGGTTGTCAGGTATGTCTTTTATACTCTATGATATAAGTTGGAACAAATTTTGGTCTACCATATAGTGTTTATTGTTGTTGTTTTGTGCTATTTTTACAGTTTGGTTTATAGTGTTGATATTTAAATTGTTTTATAGTTTTTTTAATTAAGTGTTTTTATAGTGGTTGCTAATATTGGTTTTTGCATATTTATTTTGTGGATTTCCTCATGTCTCTCGTCATCTCTCTACGTGAAATTACGCAATGTATATTGGGTGCTATGGTGAATACAGTTAAACTGGGATAGACTGGAATATTGTTTTAGTGGTTGTGTTGTGGTGTGCATAAGTTATTTCAAAATATAAAATTTAAATATAATGAAAAGTACAAAATATGGTAATAAAGATACCGGCAAGATACGGAATTTCATGAAATACCGTAGTGCCCGGTCGGATCCTGATTACATGGTGGGGATCGGATCGTTAGAAAGCTACCATGCAAATAGTGTTTGTAGAGGTTCTGGAGTTTTAAGGAGTATAGCTTGTGAGGGTGATATTGTGGATGTTTGTGAGACGAGGGGGAATGAGGAGAGAAACAGAAAAGAAAAAATACAAAAAAAGAAAGATAATGTTACAAAAATAAATAAAAATAATGGTTTAAGTTATTCGTTGTGTGTAAACAGTTGTGGTAGTAAAAATAAAGGTGGGGTGAGGTATAGGACCAGATATATTTATAATCAAACTTTAATGAACAAGAAAAAATATGATAGTGATGGCGTAGGTATTGGTAAAATGTATAAAACAAGATGGTTTTATAATAGGTGTTTTGAGAGAGTACATATTGGAGAAGGTCTTAAACTATTCAAATGTAGGGACAAAAGATGTAAAGTGTGTCCTTGTGCTGATATAGAAAATGAGGGTGAAGCGTTTGAAAAGAAATGTATGAAATTCTGTAAGGTATATAACTGTGTATATAAATTGAGGTGTAATGTGTGTAACCAGATGTATATCGGGCAAACATCCACTCTAATAAATAAGCGAATTAATAATCATAAATCGGAAATAAGAAATCTTAAGACCAAAAAAGAGGACCAGGAGATTGAAATTACTCATTTTGCTGAGCACGGAGTGGACAATGTTAGAATATCTATATTAAAAATTGTCCCAAATAAGTTAGAAAGAATGATTTGCGAAAAAGAAATGATGATCAAATATGGAACGGTATACCCGTATGGTTTAAATGTTATGTTTAATCAGAATGTCCTACAGAATTTTAGAGATAGGAATCTGGATAACTCTATTTATGACAAAATAAAACATGATATAAGGAAAAAGCTTATCAATAGTGATATTAGACATAATATCAATTTGAATACTTCTAAAAATCTAAATACTTGTAAAGAAATAGAAAAATCAATATTTAATTGTGATAGTAATCGAAGAGAAAATGACATTAAGGAAATTATATTTAATATAAAGAAGAAATTGATTCCGGAGACTTTAACAACTTTACAATCTAGCACAAGAAATGTTAATAACGATTTGGGTTTGGATTTATTGCGGTATAGAATCAAGAAACAGGATCTACAGAGATATTGCAATTTAAAGTACTGTCACAAAAGTACAGAAGAAAAGATCTATTTTATATTGGATTATCTGGGTAACTGCTATAAAGGAGTTAATTTTGATAAAATTTTAAACAAGTACAATAATCTACTACCAGTGAGTAAAGTAAAAATAACTAAGGCATTTAAATATGATAAGTCTTTAGGCCGTATTATGTTTAATTATAATGGATATGCAAAAGACCTAAAGAGGGGTATTGATGAAAGTACATGCAGTTGCAATGATGGAAAATTTATTAATTATATAGATAAATACTATGGACATGTTATTACTGGTAATTTACAGATTGTAAAAGACCAACAGCTGAGAAAGAGGATGGAATATGGCACAAAATATAGAATGAAACGAATTATAACGAAAAGTGCAGCCATTAAACGGTTTACAACTAACATAGATTTTTTTTATACAAAAATTGACTTATAAATATAGCTTACCAAGTAATGTTTTTGATGAGTGGAAATTCTACATTTTAAAAGAGTTAAAGAGAGAATATGTTAGAGATTGTGACGGAGTGTCTCAAGAGGATTATACTGGGTTAATTAACTCTATTAAAGAACTTCAGAGTAAATTTATAATTACATATGTCGATAAAGCTAACACAAGTTATGCATTAATCTGTAAAAAAATTTATGGTGAAATATTAAATGAAAGTTATAATAATAGCGATAACTATGAGCTGTTGAAATCGAGAGTTTCAGTGATGGAAAACAGGGTTAAGGCACTATATAAAAAAGTTAAGTTAAAGCAGAAAAGTCAAACATTCCCATATCTTGTTCTAGTGCCAAAGTTTCATAAAAAAACAGTGAAATTTAGAATTGTAACTTGTGGGTATGGTTCATACCTAGAGTCTGCTAATAAGAAATTGTTGGGAGTTTTGAGAGGTGTGTTTGATAGAGTGTTGAATACGGAGTCCACATTTATTATAAAAAACAGTTACATTTTATTAGACAAATTGAAAAGATATCAAAATATAAAGAGTTTCTTTGCATATGATTTTGCAGACCTATATAGTACAATTAATCTACTGGACTTAAAGGAAAAGGTTATAGATTTTTATAATAAAAACGGCAATATAGATAGCGATAAAGATTGGTTTATTAACTTGTTTCAATTGGTAGTGCAAGAGAATTACTTGTATGAGGGGAGCAGAGTATTTAAACAGATCCGTGGAATCCCAATGGGGGGGAGTTGCAGTTCAATTTTAGCTGACATCTACTTACATATATATGAGAATAACAATAATTTAAATAGAGACATATTGAGTTATAGGTATATTGATGATGTTATAATAGTTGGATTAAATAACGAAAATGTAAACCTAGATTTTAAATATTATCCAAATACTTTAAAACTAGAACTCTCCTCCCGGAATATTAAAAACATCAATTATCTGGATGTGAATTTAGTGTTGGAGAATGACAATTTAATAACAAGGGTTTACGACAAGAGAAATGATTTCGATTTTAAAACTTTAAAAATCTTAAATTTTGAATCGAACGTGCATATTTCAGTATTTAGAAATGTATTTACAAACGGTTTAGTTCGTATTGAAAGGTTATGTTCAAGATTTGGCGATGCGGTTGGCGAGTTCATGGAGTGGATTGACATGGCACTGATGCAAGGTTACCCTGTGAACTTCGTAAGGAGAAACACGATCAATTTTATAGGTAGAAGTAAATATAGAAATGAAATGAATTCATTTTTGAATGCTAAGGGTGGTCTTGATCAGTTGTTGGATGGGTTCAGATAGAGTTGGTTGCTGCTGTGTATAGCTTGGTATGTTAGTTGATAGTTTGAATTATTTTGGTCTCGGCGGGAGAAGGGGGACGTTGTTAACGTAAAAGCCGGTTTTAACCCTGCAGCGCATGTTGTTAGCCATGCCCTCCTGCCTTCAGGTTTAATTTTCCTGGTATTGATTTTTCGTTAGTATTTTGAGTTTGGTTATTTTTGTTTTATAGTTTTAATTGGTTATAGTTTAGAGTTCAGTTGTATAATTGTGTTTTAGTATATATATATATATATATATATATATATGTGTGTGTGTGTGTGTATATATATATTATAACATTATAACCATTGCTAGAAAGATTTATATATAGCCATATCTAAAAGCCGGAAATGTGCTTAAAAGTTATAGTGCTTATAAACTTGTATTCGTACGCATGTACTTTATCATCATAAATCAAAAAAATATCTTGGAAATATGTTTAATGAAGATAATCAGATCTACTTGCTTATACAGTTATTTGACGACTTTCCATCATAAAGTATTAACTGTGTTTTTCGAACTGTTAAACAAGATTACAATTTTCATTTTAAATAGACGAAGTATGAATGAGGATTATTAAAAGACCACCAATAGACAAAGTTCTTGGAGTTTTCATTTGAAATTGCAAAACACCTGAGTAAAATTACTTTGATAAAACAATCTTCAAAAAGAAAATGTATTTCATTTTAAATAATGTTGCCAGGCATTATTGCAAAAATCATCTGACAAGGAAGGTCTCCATAAGCGCACACTCAGAATAATTTGAAAAAAATTACAGATTATTCTTCTCAGGAGGATATATATGTCTATAACAAATATTTATGTGGAACCTCGATATAGCGTCCGTAAAAAAAAATAATGAAAATTTCCTTTTTTGGCGATTTATCGTCGGTTGGTGACACAATTTTTAAAAAAAAGTTTTTATGATAAGTAATCTTTAAACAAAATATTTGTCTACTCTTCATACTGAACTAGTTTAAGCAAGTTTTACTTAAATAAATACACTTTTATAATTCTAGTTTTGTCATATACATTTACAATGTATATATTTTGAAATTTAACCATCGTATTATATGGTTTAGAACAAAATTTAAATGAATTAAAATTGTTTCAATCTTAACATTATCGTTCTATTCTGAGCACTTTCAATTCGGATTCGTTATTGTTAGGAGACAAGAGAACAGTATTGATACCATGGAAACAACGAGTTATTCATATCGAAATTTATAACTACAGCACTCTTAATTGGTCAATTATTTTTTTTAAATACGCTTACATTTTCTCCACCGGTGAAACCATGTAAAATTTAATAACTGCAACAACACACAACTTATATATATTATAAAATAATAATAAACTATTTCATTGTTTAACTTTTAATTCATTAAACCGCATTTAAACGCTCATGTAACAAGCAATTTCAAAATTCATTACAATCGCTTGAATTTTCGTGGAAAACGTGTGAGTCGCCAAATCGGGTCTTTTTGCGCCAAACACCCGAAAGTATTTGATTTTTTTACAGATTTTCTACTGGGATTCCGCAGCTAAATTTGACTGAACCTTTATAACGTATATGAGTAGTTTCATTAAAAAAAATTTCAAAATTTTCTGAGTATGCGCTTTAAGGAGACCTTCCTTTTGAGTGGAAATTTTTATAATATACTAAAATATATATTTAAAAATGAATTCAAAAGAATATTTTTGAATTTCAAGAAATTTGAAAATCAGTTTAATCTATTTACTTCACCTTTAATGATTGATGTTGAAATTATTCTTCAGAATTGATTACTGCGGTTATTCAAATTTCAGTACGATTCCATATTGGAGTGGAAATGGACGGATATGACGTTTCCACATTTCTGTAATTATTCATCAATCGACCGATATAGAATTGAATAGTGTTGCAATTCGGCATATTTTTGCTATGTTTGGTAGCGCACTTTATGAGACATCTTTGCGTAGCTACCAACCTTCTGTTATTTTTCAAATAAAATAAACATAATTTGAACCAGAAAATGTATTTAATAAATGAAATCAAATAACTTGCGCATAGACACAAGACACATTTTATTTAATAAATTTTCTGATTCAAAATATGTTTATTTTTATTTTTTTACTTGAAGAAAACACAGAAGATTGACACTTGAAGCTATACTACAGCGCCTAGAATACATAGTGTGGAAAACAGCTACAAAATAGTATTAAAAAATTGAATCCGATAAATGTAGAACGATGCTGAAAAGATAACGGGTCGATCGCAGCGACATCTTCGAGCAGTGGCGTAGACAGGGTGGCGGTCCAGATGGTTTGGATAGCACTAATTTTATAAAAATATTTTTGCCTTATCTAATCGAGGAATTTTCTGCGATATGGAAGAGGAAGAAAACTTTATAATATTACTGGTTTCCAGAGCATTTGGACCCCCTCTCTGGCTACGTCATTGTCTGCTAGCTCTTTTTAACGCAAACATTGTATAAGAATCGAACTGAGAAAACGTTTCAGCTGGTGTATAAATATTTTAAATAGTTAAATTATACCCTATTTCCTTTGACTTGGATAGTAATTTTCATAAGCTTTGAAAATATGAATTATATTGATCATGGCCAAAAAACGTGATACGCATTCTTTTGTGAATGGTTGCAGTACTCGATACAAGACAGCAAACTATAAACTATCCCTATTTAGCATACTAAAGGATGAATCTCTGCTAGAAGAGTAGTAAAGATTAATTCCTTGATAGGATAAAAAACTAACTTCAAAACCAGTTACATCTGAAATATACACTTACAAGAACATTTTATTAACAGAAACTATGTTCATGTTGTCAATAGTGTAACGGTTACTTTTGCTAGAGGTAAATCTAATTTTAAAGCAGATGTCGGTGCGATCGCCCTATTCTTGTAGCGCATCGTTGCACATTTATCGGCTACAATTTTTTAGCACTTTTTAAAGCATTACCAGTTTGGCTTTTTTTTAAATTCCGAAATTTCGCATTCATACGAGAAATTCCCTATAATGTTATTTTGGTTACTTAATGGCATATATTTCGTGACTTCTTAAAGACAACGATGTACAACCAATTTTTAAAATAAATAAAATTTAGAAAATTCAATTAAATTTTAGAGATTTGGTTGAAAAAAAGTAATTTTGAGTATTTTTTCGAAAAATAAAATAAAATAAAATAAACTATGTATAATAATAACTTTGAAACTTTGTGTGAATATTTCTTTAACATGGCTGTGTTTTGTACATACAAATTATATTCTGTGCAATGATAATAATCTTATCTATTTTTTTATGTGGCCCGCGGATTTGTATATAATGCTTAATTTGGCCCGCGGCGGTAAACGAGTTTGACATATCTGATGTAGAGCATCCTAGATTTAGTATGAAATGTAATATGAGCGATTCAAAAGTCGAGGGAAATACGAGTAATACAAGAAGAAAATAAATCTAAATACATATCCACCATCTGCAGCAACTGGATGTCTATGCATGGAAGTGCATATGTACTGCTGCCAATGGTGGACGCATTCAGCATACTTAACTCCATTTTCTTTCTAACATAAATTGTACTTTCCTCACATTTGTTAGTTTTATTGGAACATATGTATCTGCCTTATAATGCCTTTTATAACCTTTTTACAACTGTTAGAAGCGATTACTGACCTATTTAAGCCGTTGAATTAAAAACTTCAAGATATATATATACATGTCAGACATTATTTCACATTAAACTTAGAACACTAACAGTATCACGGAAGAATTTAAATATTAGGTGGGTATAAATGCAAATATTATAGCGTTCTTTCTTTGCAGTGAATGACATGAGTACAATTTATGCATTTGAAGGAAGTAACATTTTTTTTTTCAAAAATTTTATTCTGTGAGCAATTGGTTTTTACATTATTTTGAATCACTCTCCTTAAATGCTCTCTGAAAAGTTTAGTAGCAATATTTCAATTTACATTTACACATTAGTGTTTACATCGTCGTAAAATATTATTTTATGTATTTATCTATCTTTCAAATGGCATCCAGGTACCTTCCCACAAAAAAACAGTTGTTATCGAATATCACGCAGAAATACTATGGAAACTGAATGGAATTTTTACCTTTCTTTAGGCCTGTTATATTAAAAACCATATCTCCCTCCTCATTCAAAATAATGCTTCTTACTCTGATTATGCACTTGAAAAAAATAATCTTGTAGGTTTTGTAGAAAAATTCTGTCAGCAATTAAAGCAGCTTTCCTCTGAAATTTGTACAGAGAAATCCTGTTAAATTGGTTCAAATTTTCTCTAAATGTAACAGACTTTCTCCATGTTACCCAGAGTGTAAACCTATTAAATTGAAGAATTTCTTTGTATAAAACAAAATATCACCATCAGGTATAAAATGCAACTCTGCTCAACAGGAACGTAGTCCTTATATATTAAAATTATTTTTTGTATGTTACATAACAAGAAACTTGAGTAATCATAACACTGTTCGCTGTTCGAGATCACTTTACATTTTCTTGTACAGAGTTTCTGTTATAACTGACATAATTAAAACACAGTACGAGGTTATTTCCAGTTTTCTTTACAATATTTCTGGTATTTTCGAATTTCTTTGAGCGTCAAAAACGGAGAACCATACGACTTTAATATTTGCCGCTAGAGAGCGAAACTGTAAGTCGGATAACAGGGAAAATCTATACTTTGCAGGAAATAGAGATATTTTTTAAAATACAACAGCATATCTCTTAAAACAACGGATATTTTAAACATAAAAATATGAAACGAACAATTTTTTAGTACTGAAATAAAACAATAATCCATAGTACATTCACAATTTTGTTCAACAATCAATTGCCATCTTTCAAGGAGTTTCATCATCACAATTTCATAACACTTGTGATGTTTCTAAGCAGAAACTTTTTTGACGCATGTATTTATGCTGCTATCTGAGCTAAAGATTTTTACACAGGGTTCGTACGCCTCCTGGAATTTTGCGACCAAGAAATTCTTCGGTACTGGTATTTTCTTACAGAAAATCTTTCCTTAAAAGAAGGCGAAGTTTCTCGAGTTTAACCTAGATTTCTGTTTCTATAAACAAAATACTGGAATCAATCCTGGAAAATTCCCTGATCCGTACGAACCCTGTTTACAGATAAAGAGTTACGCAGACAGTGAAACAAATAATGATCTGATGATGCAATTGCGAACTGTATGTTGTGCTTGACAGCGGACCACACCCTTGTTTTTTTTTCCTAGTAATTTTTGCGAAGTGACCAAAAATGCTTGAGGCTTTGCGTCCTCATGATCGAATATAACATCTCTACGATTTACAAATGTTAGATACTTTTACTGGAAGGATTCAATTAATTTGTTTACTTGTTGACATTCTACAACAGATATAAATAGTACAGTACACTGTAAAAAAATCCGTGAAAATAGAAGAGAATTTCCGTAAAATTTTACGGAGAATTTTCATTTTTCCAAAACTTCAGTACAATTTCCGTAAATGACATTGGTTCCGTTAAAAAGATTTCAAATCCTTAAATATTCAGAAAGTTTTCCATAAATTTAATGGATTTTTCCGTATTTCTTTCAAAACAGTACAATGTCCGTATTTCTTCCAAAACAGTGCAATTTCCTTCAATGACGTTTAAAGGTTGCATACAGAAATCGCCTTCTTTGAAATGCGAATTAAGATTGTTGTATTTACTAGACTTTTTCTAGGATACAGGCCTGATCCGGCTCGACTCGCTGGCCCATTCTAACTGAGGTCATGTGAATTTTTTGTGAAACGAATATTAATACTTATATTTTTAAATCAAATATTTAGAAATTTATTTTGTTTTTATAAATTACTGAAAAAAAACTTTTTTCTGTAATTTATATTTTTTATTATTTAATTTTTTTTTTCTGTAGTTTCTGTAAATTTTTTTTATTTTTTTGAGAAATTTACAAATTATCGCTATGCAAATTGGTATTAAACTAAACTGATTTAGCTTATAAATTTATGAATTACACTAAAATTTATAATTTTATAAATTTTAATTTTACAAAGTTTATGATTTTATCCTTAAATTTATAAAATTAGTTAATATTTTTCTTTACTTTTATAAAAATGATATTTTACTTTTATAAAGTTTTTAATTTATTTCGTTAGTTTAGATTTCTATAAATCAAGCTAAATTAATTTAAATTAAATTAATAAATCCAGTTTTAAACTTACCTACACCAAGATCATTAATTTACAAATTTTCCCTAAAAATCTACTCTTTTTGTTTTAATATTTTTAAAACTATTCAGTTTAACAGAACCGTACGCAAAAGCTCTCAGTATAGCTGAAATATAACAATTTAATTTATTATGAAATTGTTTATTTACATAAGTTTTTTAAAATAAGAGAAAAAAATAAGAGTATGTAATAAACACGTCTGCTTAAGATAATTGTTGTTTTTATTAGAACTGCTAAATAGCTAATCAGGCCAATAATTAAAAAAAAGTATATGTTTGAAAAAAGAAAATGCTGGTACTATTGCAAAAATAAGCAATAATTACTCTTAATACAATATTTTACGCATATAACACATAATAAATTAATATTTATCTGTTATAAAGCCTCAAATAAAACAGCAAAATATTGAAAATTATGAAAAAAAATTATTAAAAATATTGGAACTGTCTGAAAAAAGCCATATGTCGACGAAACCTCAAGATTTTGTATCATAAAAAGCCACTAAAATAAGTAATAAGATTTGATAAAGCGGGATGACCATTCATAGTGCAGTGGTCTAGACCGTCAGTTTAGTAAACGGAAGATTACGAGTTCGATTCCGCTCTTGGCAAGGGTTGGTTATTTACGGTAAAGTGACACTCAGGAATAAAAAAAAAAAGCAGAAATATATCTATCCCTTAAGAGGTTATCCTTGCGAAGTAACTATTTTTTTGGTCCTATAAATTTTATTTTAACGACAGAAAAATTTCTAAAAAATACGGAAGATATCTGTTATAAAACGGAAAATGTCCCGGAATTTACAATTTTTTTTTCTGCTAAAATACGGAAATACTACTGGCGTCTCAATTGCCAGTACAATTTCCGTTTTTTTTCAGGAAAATTATTTTGCAGTGTAGGAGCTCAAAATACGCAATTCCCTACAAATTTCCCCGCAAATTTTTACCATACGCAAAATATAACTTTCTTTTCGTAAATATTAGCTTTTGATAGTGATTAATTAGTCATCTGGCTTAGACACAATTTTTTACATATTGTATATGATTAATTTTTTATCACCCGATACGGTGAAGTGAATCATCTTGGATGCGTTTTAAGTGCTTATCACCGATAATATCACAGATGTTGCGTATCTTAGATGTGCATATCACAGATGTTGCGTTAAATGGAGTTCTTTCAGTTACTGTGCTATCGAACGATCAAGCTTTTTTCTGTACCTAAATGTGCAGGAGTAGTAAACTGTTTTTTTAGGAATTTAACTTCTGTCTAATCACACAAGCCGTTATGAGCATATCAACTTTAATTAAAGCAGTTAATTTGTCCTCATGAACCTTAACAGGTCCACAAGAGCGCGGTGCATGTTTAAATAAAAAACTTCATGAAAAGAATTTTGCAATTCTTCCATCCAATCTTAGATGGAAACAAAATCGAGCCAATATTATTTGCACTGTTCAATATTGAAAATACTTTCAAAAATATTGCTTCAGCATTGAAACATTCATAATTTTCCAATAAAGGTGCAATTTTGGCATGAAATAATCCCAATGCCTCTGTAAACAATGTATTTTCGGAATATCTTGGTTTCTCTGCAAGTATTTCTAATTTAGAAACCATATTTCTGTAATTGTGGAACTTCACTGGAAGTATTTTTAATATAAATACAATATGCACCACATATTCGTATTTCACTGGAAATTTTCCAGAAGAATGCAATATAGAAGGTCTATCAGGGAATGCTATCAAAGAAGGATGTACTTAAACGCATGGAGCACACAAACGTTTCATTTATCTATACTAATAAAAGAAAGTTTCTCTCTCTCTCTCTCTCTCTGTGTGTGTGTGTGTGTGTGTGTGTGTGTGTGTGTGTGTGTGTGTGTGTGTGTGTGTGTGTGTGTGTTGGCGATGGCTAGGAAAATCTAGCCCAACTAGAAAGCTGGAAATTTAGATTTAGGTAGTCCAAACCCTCTCCTGGTGCACTATTACGTCAGAATTTTAATATTTTAATTACTTTCTGAAATATTAATTAAAATGCATAAAGAACTCTCATTAAAAATACGCTTTTTTCGGTTGGTTGGTTGTATAGAATATCTTCTCAGAACGCATTAAATAAATCAGAGTAACGATGCATAGATAAGGATTTATGACGAAATAGTGCCAACATGGATTGCAGCTACATGCATATAGCCAAGCTAATGTAGCGCCATCTACTCATGGCAAATTACACAAACGCCACCTGTTTAAGACATTTCCAGGCACGTTTTTCTTCATTATAATTATCTGGGTTTAAAGTTTTTTTAAAACAGGACATACATTATTATGATAGAGACTATTAATACAGAAAACTTTATTTAACAGATTATTTGTTATATATTTGCGGGATTAGCGAGGGGTAGGGATCTAATTACATTTAACAATTTTAACATTTTTAGCTTCACCCGTAGCTTTTAATTGTTGTTTTATATACAGAATACCGCTATTTTAAATCTCAGTTTCTCAGTAATATCTCAGTAATAATGTTCCGAACTTCTCCATTTAGTTCCATTTTTACTAAATTATCGTAAAAATCAGCATTCATTGCTTCAAGGTGTATTTCTAAAAAGCAATTACCAGTATTTCCGAATAATAGTCTAAGCCAAATTTCAAATTAAGTTCCTATCTTAACCAAAGGAATCAATCTTTAAAGATGTATAGTGAACCTCCTAATTAGTTATTTGCTGAAGGTCACTTGAACATTCGCCCCCCCCCCTCCGTGGCCCTCCTTCAAAGTTTTCTCTCTAACTACTCCCCGTTTCCATATCTCAGCAACTATCTTTCCGATTTCAACGCAAGTGATTCCAAACATTATAATTAACTTAATAATCCCCCTTTATAACATTAAACTAAATTTATGAGTAGTGGTTACAACTATTTCTGAATAATAGTTTAAGCCAAATTCCCAATTAAGTTCCTAGCTTAACCAATCGAACGAATTTTTACAGATGCATAGTGGTTGTCCTAATTAGTCATTTGCTGAATGGCACTTGAACATCCCCTCCCCCTCCCCCTCCCCGACCCCTCCTTCGAGTTTTTTACCTAACTATGCCCCGTTTCCATATCTCAGCAACTATCTTTCCGATTTGAACGCAAGTGATTCCAAACATTATAATTAACTTAATAGTCACCCTTTATAACATTAAACTAAATTTATGAGTAGCGGTTACCACTATTTCTGAATAATAGTTTAAGCCAAATTTCTAATTAAGTTCCTAGCTTAACAAAACGAACGAATTTTTAAAGATGCATAGTGGTTGTCCTAATTAGTCATTTGCTGAACAGCACTTGAACATCCGTCCCCCCCCCGACCCCTCCTTCAAGGTTTTTTACCTAACTATGCCCCGTTTCCGTATCTCCGCAACTATCTTTGCGATTTCAACGCAACTGATTCCAAACATTACAATTAACTTAATAGTCACCTTCTACAATATTAAAGTAAATTTATGAGTAGCGGTTACCGCTATTTCCGAATAATAGTTTCAGGCAAATTTGTAATTAAGTTCCTAGCTTAAGCAAACGAACGAATTTTTAAAGATGCATCGTAGTCCTCCTAATTAGTCATTTTCTGAAGGACACTTGAACATCCCCTTCACCTGGCACCTCACTCATGATTATTTTCTCTAACTGTGCCTTATTTCAATAACTCGGCATATAATGTTTCCATCTTCTCGAAACCAGCTCGATTTTGTCGCACGCCTACTATACAGTACCGTAGGCAACGTTAACATGTCTCAGAGGTTCTTTCCTAAAGAGGTTGCTCCCCTGGTGGTGGAAGGGGAAAATAAAATATTTTCCGGAGCGTGCGCGCGTGCCCGGTATACGGTGTTGAAGCCATCGGAGACCTTGGCCAGAATTTCGTTTTTTAAAAGATTTGAGTTTATTACACGGGCTCGGACAACGCCGGGCGGGTCAGCTAGTATTAAATATATTGCATTGGATTATCTCGTAACAAATATATTGTATTGTATTATAACACAACAGTAAATGTTATATCTTCAAGACTTCAAGTATAAGATAATTTTTTAAGCATCTTTAATAAAACATTATTTTTTTAATCTGTTACATTCCCCATTTTTACCCGAATGTTCGTGAAAAAAGACAGGTAATGTTCTCGACAATGGACAGTATAATATGCTTTCTTCGTTGATAAAATCTGAACTGGTAGGTGGATTTTTAAAAATCTGGTACAAAAATATTTGCCTTCGATTCCCGATATTCATATGCTATATTAGGGGTTACCAAAAACTGAACCCCGGGACGCAGACATACCAGTAATATTGGAGAGAAATATTCGCCCTACCTAATTGCGGGAAGTTAGCGTAAATGCTGTGATTAAATAAGATGAAGATTGCTTTACAAATCTTCCGGTATGTCTGCGGTGCGCGGTTGAATTGTTGGAAATCCTTGTGTTATATAGCCTATGATTCCTAGAACGACCGCATAACTCCAAATTCTTATAAATGTTTTCTCCATTATAATGTATTTAGTGAAATTATGACAATCTAACAGTTATTCATAGCCAATCATGATAAACTGATAATAAATAAATAATAAACAATTAAAGAAATTTGAATGAAACGTGGAGTTTTCTGGCTCTAAATACTGAAATAATTTGATTATATCATAAAAATGGAATCGTTGTGCTTTATTTTTCTTTCAATTTGAAGTGATTGGTGTAATTCCACGAGTCGCTTTTCAGAGTCGAGTTTTTAACACCTTCCAACATATATGGAAAATATTTATGAATTCGGATTTTCTGTCTGCCTTCCCCTCTGAGCGTGCTCTAACTCGCGTAAATATACTCTGATTTATATGATAATGAGGTTCACTATAGAAAGTTCTCTATTGAAAATGAAGTGTGTAGCTTTTATAGTTCGCTTACAGAGGTACACAAAAGAATGACATTAAATTATGGTCTATAGGAAAAATCGTTCTTTATTTAAATTACTTATTTAGTTATCTCATTTTATTGCATGAAAAAATGAAATTTCTTAGTAATATTCTGTTAGTGTTGGAAAGTGTTTCATAGTCTATGCCTGATGCATGGTTTATCGTTCTTCTCCTTTTTGTAAATAATGCTTTGATGCTTTTAGGAAAAAGTAAAATACCCACCTCTTTCCAATTACTGTAGCGCGAACAAACGGAATTTTTAAATGCTAAATAATATGCCGTTGGAAAGCGAAAGAAAGGTTTTCTAGTCGGGAGAAACAGTGATGGACTAACTTACGAGGGAGTAAACGAGAACGATTTCCAGTGAAAAGAGAGAAGAGTAAACGAAGGAGCCAAATGTTTGAGACAAGTCTATTCTTTGATCAACAGAAAGCTCATCCGCTTTTTCAATCCAAAATTGTATTAGGTTGCAAATATACATGAAAGCATATCAACATTTTGGATAGCTCAATAGGTAATATTTGTGGTATCGCAGCTGTACTTGACAATAGTCTTTTTAAGTTAATAGAGATGACATTTCTTAATTTAAGAAACTTTGCATTCTGAGTATTCCTAAATACAATACTTTGAAATCCAAAAGCTAGTTTGTAATATTTCAACTCATTGGATTTCTTTGTACAATCCAATTTTGTTATAAGAACACTGAAACGAAAGCTCCTGAAAGTTCAATTTCAATAATTAAGCATAGATGACAGACATTCCACTTTTTATGCACCATTATTTTGGAATAGTAATATTCGTCTTATTTAATGACAAAAATTTGGGATTAATTAAGACGAAGTTTGCTCTTTGAAAATAGTGCTATTCAAAAACACGCAGGTTTGGCAGCTAGGATAATATTTCAAAGTTTAACAGCTTTCTATATTTTTATCAGATATTTTTTGAGCGATGTTATAAAATTATGTAATTTTATATTGCGTAATTGCAGAAAAAATCTAATTAGCTAGTAATTTGAATTTTGTTATATATTCAAGACATTTGAAAATACCTTCACACATTTTAAAAGTTTTATAAAATATGAGCACATAAGATAAAATTTCCAAGGTGTAAGGCACCACTATTATTTATTCAGATTAGAAATTTTCGCCTTATTTAATAATAATAATAATTTGTAATAATTTTCTCCGATTAAATAAGGCTAAACATTTTGTTCGGAAATTGTGGTAGAATTGTATGCACCCTGGTTTCCACACCTAACTATTAACATTTTTGTTTAACTTTCAAATAAGCGCGACAGTTATCCGTCTAAAGGGATAACTTAATAATGGCTACAATTTTCCCTGTCCCTTAAATCAGGAATTTTCAACCATGTAAACTGGACGATATATCCAGACATTACACTTATTGATAGTTTTCTTAGAAAATTGTCTTATAACCCACAAGAAAAAGATCTTATAACCCACATAGTTGCTGCAATTGCATTTGTTACAAAAGCTATTTTGAAACTTACGTGGAATTGTATTTTATTTTATCCAATACATTTGTTTTAAAAACAATTTTATTTAATTTTATCCCGCTAGATTACCAAAATATTACGCTGTGCAACAGTTTCAATTTACATGCTATGATATTGTTCACATAATCATCGCCTAAATACATTAATAGAGATTTAAGGAGTTTTTCAGGCACTCTAAAAACTGAGAATGGCATATAATCAAATGAAATACACTGTAAAAAAAAAATCCTGAAAAAAAACGGAAATTGTACTGGCAATCGGGACGCCAGTACTATTTCCGTATTTTAACGAAAAAAAAATTTCCGTAAATTCCAGGAAATTTTCCGTGAATTCTGAAATATCCGTTTTTAAATTTCCGTTTTTTAACAGATATCTTCCGTATTTTTTAGATATTTTTATATCATTAAAATAAATTTTATAGGACAAAAAAAAAAAAAAAAATTCTCAAGGAACATCTTATAACACTTTTTTTTCCTTTAATTTCTGTGCGAGTTTTCAGTAAATAACAAACACTTGCCACGGAGAGGGTTCGAACGCAGAAACTTCTGTGTAGTAAACTGTCGGGTTGAACCATCACGCTATGACTGGACACTTCGTTCTCTCAAATGTAGTTATTTATTTTAGATGCTTTTAGTAATACAAAAACTTAAAAGTTCAATAGTTAGATGGATCTTTTCAATATTTTATTTTCATAATTTTTAATATCTTGCTTTATTATTTGATGCTTTATAACAGATAAATTTGAACTTTTTATGAATTATATGCGTAAAACATTGTATTAAGAGTACTGATTGCTTTTATTTTGCAATAGTACATATACTTTTTAAAATTATTTGTTTGTTGATCTATTTATCAATTCCAGTAAAAACAATTATCTTAAGTAGACATATTTATTACATGCTATTAAAGTAAATTTTCTTTATCTCTTATTTTAAAAACGTATGTGAATAAACAATTTTATAATAAATTAAATTATTATATTTAATCTTTGCCGAGAGCTTTTGTGAAAAAAATCGAAACAAAAAATAGATTTTTAGAGAACATTTTAAAATTAATGACCTTAGGATAGGTAAGTTTAAATTTGGACTTGATAATTTAGTTTAAATTAATTTAGTTTAATTTATAAAATTATAAACTAACTAAATAAATTATAAACTTTATAAAATTATAAACTTCATTTTTATAAAAGTAAACAAAAAGTTATTAATTATTTTTTTATAAATTTAAAGAAAAAAATTATGAACTTCGTAAAATTATAATTTATAAAATAATAAATTGTAGTTTAATTCACAAATTTTTAAGACAAATCAGCTTAGTTTAACACCTATGTACCGATAATTTGCAAAAATATTATTTTATAAAACCTTAAAAATATTTAAAAAAAATTTATTTTTAGCGAAAATTTTGGAAATTAATGACCTTGGGATAGGTATGTTTCAATTTGGATTTATTAATTTAGTCTAAATTAATTTAGTTTAATTTATAAAATTATAAACTAACTAAATATATTATAAACTTTATAAAATTATGAACTTCATTTTTATAAAAGTAAACAAAAAGTTATTAATTATTTTTTATAAATTTAAAGAAAAAAATATGAACTTCGTAAAATTATAATTTATAAAATAATAAATTGTAGTTTAATTCACAAATTTTTAAGACAAATCAGCTTAGTTTAACACCTATGTACCGATAATTTTCAAAAATATTATTTTATAAAACCTTAAAAATATTAAAAAGAATAGGGTTGGGTTGGGTTGATTATTGACGGCCAATTATCTACACTTGGGATATAGGCCCGGGGGGAGTGCCCTTCGTGGGGGTCTTTCTAAGGGAACCTAACCCGTATTTACGCATGGATAAATCCACGGCTCGAAGAAAACCACGAAAACTCCGAACGATTAGGCCGACGGACGCGATTGGGATTGAACCCAGCACCTCCCGTCTACCAGCTTCGAGAGCAGAACCTCTCAGCCACTAGTGGGGCCTTAAAAAAAAAAAAAATAGATTTTTAGCGAAAATTTTGGAAATTAATGACCTTCGGATAGGTATGTTTCAATTTGGATTTATTAATTTAGTCTAAATTAATTTAGTTTAATTTATAAAATTATAAACTAACTAAATATATTATAAACTTTATAAAATTATGAGCTTCATTTTTATAAAAGTAAAGAAAAAATCATTAATTATTTTTATAAATTTAAAGAAAAAAATATAAACTTTCTTAATTATAATTTATAAAATAATAAATTTTAGTTTCATTCACAAATTTATAAGACAAATCAGTTTTATTCAATACCAATAATTTGGAAAGTTATTATTTTACGAAACCTTTAATAACCTAATATTACCTCACGTTAATAAAATTAAAATAAAATTTTAAAATGTCAGTGAAAAAATTCATAATTTGAAGCACTATAAAGAAAAAAAAAGTAGATTTAAAAAAATATTTTTCTGTAATTTATATAAATAAAGTAAATTTCTAAAGATTTCACTAAAAAATAAAAATATATCATTATTATTTTCACAAAAAATTACCGTCCAGACACGGGCCCGGTTAGAATGAGCTCCAGGATTGGCCCGAGTCTAATGACAGAAAATAGGCCCACGGGTAGGACCGGTCCAGGCCTGGATCCTAGAAGACCCTGGACCCTAATAAATACAACAATCTTAATTCACATTTCAAGCAAGACGATATCTGTATGCAAACCTCTGAACGTTATTTACGGAAATGGGGAAATACGGACATTGTACTGTTTTGAAAAAAATCCATCAAATTTACGGAAAACTTTCTGCATATCTACGGATTTGAAATCTCCTTTACGGAACTAACGTCATTTACGGAAATTGTAATGTTGTTTTGGAAAAATGAAACTTCTCCGTAAAATTTTACGGAAAATCTCTTGTATTTTCACGGATTTTTTTTAGAGTGTAGAAATACAGATCTATTCATATGCCTAGTTTCAGTTTTAATATGGCCCCTGAAGTCATAACTGAAAAAATATTGTTCAGGTGCGAAGTTTTGAATTCCATCTAGTATCCGCAATTCAGGCAGATTTAAGCATAAATGTGTGGAATTTATTTTTGACATATTATTGGATTTCTTTCCGCACTAAATAAAAGTGGATGATCGATAAATCTAAAAAATGACATAATTTTTAATAATTTAATTTAGTAGCTTAATTTTTAATAATTTAATAAGAATAATTTAATAATTTAATTTTAATAATAATAATTTTTATTTCTCATCTAAAATTGGACCCTATTTGAATAGCTCAATAAATAAGGAATAAATAGGTATGGAAGGTCCTACGTGTGTGAATTGAAATGTTTGCAAATTTTGTGTTAGCGTGTTTTCAACATATTCTAATAGGACTATATACATGACATTTTGATAAAACAGTTAGGAAAAAACTATCTAAAATCGATGAAGAGGAAAGAAAACTGATTGGAAGTAAAATTAGGTTTAGAACGACAAAAATATTCCAATATCGTCAGGAATATGTCTTCAATTTGGTAACCAAAATTGGATGAAATAATATTGGAGGATCGATATATATAAGAAATTGTACAATTTTTAATGAAACTTATTTCTGAAATTTCTATAACATTTTACCATCTTTCAATACCTCAATAAATAAGGGATAATTAGATAAGGATAGCATGGACTCAACTGCCTGCGCATTGTGTGCTAGTGTGTTTTCTATAAATTCTAATACGGTTTTTAACTACGTACGATAAAGTTTGATAAAACTGGTATGAAAAAACTATAAAAATAAGATGAAGATGAAAGAAAAATGATTGGTAAGATTAGGTTTATGATGACAAAAATATTCCAGTGTCATCAGGAAAGCATGTAAGTAATATGATCGCAATATGGTGTGTTCCTACTACATAAATACAATAATATTTCAAAACAAAATTATATTATACTATTCTAAAAGCACGCATTTAATTAAAATTATGAAAAAATGGTTGAAATAAAGATTTGCTCTACCAATTCAATATAACAAATACGATAATACGTTTTTAAAATAGTTACGATATTAGAAATTTGTTATCATTTTCATATACAAAAATTGTTCTTTTCGCAACAAATAAAATTTGCTTTTTTTAATTAACGAAATAGTCGGCAAAGATTGTAGGTATGATCCTTTTTATTCATATCTATGCAATATCCGTCTACAAACTATTTTTTATAGTGGGGACAAGTAGAAAGTTTTAAAATCAATTCGAGTTTGTGTTAAAGACCACATATGAATTTCAAACTAACCCGGTTTTAATCTGTATACTTTCAGGCAGTTTATTTTGTTCGATTCAGAATTGTACATTTTTTAATGTATGAAAAACAAAAATAATTATTTTTTGAAGGTTTAAAAGTGATGACTGCCATTTATTGGAACTTTCGGAGAGCTGTGGCTTCATTCTTCTGTTAATAGGTTGATATCATAAAATATAATATGACACAGACAGGAAATAAATAATGTAGTATTAAAACGCATCGATATTTTTGTTTAAATATATTAAAATAGAGTAATACGATATTTTCTATGACAATTGACGCATAAATGGTAGCACACTGATTCTTTTATAAAATATTTTTGAACAGCGGCTGATGGAAATCAAGCCGGAGTCAAAAGTTTCCTTTGAAGTTTCCTGTCAAAAATTTAAACCATGCCAAAATCAATTTCTCAGAAATATTGATTTTGTTATATGTTTCACAAGTCCTACAGCTGCAGTAAAATAGAGGAGATCATACTGCTGAAGAGTAGAAAATGATACTGAATATTTTTGAAAAGAAAAATTTGATTGTAAAATGTTTGCTCATCAAGTAAATATGTCTAAAAATAAATTAAAAATGGTGAAGTATAACGGACAAGTTGAAAATTCATATGTCACCCAAAATCAGAATTTATATTTTATTTTCATCCTTTATATCATTTATTTAGCATTAGAAAACAAGTTGTGTTTTTATATATTAATTAGTAGTTACGTTATTGTAAGCAGTAATCAGTGGAAAATATACAAGTTTTTGAAAATTGTCAACATTTCTCAGCAATTGATTTTTCTCGGACTTAAGTTCGTATAAATAAGGACAACTCAAAATATTGCCACAATTTATGACACATTAATAACTAACTCCACGTACTGCTTGTTAAACAATGTTCTATGCATAACATATATATATAATCTATATGCAATTTATATATTGTATGTATGTGTATTTTATTTGTAGAATAATATAAACTAAAACTTAAATTCTGAAGATAAAAGCATGATTATTATGCCTTAACTTTCATTTAAATGAATTAACTACTTTGTGTGCATCTTTCTGGAGCCTTTCTCAATAATAATTTAATTTCTACAACTACTCAACATTTGAACAAAAAGGCATAGTGATATCACATAGACATTCCACAATAAACATGACTCAATTTATATAAGCTGCCCTGCCGCTCCTTCCCCCAAAATGAAAAATACAAAGACAAAACTGAAGCCTGCAATGCAAATGACCACTTAATCTGCCCCTAGCTTTTAAAATAAGATATCTTAAAGTAAAGGCAAAATAATACATTTTTCCTCTTATTTCTTTGGATGAAATTTGCATTGGATACCAAATGATGCAATGAGATATGATACTTCGACATGTCGTTAGACAAAACTTGAAAATGTAAGATTTTGTAATAAAGATATATGGTATTAACTAGATATCACATAAGCATCGTCAAAGAAATATCAGTGAAGGACAAGTTCAGATTTAGAATTATGAGTAAACAATCGTACATTTAATATCTGTTATTATAAATCCAAAAAGCAAAAGAGATTTACTTATTTCTCTCTCACTCTCCATACATATATACAGTATATATACAATATACGGCCTTTCGTCACGGGACACTTTCAATTTTACACAATTTAACGAATATTTAAAGATATACTTGTCGGAATCTTCTGGAACTTCAGGATTATAAAGAATACGGATGTTTGACTTCATATTTATCAATGACGATTTGATCAGGAGGACAATTAGGGAACCAATAAAAAATCGAAGAAAAGTAATAATATTCGGGATCACCCTGTAAAATAAATGCATGAAATGAACTATCACTCGAGTACAGGAATATTTGGATATTGTACAATATGTGTTTCCATTTATGTAAGAATAGCAGGTATATTCATGGAGATGTAGCATTTTTTTTTTTTTAAGTTCAAAAAATTCTTGCATGTTTTTTGTTTTTATCATGCAGGGTTTTCGACTAAATTTAACGCCACTTCCAGAAATTTTGACAAAATGTAATAGGAATAATATAATGAAATTGGAATATAAATATATTAACATTTGATGAGATATGAGTAGTTGAATGAAATATTTTTTCTGCGAATGCGCGAACGATAAAAAAAGATCTTTTTTCATGATTTAATAGTCATCTCTAAAGAGAAACTCATATAAAAAAGCCAGTCAAATATTATAAAAATTTAGAAAGATATCGGCGAAGGAGTGAGCTGACTTTTAGTTGCTCTCTAAAAGTAGCTGAATGATAAGGGATTTTCCACAAATTGTCATTTTTAATTTTTATTCTATTTTTCATTTTTTTATTGATATTTTAGTTCTTCTTGAAAAAATACCATAACGAGTCTATTCAAACCCCAGTCGCAAAAAATTCAATCATGGCAGCAGATAGTTACTTTAGTTACTTTTATTTAGAACAGAGACGTTCTTATAAAAAAGAAAACGCAAGTTTAAGAAATTCATTTCATTTCATTAAAGTTAAGATGCATATTGAAATGTATGTAAACATTATTTTTGATAATGCAATGCATGGTATTTCATTCATAAAAATAGTTCATTCTTTATCCTTATGCGACAAATTTCTCAATTACAATAGCATTAATTTTAATTTTATAGTATTATTTAAGAATTAAATATTGATTTTTCAATTTAATACAATAGTTTTTCACCAGAATAACTCTTGTTGGACCTTCGGTAGCACAATATGTATTCTTTCATTATAAATTATTGATTTAATCTTCATCTTTTAAATTCCAGGTTAAATTATAAAAAAGTCATGCACCTTACCTGGAATTCATCATCGCGTCGTAGATAATCCACAGAGTTGTGTATATCCTTACCTGTCGTTGTCGGAGCACTGTATGGGAGATAAATAAATTTATATTAGTATTGAAACACTGATCCATGTAATAAGCGGAGATCCATGTCGATTCGAATAAAATTTTCTATTTTATCTTGATTACATAGATAATTAATTGGCGTGTGGGGACTGCATAAAGATGCTCCACTTTTACACTACAATTAATATATATTGGGACGTTCATAGAGACGACATAACAAGAGCATTACATTTTACATAATGAAAGAAAGTTTTTCGAACCACACGCGCGCACACAAAGTTCAAATTTAAAGGAGCAGTTTGCTTTTTTGTTGTGTTTTCAATTTCGTTCTAAATCCAGCTGGATACTTTCAATTTAGATTACATCTGCAGAATTTTTATTCGTGATACAAAAGTTAATTGGATTCAGATTGCAACTGTTAATATTTTTCGCTGCAATGTTTATCGAGTTATTTGACCGTCACTAAGTAAATTCTGATTGGTATTCCCTATCTTTCGTGCCACATGGAGATTAATTAGGAGTAAATAGGTTTCTCCGTCAACTCTAAAACAGAATAAGCGTTTTAAAAACAAATGCACACTTTTCCTCCAAGGTGTTATGTCTGTTTAATGTTTAAATTTAAAACAGATTCTTAAATTAGTTTTCCTCACATGACATGCCTTGCCATTTCACCTTCCCCAAGTATGCAGCAAAGTACGACAAAGATCCGTTGATTATTCTTGTTTAGTTCGAATAGGCTCGTTATGGTTGTTTTCCAATGAGAGTATCAATAAAAAAAAATAAAAAATATATAAAAATTAAAAATGACAATTTGTGTAAAACCCCTTATCATTCCGGTACTTTTTGAGAGCAACAAACAATCAGCTCACTCCATCACTCCATCCGTTCTGAATTATCACGATATTTGACTGGCTTATTTGTATGAGTTGCTTCATAGGTTTGACTATTAAAATATATTTACATATTTGATATCGTTCAGACAAATGCAAATAAAATATATTTCATACAACTACTGATATATCATGAAATGCTTAATATATTTATATTCCACTTGTACTATATTGTTTCTACTACATTTTGTCAAATTTTCTGATTTCTGAAACGTGCGTTAAATTTGGCTGAAAACCCTGCATGATATAAACAAAAAACATACAAGAATTTTTTGAACTTAAAATAAATTACTGTATCTCCTGGAATATACGTGCTATTCTTACACAAATGAATGCACATATTGTACAACATCCACATATTCGTGTGCTGCAGCGATAGATCATTCCGTACATTTTATTTTACAGTGGGATCCCAAATTTTGTTATTTTTCTTCGATTTTTTGTTGCCTCTCTAATTGTCCTCTTGATCAAATCGTCATTGATAAATATGAAGTCAAACATACGTATTTTTTATAATCCTGAAGTTTCAGAAGATTCCGACAAGTATATCTTTACATATTCGTCAAAATATCTAAAATTGAAAGTATCCGGTGATGAGTGGCCATATAGTGTATATATATGAGGTATTGTTTGTTTACGAACTTGATCGCTATGTTTGGGATTTATATAATGTGAAATTATATAAATTAGTTATATTTAGAAATGTCTTATTTCATTTTTTAAATGTGTTGGTCAGTGAGATCTCAAATTCTCCTCACAAATGTTAGTATGTTACATGTTAATTATATTGCTTATGGATGTGGAATGCATTCGTATTTTTAAAATATCTCCTGGGGAAATTAAAATTATTTTTTTTTGTTTCTGTGTACTCATCTTAAATTATGTCTCTTTCTGTTTTATATTACAAAATATTCCTAAAAATATTTTACGTGTTGAAATCTTAGAGGAGCTGACGAATTGTTAGTAAGAGTTTGACACTTCAAATAAAATTAAATATATTTTAGAAATATTTTGACAACTAAAAACAATAATTCCTCCTTTAAAAAATGTACACAGAAAATATATTTTAAAAATATTAATTTCGCGAGGAGATATTTTAAAAATTCGAATGCATTCAACGCCCATAGATTTAACATTAGAGAGAGAAATTTGAGATCTCACTGCCCAACATCCTTAAACGCAAAATTGAAAAATCGTAAATTTCAAGCATTCTTTCTTCTATGTCCTTAAGAAGACCAGAAATGTTTGAAACGACGAAAATTGACTGAAGTTTGGTCGCGGATTAGGAAACCTGTAAATAATTTAGGCAATTAATTATTTTTGCATTTATTTATTTATGTTTTATAGAAATAAAGAAATATTTGATAAATTGCAAAAATAATAACAAAAGTTTTAGTATTGCACAGCTAAATTAAAATTTTAAAATTAGTTTTGCCACGAATTTAATATCTAAGTTCCACATTTTTGAGTTATTTCTTTTTTACATGGCTTACTGCGTTATCTCTGTTATACATAAAAAAAAAAAAAAGTGCTAGGAAATTAAAAAAAAAGTAAAATAGTTCAAAATTATTTTTGTTATAACTTTAAATATTGTTTTGCTTGTTTTTCTGGTATAATCACCACACCACATAATAACCAATATAAAAAAAAAAAATGACGGCTCAAAAATATGGAACCTGGACTTCAAAATCATGCAAAAACAAGTTTTCCAAGATTAAGTTTTCGTACAATATTAAAATTTTGGTTATTGTTATTTACAATTTAACAAATATTTTTTTTCTATAAAACATAAATAAATAAATGCAAAAAGAAGTAATAGTTTTAATTAATTACAGACTTCCTAATATTCACGATAAAAAAAAAACCACATATTTACCCCTTATTATTGACACTAACATAACAGCTTTTAAAATTGTGTTCATGGCACTCACTTTTCAAACGTTAAAATATGTTAAAAATAGCGTATGGCAATTAATTTATTGAAAAATAAATAAGTTACTAAATTTACAAAAATTCGTTTTATATATTTCTGATACATTCAATTTAGTGTATTGTTTATTTTTTTTCTTAAAATCATAGAAGCAGGCACTTATCCAAGTAAAAAATCCATATTTTGAAATTCGGTACTGCTGAAGTTGCTACTGAAACCTAAATATCGTACCTTATTCAAAAGTTATTGAATTTTTTTTTAAGATACTGCATCACATTTGATTGATTTTATAACTTAATGAAAAAAAAAAACAAAAAAAAAAACATGTGAGCATTCTGAAATATGCACTTTAGTATGTTTATTATTTCGCTTACAAATCTTAGAGGCAGACTATTTTTAACTTACACGATCAAAGGAATTTTTACTCGGAAATACTTCTAAAGTGTCCACTGCAACATTCTTGTAATTTAAAAATTATATTATAGAATAAGTATTAACCGATATTATGTAATGAAAGAATATTAAAAAAAAAAAACACTAAGTAAATAATATATAATGGTTATTAAATGATTTAACAAATTGATACTATTGTAAAATAACTAAGTTTTTGACACTACAGAAATATTTTTAATGGTATTAGAAAAATATCATGTATATAAATATAGAAAAAACACAGAGGTAAAAATTACATTTTAAAGTTTTTTAAATCCCCGTATACTCTTAATATAAACATATATCAATATCAAAATGGTGTTTTTTTTCACTCTGTGTTAAATACATAGATAAAATTTGCGAAAAAATATTGCGAAAAAATATTGCGAAAATATAAAAATAATAAAGATTGGAATATGAAATTTTCCAAAAATGCAAAAATATGTAAAAAAAATGTCACCGAAAAGTTCTGTTTATCAATTTCAACGAACCTAAATATTATGTGATAGTAAAAGATATAATAAAGAGTAAGAAGTATTAAAATAATTTTGTTTTAGAAGAAATTTCTATACTTATCATTGAAAGTATCCTCTTTCGTATTGTTATAGAATCTAGTACTGTACATAGTTTAAAATTCGGTATTAAAACTTATGATTGCATCACAATTTCAAATCACGCTTCCCCGTGCTTTATAAAAAAGACATCCAATATAGAGATCAATAGATAGATTATTTACTGCACGACCCTACTCTTTAATTATCCTCAGGGTGTGGGTGTAATTAAAGGAGGAGAAGATAATAATCTGTTCCCGATCATGTTTCCAATTTCCGATGACGACTTTATTAGACGGAGATATTATGATTAAACAGTCATTTTATCATGGGACGAAATTTTATAAAAATCAAAATAAATACATCACATACGTATTTGTAAAAAAGCTCTCAAAAAATAGAAATTTTGCAACAATAATACGTTGACAAAAGCTCAAAAATACATTTCAAACAAGTCATAATAAAAATTTATTCATCTTTATAACTTGCTAATTAACAGCGATTTTTTTTTTCGTTTTATGTTTAGATTTGCACTACACCGTTTTCTACAAATATGAAATGACCAGCTGTAACTTAACTCATGTAAATATAAAAAGTATACTTTTGACTCTATGTTTAAAAATCATTCAATTCCAATCTAATAATTTATCAGAACAACCTAATGTATTTCAAAATAAAATGAATGATTTTAACTCTTGAAAACATTAATTGATCATTGGACAAAATAAGCTATTATTGGTAAAAGAGGCCCCACCAGTGGCTGAGAGGTTGTGCTCTCGAAGCTGGTAGACGGGAGGTGCTGGGTTCGATCCCAATCGCGCCCGTCGGCCTAATCGTTCGGAGTTTTCGTGGTTTTCTTCGAGCCGTGGATTTATCCATGCGTAAATACGGATTAGGTTCCCTTAGAAAGACCCCCACGAAGGGCACTCCCCCCGGGCCTATATCCCTAGTGTAGATAATTGGCCGTCAATAATCAACCCAACCCTATTGGTAAAAGAGAAAAATGATGCTAGTCACAGAATTCATCCTTATTTACCTTACGCTCCTAATTTTCCCCGGTCTACGTACCTTGAACTGTGGTTTTTAAATGACGTTCATTGAACTGCTTCATTTATACGAATCTTCAAAGGATTTTTTTTGAATAATTACCTTACATTTTGCCTCGACACCTCTCATATAAACAAATGCCACTGCCAACTCAAATGCAACAAAAATATCACACTTTTTACCACACATCTCTAATGTAACTTTTGAAGTGGTTATCGCAAACACAGTTTACAAATATAAGCACTGACAAAAAAGGAGAAAATCTATGTACTCATATCGATTTGAGTATGTTTGGATCAAAAATGAACCTTACCTTTCGCAATTTTGAAACATCATATGTTATCAAATTCAAGCAAAACAATAATTTGGTACTTTGTAATGATTTATTTCATTCATGGCGGCATAAAAAATGTTCATTAATAGGAAAAGAATGCAATACCCCCTGAAAATAAGGGAATAATGTTACATTTTTGTTCCTCGGACAGATATCTTGCGCCGCCGTTATAATGCGTAAGGTTACATTGCGCTGTTGTTATGAGTAAGTGCTTCGTTTATTCATAGACAGTCGATCCGATCTCTGCGCTGACGCTGAGTGACATGGATATTTGTGAAAATAAAATTAGATTTAAGATTTCTCCGACAACTTTGAAAGTAAGTACTGTCTCTTAAATATCCAATACATTTTTTTATCTTATTTTATCTAATCAGCTGTACTTTCTGTAAATATTAAATTATGTACAGTATTTTAAAATAAGTTAAAACAGCTTGTAAACCATGCTTTTGTAATAAAAATATTTCATTTGGGTATCTTGATAATAATTTTGCTATTTGTCCTTAATAAATAAACAATTAAATGTTTCTTGTTAATACTTTTGAGCAGGAAATAAATGCCAGTACATTTTTACCTTTTTCTGTAATAAACGAGGGGGGGGGGGGGGTCTGGTCATGAGCCCCTTGACAAAAAAAATATTTTTTCCATAACTTATTTTAGTTTTCAAAGTGTTTTATTAAATGTCTTTTAGCCAATGATTTTATCTAAAGTTTGGTTTCTCACGTTTTATTAATCGACCACATTGTACGGCCATCATGTTTTACTGCATATTTTTATGACCGAGCACAGTTTTATATTAATTTAAAATAATGTGCATAATTTAATATTTACAGAAAGTAACTGCTGATTACATAAAATAAGAAAATAAGTGTATGAAATTGTTAACAGAGAGCACACAAAGTGCATATTTGAATACATCCATGGGATCAAAAATGAGTACACTACAGTTCATATTTGAAAACATTCATGAGACCAAAAATGTGTATATAATGGTTCATATTTGAACAAATTCATGGAATCAAAAATGAGTACGTGTGTTTCTCAATTTTGAGAACATTTGGATCTGAGCTATTTTGAGTATGTGACGTATTCAAAATTGAGTACTTTTTACACAATTTTGAGAACTCGTTTTTTTTCAGTGATCGCCCTTCGCTATTCAGAATGTTTTAGAATGCTTCAGAATGTGCGTCATCGGAACTTTCTGCGATTTTTTTACTGTTGAGATAAGTATACGCCATTACACTGGCCTCCAAAAGTTAAGGTACAACCAGCTTTTTGACACTCACTGTTAAAAGAATGAAAATAAATGTACAAAATATGGTTTATATGAATGATCTTAAGTAACGTCAATAACATCTTCTGAAATATTTATACTCATCCCTATTTTTTTTAAATAATTGTGCATTTATATAGCAGTCAAGGTGAAACTGCGAATATCCCAATTTTGTAATTCGTGTGGAATTTTTTTTATGCTTGTTGATCATGAATTGTTGGTGCTAAAATAGTGTTGTCCATATCTAAAAGATGTCGTTTACCTAATTAGTTACGATGGTGGGGAATCGGATGGATGGGTTAACACAAGCTGGTGCCTCTAGACGTGTTAATGTGACTCCAGTGTAGTCCAAAGACTCTGGGATCAATTTGAATCCAAAAATTCAGTATCAAGACGACTTGTTCCAGACCACTCACGGGTTATAACCTCTACACAAGATCGCTTCATAGCTCTTTTGGCACGAAAGAGGAACCTACTGTGGTTCAGATCATTTCAGATCATTGAAACGCAACACTGATGACAATATTTGCTACTACGGTGCACAGACGTCTTCGCAATGAAGATTTCTATTCAAGACTACCAGTTGTATGTATCCCTCTCAACCGACAACACAGAAATGACAGTTTATGTTGGCCAAGAGAGCACATTACCTGGAACAGACAACAATGGGCTTCCGTACTATGTTTACAGACGAGTTCCAGTTTGCTCTGGAAAATGATTCAGCTCGTGTGCAGATCTAGAGTGAACAAGACATCAGATTCAACCTTTATAACATTCTTGAAAGACGCAGTCATAGAGGAGGTGGAATCATGGTTTGGGCTGGAATCTCTCTGGTGGTCACAGTAACTTCCATGTGTGCCATGGAAGAACTCTGACTGCTGTTAAATATCGGGACGAGATCCTTGCTCCGTTTCTCACACCGTACAGTGGTGCTATTGATGATCAATTGATCTTAAAGGAGGATAAAGCCTGATTGCATTGAGCTAGAGTCGTTGATGAATATCTTGAGGATCAAGGTTTGGAGCGAATGGAATGCCCAGCTGAATCTTCGGTCCTTAATCCGATACAGAATCTTTGAGTCTATCTCAGCAGACAGGTGGCTGCCGTAAGTCCTCCCCCGAAGTTGTTAAATGAGCTGGAACAAGTGTTGCTCCATGTATAGGCGTTGTTTCCCATTCCAGTGTCCGAAAACTTAAATGACAGTATGGAAAGTCGATGCCACATATGCATTACAATTACGGCCAGGCACATGCCTTATTAAATTTCGTTTATTTATTTATTTTTCACAAAAAACTGCCATTTAGTTTTTCTATCAAACAATGGACTTTTTCAAACATTGAAATTTTTTTTGTAAATCATGTTGGATGTTAAAATTAAGTAAAATTCGATAAATAACTGTTTAAAGCACAATTCGACTAAATTTCATGCTTTTATCTTCATTTGTTTTCCAATTAGACACAAAAGACTGGTTGCACCTTAATATTTGGAGGCCAGTGTACATACAAACTATCTGTTCTCCAAGACGTGTCTAAAGTGTATGATCACTTTAACACTGAGCCATTGATGAGAAAATTTGCTGAAATTTTTCTCGATGGCCTTTATGTGTGCAGAATAACGTAGAGTGCTCATATTGGACGTTTGTTAGTTAATTTTACGATAGCTAATACTATTTAAGCACTGACTCTTACATTATACATGCGTGTAATTTTACAATATTTTAAAACAAGCAGACCCGCCTTTTCATCACAGAATCTGGCCTGGTTGGATTCCGCAGAGAAAAATAAGCCCGGGCCTGACCCAATCATGAGAGAAAATCGGCCAAAAATAGATTCGCGCACCACTCCGAGTTCGAACATCGGGACAGGGCGGCACCGTCAGACAATTTACTCAACGCTACAACAACAACAGCAACAAAAAAATACGAAAAAATCTCCGCTGAAAATTTATATCGTGCCCAATAAATCACTAAAACAAAAATTGTAAAAATTAATTATCCCATTCATATTTCGTTAACATACGCATTTGTCAAAAACATGCAATTAAAAAAGAAAATATGAAAGGTAGACAGATTTTTCATTTGCGTTCTGCTTTTTCAAGGAAGTTCTCCAAAAGCAAGGAAGCCAAAGCAGGTACATTTCGCTTGGGATCTTCGTTGGCTCATGTTCTCTTCATTGCTTTAAAATTTTTTAAAAATTAGGATAGTAATATATTTTGTCATTTTTTGAAACCATTCCCGAGAGTTTTCTCCGTACGGTGTTATAAAATATAACATTGGATGGCTGAGGTATATAATACATATCAGCTGATAAAAACCTCATTTTCAACCCCTAAAAGTCTTTATTTTCGGCAAAATGTGGATTCCTTTTAAATAATCACGAAAATTTCAAACATGGCTGTACGAATTTCGAATAAATTGTTCGCGATTACAATTCTTTATAACACATTCCCAATAAAAAAATATTTTATATCGTTTTTATTACACATGTAAAAACTTTGGCTCTTATTATCAGATGTTTACGTTGTATATTCATATTTAAATTTTTCAAGTCGAATATCTCTAATTATATTCTTAGAATATCACAAAAATAGGTTTTGAAATATGTCCTCATTATATGTCTAGTACTTTCTGAAGTTACGGCGATTTTTCTTTTTACTAAAGTGAATTATTCAAACTCTGTCTAGAGAACCAGCCAGTTCATAAATCTATGTGAAAAGTTTTCTTATTTTTTAATGTAAACAAACTGAAATACCATTGAATTATTATCCAGCTCTATTTGAAATTTGTTGGCACGATTCAGTTATTCTTTTTAAATCTTTTATTTTTATATTGAATATTTTAAAACATAAGTAAAAAGCATATTTTATAGATTATTTTATTAAAAATGAAGTAAAATGAAGTAAAAATAAAGTAAACTTTTTAAAGATGACTTATAATATTGGCTAGTAGTATAATAGTTTAATATAATGGTTTGTTATATGTTGTTACCATAATTGTTTTTTCTATCTCCAGCGTAAAGTAAATTCCCGAATAAAACGAATAGATGACAAGAAAATTAATAGATTGCATTTTATTAGGAAAAAAAGAAATTCCTTCAAATTGTAAAACAAAGTAAAAATCATGTTTGTAATTTTTAAGAGGTAGAATTTTTTAATACAGCGAATTTTAGAATAGTAGAATTTATAGAATTCAATAAGGCGGATATTAGTGTTAGTAAATAGTGATAGTAAAAGTATTTGTAAAAATGAAGAACTTGCGAACCCCGAATGTATTTAACACATTTTAAAGGACAAGAGAAGCAAATTTAAACTATGTAAATAATTAAATATGGAGGATTTTTTAGTTATATTTTTTATGTATTTAAATTACTTCTAAACATGGCCAAACTTGATTTTTGTTTTTAACTTACTCTTTAATAATTGCCGATTACTGTGTAAAAATTCGCATTTATATAATTCGCAATATGCATTTTTGGCTGAGTTATATCATGTTTAAACAAAACTCTACCATTGAATACCGGTTTTGCCAACTAAGTCCCTTTTTTATTATGATCTTAATTTTTGATATTATCATCGATATTAATTTTTGTCCTATTTAATCACGGACTGTCTGTTACAAAATAAAAAAAAACTATGCAGAAATTCTGGTATGATTGTAGTTTTTTTTTTTTTTTTTTTTTTTTTTTAAATAAAGTAACGGACTAAGTTGGCGACAGTGTTGAATCACATTATTATATGCAACTTTAAAGCGAGTTTATTAAAATGACGAGTCCCGAATTTTGGTGAAATGTTACACTGAAACCGTTAAACAAAGTTTGATAAAATTGTAATAATGCACGAATTTTTTGACCGTCTACATGCTAAAAAAAGTTGAATTTTGAAACAAAAAACTGAATTTGAAAACTATGCAATGCACATTTGAGAATTTTTATTATTTAAATATAATGTAATCAAACGTTTTTTGCAAATATTTTGGCTTTAGCATGTAACCTGTCTGAAATTTCATACATTTTTACAATTTCGTGAACTTATATTAAACAACGCCAAAAAAAAGTTTGAATAAAGTATGTGGTTTACTTTTAGCGTCTATCTGAAGTGCGCTATAACTCGGATAATAATGAGAATTTTCAAAAGTGAAATAATGATTTTTTTTTCTCAGTGTTCAGAAATTAAGGAATGACAATTGATTTTTAGAATGTTTAGAAGGTACTGTTCTACCTTAACGCATTCGCGACGAGCGTCCTTTACAGAATTTTATATTTAAATCTCCAGTTTTTCAAATTAGAAATGTTTGCCTAGTTTAATCGCATAACTAACTGCTTTGATTAAATAATACAAAATCTGCAATTAAAAATTACTGGCAGGAATAAACAAGGATTTTGAGCACTTTAAGTATCACGTATTCGCAATGCTCGTCACGAAAGGGTTAATGAGTGATGTTATCATGTTTGACACATGTGCTATCAAAAAATAATAGAGGAAAATAACATTTTATGTCCCATCCTCAGTATGTGGATTTATAACATGCAAAAATATTTAATTATATATATTTTTTTTACTTATAGGTGTCTGGGGCAAATGAATGTTTTCCATAGAAAAACAAAATAATAATAATAATAATAATGAATTACAATGTTTTATTGCATTGAAAAATGCCTACTGCATTATCTAAATATAATAAACTTGAAACTATTCAATTCCATTGGTATCGAAACTAAAAATATCTAATTTTTTATTTGTAAAATTTTCATTTAAAGGAGCAATAGGATATTAATCACTGTAAAAAATTTCCAACCCTTTTCCGTTTCGTAAAAGATAAATTTTCTTTACGATACGGAAAACAACCGATAAAATAATTATTCCGAATCACAACAGAAAGGTTTTCTACAGTCATAAAAATAATCTATTTATATCGGATTAGTTTCCGAAAGGATGGAAAACAGCTCTCTCCGGACTTACTGCGCAGTCTCGCTCTCTGCTGACGTATGAAAGGCGTTGCGTCACGTGATTGATAACAGAACAGAATCGAGTTTTTGGATGAAGATGGGCGCCATGTTTTTAAATATTGGACAACTGCTCTACGTACTTCTAACTTCGCAATAGTTTTACCTCTGGTAGGAGTCTGGTTTTTGCGGAGTAAGACAGCTGTATAGGAATAAAAAGCTGCTCACCGGGCCCATGGGCCAAACCAACAACAACAACAACAACAACTTCGCAATGGTAAGTACTAAAATTTATGTGATTTTTAATATTTTGGATTTGATATGTACATATACTTATAGTGCATGATTATCAAATCGAATAACATGTTTAAGGAGCTGCGTAGCCTGAAATAAAATGCATGTTATCTTATTTCTCGCTCAGTTTATTTTTTATGAGAAAAATATCCCCGAAGTAAAAAATATTTTGATGGGCCAGAAATTTCTAACTTAGATATTATCTTAATAAAACTTATTTTTTGTAGGCTGTTTTTTTAAATAGTTTTTAACTTATTATAAATTAAATTCCTTGTTTATTTGTTTAATTCTGTAAGACATCCAGTGTTGAATTCAGGGGGTGGGAAGACAGTCCCCCCCCCCGGAGCATTGAAATGTCCCCCCGGAAGATTTCACATTTTATGCTTTTAATAGTCAAAAAGTGCAATCCCCCCCGGAACTCTATAATATCCCCCCCCCGGAACCACAGAAATCCCTCCCGGAGAAAAATGTCTGAATTCAACACTGAAGACATCAATAACATACCTATGATCTTAAAATAAATTGATGATATTTTTCTATGTTCGATGCTATATCAGAATCATATTGTCTTTTTTCAGGTACTGCATTATTATAGAATCAATTTTACATTTTATTATTTGTAGGGATGTAACGAATAGTGATTTGGCCGAATAGCCGAATACCGAATATTCGGCCAAGTTTTAGCCGAATACGGAATATTCGGCGGCCGAATACTGACTTTAAAAAAAAATTATTTTATTTGTTTAGTTATTTTTTTTTCCAATTTTAAAATCAAAAATTAAATTAAGGACTAATTGAAATAAATTTTTTGTTTGAGTGTTCAAAAATCATAACAGCTGAATGTATGTAAGCACGGTATAAAGTGAACGTTTGTTTTCTGAAGCTGGTAATATATATGAAACCAAACGAAACAGACTTCTTCCTGAAAATGCTGAAAAGTTATTTTTGCATCACAATTTCAGGCTTTACAGTGATAAATAATTTTGTTACCCCTGTATGTTATTTTGAAGTAACTCATTAAATGTTTTTTTCAGTATAGGTAATAGTTTTTTTCTTTTCAATGTATCAAACTCATTAGTTCGTTTAATCAACATCTAATGTTTAATTTTTAATTAGTAAAGTAATTATATAGTCATATATTTATTATTTAAAAGTAAAACTAAAAGCTAGAAAAATGATTTAATTTGTGAAAGATTAAGCATTTTTACAAGACAGTAAAATATTTGTTTTTAATATTTATGAATTTTATTGCTTAAGAAACTTATCATCATTATAAATCAGATTAAAAAAATAGATATAAAGTTAATTTTTTTTAATTCTCTGATGAGAGAGAGAGAGAGAGAGAGAGAGAGAGAGATTTAAACTTTAAATGCAGTATATATTTTGCATTTTAATGTAAAATAAATTAATGTTGCAATACTTACTTAAATTCATATGATGCCTAAATATGCAGCAAGAAAAATATTTTTTGTTTATGTAATTTCATTATATACAGTTATTTATAAGTTGTCATGAAGCTTTAAAATTGAGTAAATATTAGGATTTAATTTTCTTATTATAATTAATGTATTTAGATATCATTCTTTAATATTGTTTGTTAAAAATATTTAAAATCACATTTTTTTTTCTGGAACTTATTAAACCAAATATCTTAGAATATTCGGCCAAATAAGCAAGTATTCGACAATATATCTAAATATATTCGGCTACAGGTATTCGGCAGAATATCTGTTCAATATTCGGCAAAAGGGCCGAATAAGCCGAATACCGAATAGTGGTCGAATATTCTTTACATTCCTAATTATTTGTAGTGTATTAAAATTCAATTGAAGAGGCCATGATTTAAATTCTATAATGTTAGTTAATAAATTGAGAACTTTATGTTAGAACGATATAATGAAATTTATATTGGTATATGGTAAAATAAATTTCAGTATTCTTTGCATATCAGACAAAATTTTAGTTGTAACAAACGTAAAGTTGAATATGCTGAATATCTTGAGGTTGATATTATCTATATTCATGCTGTAAAAGCTTGCATGCAGAAGCTTACATCTTGGGCAGCAGAGATCAACTGCCTCGCCCTGGATATTCAAGTTTAATTGGCTAAATTTTATTTTTCTTACATTATTTTGAAAATAAAAAATGACATTTAATCTTTTCTAATAATTTAAAGTAAACAGAAAAAGAAAAAAAGCAAACAGGGAATTTTTGTCAGTAGAGATGGATGGGGGAGATCTCCACTGCTGAACATCATGTCACATGTGGAAAGGAAGACAATTTTTTGTTCTGATTTTTATTTCGTGCTCATGTCTTGAAAAATTATATTGAATGGGCTTCAGGGAGAATAAACCCTCAAAAGGCTTGAATTTTTTTTATTTCAAAAATATAAAGCTTCAATTCTTCATTCATACATTAAAAAAAAAAAAGTGGTGTTTTAGCAAAAAAAATGTCTTACTTGATTTTATTTCATATTTCTGCTTTCATTTAACTAAATCTTGTCATGTATTTAAATGCACGTGTTAATACTGTTCAAATTTCAAGAAATAAAAAATGTTCAAAAGAGTCATGATGTCAACATATAAATCATAAATGTCACTAGAACCCAACTTTAAACTTCAGAGTCCTAGGCACAGCATTTTTGCGTGCCCTTCCAAGCACTACTCTTAAGTAATCTCAAAGCTTAGAATTTTTGTGATACGTCCTCATCCAATCATTTCTTCCAGGGCTGTGGAGTCTGAGTATAAGTCAGGCACGTTTTTTTTTTCGTTTTTTTTTTTTTTTTTTTGTGGGGGGGGGGGGGGGGGAGATTCGGTGTCGCTAAAAAACTGGCCGACTTGACTCAGTCTCTAGCTTGTTTTTTGGACAATTCAAATTGAAATTAAATTAATTATATCTGATTTTAAATTTATAAACTGAATTATTATTTTTATTTTGGGACTATATACCGCATAGATGAAAACTGTTTTTAATTAAAAACTGTCGTTGATATTTTCCATTTAGTATACAGTCTTTTCACTCAGCTTTTTGGGGTTTGCAGAACCCGAGGTAACGCAAAAATTGAAAATTCTGCTACTTTTGGAGTCTACAGAACCCGAAATATCATTGTAATAGAAACCTTTTTTAGCTCCCAGTCTGTCAAAGCCAGAAAGGGGGGCTAATTCGCCACCCCCTTAATTTAGATAAATAGGTTTTTCATACAGAGTTATCCGATTTCAATTTTTGAAATTTTGTATATAGGTTGATTCTGATAAGGCGGTTCCTTGATTAGTTATGGAGGTCCATTGGTTAAATATAAAGGGGGAGGGAACGGGGGCTGATAGCCCCCTTAATTTAGATAAAGGGTTTTTTATGCAGAATTATCCGATTTGTTTGAAATTTTGTATATAGGTTCATTCTGATAAGGCGCTTCCCTGATCAGTTTTGAGGGTTTATTGGTTAAGTATAAAGGGGAACGGGGGGCTAATCCCCCCTAATTTAGATAAAAGCGTTTTTCATGCAAAATTACCCAATTTGCTTCAAATTTTGCATAAAGCTTCATTGTGAAAAAGCGCTTCCCTCATTAGTTTTGGAGGTTCATTAGTTAAGTTTAAAGAGGGAAACGGTGGTTAATACCCTCCTCCTTAATTTAAATAATTGGGTTTTTTATGCAGAATTATCCGATTTGTTTCGAATTTTGTATATAGGTTAATTGTGATAAGGCGCTTCCCCTTATCAATTTTGGTTATTCATTGATTAAGTATAAAGGGGGGAACGGTGTCCAATCCCCCTTAATTTAGATAAATGGGTTTTTAATGCAGAATTATCCAATTTGCTTCAAATTTTGTATATAGGTTCATTGTTAAAAGCCGCTTCCCTGATTAGTTTTGGGGGTTCATTGGTAAGTATAAAGGGGGGAACGGGGACTAATCCCCTCTAAGCTGACACCCCCTTAATTTAGATAAATGGGTTTTCCATGCGGAAATATCTGATTTGTTTCAAATTTTGCATATAGGTTCATTCTGATAAGGCGGTACCCTGCTCAGTTTTAGGGGTTCATTGGTTAAGCTTAAAGGAGGGAACAGGGACTAATCCCCTCTAATTTAGGTAAATGGGTTTTTCATGCAGAATTACACAATTTTCTTCAAATTTTGTATATAGCTTCATTGTGATAAGGTGCGTCCCTCATTAATTTTGGGAGTTATTTCGTTCAGCATAAAGAGGGGAACGAGGGCTAATCCCCCCATAATTTAGATAAATGGGGTTTTTATGCAGAATTATCGTATTTGCTAAAAATTTTGTATATAGGTTCCTTCTAATAAGTCGCTTCCCTGATTAGTTTTGGGGGTTCTTTGGTTAAAGATACAGGGGCAACTGGGGGCTAATGGGTTTTTCATGCAGAATTATCCGATTTGTTTCAAATTTTGTATATATGTTCATTCTGATAAGGCGCTTCCCTGATCAGTTTTGGGGTTCATTAGTTAAGTATAAAGAGGAGAACGGTGGCTAATCCCCTCCCCCTTAATTTAGATAAATGTGTTTTTATGCACAATTATCTGATTTGTTTCAAATTTTGTATATAGGTTAATTGTGATAAGACGTTTCCCCATATCAATTTTGGAGGTCGATTGATTAAGTATAAAGGGGGAAACGGTGTCCAATCACCCCCTTAATTTAGATAAATGGGGTTTTTTATGCAGAATTATCCGATTTGTTTCAAATTTTGTATATAGGTTCATTCTGATAAGGCGCTTCCCTGATCAGTTTTGGGGTTCATTAGTTAAGTATAAAGAGGAGAACGGTGGCTAATCCCCTCCCCCTTAATTTAGATAAATGTGTTTTTATGAACAATCTGATTTGTTTCAAATTTTGTATATAGGTTAATTGTGATAAGACGTTTCCCCATATCAATTTTGGAAGTCGATTGATTAAGTATAAAGGGGGAAACGGTGTCCAATCACCCCCTTAATTTAGATAAATGGGGTTTTTTATGCAGAATTATCCGATTTGTTTCAAATTTTGTATATAGGTTCGTTCTGATAAGGCGCTTCCCTGATCAGTTTTGGGGTTCATTAGTTAAGTATAAAGAGGAGAACGGTGGCTAATCCCCTCCCCCTTAATTTAGATAAATGTGTTTTTATGCACAATTATCTGATTTGTTTCAAAATTTGTATATAGGTTAATTGTGATAAGACGTTTCCCCATATCAATTTTGGAGGTCGATTGATGAAGTATAAAGGGGGAAACGGTGTCCAATCACCCCCTTAATTTAGATAAATGGGGTTTTTTATGCAGAATTATCCGATTTGTTTCAAATTTTGTATATATGTTCATTCTGATAAGGCGCTTCCCTGATCAGTTTTGGGGTTCATTAGTTAAGTATAAAGAGGAGAACGGTGGCTAATCCCCTCCCCCTTAATTTAGATAAATGTGTTTTTATGCACAATTATCTGATTTGTTAGCAAATTTTGTATATAGGTTAATTGTGATAAGACGTTTCCCCATATCAATTTTGGAGGTCGATTGATTAAGTATAAAGGGGGAAACGGTGTCCAATCACCCCCTTAATTTAGATAAATGGGGTTTTTTATGCAGAATTATCCGATTTGTTTCAAATTTTGTATATAGGTTCATTCTGATAAGGCGCTTCCCTGATCAGTTTTGGGGTTCATTAGTTAAGTATAAAGAGGAGAACGGTGGCTAATCCCCTCCCCCTTAATTTAGATAAATGTGTTTTTATGAAAAATCTGATTTGTTTCAAATTTTGTATATAGGTTAATTGTGATAAGACGTTTCCCCATATCAATTTTGGAGGTCGATTGATTAAGTATAAAGGGGGAAACGGTGTCCAATCACCCCCTTAATTTAGATAAATGGGGTTTTTTATGCAGAATTATCCGATTTGTTTCAAATTTTGTATATAGGTTCATTCTGATAAGGCGCTTCCCTGATATGTTTTGGGGTTCATTGGTTAAGTATAAAGAGGAGAACGGTGGCTAATCACCCCTAATTTAGATAAATAGGTTTTTAATGCAAAATTACCCAATTTGCTTCAAGTTTTGTATAAAGCTTCATTGTGATAAGGCGCTTCCCTCATTAGTTTTGGGGGTTCATTTGCTAAGTGTAAAGAGGGGAACGGTGGCTAATTCCCCCCCCCCCTTAATTTAGATAAATGGATTTTTATGCAGAATTATCCGATTTGCTTCAAATTTTGTATATAGGTTAATTGTGATAAGACGCTTCCCTATATCAGTTTTGGGGGTCCTTGATTAAGTATAAACAACAGAACGGTTTCCAATCGCCCCCTTAATTTAGATAAATGGGTTTTTAATGCAGAATTATCCAATTTGCTTCATATTTTGTACATAGGCTCATTGTGATAAGTCGCTTCCCTGATTAGTTTTGGGGGTTCATTGGTTAAGTATAAAGGAGAAACCAGGGTCTAATCCCCCCTCTTAATTTAAATAAATGGTTTTTTTTATTCAGAATTATCCGATTTGCTTCAAATTTTTTTATATAGGTTAATTGTGATAAGACGCTTCTCCTTATCAGTTTTGGGGGTTCATTGATTAAGCATAAAGGGGGAACTGTGTCCAATCCCCCCTTAATTTAGATAAATGGGTTTTTAATGCAGAATTATCCGATTTGTGTCAAATTTTGTATATAGGTTCATTCTGATAAGGCGCTTCCCTGATCAGTTTTGGGGGTTCATTGGTTAAGTATAAAGGGTAGGGAAGGGAGGCAAATCCCCCTCCTTAAATTAGATAAATGGGTATTTCATGCAGAATTATCCGATTTGCTTCAAATTTTGTAAATAGGTTCAATGTGACAAGTTGCTTCTCTGTTTAGTTTTGGGGGTTCATTGGTTAAGTATAGAAAGGGGGAACAAGGTCCAATCCCTCCCTTAATTTAGATAAATATGTTTTTCATGCAGAATTATCCAATTTGCTTCACATTTTGTATATAGGTTCATTGTTATAAGGCGCTTCCTTGATTAGTTTCGGGGGTTCAATGGTAAAGTATAAAGGGGGGAACGGAGAGCTGACACCCCCTTAATTTAGATAAATGGGTTTTCCATGCGGAAATATCTGATTTGTTTCAAATTTTGCATATAGGTTCATTCTGATAAGGCGGTACCCTGCTCAGTTTTAGGGGTTCATTGTTTAAGCTTAAAGGAGGGAACAGGGACTAATCCCCTCTAATTTAGGTAAATGGGTTTTTCATGCAGAATTACACAATTTTCTTCAAATTTTGTATATAGCTTCATTGTGATAAGGTGCGTCCCTCATTAATTTTGGGAGTTATTTCGTTCAGCATAAAGAGGGGAACGGGGGCTAATCCCCCCATAATTTAGATAAATGGGGGTTTTATGCAGAATTATCGTATTTGCTAAAAATTTTGTATATAGGTTCCTTCTAATAAGTCGCTTCCCTGATTAGTTTTGGGGGTTCTTTGGTTAAAGATACAGGGGGAACTGGGGGCTAATGGGTTTTTCATGCAGAATTATCCGATTTGTTTCAAATTTTGTATATATGTTCATTCTGATAAGGCGCTTCCCTGATCAGTTTTGGGGTTCATTAGTTAAGTATAAAGAGGAGAACGGTGGCTAATCCCCTCCCCCTTAATTTAGATAAATGTGTTTTTATGCACAATTATCTGATTTGTTTCAAATTTTGTATATAGGTTAATTGTGATAAGACGTTTCCCCATATCAATTTTGGAGGTCGATTGATTAAGTATAAAGGGGGAAACGGTGTCCAATCACCCCCTTAATTTAGATAAATGGTGTTTTTTATGCAGAATTATCCGATTTGTTTCAAATTTTGTATATAGGTTCATTCTGATAAGGCGCTTCCCTGATCAGTTTTGGGGTTCATTAGTTAAGTATAAAGAGGAGAACGGTGCCTAATCCCCTCCCCCTTAATTTAGATAAATGTGTTTTTATGAACAATTATCTGATTTGTTTCAAATTTTGTATATAGGTTAATTGTGATAAGACGTTTCCCCATATCAATTTTGGAGGTCGATTGATTAAGTATAAAGGGGGAAACGGTGTCCAATCACCCCCTTAATTTAGATAAATAGGGTTTTTATGCAGAATTATCCGATTTGTTTCAAATTTTGTATATAGGTTCATTCTGATAAGGCGCTTCCCTGATCAGTTTTGGGGTTCATGTTGTGGAGTTTTGGGGTTCTTTCTAAAACACAACTTACTTAAACTTAAAAAGCTCATTTATTACTCAATCTTCACTTGACAATTAAATATTTAGAAAAAAATAAGTATACCCTGATTAGCTCCACTGAAATCTGTTGCCATGGAAAAGGTAGCAAATTATATTAAACTAATCAAAATATCAAAACTTAAGAATCCGAATAGGTTAATACAACAATGATAATTTTGAACTCATCATTTTAAGACAATATTAAATGTAGTAAGGGGCAACAGATTTCTAAATCAAGTAGCATACTGGATTGCATAAAGGACACCCAACTCCACTCCAACCCGATCAAGCTCAGATCTCCATACACATTAAATTAACAAAAGTGTAATCATCATATAATTTGGAAAAATGCAGACAACCTGAAATTCCTCCAATATGAGGACCAAAAGGGGAAAGAGTTAAATCCGTTAATAGAATAGGGATATGATGATGTACTAAAATTTTAGAACAACCATAGAGATTCTGAACAAGATCCGATCGGTTAACCAAGAATCGTATAGTGGTGTATAATGACTGGATATTTTTTTTTTTTTTTTTTTTTTTTTTTTTTTTTTTACTTTTTAAAATAAAACTATTTTGGTGTATATTTTAGAAAAACAATGTTTCTGAAAGAGGAGAGTTAAAGCTTAATTTAACATTTTATGAAATTAAATTTAATATTACTGTTTCACTTATTAATCTATCCATCCTTAAATCAAGATCAAAAATACGATTGTATAACATTGAGTGAACTTCAATTTATGTTCATTAAAACAGTCAGTTATGAATTTAAACTTAAGAAATTTTAAAGTCCTAATTTAATAAAGTTGAATTTTCTCTCCCTTTTTTTTTTTTTTTAATTAATCACAGAAAGGTTAGGCCATTCTTATAGGTCTACTGTGAATATAAAAAATTAATTATTTAGAGATTTATACAAAGAAAAACATACCAACTTTGATAATAAAAAAAAAAAAAAACACACAATTTATTTGAACATTTAAAATAATGAAGCAACTAAGTTATCAAAAATAATCTTAATAAAACAATATAACAGCTGATCTTTTAAGTTGAAACCACTCACTGGTTACTTTTAAATTACACATCATATTTTTAAAATTACCATCATATTACCATTTAATGGTCGTTCAAACATACAAACATTATATATTAACCTACAGACTATTTCTGTTCATAATGTTTATTCTTATTGAAATTATCCAAAGATATTCATTTCACTTTTAAACTCTGGTATAGCAAACATATTTTTTTTTTTTTTTTTTTTTTTTAAAGAGGTACAAATAAATAAAAAGAAAAACTATGCAAATAGTACTTACAACAGGTAGAGAGTTCTACAATTTTAGTCAATGGGCACTTAGGAGCATTTCCTCCTTTTTCAAAATCTGATGAAGCACTTAAGCTGGAGTATTCAGGCTGGGGAAAATTTCAGACGTGGTTTCAAGCTAACATTCATCAATCCTCTCATCTCACTGCATCACTTGCCATCAACTACTAGGTCCATCATCTAGTCCGGAGAGGAAAATCGTTCTACGGTCCAGAACTTCACCGTCGGAGTCAGTAATTTCACCTTCCTGAAGCATGTGTTTTATTCGAAGATAGCCATCACCGTAACTCAGAACACTACGACTTCTAACGACCGGTTTAGTTCAATATCTATGATCACTTCTGATGGTTAAGAAGTCATAATCTTGGAGCGCCACTACGCCAAAAAAAAAAATAGGCTACACATATCTTCTTCTTAATTTCTCGTTAACAGTTATAGATCCGCAATTCGAAAATGCCCTTATAGCCTCTTTTCATCATAACATCATGATTTAGGATGGTTAATGTAGGGCCATCAATGCCCCACTCTCAAAAAAAAAATCTTCCAGAAACCTGTCCGCCTTCAACAACTTCGCGATCCAGCCCACAGGCCAATCTTCGAGCCCCGTAATAAGTCGAATTTTTTTTACGAGTCAAACGACAGGTCTCTTGGCCAAGCAACAAGTGTCGTAAACATTCATTCTCCCGCGCTGCTTGAAAAACGGGAGCGATCCACTCTGCCAGGGGTACGGGAATGGAAACAAAAGGAAAAATGGACTCATCGTGAAGACTACAGCTTGCCGCTCCACTCTGCCGGCCGCTTCATGGGGGAAGGAAACCATGCATCACCCCCATGGCGTGTGCTGAAGGGGGGTCCTGTTAGCCTCTGTTTACATGGGCGCCAGCTATCCGCCTGATAGCAGAGCCAATTGAAGCCTGACGTAAACTTACAAAGCCTAATTGCGTGTATAGTACACTCATAAGATAACGTAATTCTTATACAGGGCGGTCGGTCATTCTTATATCAAAGTCAGACTAGATGACTCCAAATTTTTCACCTGTGCAGTCTACTGACAAAACATCCCTCCCTTGCTGTCTGCTTTTCGTATTTGAAAAACAGGAAGCTACGTTAGACTATAAACGCTGAAATTACTTTGCAAAAAGAAAAAGAAAGAAGAAAAAATAAAAACTGATTTTATTATAATTATTACAATTACTTTTATTTATTTAAATTTTTATTAGAAACAGAAAAAAAGAGTGCTTTTAAATAAATGTTGAGAAAGTGATTTAAATAATTAATGTAGATTAAAAAAAAAAAAATTTGTTGAAACCAACCGTAACATTCATTAGTTAAGTATAAAGAGGAGAACGGTGGCTAATCCCCTCCCCCTTAATTTAGATAAATGTGTTTTTATGCACAATTATCTGATTTGTTTCAAATTTTGTATATAGGTTAATTGTGATAAGACGTTTCCCCATATCAATTTTGGAGGTCGATTGATTAAGTATAAAGGGGGAAACGGTGTCCAATCACCCCCTTAATTTAGATAAATGGGGTTTTTTATGCAGAATTATCCGATTTGTTTCAAATTTTGTATATAGGTTCATTCTGATAAGGCGCTTCCCTGATCAGTTTTGGGGTTCATTAGTTAAGTATAAAGAGGAGAACGGTGGCTAATCCCCTCCCCCTTAATTTAGATAAATGTGTTTTTATGAACAATCTGATTTGTTTCAAATTTTGTATATAGGTTAATTGTGATAAGACGTTTCCCCATATCAATTTTGGAGGTCGATTGATTAAGTATAAAGGGGGAAACGGTGTCCAATCACCCCCTTAATTTAGATAAATGGGGTTTTTTATGCAGAATTATCCGATTTGTTTCAAATTTTGTATATATGTTCATTCTGATAAGGCGCTTCCCTGATCAGTTTTGGGGTTCATTAGTTAAGTATAAAGAGGAGAACGGTGGCTAAACCCCTCCCCCTTAATTTAGATAAATGTGTTTTTATGCACAATTATCTGATTTGTTTCAAATTTTGTATATAGGTTAATTGTGATAAGACGTTTCCCCATATCAATTTTGGAGGTCGATTGATTAAGTATAAAGGGGGAAACGGTGTCCAATCACCCCCTTAATTTAGATAAATGGGGTTTTTTATGCAGAATTATCCGATTTGTTTCAAATTTTGTATATAGGTTCATTCTGATAAGGCGCTTCCCTGATCAGTTTTGGGGGTTCATTAGTTAAGTATAAAGAGGAGAACGGTGGCTAATCCCCCCATCCCTTAATTTAGATAAATGTGTTTTTATGCACAATTATCTGATTTGTTTCAAATTTTGTATATAGGTTAATTGTGATAAGACGTTTCCCCATATCAATTTTGGAGGTTGATTGATTAAGTATAAAGGAGGAAACGGTGTCCAATCATCCCTTTAATTTAGATAAATGGTTTTTTTTATGCAGAATTATCCGATTTGTCTCAAATTTTGTATATAGGTTCATTCTAATAAGGCGCTTCCCTGATCAGTTTTGGGGGTTCATTGGTTAAGTATAAAGGGGGAACAGGGGCTAATCACTTAGATAAATGGGTTTTTAATGCAAAATTACCCAATTTGCTTCAAGTTTTGTATAAAACTTCATTGTGATAAGGCGCTTCCCTCATTAGTTTTGGGGGTTCATTTGCTAAGTGTAAAGAGGGGAACGGTGGCTAATTCCCCCCCCCCTTAATTTAGATAAATGGATTTTTATGCAGAATTATCCGATTTGCTTCAAATTTTGTATATAGGTTAATTGTGATAAGACGCTTCCCTATATTAGTTTTGGGGGTCCTTGATTAAGTATAAACAACCGAACGGTTTCCAATCGCCCCCTTAATTTAGATAAATGGGTTTTTAATGCAGAATTATCCAATTTGCTTCATATTTTGTACATAGGCTCATTGTGATAAGTCGCTTCCCTGATTAGTTTTGGGGGTTCATTGGTTAAGTATAAAGGAGAAACCAGGGGGCCAATCCCCCCTCTTAATTTAAATAAATGGTTTTTTTTATTCAGAATTATCCGATTTGCTTCAAATTTTTTATATAGGTTAATTGTGATAAGACGCTTCTCCTTATCAGTTTTGGGGGTTCATTGATTAAGCATAAAGGGGGAACTGTGTCCAATCCCCCCTTAATTTAGATAAATGAGTTTTTAATGCAGAATTATCCGATTTGTGTCAAATTTTGTATATAGGTTCATTCTGATAAGGCGCTTCCCTGATCAGTTTTGGGGGTTCATTGGTTAAGTATAAAGGGTAGGGAAGGGAGGCAAATCCCCCTCCTTAAATTAGATAAATGGGTATTTCATGCAGAATTATCCGATTTGCTTCAAATTTTGTAAATAGGTTCAATGTGACAAGTTGCTTCTCTGTTTAGTTTTGGGGGTTCATTGGTTAAGTATAGAAAGGGGGAACAAGGTCCAATCCCTCCCTTAATTTAGATAAATATGTTTTTCATGCAGAATTATCCAATTTGCTTCACATTTTGTATATAGGTGCATTGTTATAAGGCGCTTCCTTGATTAGTTTCGGGGGTTCAATGGTAAAGTATAAAGGGGGGATCGGGAGGCTAATCTCCCCTCCTTAATTTAGATAAATGGGGTTTTCATACAGAATTATCCGATTTGCTTCAAATTTTGTATATAGGTTCAGTTTGATAAGGTGTTTCCCTGATCAGTTTTGAAGTTTAATTGGTGAAGTATAAAGAGAGGGAACGGGGCTATTCTCCAGCCTCTAATTTAAAGAAATGGGTTTTCATGCAGAACCGGTAAATTTTTACTTTATAAAAAACATGAGTTTTTTTTGTTGTTGATGCTAAATGAAATTTATTTGGATTTATTAAAGAAAGGACAAAGTGTTTTGAAAGGAATATTAAACGAAACCCTTTGAGCGATGTTCGATCACACTTACCCACTAGTTCTATTATATTACTGTGGCACCATTTTTTTTCATTTAATGCTGATCGTGAAATCCCATGGTAACCTATGTAAATTTTAAAGAGGTAGTAAATTCCCTTATACAATTATCAAAATATAGCTTTCACCAGCAGGAAGCAGATGTCCAATGTGCATCTTTAAATTAACATTTTTAAATTGTACATTTTAAAAATTTTCCTTAATTTTTAAGTATTTTTAAAACTTATGAAATTTGAAATTTTTACTTAAAGGAAAATTTTCAAATTTTATGCTCTTAAAAATACTTATCGCTGAAGACGAAGAGTCCTCTTAATCATTCATTGCTGTTGTGCTGTTTTTGTCCCATTAAATATACATGATCACTAGAAATTAGTAAAATAAAAATATATTAATATTATTATTGTTATTATTGCAGGATAATACTGCAGTGATCAGTGTCGCATTCCAGCTAGAGCATATCATCCTTGCTTAGTAGCGAATGATGATGTAAGAAAGGAAATCATGCTGTTCGCGAATAACATTGATGGTTTGACAGTTTTTTCGGAGAAATGTCCTAGGACAATTTTGTTTTGGTAGCATCATATTGTGTAATCAATTAAGGCCTGGAATAAATTAAAGAATCTATGCCTACTTTTTTACTAAGTGCAGCTATTCGGAGGCAAGAACTGTCAATGGAAGTAATATCAGTATTGCTGTAATTTTTATTCATTATAACATTTTGATTTATATTTTTGTTGCAAATAAATGTTATTTTTCAGTATAAATGTTTGTTTTATTTTTTCTGTCTTTCGTAGTTAGCCAAAAAAAAAAAAAAAAAAAAAGAAATCGAGTAACTTATATATATTTTTTTAAATAGTATTTTGTTAGTATGTGCAATTTAATGTTTGTGCAGATTAAATGCGATTGATTTATTTTACTAAGTTTAAGTTTAAAAAAAATAGCACATACACATTTGCGAAGTCAGATTTTTTATTAAATAGACACTTATTTTTTATATATTTTTCCTGAATTATTTGTAATTTTTAATATTCTTCTATTAAGTGATCTGCCATTGAAGAATAAAAGACTCACAAACATTTCTTTCTTTGTCATTAATGATGATAAAAATTTGACTTTAAATATACATAAATTTTTACAGGCAACTGGACTTCATAAATATAGTAAAATAAATATAGGTCAGTCAACAGTATATTTATTGATATTTATGTAGATATCTCATGACTTCATTGTGCACATGTAAATAACAAATGGTTCAATATTCCAACGTAATTTATTTATGGAAAGATTCGGAAAATAAAGATTGCATGGTAAGTAATATACTTTGAAATGTTATATATATATTTTTTCATACAATTTCAATTACTTGCAAATGTAAACTCATAAATAACTAAAGTTTTAAAATTTTAAAAAAAGGCCTGATTTAATTATTTTTATTTTAAATTCAAATAAATCAAACTTTAATTCACTGTAAACTCTGTAATCGCTTAAGAACTCATAAAGCTGGAAAATTGGTGTTTCTTTTCAAACATTTTAATAACAAGGAATATTTTTTTCATATCCATTGAAATTTATAAAATATAATCATAACCATCTTAAGTGTGTTTAATATATGCTCTAAATTCATTAAATGAATAAAGATATTTGGTCAGAACAAAAAGCTTTAGCTTTTAGTAATGCAGAGTGCATATGCTTTTTATTTTATCAAAGGGGTAATTCAAGGTGGTATATGTATTTTATACAGAATAGGATATCTGTTAAATTGCAGTTTTTGTAAATAAGTGATGACACAAGACAATTTGTTTTATTTATTTCATGTTTTCAAAAGTAAAAGAGAATTCACATTTCTAAATTAAATCTTTTTCTGTAGCTCCATTTTTTTAAACTGTATATTTTTAACTATTTATATGATTAAAATATTTTAATTTAACCAAGTGAATGAGTTTCTATATATTTTTTTAATTTCAAATATATTTAAATGGACACTGCTAATTGTTAATTTTAATTATTTAGTAAAGTTTATTTTACTGTAAAATGTATAATTTTAAAATTGTATTTTGAATTTAAAAAAATAGCTGATTTAAATAATTAAAAATATATATGATTTTTTGATTAAATAAATAATTAAAATCACGAACCCTGTTTTTAAAAAAGATTTTCATTTAGCAAGGCTTTTTGTTATATAATTTTCAGTTGAGCTTCAAGTTCAAAGTCTTGTACATTTTCAAATTGCATGGCTTCTAAAATTTGTTTATCATCAAGCTATTTATTAGGATTAGCTGAATTCTGTATATTCTTATAAGTTACATGGCTTCAAAAGTTTTTAGATTTACTTTATTAATATTACACTGGTGTCCAGAAATTAAGGGACAGTGACCGATTTCAGACGTTTCGTCGATTATCTTACAGAAACTCGTTAGGAAATGCCCGGAATGCCCTTAAGCTTTGAGGATGTAAAGAACATGTTTGACTTGATGTTTTTCAGTGAATATTTTATCGCGAGGACAACTATGGGGGGGGGGATAATAACTTTAATAATAAAATAATATTTTCGATCACCCAAGTAACGAAAAATGCTAAAAATGGTCTGTCACTGTAGTAAATGACTATGTAGGTTCTGTTCAACATTTGTGTGCATTTTTTGTAAGTATAGCATGTATATTCGTGAATATATTAACGTTTCTGTGAAAAATTCAAAAGTTTTTTTTATAACATGCAGAGTTTTCAGCCAAATTTAACACCACTTTCCAAAAACTTGACAAAGAATCGTAGAAATAGTATACTGTGATTAAAATATTAATATATTGAATATTTGATGAGATATAGGTATTTTTATGAAATTAATTTTAACTGCACATGCGCAAACTACAGCAAACATTTTTGTTATGATTTGATAGCTATACTATAGGGCAACTCATATAAAAAGACCATTGAACTATCGTGAAAACTCAAATAGTTACAGCATTGATAAATACATTGATAAATTGAGAAATAAATCTCATATAATTCTATGTTTTAAGCATAACTCAAAAACTACTTACCAACTATCTGTGATTTTGGATTTGCATATTTGAAGCCTCCAGAAATCCACCTCTATTAAAAATTCATAGGTTATTTTTTTTCTTTTTTGAAATGAATTTAAAAATACATTTTTTTGTTATATAAGAGAGAACTAAACATAATCTATACAATTTTAACAAATAGATTTTGAAAATCTTCAAATAAGCGAATCCAAAATTATTATGTCAAGTAGTTTTTGAATTACGCTTAAAAAGCTACCCGCATTGCAATTTGTTTTTCATCAATTGCAAATTATTTTCACATTAAGACTTCCAAATTTTAAACCTTCATATTTCTTAAACCACTTGACCAAGTGATTTCTTGTATCGTATCCTTGGGAGAAATTTACAGAAAAAAAAATGTATAACGTCAAAATTAGGTGTATATATTGAAAAGTTGGAGTTTGGTACAATTTAAGAATGATGACGACCCCCTAAGCTTATTTTTTTAAAACCTATTATTGGAAGAAGATAATTTTCAGTCAAATATGGCTATTTCTGTTTTTTAAGGAGGGGTGGGCAATATTATGATTTAAAAAGAAAGGTTTTGTATGTCCTTTGTTTTAGAAATATAGCTATAGAAATTCTTTCCACCAACAATAAACTTCAAAGTAGTTGCATACACCTCATATGCATAGAACATGTTTCATACTTGTGCTACACCCAGTGGAATAAATTTGAGCTTTTTGAGGATACAGGCTTGTCCCTTTTTTTTAGTAATATTGAACAGTTGTTTGGCACAGTATTGAATTCAGGGGGTGGCCCGCTGGGACCCCCCTGGAACATTGAAATTCCCCCCCCCCCCAGAAGATTTGAGATATTATGCTTTTAATGGTTAAAAAGTGCAATTTCCAAAAAGGAAATATATAATTCCTCCCCCCCCCCTCCCCGCCGGAGCCGCAGAAAAGGCTCTGAATTCAACACTGGTTTAGCATCATCTGAATATTTAGTTATATTATACCCATGAGCGCATCAGTATACTTGTAACAAATAAATAAAATTTCAAGCTGATTCTGTATTGTAAAGAAACTTTTGTTATAAAGAGTAGGACCAATAACAGATGAAAATATTGCTTTTGGACACTGTTTTGATTTCCTTTTATCTCAAATTAAATATTACTCAGAACTTTTTTGAATACATACACACATTTCGTATCATAAAATGCATTTTGTTATCATAAAATGCATTACATGTAATGCATTTTATGATAACAAATACTTAAAATGTGTGTATGTATTCAAAAAAGTTCTTAATAATATTTAATTGAGATAAAAGGAAATCAAAACAGTGTCCAAAAGCAATATTTTCATCTGTTAATGTTCCTACTCTTTAAAACAAAAGTTTCTTTACAATACAGAAAATTTTCCGATCATAATGAAAAAAAATTCCGTAAAGCAAAGAAAAAGTTTCTATTCTACACAGGAATTTTTTATTTTTTCAAGATTAGTTTACTGACTGATTCGGAAAAGTTTCCTTTTTAAAACGGAATACTTTCTATCTATTCTCCCATTCTTCCAAAACGTTTCTTTATGTGAATGGAAAGTTTTCCTTTTTAAATCGGAATACTTTCTATCTATTCTTCCATTCTTCCAAAACGTTTCTTTATGTGAATGGAAAGTTTTCCTTTTTTAAACGGAATACTTTCTATCTATTCTTCCATTCTTCCAAAACGTTTCTTTATGTGAATGGAAAGATTTCCGTAAGACTCAGGAATTTATTCTGTGTCTAAAGATTAGTTTCTGAATCAAACGGGAAAAGTTTCCTGACGGAAAGAAAAAACTTTCGTTTTTTCCGTTTTTTTTTTCCGTGTTGTTTCAGAAAAGTTTCCTGTACTATACGGGCAACTGGAAATCCTATTCCTACCGGAAACTTTTCCGAATTTTTTTTTACAGTGATGTCTGTCAGTAGGGAAAATTTGGAAATATATCGATTTTCGGATTTTGCATTTAGAAAATCCTTGATCCCTTTTACTTGATATTAATTTTACCTCCCCACTTCGTTTAGAATTTTTTTAAATTTCCGATTTGGGAAAAACCATTGTGTCTATTCAATCGTTCTAAAACTTATGCAAAAAATTTCTTCCTGAGGATGTGATGGAAACAATGTGGCCTATATTCAAAGATGTGTTACACCCTGAACTGCTAAAAAAGTTCGTGCATGGGGAATACACAAAATTCTAATGATAGTGTAAACAATATAGTATGATCCCGTATTCCCCAAAAGGACATTTGTACAAACAGAAACATTATAATTTGGTAATTATGAAGCAGTTGAATCTTTCTTGAAGGACGATATAACAAAACTTGAAACACTTTTAAAATTAGGTATAGATCCCGGGGAATACAAGGCATATACTATAAAACGTCTTGATAGAGTACGGGTAATATAAATTAAAAGAAATGAAATGTTTTAAAGATAAACTTTTATTATAATGTACTGATAAGGGAAAAAAATGTTGAAGGACAACTGATTGAAATAAATACCTTTCTAAAATAAAATAAATTAAATTGAAAAAGATATTTTATAAGTTTAGTGGTTTTTTTTAAATAAAAGGGATATACAATTATAAATTCAGCTTCCTGACAAAAGAAATCGATCAACATCCGCTTGAGGATCTACCAACACCCCTTGACCCCTGCGTGGTATTGAAAAAAAAAGCGCATTTACCAACCATGCTTATTTCTGAAGCAATCAATGATTTTCATGTGATCATATGCGTCGACATTTACGTGCCCTTATTTGACAAATGCCCCCTCCCCCCCTAAGGGGTGGCGAAATAAAGTCTATATATTTTTTTTTTCTTACATGGCACGAAAATAAGACAGAATTGGCAACAAAAGTTTGGCAACAAGCGTAGTTTCCAGAGCGAGGATTCTGAGTGGTTTATTGTACGGGCACGTGTTTCATTCCGCAAATCAAAATTCAGAGCCGGATAATTTTTTAAACACACCATCATCTATCGGCTGTTGTATCTGTTTTGGAAGATGTATGTCATTGGTTCATTTTACGGTCACGTGATGCATTTAGCAAATCAGCTACACAGCATTGTACTGTGCTTTTACACACAGCAGAAAACGTGTTTAAGTCTGAGAGATACTGTATTTTTCACGTCGAACGAGTTATATAAGACGGTTCTTGATGTAAACTACCTTATTCCCATGTAGTGCCTTTTTAAATGAATTTAAGCCGTGCTGTACAATATTACAGGTGCAAGGAGTTTTAAATGAATTGTGTTTCCAAGATCATTTTTCCATAGTATTTAAATGATTTATGCCCATTGGTAGCACCAACTAAATGTATTTTTAATTATGTTTTCAACGAAGTTTTCAATTAATTTTTTTTTACATTAAGAAAATTTATCAATTTCATATGTTAAAATGATTTATGCTAGTATTTATATCGGCTGGGTTGCTGCAAGAACAAAAAGGGGCGAGCGAGTGCAGCGGTCTTATTATGAATTGCTTCGCAATTCACGGAGGTTGACGAGCGTTAGCAAGTAGGACGCTGAGCCCCCTAGTTAAAAAAAATACAGTATTGTCATTAGAAATACGTCACACTACAAAAATTAGGTCAATTGTAGCATAGGAACTGTGTTAACATTGGGTTGCAAGATTTGAACCGAACGTACACACATGGCAAGTTAAATAAAAGTTTGTTATAAGCGAAACAGGCGCATTCCCTGAAAAAAAAAGAAAAAGAAAGAAAAAAAAGAAAAGAAAATGGAAAGAAGAGGGTAATCTTAAAACTAATCCAGAAAATTTAGTGTATGGTGAATTAAAAATAAAAAGGAACACTGCCCAGTTAAACTGAGGGCATTGAGCTCACAGGCTATTCACACTAATTGTATATTACGCTCTTATTTCAAAGAATTTGAAATATGCCCCTCGAAAAATAAAGAAATCAACAGTATATTAAGGGGGGATCATCCCACCGTTACCCCCCTCATAGTTAACTAATGAACCCCTTAAACTAATCAGGAAAGTCTCTAATTACAATCAATATATATACAAAATTTGAAGAAAATCGGATAATTCTGCATGAAAAACCCATTTATCTAAATTAAGGGGGGATTAGCTCCCCCTTTCCCCCTTTATACTTAACCAATGAACCCCCAAAACTATTCAGAGAAGCGCATTATCACAATGAACCTACATACAAAATTTGAAGAAAGTCGGATAATTCTGCATGAAAAACTCATTTATCATAATTAGGGGGGCTATCCCCCCCCTTTCCCCCTTTTTACTTAACCAATGAACCCCTAAAACTATTGACAGAAGCGCATTATCAAAATGAACCTGTATACAAAATTTGAAGAAAATCGGATAATTCTGCATGAAAAACACATTTATCTAAATTAAGGGGGATTAGCCCCCCTTTCCCCCTTTATACTTAACCAATGAACCCCCAAAACTATTCAGAGAAGCGCATTATCACAATGAACCTATATGCAAAATTTGAAGAAAATCGGATAATTCTGCATGATAAACTCATTTATCTAAATTAGGGGGAGGGTTATCCCCCCCTTTCCCCTGTATACTTAACCAATGAACCCCTAAAACTATTGATAGAAACGCATTATCAAAATGAACCTATATACAAAATTTGAAGAAAATCCGATAATTCTGCATGAAAAACCCATTTATCTAAATTATGGGGGGTTAGCCCCCCGTTTCCCCCCTTTATGCTTAACCAATGAACCTCCAAAACTAATCAGGGAAGCGCCTTATCACAAGGAACCTATGAACAAAATTTAAAGTAAAACGGTTAGTTCTATCAAGAGTTATCGCGTTACGTACATACATACATACATACATACATACATACATACGTACGTACGTACGCACATACAGAACCGGCGGCGGGCACATAAGCTCTCAGGTTTTGATAGCCTGTGAGCTAAAAAAGTGATTTTTTCCTAAAATCATGTTTTTCTGAAAATATGATTTTTTGAAATTTCATCTACTTTTTCTCAAAAAGTATAATTGGTAAAAAAAAAAGTCACATGTTCGTCCTTAACTTAAGTATATGCCAAAATGAGATTTTTGCATTTTAAAAATTACTTAAGTCTTTTTTTTTTTTTTTTTTTTATGTAACTTGAAAAAATATTTTTTTTTCTGCATTTAAAAAATAACAATTCAAAGAAATAATTGTATAAAGCACATTTCAGTTCAATGTCTATTATATGCTTGTTATATATAAAAAATTTCATATATTTCAAATATGCTCGGAATACAGGACATCAAAATTTGACGATTTAATATTGTGGTATTAGCCCTACCGACACCCCTTAATAAGAATACACGTTAAAATTAAACTGAAATGCCTCAGATGGATACAGTTTTGAAATTAAAAAAAAAATAAAGCTGAAAACTATTTTCTATTTCTTAAAACACGTTGATAAATGAAGACAAAATGTAAAAAAAAAAAAAAAAAATAAAAAAAATAAAGAAACACGTAGATTGTTGATAATTTTAAAGGATAGCAAAAACAGTTGATAATTGATGAAGCACGGCTTTACTCAAATGATAGCAAGTAAAATGTCAGCAAGAAATGCTCGAAAATGACTTTGCCAAAGTATGTAAAAGTGTTCGAAATGAATTACTATTGCAACAACGATTTATTTATCTAAAATTCTTTTAAGCGAAGTTATTAATTTAATTAATAAATAATTTAACACATACTTTCTTCCTATATAGAAAACATGCTGATAACGCGTACAGGCAAAAAGAAATTTCCTTCCTTAAAATGTAAAAGAAATGAATAAAATGAATGCTTTTAAAGGGAGCAAAAATACCGTTATATAAAGTAGTATGAAAAAATGTGTAGTTAGAAAACAACGAATGAAATACAAAAAACTTTTTTTCTATATACTAGCACAACTCTAGAATTTGAAAACCTATTCAAATATTTAGAAAAGGAAATTATTTAAATAACGCCATCAAAATTGTTTTTTTTAAATTATGAATATTAAAACATATACAAATTGCGTAGAAGATGGGAATGGAGCTTCTCTTAAATAATAAATAAATATTTTTCTTTCTTAAAAGTTAGTATAGGTAAGGAAATATCTCATACCTGTTAAGTCCACGGCGAACATCAGTTATCCAGTGCGTATCAGAGTAATGAATAATCCCTATTTATATGATAATGTATTTCCGTTCACTGAAGAAAAGCACAATTATTTAGAAGCACACTAAATTTAATGAAAAAGAAGAAAAAAGAATTATTAAATTTACATTAAATTATTATTAGTTATAACAATTAATATGCAGAGAACTTTTCTGCAATTCTTTACTTAAAGCGAGCAAGATAGAGACTTTTTATTTAGTTCTGAGAGGAGAAGATCATCAAAGTCAAGTATGACGTCACTAAGCCTTGAACTTTAGAGTTCACATAAAGTCATAAGTTTTTAACGAGTATTTCACAGTTATGTAGAAAAACACTTTTCCCCGGCACACGTGTTTAATTTCATTTCCTCGTTGCAATCACTTATTTATTTTATTGGAGGATAATTAGGTTGATTCATGATAAAATGTTTATAGTTCTGAAATCACTTCTATCACCTACTACCTTAAAAATATACTCATATATATATATATATCTAGGGTTATTCAAAATGATGGACCCATTTTCAAAAAATTGTATTTATTAAAGTACAAATCCAAAATGAACAATATTTATACCAATGAAAAGAGGAACTTTCGAAGTTTTTATTAACACATTATAAATGTTCAATGTGTTCAACGTTTGCTGCATGGCAAACATCTACGCGATAGCCAAACTTGTCTCACACACAAGAAAGCGTATCTGCTGCCTCACTCACAACTGACAGTGAAACTTAATCGCGGCCTATTGCCGCGCGACCTCTACCGGCCACCTCTGGAACCATCACCGCTTTGAAAGCCGTGCACTCAGTAACAGCAGATACGCTTTCTCGTGTGGGGGGACGAGTTTGGCTATCGCGTAGATGTTTGCAGTGCAGCAAACGGTATAATTGGTATAAAGATTGTTCATTTTGGATTTGTACTTTAATAAATACAATTGTTTGAAAATGGGTCCATCATTTAGAACAGCCCTGTATATATATATATATAATATCACGGGTGTAAAATATGCTTTCTGTAAGCTAAAAGCTAAAGCAAGATTTTTGAAAGAAATATTCGCTACAGAAATCTAATGTTTGAGTGAGTAGGAGAGGAATACAGGGTAATTATCAGTTAATTATAGTCTGCTGCCTGCGGAATAGATTAAAAAATTGCCCCACGTTTATACCAATTATCCTCCAAGATATGACAGTTAATTTTATTTTACTTACTTGTTTTTAACATTTGCATCAGTTATTTTCCCTATGTTTATAAAAGATAATCCAAATTTCAATAAAAAATGCATATATCGATGAAAATTACATTCCACTCAGAAATTTAATACACTTTATTTAGGATTAGGCACACGCCCAGGTGTATCCGATATGTGCAGTTGAAGACTGTTAACCTATATCTAAAAAGGAATCTTTTCTTCAAAATTTTGACCTGGTGTTATTAAAAAATGTACATTATGCAAATTAAAAACTATTTATTCAAAAATATAGATGCTCAAATTATTTTCCCAGCGGTAAAGATAAATAAATCTGTTTCATTTATTCATATTGCAGAAATTCATTCATTTTGCTTAATACCAGTAGTTTCCGGCGTATAATACGCAGACAAAACAATCACGTTTAAACCAGAAGTTTCATTTAATAAAGTCCAACTGATTTCTTAGTGAAATTTATTTTATTGTATTTACTAAGTAACATTTCTTGCTTCAAAATCTGTTTATTTGCTTCGTGTATTATACACCAAAAACGACCCCTTAAGGTTGAGATCTCAAATTCCCCTTGCTAATGTTAAACCTAAGTGCGTAAAATGTATTCGTATTTTTAAAATATCTCCCCGGGAAATGAATATGGAACTTTTTTTTCTGTATACTCTTCTTAAAGGACGTCTTATTTTTTTAGTAGCCAGAATATTTCTAAACTATATGTTTCATTTAATATTTCATATGTTAAAATCTTAGCGAAGCTGACGAGCATTGAGTGAGATTTTAACACTTCAAATAAAATAAAGTATCTATTTTAGAAGTAGTTTGACAACTTCAAAAAATGAGACATTCTTTAAGAAGAGTACACAGAAAAAAGAAGCTCAAAATATTCATTTCCTGATGAGATATTTTAAACATACGAATGCATTCAACGCCCATAGGTTTAACATTAGAGAGGGGAATTTAAGATCTCACTGACAAACATCCTTAACGCATGACTGAAATTCCCTTTAATGTTTTTTTTTTTTAAATGTTGACATAGTGAAATTACATTTAAATAGCGAAAAATCGGAAAGTAAGCCACAAAACTGTGGAAGACTTGAGAATGTGTAAAAACACATACTTCCGACATGATGTGTAGACATCCCTTAATGGGGAAAAAAATAGAGTTTTTTTACATGATTCCATACAGACCTAAAACAAAAACCTTCATAATCATAACAATGTAAATAATAAGAAAAAATGGTTCTGCGCCAATTCGTCGGGCACAATTCATCACGCAACAATTCATGAACACAATGCATCGCAGCGTCAATTCGTCGCAGTGTCAATTTGTCGCAGCGTCAATGCATCGTGGCGTCAATTCCTTGCAACGAAAATGTTTTTAAGGCGATAATGATAAAAGTACAGTTAATTAAATGAAATTATTTAATGATAATTTATTTAAATTTTTTTAAAGACCGATTATAGATGCATATTAAAATATTTATATAAATATATTTCTATTTTTACTGCTTTAGACTAAAAATATCTATCATTAAAATAAGAAAGATTTTTTTTAATGGGGTTTTGGGAAATTTCCCAATAAAGAAATACATGTTTAATGCACTAGTCAGCAACTGATTCAGCACTCAGCAAGTGATTTCTTATTTAAATTACAGATAGAGTAGATATTGCTTTTGATCAACGGGAAAATGGAGTGAGATTTAAGATAAAAGTACTAAGATCATGAAAGAAAATTCAAAGAATAATGCTAGAAAAATTACAAAACATATAAATTGGTATGGACATACTAAAGAGAAGGGGCAAGTGAGCTCCTCCTAAGAATTAAGAATAAAAAAGTACAGAACACAAAATTCTGTTTGAAATTGTGAGCGGATTGACCATTGCATGATTTAATGTCACAATAGTTTAAATTAAAGGATACTTTTTTTTTCCTTTTTCAATGGTTTCAACTTTCTACTGTATGTTAGTATTTAATGTCGTTAGCTTAGAAAATTGAAAGAGTTTAACAAGTCAAGGTGGGATCTGAAAAACATATTATCATTAAATATTAACTTTACTTTTATCATCATTGTCTTCAAAAATAATTTATCTGCGATGAATTGACGCCACGACGAATGAACGCCGCTCGAATTGACGCCGCAATTAGATTGTTCCGCGATGTATTGTGCGCGATGAATAGACGCGACACCAGACAAAATTGTTTGATTTTCCCTACGGAAACTCTAACAATCTAAATTCCCTTATAATATTGTGAGTTCTTTCAAGAAACTTTTTTGCGGTATGAAAATATTTTATACTTCTAATTAACTCTTTATGCCCCAAATTATGAATTTTTAAGTATATCTTCTCGATTTATACAGTAATAATGTAAAATTAAAAAAACATATTTTTAATTGAAATTAATAAATGGAATCAGTAATTTTAAGTACCGTCGGTTCAATATAGTTAGTGCCGGATATAATTGCCCATATAATTACCAGGTTGGGAATCGAGAAGCTCAAATTACCACTATATTATTATAGTAAACTTCGTCTTATTTAAATGCACAATTTTTTCGATTAAATAAAGCGAAGATAAACTTGTCGAAAAAAGTGATATCTAGTACCTCCGAACCCTCCATCGTGGCTGCGTCATTGACAATATAGTATAGTGCCTCGCGGAACAACTTTGAAATGCAGAAACTGTACAACATTTAATTGCACTTTTTTAAGGCCTCTATAAGAAGAATCTATTCTTGATGAAAATTACAAAAACAATTTTTCTTTTCATTTAAAGTACTAACTAAATTTCGATAAGAAATCAACAGTTACACTGAACCCCAGGTTAAATCAACAGTTCCACACCCGCAAACTAATTAATTCCTGAAGTTTCTGTTTTATTACGGTGTGTCTGATTGAGTAATAGCGTTTGTCTGCTCCTGCAAATTCCTATTCCTTCTGGAATATTTCAAAATAAACGCTGTGTCATCCTGAAGATAGATTTTAGTTTGGCTTTCAACAATATGAACCCCGAAGTTATGAAAACTGCGATCCGATTTTTCATGCAAATTTTTGAAGACAAATAATCATTTTATCAGATTAGATTCTACGCTTGTATTTTTATTATTTCTCAACGGGGCGAAGAGGGGAATCACCCGTAACTTTATTAGAATAAGATTGTTACAAAATACTTTATTTTTCTACTTAACATTTGTATTCCGTGACAAATTTCAAAATCACTGGCATAAATAAATGGATTAATATTTAATACTTTGGAAATTTTTCCATAGAAATTTCTCACGCCTTGCATTCATAATAATCAAATTTTTAATTGCTTAATAGGCGTATATCCAACATAGTGAAAAAGTACCCAAGCCGCGACTCCAACCCGGGTCATCAGTATAGTGCATTGACATTTACCAAATGAACCACTTGGGAACGATACTCAGCCTGGAACTTTCTCACTATAACATGTTGGCAAAGCTACAAACACAGCACAGGATGGAATATTTTCCGTGAGACACCAACCCGGGGGCAAACACGAAATCAAAGAAAATCCAGCATCGATAATTGAAGAAATATGAATTTATTCAATTATCGATGCTGGATTTTCTTTGGGTACTTTTTCACTATGTTGGCTAGACGCCTATTAAGCAATTAAAAATTTGATTATTATAAATAAATGGGTTTAAAAGTTTTTTTTTTTACATTTATGAGAATATTGCGAATAAGAATAATTTATTAAATAAATTCTGTAAATTTTCTGACGACAAGTCCGATGTTCATAGTAAATACACAGAAGAGAGTCTTTGAACTCTGATGAAATTCTTCAAAGAGAGGAACTAACGCAAATAAGTGTTTTACAATAAGAGGACTGCATTAAGTGATTACGAAAATATCTCCGCAAAAATAAAGATAGAATGTAGTTTCAGAAACAGATGATGGAACCCTAACTCTGCGATTCAGAAATTAGTTTCTCGATTAAATATTTGCTTAGACACTGGTGACAGTTATATAAAAGATATGCTTTGCAAGCTATTTAAATAAACGCTATGCAAAAATTAAATATTCTATTAACTACTAGACGTTCTAACGTTATAAATATGTTTACTTTTGAAAGAACCTTTAAATCTAAACTGGTTAAACAGCATGTCTCAAAATTGTTGATATATTTTTAAAATTAATATAGTAAAAAGTACATAACATAGTAAGTTCAAACGCATACATTAGTCAGCTAATATATTAAAGAATTTATTCAGTCAACGAGTTTGCTTATGTACACCTTATATGTACACTTTTCGTTGCACGAAGTCTAGTAGTTGAACATCTAGTCGATATTTAATTTCATTAGTAAATATTGCAAAGTGACTTTCGTAACGCATGCAAATGTAGCAGTTATATGTGTTTTCAATTTGCTAATTGAATCTTTAATGAATAAATTTTAGTAAATCCTCCCATATCGTTTCCACAAAAAAATAGTATCTGGAGATGTCAGAGGTCCTGATGTTTAACCATACCATCCAAACCACTTGTTTAGAAATCCCTAAATCGAAAGACAAAAACTCAAACTATAGCATTCCAATGATGTGATGCTGCCTTTTTCTATATTATTTTCAGATATAAATACGGAAATGGGAAATTTGGAGGGTAGCAAACATTCGAAGGAAATTTATCAATTGGTGTAATTTTATCTTTTATGAATGATTACACATATTGAAATTTATTGACTTTACCAAAAGATCATTAATTCAATAACAATCTTATGAGTCTGGAGTTCCTTTCTTATGTAATAATCTGTTACTATGAATGTCTTCGGTATCAAATCATGTAAAGATTTGCATTTATTAAAATGTTTTGTCTACACTCTGTCCTTCTGTAACTTTAAATCTTAATGTTTTGTGTTTTTTTAAATTAAGAAATGTATAAATAAGAAATGTTATTGAAACACCATTTTGTACCATGAATAAAATTGTCGTTAAGACGCAAATTCCAACCTCAACATGCAAGTTAATTTCAAATGTTAGAAGTTGATTTCTGCACATTTTTATATGCATACATGTGTTCATGAAGTTGATATTGAAGGTATTGATTGGTTTGAAGGTATTGATATGATTCAAGAAGATACTTAAAGACAATTATGATTCTTTTCGCAGATATAAAGCTTCTCTGATAGCATACCAATATTGGGTATATTGTATTCAACTGAATTTTTTAAGGGCCAAAAATAAGGAGGGCATATGGTGCATGCGCCGCAGGTGGCCAGAACGTAAATCAGAGATGGCGCCAAATGATTTGGTTCGACGTCTGATTCAAGAAAAACAAATGCAATTTGGGTAAAGATTTTTTGCATTTGGAAAATCCAAAAGAAAAACTGAGCCAGGTGCATTAAAATTGACAAATAGATAAAAAGATTGGTGAAGTCGGGTGACTGCCCGGAACATTAAAAACTAAGGTGGGGAAAATACGCAATTTAATTTTTTTTTACTTCAATTACTTTTGTTACATCCAGATTTGGCCTTAGAGGGGGCAATTTGGGGGCGACTGACCGGGACACTAAACACTAGGGGGAGGAAAATTCACAAAATAAAATACGTAGTAACAACTATAGTATTTATTTTGAAAGTTAGCGTTAGGTACAAGAAAGTAACTAGACATATCAGTCTATTAATTCGAAGAGGGTCTATAAGTGATAGTTCCATCAAATTGACTGTAGATAGCACAGAATGATATTTTACGGTATTGGAATTAATTGTTATACTTACAGAAAATCCTGGTATTCCAGTTCTTAAAACATTGTGACTTATACCACTATGGCTTTAAATGCCTGCTTAACCCGACAGAAGGCGCGCACCCAGCATTGACGTTGGAGATCGCGCGGGGTGACTGGGACACCCCGATCAGTTTTATACAAATATTGTGCTATAAACAAGAAAAATATCATTTGATTTTAACAATAACTTCATTAAATCATTAAGAAAGTATACTTCTTTAGTTAAAAAAACTTTTGTAATGTTTCAGAAAACTTTACAATAAAAATAATTACATACCTTTATCAGGAAAATCTACATACATTTCTGGTAAACATATGAATGATTTTTACAGGTAAAATTATCATACATTATGCAAGAAATCAGGGCTACACTAGATACCGGTCTTGCTCATTCGTTATCATGACGTCACAAAAGGTGGCTTACTGCGACGAAAGACATACAGCAATTGGCACAAAACGATGAGCGCGTCTCTTTGTACCAATCGCTGGTTGCGGTCAGCCACTATTTGTGACGTTTTGAGAGTGAATGAGCAAGCCCGGTATCTAGTGTTGCCTTGAAGAAATTGTAGTTTTATTGTCATTAAATCTGTTTAGTTCTGTTATATTGCGTGTGATAATTTTTACTCCTGCTAAATGACTTATTATATTTTAAGATCACGTTTTCACTTTTTGATTTGTTTTTTTCTTTTTCCCAAACTGTTTTATTTTTTCTAACAAAAATACTTTCTTCTGAATCAGAATTTTCGTAATATTTATCCTTTTGCTCAAACTCACTTTCGCTGTCGTGAGAACTGTATATTTCCTCATCAGGTTCATTTTCACCAACTTGATCAATTTCTTCTTCAGAAGACTCAACTTTCTCAAAAGTTCCATTTATTTTTAATACTCTGTAAATTTACGTTTGTACGCCATTAATTATTAAATAATTCAACGCAAAAAACAACATAAACACTTCAGAACAGAAAATTACGCTGCTTAGAATGAGAAATTTCGAAGCAATAACGGTCGCGCGGGGTGACTGGGTCACCCCAATCAGTTTTATACAAATATTGTGCTATAAACAAGAAAAATATCATTTGATTTTAACAATAAATTCATTAAATCAATAAGAAAGTATACTTCTTTAGTTAAAAAAACTTTTGTAATGTTTCAGAAAACTTTACAATAAAAATAATTACATACCTTTATCAGGAAAATCTACATACATTTCTGGTAAACATAAGAATGATTTTTACAGGTAAAATTATCATACGTTATGCAAGAAATCAGGGCTATACTAGATACTGGGCTTGCTCATTCATTATCATGACGTCACAAAAGGTGGCTGACTGCGACGAAAGACATACAGCAATTGGCACAAAACGATGAGCGCGTCTCTTTGTACCAATCGCTGGTTGCGGTCAGCCACTATTTGTGACGTTTTGAGAGTGAATGAGCAAGCCCGGTATCTAGTGTTGCCTTGAAGAAATTGTAGTTTTATTGTCATTAAATCTGTTTAGTTCTGTTATATTGCGTGTGATAATTTTTACTTCTGCTAAATGACATATTATATTTTAAGATCACGTTTTCACTTTTTGATTTGTTTTTTTCTTTTTCCCAAATTGTTTTATTTTTTCTAACAAAAATATACTTTCTTCTGAATCAGAATTTTCGTAATATTTATCCTTTTGCTCAAACTCACTTTCGCTGTCGTGTGAACTGTATATTTCCTCATCAGGTTCATTTTCACCAGCTTGATCAATTTCTTTTTCAGAAGACTCAACTTTCTCAAAAGTTCCATTTATTTTTAATACTCTGTAAATTTACGTTTGCACGCCATTAATTATTAAATAATTCAACGCAAAAAACAACATAAACACTTCAGAACAGAAAACTACGCTGCTTAGAATGAGAAATTTTGAAGCAATGACGGTCGCGTGGGGAGACTGAGTCACCCCTTTTTTTTACATGGATTCCAAAAAACGATTGTTTCACGCTCAAAATGAAAAGGAATGTAAAAATAACATTACACCTAGCAAGGGGAGAGTCAGACAGGAGGATACTGAAAGGATGATTGATTGCAGATAAACATTTTTCGCGGGACTGATGTTTTTCTAAGACTGGGGTGACTCTTTGCCCCGCGCGATGTCTCTTGAGTTAATTATAATGTAATACTACAACCAGGGATCCGAAAAACTACTTTTTTATTGTAGCGAACTACAACTACAACTACTTGGTCAAAAATGTAGTTAACTACAACTACTTGTTTTAAAAAGTAGCGACTACAAACTACATTTCAAAAGTAGTCACTACTTCGCTACTTTCAAAGTTTGTCAAAGTGTTCAATTCACACTAGAAATTGAAGACACGGATTAAATAATAAAATGACCCCTCGTTATATCGCGTCTGTCGGGATACAATTAAATAAATGTAACATAACCGAGGGCATTAAAAAATTAAGAAAGATACCATACAAGGAAATGTTTTGTGTTTGTCTCGGAAACGTCAGTTTATACACACTTAACAAATTTCATAGCAAAATTAAGAGAGATATTATAATCTAGAAAATGACAGAAAAACAACCCTAAATGTAAACAATAAATAAATCTGTAAATGGAGCAATTGCGAATAATAAGAAATTCGGCGTTAAAGCATAAAGACATCTATACAAGTAAATAGACAAGTGTTGCCAACAAGAAAATTAATTCCTTTGGTGGGTTAGCACTTGTTTTCAGCAGCAAGTATCAATGGAAACATGGAATAATCTCAATGGAATAATCTGTGACTTCATGTGATGCGTTGCTATACACTGCAACTGAGATTTGCCACTGCGATAGTCACTTTTGCTGAGCAGAGCAAATTCTGCACCAAAGAAGCGAGTTTCGACAACGTGATCTGCATTTTTTCTCCTGAAGTAGCATTAAAAGAAATGTCGGTTCTCGCTACAAACTACTGATTTTTTGTAGCGCGCTACACTATATTGTTCAAAATGTAGCGCGCTACACTGCAAACTACTGTAAAAATTAGCTACTACAGTAGTTTCGCTACATGTAGCGCGCTACTTCCGACCCCTGACAACAACTATAGTAAAATATGTGAAAATGAAATCTGTCTATAAGAGAATTATCTTTCTAAATTTACTTAGTGTAGGGGGAGGGGGGGGGAGCGCCAAAATCCATGATTGCCCCCCCCATGAAACAAAATCTAGTTTCGGCCCTAACTTCAAATGAAATAACCGTATTGGATAAATATTGACTTGCCATTAAAATATTAGCAATGAAATGGTGAAAATGTTTTGTCAATATTTGTGTGACATTGTAACAAATATTGAGACAATATTTCATGCAAATATTGTCGATACTGGTCATTATATAGCAAATGAAATCAATTTTTGTCCAATATTCTTTTGCTACACTAATTTGATGTAACATGCTTTAGAAATATTCTATTTCATTTCTTTTCAAAATGAACGGGAAGATGTTTCCAAAAGAAAGTATCAAAACGTACTAGTTACATTCTGATATATAACATATCTTAAGTAATTAGAAAATTAATTAATAAAATTCCGTGTCCCACATGAGTATTAATACATTTAATTTCACATAAAACAAGTTTTCAATTATACATTATTTCTTCCACATCGTAAATATTGCTGTAAATAATTTTTATTACTTTTAATCTGTAAAAGTTGGGCTCTTAAAATTTAAATAGCTTCTTGTTATTGTATAATTATGTTACTCTGTAATTAGGGTAACACCTCGGTAACACATGTTTCTTTTTATACGAATATTTTAATTATCTACATAAAATAACATATTTTAAATCAGCAAAATTCTTTGATTTCTAGTACATCGTTTTGTATAGCCAGTGGCTATTTTAGTTTATGCCTGCTGAAAAAAAGATGCATTTTTTTCGTAAAAGCAATTTTCGTTTGTAAGAGCAAAGAAAAAAAAAAGTGTCAAGTCAGCTAAAAATCCTTTCAGATGCTTCCATGGTAAGAGTTCTGAAATAAATCGAAATGGATGCAGACAATTCTTAGCGACACAAAATTGTAGATTTCTATTTCTTTATTATTGATTTCATTTTATTGAAAAGATGTTATAAACGATTAAAATATATTTCTGTTTCTAAAGTCCTTTTTCAGCATTTGAATGCAAAAGTTTATCTATATGGATCTCTTTTTTGTAATTATCTTTGTATTATTCTTGTATGGTGAAAGGAATATGTATAAAAAACTTATAAGAAAATAGGGTAAAACCATATAATCGGGTAAGACCGGTTGTCTTAGTTTTGATTTGATTTGAAAAGACTTCAAACGTGTAATAGTTGAAATACTTAGATCTAGGTAATAAAAAAGGCGCCCATTACGGTATATCTCTACTGACATTTGTGTAGTTTCTGTGTGGCAATTTCGTTTTATCATTTTCTGTTTTATTGTTTGCTAATTTTCAAAATTCGTAAATATGAACGCATTTAAAGTTACTGACACTTTTACTTTATTGTTTGTAGAATATTTAATACGGATTGACTTTTAACAAATAAATTATTACTAGCAATTGTATAATTGTTTTTATTGATTTCGTTCCGATCTCCATTCTCTTGGGGTAAGACCTTACATTGGAAAACAATGGTTGAAGCACCAGTAATAATTGCTTGAAGAAAGTGCACCACAAGGGCATGAGTGATTATGATTTTTGTTATTCTTTTATTGTGGTGAACTTCATTTCCAAAATTTTTCAAATTGTAATGTAAATAACTTCTCTTTTGTCTTCAAATATTTAAGCATTACATTTCTAATTGAAACATTTTTAGCTAAATTCGTTAGTTGTTTTAAAATAAAATATTTTATTCCTTTTCAACAACAAGTCTAAACTTTTTCACTTCCGGAAACATTAACATATCCCATTCGTTTTACCCCACCGATGGGATAAGACCGTTATGGTTTGACGTTTTATGAAAAAGGGATTTATTAAAAAAATTTGTTAAGTTCCTCAAATATTTAAAATGATGTTATGGTACAATAATTTGGGCAGAGTAAGTGCGTAATATTACATAAAATTCTGTTGGTAATTCTTGCTTTAAAAAACAACTAATAATAAAGTATGCAATTTTACCCTATTTAATTATACCGACTTTTCACTACCTATTCATTCCGAGCTAAACCTGGTGCACTTTATTTGCCAAAATAATTATACTGAGTTAACTCGAACTGTCATATTATGTATAGAATAAGTTTTTATGATTTTTTTTCTCATAGATGACATTATAATTAAGTACATATTTTAAGTTTATTTCATAAAGGTAAAATGTGTTACATGCCGAAGCATACATCGTGGACAATAAATATTATACTGCATTATGAGTATACAAACTGCTTATAACGCAGCTGGAAAAAACGTCAAAAAGTTTCGTTACACGTGGAATTCGTTATAAGCAACTTTCTTAAATTTAAAATTTTATTATGAAATTTTGGTTTACATCATTGTTTATGGAGTGACAGTCGTGTACACGCAGTAGCGTTTGGACTAATGTATCATAACAAAAAAACTGTTTAATTACCATAGTGAAATTAAAATATTTAATTATATCCCATTAATTATATTTAATTAAGTTATGTTTGTTTATTGCTATTTATATTATGGATACCCGCTGCCCTTTATTTGACGAAAAATGAAGGAATATCAATTTTGCAATTGTTAGTTTAAAATATAGTTAGATATCCCTTATATATATGTAGACGAAATTACATAAAAATCCTATAATTCTAAATATGTGAAAAATGCTTTTTTACTGCACCCTTTTCCCATTGAGTTATATCTTTTTAAATGATTCACAGTTACAATCTTTAAATTAATCTTTTTCAGTTTTTCAATATATGAGTATCTTCAAATTCTTAAAACTTCAACAGGTATTTCTCAATTTTCTTGATACTTTTAATGATGTCCATAATCGTGTGTTTTATGATAGTAGGGATCACATTTGAGAAATGAAAGAGTTTATTTTTAAAAAGTAAAATTGTTAAGGTAATTAGTCTTTTTTACTCTATTTTTACATTTGTCATGATATTTTATTTTTTTCCTTATACAAATGTTTTTTTTTTTTTTTTTGGAAATTAACTTGTATAGGATTATATGGGATTTCCTCCTCAATTTATGAATTATTGCTGTAACTTTTTGAGTTTTCACGATATTTCACTGGTCTTTTTATATGAGTTACCCTATAATATTGACTATCAAACCATGACAAAAAATGTTTGCTGTAGTTCGCGCATGCGCAGTTAAATTTATTTCATACAAATACCCATATCTCCTCAAATATTCAATATATTAATATTTTAATTACAGTATACTATTACTACGATTTTTGTCAAGTGTTTGGAAAGCGGTGTTAAATTGGGCTGAAAACTCTGCATGCTATAAAAAAACTTTTGAATGTTTCACAGACACGGTAACATCTTCACGAATATAAGGGCTATGCTTACACAAACGCACACAAATGTTGAACAGGACATAGGTAGTCATTTCCTACAGTGACAGATCATTTGTAGCATTTTCTGTTACTCGGGTGATTGGAAATGTTATTTTATTACTAAAATTATTATTGCTCCCCCCCCCCCCACCGCTAATTGTCCTCGCGACAAAATCTTCACTTTAAAACAAGAAGTCAAACATGTTCTTTACATCCTCAAAGTTCAAGGGCATTTCAGGAATTTCCTCACGAGTTTCAGTGGATATTCGACGAAACGTCTCGAATTGCTCACTGACCCTTAATTTCTAGACACCAGTGTACTATGTCACATTTTCTTGCTAATTTTCTCATTATAATCAGTCGCAAAATCGTTTTATAAGGGTTTTTATATGGGTTAAATACCCGATTTTTTTCGAAAATCTATACATTTCTTGCGACAGTAGTTTGTAATATATCCACCGCATGGGAGCTCATTTGGAATTTATCGTGTTCAATCACAAACACACATACATCATGTGATTATAATAGTTTCCTTACACTCTGAATTCGCAAAGTATTAATGCATTAAGAAAAATAATAATATAATGTTAAATTATAAAAAAAAATAGTTTTAAGAGTTATTAAATATTTTTGTGATAATTTAACCTTTAAATACCTCACACCAAAGTAAAAAGTAAAAGAAAAACATTTGGTCCGGTTTTTTATTAGATCCATAAGAAGAAATTCTTAATTTTTTTTCTCGTCCAAAGCGAAAAGAAAAACGGATTTTCCGACTGAATAATCGAAAAGAAAATGGATCTGTTGCCTAGTGGTGTATTTCACGAGCATTATTGGACTTTATATGTGACTTATAAATGATATAAGAATAAAAATAACATATCCACTGTTCAGGAGTGGGGTCATCTTACATCTTAATCTTGAGGTCATCTTACATTACCTCGTACAGTGAAACAATAAATAAGAGGCCCGATTTGCTCAAGCTCTGTGGTTAAACAATATTATAAAAAAATAATTTTCGATCATGCTTATTTGTTTTATATAAACTGTAATCATAGAATAGCCTGCTTTTTTTTTTTTTTTTTTTTTTTCGCCATGTCATTAAATATTGGGACGCTATTATTTTCTGTAACCGTGTAGATTGCCATGCAGGAGATATTTAAAAGCGTTTCATAATTGTACAGATGGGTTTTTAAGAAATCTTCTTTTCCTGGTATAATTTTGGTACAATTCTTCGTTATACGCGATATTGAGACTTTGAAGTATTCATTAGAAACAAGTAAAAATACTGCGATATGCACGGAATTTAAAATACATTGATTTATGTGTTACTTTGTTTTAGCCACATTCTTATTACCCCGATTCTACTCTACACCAACATTTTTTGAATGTATCTTCTTAGCGAAAATGTACATTATTAACCCGCTAATATATGAATATCTTCCTTCAATAAATGATACTAAAAAATCATTTTTATAATATAGTTCAAAAAGACATCTTTTTGATCTCATTTAATCGTATTTAATAAATCATATTAATTAATTAATAATTAGTTTTATTTACATTCAATTACCCCCCCCCCTTCCCAAGTGGTGTTAACCAAATAAAATGAGCCATTTCATTTGCATTTAGTTCTTATTCGTGCAGTAAAACAATGTTTAATTTACATTTCATAAAATAGGGCAATTAATTAGTCATTATACTTTTTTTAATAATTAGAAGCTACGATAATTACAGAGATATATAAATAAAGGAAATGGTTAACATTTGACGCAAATTTTTATGTTAGAGTATAAAGAATTATATTAGAAATATTTCCGACAGACTAGCATATACTTATGACCGTTCTAGCGTTAAAACTAGAACGGCTATCGTAGTCAATTTGACCGGGACCAAATAAAAATATTCAGATTCGGACTCGAAATTTCTTCAAAAAATAAGTGAAATATGTACCTCATAGAAATAATTTTAAAAGTATTAAATAAAAATACTGGTTTAAAGTATTTTTGTATGACTTGAGTAAAATTCCTGGCCGTTCTAATTATAAAAGAAACAGCCACTGAAAATAATACTGGATAAACAATGATTAAAAAAATATTTAAGCTTTATATTATTATGGCATATTTCGCCCAAAGTACATCATATATTTCTAAGTTTTCATTCTCTCACGTTTTCTAAGATCTCCAGAACTATTTCCTATATTTAATTATGTAAATGAATCAGTAGAAAAATAAACACTCCTAAACTTACCTTTTGAATGCAGAACTTTTACTTCACCTTAAAAAAAAGTTGACTTTTGACAGTGCCTAGATTTATTTTTAAATGAATCTAAGGTGGTAAAAGATTCCTCCCACAAAGAAATAATATACATGGAAAAAAATAATTTTTTCATAATTTTTCTTTGAAAGTTAAAAAAACAATAGAAGAGCCATACATTTGAATGTATAATGTAATAAGATAACGGTGCTCTAACAAAAAATGACGTGTCCTTTAACTTTTGAAAACCACTCCTATTTAGTTGCCGTCAATTGTTTCAAATATATATAGAGAGAGTTTCGTTAATTTGTTGTTTGAATTAGTTAATTATTTATTAACTTAAAAGTTTTCTTTATACATTAAATACATGTCATCTTTAAATTTGAGAGTGGGTCAGATTTTGATGATAAAACTTGTTTGATGTATTTTGATTTCAAAGGTATTATATATATGTATAACAACCAAAGACAGTAAAAACGATCGTATCATATTTTTGAAATTTGTATTATCAAATGACAATTTAAAAACAAAAAAACTATAATAAATTGCATTTATCTTCCCATTTTCAGTCATTTGCGATAAAGCATTTTTATCTAATTGTCAAATTCTTGAATTTCCAATAAAGATGCTTTCCAAAAGTGCATTCTAAACTCAAGATAAAAACATATACAGTAAGACTTTGTTAAACCGTCACTTGCTAAAACGTGACCCAGAATATAATGTCATTTTTTAAAGTTCCAACCAAAGGGATAAAGAATAGCGGTCCTAATAAACCACCTTTCCGAAAAATATGAGATCTGTTAAAACATCACTTCCGACTTATGTGTTACCCTTTTTTAGAATCCTGTCAGAGAAATCTATAATATAAAGGAATAACATGTCCGTGATATGGCTGACATCATATTGACGATGGCAACACCTAACCAAAAAAGTTTCGTTTTTAATACAATATATTAAACTTCACACACACATTCATCGCGCAAGTTAAATTTTTACACCAACGAATAGGAAAAAAAAAAAGTTTTATCAAATGCAATTTGTCTGAAAACAGAATCTCAATTCACTGATTTTTTATGGATTCAAAAATAATTTTCAAACATGATTTTTTTATATCGCGTGCAGTCCAATTACACAGGATTAACCCTTTTGAAATTAAAACAATATAAATCGTTCAGCGTTTGCTTCCGGCTATAATTCCATAAAAAACTAAATCTTCATCAAAGAATAAATAAAATATCATAAAAGAAATAGAAATTTAACAAAAATGTAATCAAACTACACGTTTAAACTTGTAAAAGTATCAGAAAAATGCTGTTGTAAGTAACGAGTGCTGTTGTAAGTTTGTTCGACATACTCCTGATATGCGACGAAAGAATTTTGAATAAATTTCGAAACTTTATATGAATCCAAAATTGATATTTTTCATATAAAAATACTTCCTGCTGTTGTTAGTGGGTAATCTAAAAAATATGTTAACTATAAAAATCTATTAGAGTTTAAAAAATGGGAAGTAACCCGGGAAGATCGGGTTTGATCCCTTAGTTTCTTTAATTTAAAGATAAATGAATGCGCAATATTCGAATGAAATTGTAAACATAAAATTCATTAACAATACACGAGAACATATATATTTCATTAGAAATGCAATTTAGTATGATAAATGTTTTGATGCTCTAACGGTTTCATGCTATGCACAACATTTCTATTTAAATTCATACTTAGGAATCTTGAGTAAGATTTTGTCTTTAAGTGTAATGCAATAGCAGCAACCGATTTCGCAAAATTCCTTTAATTCAACTTTTGTCTCAGTAAATATGAAAATTGCGAAGTTTATGTTATGGTGAGTGACAGTACCGACATACGGTAAGGAAAATTGGGTTGATCTAGACGAGTTTGGACTAAAACTTGTCGTGAAACATCTTGATGAGCCTGCCTTTATCGCCAAGCCAATGTCTGATCATTTGTCTTAATCGTCTAATCGAACTCGCCCAGGCGAGTATCGCCAAATTCTGGGAGAGATGCAATAATTTGGAAAACAAATCATTCTGAACATCGACCCTGCGCATATGTTGCCACTCTCTTATACAAGCATGCAAGTTTATGTTAGTCATTATTAGGATTGAACGATTGTCACAATAGAAAGGGTACCAAAAATTGGTAACAGCACTATTTTTAAATAAAAAACTTCATGGCAGATTTCTGTGGAAAATGTTGTAGAAATCTACCATGAATATTTTTGTTTGGAAAAGCGTCGTTAAAACTTTTTGGTGCCATTTTTTCCACTACAAACTTTCAATTTTGTCATAAATTATTTTTAAGCGATAAAGCATTATCTAAAAAAAATCTGGAGTGATTCCACTTGAATTTCAGAACACTGTCGTACACGTTCAAAAAATAAAACGCTGGACATCTCGTTATGAAATTGGAGGCGTTACTTCAGCGCTACTAATGCTTGATTTTATCGCCTCAATATTTATTACTTAAACTCTGTCACATTTCCATGGTGTTTTTCCTTACTCGTCGGTTGCGAAATGGTTTGAAAATGATGTTAAAGTTGATTAAGTTCTGATTTGTAAGAAAATCTATACATTTCTTTCGACATTGGTTTCTAACATATTTGCTAAATAGAAGCTCAGTCGGATGTACTAGTTAGACGTTATTATGTTCAATCACTCACACATACAAATCATGATTACAATTCCTTCCTTCCACTATGTAAAAGTAAATCAGCTGAATTGGTTCATATAAATTTATACCTTACCGTTTAGGAAATTTCTAGTTAAATTAAATTTAGATAAAAGTATCATAGAAATTTAAAATAGGGATTTTGTACTCAAGAAATTTACTTTTCGGAAACGAGAACTGTGAGATTTTCATAGAATGAAAACGAAACTTTCTTTTTTTTAAATGTGCAATGCGAAAATTAAAACTAACCCATTTTCTATAAATTAAATTCTGTAATTTCAAGTTCTATATCAAGCAGCTATTTTAGTTTACGGTTGCTGAAATTTTAATGCAAAAACAGTTTTTCATAGAAGCAATTTTCATTCACACTGTCAACAAAAGGGGGTAAATCTACTTGAAAATGCATTAAATCGCTTGGATGAAACTGTGTTGAATAAATCGGAGATACTAAGAAAACTTCCAACGACTGAAATTCATAGATATCTCCTCTTTTTATTTAATTCAAGAATACACAACAATTTTTAAATTGGTTAAAATCCATTTGTGTTATCTAAGTATTTTGGTAGTGTTTAATACTTTTAGTTTTCCAGGTTCATGCTATTCATGGTTTGTCAGAATTATTTTAATGAAACGTTTTCTAAGCTAATATTTATATTTCGAAGGTGATATTAATCCTAATTTATTTTGAAATTTTAATTGATAAATCAGCGCAATGAAATTATACGAATGTAAAATCGTACAATCTACAGCATTTGTAGTAAAATTAATTAAAAAAAATTCTATAATCCGGATTTCAATTTGTTATTTACTGCTCAAGAAAATTACTTTTGCGTTACAAGAAAACTGATTTTCATAAAGTAAAACTTTCTCAAACAAAATACACAGATTGCTTAAAATCCATTTGTGTTATCTAAGTGTTTTGGGAGTGTTTAATGAATTTAATCCTTCGGGGTCATGGAATACGAAGGGCTGATTTCTCAGAATTCTTTTAATTAAATGTTTTTCTAACGCTAATATTTATATTTCGAAGTTGACATTAACCATAATTTAATTTTAGCTGTAAAAATAAATCAGCTCAATTGAATTATATGAATGTCAACAGCATTTAAAGTAAAATTAATTTTAGAAAGTTCTATCATTCAGATTTTAATTTGTTATTTACTGCTCAAGAAAATTACTTTTGCGTTACAAGAAAACTGATTTTCATAAAGTAAAACTTTCTCAAACAAAATACACAGATTGCTTAAAATCCATTTGTGTTATCTAAGTGTTTTGGGAGTGTTTAATGAATTTAATCCTTCGGGGTCATGGAATACGAAGGGCTGATTTCTCAGAATTCTTTTAATTAAATGTTTTTCTAACGCTAATATTTATATTTCAAAGTTGACATTAACCATAATTTAATTTTAGCTGTAAAAATAAATCAGCTCAATTGAATTATATGAATGTCAACAGCATTTAAAGTAAAATTAATTTTAGAAAGTTCTATCATCCAGATTTTAATTTGTTATTTACTGCTCAAGAAAATTACTTTTGCGTTACAAGAAAACTGATTTTCATAAAGTAAAACTTTCTCAAACAAAATACACAGATTGCTTAAAATCCATTTGTGTTATCTAAGTGTTTTGGGAGTGTTTAATGAATTTAATCCTTCGGGGTCATGGAATACGAAGGGCTGATTTCTCAGAATTCTTTTAATTAAATGTTTTTCTAACGCTAATATTTATATTTCAAAGTTGACATTAACCATAATTTAATTTTAGCTGTAAAAATAAATCAGCTCAATTGAATTATATGAATGTCAACAGCATTTAAAGTAAAATTAATTTTAGAAAGTTCTATCATCCAGATTTTAATTTGTTATTTACTGCTCAAGAAAATTACTTTTGCGTTACAAGAAAACTGATTTTCATAAAGTAAAACTTTCTCAAACAAAATACACAGATTGCTTAAAATCCATTTGTGTTATCTAAGTGTTTTGGGAGTGTTTAATGAATTTAATCCTTCGGGGTCATGGAATACGAAGGGCTGATTTCTCAGAATTCTTTTAATTAAATGTTTTTCTAACGCTAATATTTATATTTCAAAGTTGACATTAACCATAATTTAATTTTAGCTGTAAAAATAAATCAGCTCAATTGAATTATATGAATGTCAACAGCATTTAAAGTAAAATTAATTTTAGAAAGTTCTATCATCCAGATTTTAATTTGTTATTTACTGCTCAAGAAAATTACTTTTGCGTTACAAGAAAACTGATTTTCATAAAGTAAAACTTTCTCAAACAAAATACACAGATTGCTTAAAATCCATTTGTGTTATCTAAGTGTTTTGGGAGTGTTTAATGAATTTAATCCTTCGGGGTCATGGAATACGAAGGGCTGATTTCTCAGAATTCTTTTAATTAAATGTTTTTCTAACGCTAATATTTATATTTCGAAGTTGACATTAACCATAATTTAATTTTAGCTGTAAAAATAAATCAGCTCAATTGAATTATATGAATGTCAACAGCATTTAAAGTAAAATTAATTTTAGAAAGTTCTATCATTCAGATTTTAATTTGTTATTTACTGCTCAAGAAAATTACTTTTGCGTTACAAGAAAACTGATTTTCATAAAGTAAAACTTTCTCAAACAAAATACACAGATTGCTTAAAATCCATTTGTGTTATCTAAGTGTTTTGGGAGTGTTTAATGAATTTAATCCTTCGGGGTCATGGAATACGAAGGGCTGATTTCTCAGAATTCTTTTAATTAAATGTTTTTCTAACGCTAATATTTATATTTCAAAGTTGACATTAACCATAATTTAATTTTAGCTGTAAAAATAAATCAGCTCAATTGAATTATATGAATGTCAACAGCATTTAAAGTAAAATTAATTTTAGAAAGTTCTATCATCCAGATTTTAATTTGTTATTTACTGCTCAAGAAAATTACTTTTGCGTTACAAGAAAACTGATTTTCATAAAGTAAAACTTTCTCAAACAAAATACACAGATTGCTTAAAATCCATTTGTGTTATCTAAGTGTTTTGGGAGTGTTTAATGAATTTAATCCTTCGGGGTCATGGAATACGAAGGGCTGATTTCTCAGAATTCTTTTAATTAAATGTTTTTCTAACGCTAATATTTATATTTCAAAGTTGACATTAACCATAATTTAATTTTAGCTGTAAAAATAAATCAGCTCAATTGAATTATATGAATGTCAACAGCATTTAAAGTAAAATTAATTTTAGAAAGTTCTATCATCCAGATTTTAATTTGTTATTTACTGCTCAAGAAAATTACTTTTGCGTTACAAGAAAACTGATTTTCATAAAGTAAAACTTTCTCAAACAAAATACACAGATTGCTTAAAATCCATTTGTGTTATCTAAGTGTTTTGGGAGTGTTTAATGAATTTAATCCTTCGGGGTCATGGAATACGAAGGGCTGATTTCTCAGAATTCTTTTAATTAAATGTTTTTCTAACGCTAATATTTATATTTCAAAGTTGACATTAACCATAATTTAATTTTAGCTGTAAAAATAAATCAGCTCAATTGAATTATATGAATGTCAACAGCATTTAAAGTAAAATTAATTTTAGAAAGTTCTATCATCCAGATTTTAATTTGTTATTTACTGCTCAAGAAAATTACTTTTGCGTTACAAGAAAACTGATTTTCATAAAGTAAAACTTTCTCAAACAAAATACACAGATTGCTTAAAATCCATTTGTGTTATCTAAGTATTTTGGGAGTGTTTAATGAATTTAATCCTTTGGGGTCATGGAATACGAAGGGCTGATTTCTCAGAATTCTTTTAATTAAATGTTTTTCTAACGCTAATATTTATATTTCAAAGTTGACATTAACCATAATTTAATTTTAGCTGTAAAAATAAATCAGCTCAATTGAATTATATGAATGTCAACAGCATTTAAAGTAAAATTAATTTTAGAAAGTTCTATCATCCAGATTTTAATTTGTTCTTTACTGCTCAAGAAAAGTACTTTGTGTTACGAGAACAAACTAAAATTTTCTGTTAAAGTATATCTAATACGAAAATTGCTTAAAATCCATTTGTTTCATTTAAGCGTTTGGGGAGTGTTTGATACCTTTTAATCTTGAAGTTTCCAAGCCTGGTTTCTCAGGTTTTTCTAAGTTATACATTTATATTTCGAAGTTGATATTAATCATAATTTATATTTAACTGAAAACATAAATCAACTCAAACAAATTATATGAATGTAAAACATACCGTCTACAACATTTGTGGAATTAATTTTATATAATTCTATCATCCAAATTTTAATTTGTAATTTATTGCTATAAAAATTACTTTTGTTACAGGAACATTTCAGGAACACCAATATTCCTAAATTAAAACTTTCTGTTAAAGTAAAGATAATACGAAAATTGTTTCAAATCCATTTGTTTCATTTAAGCGTTTAGGGAGTGTTTAATATTTTTTAATATTTAATTCCGCGAGCTTGGCTTCTCAGAATTATTTTAATTAAACCTTTTTATAAGGTAATATTTACATTTCGAAATTGCATGATAACTGGATGATAATTTTAGAAAATTCTATCATTGAAATTTTAATTTGTTATTTATTGCTCAAAAATTACTTTTGTGTTACAGGAACACCGATTTTCCTACAATAAAACTTTGTGTTTAAAGTAAGGATTAAACTTTCCTATTTTCTCTAAATTTAATTCTTTCATTTCAAGTTCTATAGCCAGCAGCTATTTTAGTTTACGATTGTCGAAAAAGCAATGCAAAACCTCTTTTTCCTAGAAGCAATTTTCGTTCACAAGGGTAACAAAAAAGGGAGAAAATGCATTCAATCGCTTGGATGGAACAGTGTTGAATAAATCGGAAAACTTCAGATAATTTTCAACGATTTCAAATCATAGATTTCTCTGTTCAGTTCAAGAGTATCCAAAAATTGTGCAATTGATTCAAATGCATTTTGTGTTTTCTAACTTTAACAGAAACGAAAACCAATGAAAATATATCCAGTGATTGTGTAAAATAAATGTATTATTGAGAAGAAAATTTTTTTTATCAATAGTACCTATTTCTTATGTGTTAACAAATAATAAAATCAGTTTTCGAGTTTTGATATAATCGGCTTTAAAATTTACTTATCAAAAATTGCGCATTTAGTTGGCCAATTTTTTTATTGGGATACATTAAATTATGTTAAGCATTTTAGTTATATCATAATCCGATGTGTGACACAAAACATACTATTTATAATCGTGCAAAATTATAATTCTTTATATTGAACATAAAATTCATTATTGGTTCATAAGCTGTATTAGCTTTTCCCAAAAAATATCATACAATGTATTTTTCATAATTCTACACTGTTAAAAATTTGCAGCAAACTGTCCAGTCATTAGACCGTTTTTGTAGAAAACGGTTACATAACAGTAATATAATTATACTATGACCATAAAATGGGCAATAACACGGCCAGAATATAGTTAAATTACAGTTATATCACTGTTTTCTACAAAAACGGTCAAAGGACTGGACAGTTTGCTGCAAATTTTTAACAGTGTAAGAATAGTAACGAACTCGCCAAGTGTATCACTTTAAAGTATTTATATTGTGTTTGGTGAGGTTTAATCTATCAATGTGTTTATTTTTGAATAAAAATATGGAAGCTAGAAAAGAAAAGCTGCGTGACATATTGTTATGCAGTGCGGTCATGCAGACACGCACGCACGTCACACGTACAACAGAATTTTCTGCACTAATGTATTAGTCTAAGAGCTAGGAACGTCATAAAAAACGTGATTTTAGCAGAGCTCATTTTTCTATATCCCCTCCCTTTTTATTCTGTAGTACGCATGCAGGCGGTCTGGCTGGCGGGAGAAGGTGCATTTACTTGAGAAAGGATGGACGATCCAGGTGAAAAAGTGACAAAACTGCGTCATTTTAGCATGAATTTGGTTTATAATACTTGTTTCTGCTAACTATTTGTGATATTAAGCCATTATTGCTAGACGGTTTAAACGGTGTTAAGACCTTGCCAGATTCTGATTTATAGGTAAAATAAGGGGCCAACCTCACGTCATTTTAGCAAAGCTGAAATTTTAGTATATTATACTTTAGCCATAATTAATTTGCCAGACAGAAATTCAGGTTCTAAATTACTGCCAGACACCGATTTAAATCTGGCAGCGAAAGCACCTGTTAGAAGAGTTGGCAGCATTTGTAGTGCTTTGGCTACTGTCAATACACAACCAAGCTGTGATTGTTGACAAAGCAACGATCGTTGCTTTCTATAAAAGTATAAGCTGGGTTACGCAAAGGTTACCAGTGATCCTAATGTAGCCCACCCCTCAAAAGGAGAATGAATTTAACTTTTAATAATAAAATGGTGCTACTGCATTATCAATCATGTATCTGCAGTGCACGTGGCTGAATTTAAAGAGATCACCTTGATCCTCCGTTTATGCAGTGATTTCAGTTTTGAGGAGTAGTCGTTCTAAGTTCCAGATAAGAAGATATTTTAATTTACACGTGTCTAAATTCTTAGAACTTTGAGTTATGATACGTTTTCTGAAAGCTTATTTCTTTTTCTTTAACCACATTTACTTGAATTCTAAGAAATTTATAAGATTAATACTTTTACGTCGTGCAAATTGCGACTATACGCATGTTCTCAAGATGGCCACCTGAGAAAACAAATGTGGAAATCAGTGTAGTAAGGGTGATTTTCAAAATTTCTTCATAAATATCTGAAAATTCTAACCATTTATTGTTCACACCAAAGATCACTCAAAAGAAGTCAGTAACTCCCAGAAGAAATTCCCTGAACTACCATGCACAAAAAGTGCTTCAAGGTATTTTCGTGTCATAAGATAAGAAGATTAAGAAGAAAAACTCGAAAGATATCAAAATAAGAAAGGATCACCAGAGCATAATAGTAAGTAAAATAGTTCGCCGAGTATTTTTTCACATTTTAAAAGTGATAACAATACATGGGCCACTTTTGGAACACCATGTGGAGACCCACAAGCTACAATTTTGAAATTGTATTATAAAAGTAATTAAATGTTATTTTACAAAGAAAAGTATACTTGATATGTATTAGAGATAAGTGTAAAATTTTCCAAACAAAAATTCAACCACATACACCCAACCAGAAAATTATAAAAAATCTTCAAAGCTTAACTATGACCACCTTTGGTTCACTTTCCGTATATATATACAGGGTGTATCTGAAATGCTTCAACAAACTTAGGAGGATGATAGTACTCATCAAGACGAACAAAAAATGCAATGGAACATGGGGTCGCAAATGACGTTTAAAGGGTGAAAATCGCAAAACTGATAAAAATAATGAAATCTCGCATGCTGCTTTTCTGCAGAACTGGCTTGTAGCACGAAGCTGGTTTTCCTTTCACTTTGTGCATATCCGGTCAGAAAAACATAAAAAAAAAGTAGAAGAAAGCCAAACAAATCTGTGAGCAGAAATCCACGTATGCAAATTTTCGATCTTCTTAGAAACATACCAATAAACGCAACTTACCTGAGTTTCCTGCGGAATATCAGGTTTGCTTTCTGCTACACAAGCTGGCGTGCAGCAACAAATTTGGTACATGCACGATGGTGCTCCGCCTCATTTTTTTTGGACGTGCGTAACCACCTTGATGGAGTTTATCCGGCAAGATGGATTGAACGTGGTGGCCCTGTTTTTTGGCTTCCATGCTCACCGGACCTTAACCCTTTAGATATCTTTTTTTGGGGACAGATGAAATCCCTCATTTATGAGACGCCAGTAGAAACGCCAGAAGAAGTATTAGCGCGTATTGTGACCGCTGCAGGAGAAATCCAGAAAACTCCCGGAATCTTTGAGCGTGTCCGCCAGTCGTTCCTCCGTAGATGTACTCTGTGTAATAATGTCCGTGGTCGACACTTTGAACAATTGTTATAAAATAGTTGTTTTCTCTTTACATCACGAGTTGTGCTACACCTATTCTCTGCAATAAATAATTTTCTGGAGTGTTTCTTTCTTGTCTCAGTTTGTCCATTTCCAGACGCATTTTCTCGATTTTCATCCTTTAAACGTCATTTACGACCCCATGTTCCATTGCATTTTTTGTTCGTCTGCATGAGTACTATCATCCCTCTAAGTTTGTTGAAGCATTTCAGATACACCCTGTATATATATATATATATATATATATATATATGTGTGTGTGTGTGTGTGATTTGTTGAAATAAATGTTTAATTTATGTAATTAAGGTATCAATTAATTGTAATTGTTATTTTGCTGAGTTAAATTTAACCACCAATTCTTCTAAAATTTTTCAAACAAATATTTATTAACTAGCCGGTCGCTTCCGTGTGGGGTCAAGATTTCTTCTGCAGCGTATTGCCCGAACTTAGCTTGGGGAGTTTTGCATGTACACAGAAAAATATAAATAAAATAAATTATTTTAAACGATACAAAAGTCACTTATAAGGATATCAATGTAAAAAAAAAATACATTATTGGGATTTAGCGTACGGGTAGCCAAACAAAACACATACTTTGAAAAATTATGGCCGCAGACATCGTGGTGCCATTTTGGCACATAAAACGTCAATCAAAACTGACTTTGGTTTATGACCAAGATGTAAACATGGCAATAAAAGCTATCACTGAGGTCGGAGGTCATTTCCCAGAAGGAAGAAAAAAGAAAGCAACGCTATTGGACTATAACAACGCAGGGGCGGAGAGAAAGATTTAAGTAGATGTGATCGAGAAAAACCAATAAAATATAAGGAGAAGGGCATATGAATTGCTATGCAAATTTTATCTTGGACTGTCTCCTTGTTTTTCGAGAGAGTTTGGGATAAGAAAATAAAATGAAGGAATGAAAGAAAAATATATATTATTATCTCTCTGTTGAAGCAAGTGGAAGGTTGAAAAAGTTTTCTGCGAGCTAGTGGGTCTGAAGACCATTTTTAAAATCTAGTTGACAGGGTTCTTCTTTGAAGTTCCCCATCATAAATTTGAGTGTGTTTTGTTATTATCGTAGTGTGCGACGCTTCAGATATCATCATTCATATGAATGATAAAAATGACAGCATTCCCTGTGACGAGCGCTTGCTAAGAGCAGCCATCATCGTAACTGAACATAAAGGTAATCTGATGAATCTCTTATATTTCCCATTCTAGATTTGTATAAATATGTTCTAGGGATATCTGGTAGTGGGAATCAATAAATTCTGAGGAAGCTTTGATATATTAGCAAATATAATATAAAGCAAAGATGTATAATTTTTAAAGTAATTAATAATATTATTTCTCGAAGTTCAGAAGTTAATCAAAGATTGTAAGAATGAAAATTAAGATAATACGGCTATTTTTTGTTAGCGAAATGTCAGATGAATTCTGAATTTTCATTTTCGTTCTCTTTTGTAAATAGTTCAGTAAATATATATTAATGAATATTAGTTGAGAAGTCTATGATTTTTATGGCATTATTTGTGAATTATTTTTAGATCATACTTTACAACTTCAGCATTGGACAACAATTGATTTTTCTCAAACGGTTTAATGAGTTGCTACGAAATTTACACAGTACAATTTTCGTAATTACTTTATAATTTAAGTAAATAATTTAGTTAATCTTTAGGCTTGAAGCAACATGAGTTTGCTTAACAACCGACCCCAGAGAGCTCTTACTATTCTTACAATATTTATTTAACGAGCAGCGAAGACCGTGATATGCTCGGTCAAAATTAGCTTTGAGTTCAAATATCATGACCCATGACCAAAATGACCCACTAATCAAATTTTTTCGAACATGTGACCAAGTCCAATTGTCTTCTCGTGCCAGAAACCAGTAGGATATAAATTTAGTCAAAATATTCTGAGCCGTTTTTTAGATAAAATTAGCTTGACCCACAGTGACCGAAAAATGACCCACTAATCAGATTTTCTCAAGCATGTGACCTAGCCCAATGATTTTCTCGTGCCCAAAAACCGTAGGATACAAAATTTAGTTGAAATCGTCTGAGCCGTTTTAAAGATAAAAATAGCTTGACCAAAATGACCAATGACCAAAATGACCCACTAATCGAAATTTCTCGAACATGTGACCTAGCCCAATAGTCTTATCGTTCCCTAAAACTGTAGGACACTAAATTTTGTTCAAATCCTCTGTGCCGTTTTTAAGATAAAAATAGCTTGACCCGTAATGACCCATTACCAAAATGACCCACTAATCGAATTTTCTGGAACATGTGACCTAGCCCAATAGTCTTTAGTCTAAATAGTCTGAGCCGCTTTTTTGATAACATTAGCTTGTCCCGCAGTGACCCAAAAATGACCAAATACTCGAATTTTCTCGGACTTGTGACCAAGCCCAATGATTTTCTCATGCTCGAAACTCGTAGGATACAAAATTTAATCAAAATCGTTAGAGTTGTTTTTTAGATAAAATTAACTTGACCCGCATTGACGCAAAAATGACCTACTAATCAAAAGTTCTAGAAAATGTCACCCAGTCCAATTGCCTTCTCGTGCCCGAAAATGGTAGGATACAAAATTTAGTCAAATTCGTTTTGAACCGTTTTATAGATAAAATAAACTTGACCCGCATTGGCGCAAAGATGACCTACTAATCAAAAGTTCTCGAGCATGTGACCCAGCCCAATTGCCGCCTTGTGCCCGAAAGTGGTAGGATACAAAATTTAGTCAAAATCATTTGAACCATTTTTTAGATACAATTAACTTGACCCTGACCCATGGTGACCTACTGCCCATACTGTCCGTGGATCTGCCCTATCTTTGAGGCCTCCGGAACTTTAGGTTTCAGAAGTACAATTCACGACTGTATATTACCAGTACTATCCCAACATTCCTTGATACAGAATATGTTCGACTATTGCCCTGGCCGGCACGTTCTCCTGATTTTTCACCAATTGAAAATATCCTGTCAATGGCTTCTGGGCGACTGTCCCGCCACCACTTGCCCGTCATTAATGTTGATGACCTGTGGCATAGTGTTGAAGGTGTATGGACTGCTGTACCCGTACATGACATCCAATCTCTGTTTGATTCCATGCCTAGGCAGATAAATGTTGTTATTACGGCCAGGGGTGGCAACTCTGGGTAGTGCTTTCTCAGGAACTATACCTCCAAATTTTCTGAAAATGTAATCGTCCTTCCCATTATAATGTAGTTGTGCAATAAATATCATTCTGTTATTTGCATTCCTTCATGGTGTTGCATTTTGGATGGCAAGCAGTGTATATATATATATATATATATATATATATATAACCACACACAAGATTCCCTCGGATTAGAATAAGCGATTAATTGAAATAAACTTTTCCATGCAAGAGGATTATGATAGGATTGGCAGGAATAAAAGGATAATTAAAAATAATGAGAACAACTAAAGAAAATCACTGAGCTGAGTATATTTCTCTTCAACAGATACCAATAAAGCATGTAAATAAAGATTTCGCGACATAAATATTACTTTTTATTTCATGAGACACCGACAAAGACACGCTCGGCCCTGCTCGTAGGAAAGGGATAGCTTTCAGATAAAATATACAAAAATGGGATAGCCTGAGATACATTCGGATAATTGTAAATGGGCACGTGGTATGTGGTTTCACGCTCATAAATTGTTAATACGGTGATGAAAACAACGAAATTCTGTGTGCTTCTCAGCCATATATCGTTAAATACAGCGATCTCTATGATGGGACCCTGTGAATTTTTCGTGCACAAATCGTTAAAATGTGAATCATTTTAACAGAGCCCTGTGGGTTTCATTCCCTATATTATAAGGCAATCGCTTTGGTGGTCAGTATTTAAATCGCAACTCTTTATTTCCAAAAATTGTATTTTGAGAAGTTTAGGAAATGTACAATAGTTTGTATAAAAAAGTGAAATCCGATCCCTTACAAAGAAAACCGCAAAACAATTTATAAAATATGAAATAAAATAAAAAAACTTTTCCTTGGAAAAATATCACACAAAATATCTAATAAAAAATCAGCAGTAATTGTCTTATTTGTCTAATCTTCCATAATCGAGTTCATAGTAGATGTTGGCGACAAAATCGCTAGTTCTAAAATCGCAGAAATACGTTTTTAACTACCTTTTTATTATAATTATTATGCTGAAATTCATCCTCCTACCTAAAACTGCTGCTGAGATATGGCGAAATGAACCTAAAACTTTCTGTCCCCCATTTAACCCCTTTAGGGCTAAATTAAAAAAATCATTTCTTAGTCGGTGCCTACACTGTGTAAGGGACATGTCTTTCAAATTTCATTGTCTTGGGAGCAAAGGCTCGGCGTTTATTATGAGACATCAGGACATGTTCTTTTATAAGTATAGATATTTATAAATTCGCTAAAGCAAATTTGATGGTGTAAATTGTCAATCTTTATGTTTATTTAAATTACCTCTTAATCAAAATAAAAATTACAATTAATTGTCACATTAATTACACAAATTAAGCCTTTATATTTCGACAAATCATATATATATATATATATACAGTGGGTTGCCTATCTATTAGGGACAGTCATATATTTTGCTAGTTTTATACTTTGGGTGCACTTGACTGCGGCTCTAAGTGGTTTAAGTGTTGCAGGAATGTATTTTACCGTTGTCAATATCTGTATAATTCAACTTTTAAGTACTTTTGGTATGTTAAAAGTTTTGTTTGCTTTCTATAAATATTTTAATAACGGGAGAGACGTTGAGTCTTTTACACACGCAATAGTGAAAGACGCTTTTCTTTAATAAAAAAAATATTCTTTTTTTTTTTTTTTTTGAAAAGTTAACAATTATATGTGAGTATTATCTTTCTGATTAAATATTTGTTTTTTGCGAAATTATTTATGATTTTAACTTATTTTTTAATTTTATTGATTTCAGTATAGGTCGAGGGGTTGATTTGTCCCCTAGGAAAAAATCTGAGGTAAAAACCCTTCTTCTGCATACTAGTCATTCCCAAAGGAAGATAGCAAACTTGCTGGAGTTTCCAAATCAGTAGTCAACAGGATAAAAATAAATCTGGACAAAAACCAGCCACTTTCGCCCAAACGAAAAGGTAAAAGTGGAAGAAAACGCATAACAACTCCACGTACCGATAGGAAAATCCGCGATATCTGTTTAGGAAACAGAAACAAAAGTTTGGGACTCCTTACTCAGATCTTTCAAGAATCTAGAATACCAGTTTCTAAGAGAACTCTGCAGCGCAGATTAGCGGAGGAAGGATTGACAAGTCATTGTCCAGGCAAGAAACCACGGTTGACAGAAGCGATGAAGAAGAGCCTTGCCTGGGCTCGTGAACACCGCCAGAAGACAGTTGATGACTGGAGTAAAGTCAGTTGTTAAGATAATTATTATTTATGTCATTTAAAATCATTTCTAAATTATTAACTATTTAATTTTTTTTCAGGTATGTTTCTCAGATGAATCAACCTTTGAGATTTTAGCCGATAAATGCAGCTTTGTCAGACGACGCCCAGGCAAAAAATACCGCCCTGACTACATCGTGGAGAGTATTAAACACCCTGATAAAATAATGGTGTGGTCTGCCATAAGCGCTAAAGGGGTTGGACGCCTCTACATTGTCTTAGGGAACCATAAGACAAGACCAGTACAGGCAAGTTCTGGAAACTCGGCTGCTACCGCAAATTGAAGAATGGTTCCCAGCTGGTGAAGAGTTAATGTTTATGCATGATTCAGAGCCTTGTCATAAAGCTAGAAGCATTACTAAGTTTTTGGCAGACCACAATATACCAGTTTTACTTTCGCCTGGCAATTCTCCTGACATGAACTCCATAGAAAACTGATGGAAAATCACCAAGGCGGAAATCGCCAAAGATATGATTACAATCAAGTTACAGCTCATCGAAAAACTAATAAATGTATGGCACCACAACACTAAAATTAAAGAAAGTGCCAGAAATTGCATAGAAAGCATGCCGAGACGCATCGAAGCCAAAGGAAATGTCACCAAATATTAATATTCTTTACTTAATATTGGTAAATTGACTGTATTACATTTTTGTTGGGTTTTTTTCATATAATATTGCTTAAATACTTAAACTATAACAATAAAGCTTTTTAAACTTAAAAACAGTGTTTATTTTCAAATTATATCCTAATATTGTACAAAAAACCTATACTTCATGACTGTCCCTAATAATTTGACAACCCATTGTATATATATATTTTTATAGAAAGCCACGATCGTTGCTTTGGCAAAAGTTACGGCTTGGCTGTGTACTGACAGTAGCCAAATCCCTACAAAAGCTGCTGACTTTCTAATAGGCGCTTTCTCTGACAGATTCAAATCGGTGTCGGCAGTAATTTAGAACCGGAATTTCTGTCTGACAAATTAATTATGGCTTATCTGATAGCCAAAGTGTAATATACTAAAATTTCTGCTTTGCTAAAATGACGTGAAGTTGACCCGTTTTTTTACCTATAAATCAGGATCTGGCACGGTCTTAACACCGTTGAAACCGTCTGACAATAATGGCTTAATATCAGGAATAGTTAGCAGAAACAAGTGTTATAAACAAAATTCATGCTAAAATGACGTAATTTTGTGACTTTTTCCCCTGCATTGCCCCTTCTCTCTCAGGTAAACGCATTATATCCCACCAGCCAGACTCCCGCACGTGTACTACAAAATAAAAATGGAGGGGATAACGAAAAATGAGCCTTTCTAAAACCAGGTGACGGAAACGTAGCTAGCTCTTAGACTATACAATCCCCTTGAAGGGTTAATCTGCCATAGAAATCCAATTAAATTTTAGATAAGAATTTTTGGTCGTAAAAACAATAAACAACTGCTAGAGTATCCACTTTGAATATCATAGCGTGGCTCCAAGGAAGTATTAAGAATCCTTAAGGAATGCAAAAGGTAATTCAGTCACAGTATTTAGTTGAAGAAATCACATAGTATAAAGTTAGTTAAGGAAAAACATAAAAATAACATTTCTGAAAATGCACATTTGCTTAAAAAGGATACTTGTGCATGCTATAAATATACATATATAAATTTGTAATTTTTAAATTGTTTGGAAAATTTCCTCATGAAATTTTTAGAAATCGTATAAAATATTTTAGGCATGTAAATATTTATTTTTTTTTATTTTCTTAAAACATCATTTATCATTTTGCATTAAATGTTTTTTTCTTTATTTTTTAAAGATAAACAAATATAAAAGTAAAGTGTGGAAATTTATTTTTAGCATACCTCAAAATTATGTTTCGTAGTCAATATATATATATATATATATATATATATATATATATATATATACAGGGTGTTTCAGTTAAACGTTTCAGAACTTTTAAGAGGGGTAGGGTACATCCTGACAACTCGAAATCATATAGCAATGTGGGGTCGGAAATGCTTTCCTGAAGCGGTGTTGTACACAGAAGTACCATAAAGAAAAGAGACCGTAAGTTAGAAATCGTTTTAATAATACATGAAAAGAAGCAAAAGGTATATGGATTAAAGTAAGTGTTCGAAGTTGCTTCAACGGGCTACAATGCACGCCTCACATCTCCGACGCATGGACATCCGAACATTCTGGAATACTCCAGGTGAATTTCGAATTTCTCCGGCAGCTACTGCGATTCTTGCAACCAGCTCCTCAGCATTGTCAACAGTGGTGTCATAAACTAGCGATTTCATATGACCCCAGAAATAAAAATCAAGACATGATAGGTCGGGTGACCGAGCAGGCCAATGCACGGGACCACCACGTCCGATCCACTGTTGACCAAATGTGACTTCCAGGTAGTTATGAACAGCTCCGCTATAATGGGCAGGGGCTCCATCGTGTTGAAACCACATTGTCTGTTGCGTCGATGCAGAAATCTGTTCATCTCTCAAAAGTTGTGGCAATACTTGCTGCAGAAAGAGCATTTAGTTATCTCCGGTTAGACGACACGGTAACAGGTAAGGTCCGATGAGGTGATCTCCCGTAATACCGGCCCATACATTGACCGAAAATCGAATCTGTGCTGCACGACGTCGTATTGTATGCGGGTTCTCGACCGCCGAGATATGGTCGTTATGCGAGTTGAAAATTCCTTCCCTTGTGAAGGATGCCTCATCGGAAAACAACACTTCAGCAGGAAAAGTGGGATTTGTAGCACATTTTCCAAGGTACCACTGTGCGAAAGCAATACGAGGTGCATAATCCTCCGGTTGCTGTGCTTGGACACGCTGTACGTGAAACGGATGCATGTCTTGTTCTCGGACAATCCTCCAGCCGCTCCAAGGGGAAACCCCGACTACGTTTGCTAGACTTCGTGTACTTGTTCTTGGATTCGATCTGTACATGCTGCAGCACATTCTGTTCGACGGCTGGAGTCCGTGCTGTTCTTACCATGACCCTGTCAGCTCTTTCAAATGAACCTGTCTCAGCTAACCTCTGGTGCAGTCTTGCATATAAATTATGACTGGGAATACGCCTCGTCGGATATCGTTCCGCGTACAAACGCTGTGCGGCTGGCCCACTACAATTTGCAGCCCCGTACACCAAATGCATATCGGCTAATTCTGCGTTCGTGTAATCATCCATCCTACTAACTTGGCGTTCTTGTGCGAAATGAAGATTCCCTGCACGAAAGCTCGGAACTTTCACCGCGTCAGGAAAGCATTTCTGACTGCCCATTGGTATATGATTTTGGTTCGTCAGGATGTACCCTAACCCTCTTAGAAGTTCTGAAACGTTTAACTGAAACACCCTGTATATATATGTTGCATGAACATGAACAATCATAATCTTATTGTTTCGTGTTTCATGTGTTTCTATTCAGAAATCGACATCTGTGTTTTTTTACATGACGCTGTGTTAGTTGCTGCTTGAATTTCACTTACTCGCTTATCTTAAAGTTGTTCAGAAAGGTAATTAGACTTCATTTTGTCACATAAAGAAGTTTACAAATGTTTTTATATTTCGATGTTTGAAAATTCTGTTTGATACTTTGAAAATTCTTTAATTTACTATAATTTAGATTTATTTTTTATTTTTATTCTACGGTCTTAAAAAGCATAGACAATCAATAGACATAATCAAAAAGTCTAATAAGATTAAACAGTTTATTGTTGCAAGAAGGAATACAGGGTGGTTCAAAACTATGTTTCAAAAATGTAAAGGCAGTTAAAGGGGACCTAATTAAGGAGATTTTGTATAGGAATGTAGGTGCGGAAATGTAGCGTTGAGGCAGTAGAAGGCGTTGTTGATTTCGGTGGTTGAAAGAGTTTCGCTGGCTTGAATCATCATTCCCCGCACGGATTTCGAAAACATGCATCGTTACACAAGTGACGAGCTTGCCGACATGCATGTTATGTATGGGCTGCTGAAAGGATGCGTACATTCAATGGCTCTCGAGCTTGTCGAAGGACTGTCCTCTACTATGCGTAATACTTCTTCTTCTAACTGCAGGAATTTTGCGATATCTTCCAGTGCCCGTATCACGCCTAGAAGCATAAAACGACCCACTTGTGCACAACTCCCAATGAAGACGCTCAAATGTGCGGCGATCCAGCAGATTCCTACCCGGAACTCGCTCCATGTACATTCTTTGAGCAGCCACTTCATTTCCTTGCACAGCCCCAAACATGAAATGCATGTCGGCGTGCTCCGCATTGGCGTAACAATGCATGTTGCTCGAAATCTATTTGGGGAATGGCGATTCAAGCCAGCGAAATGCTTTCATCCGCCGAACTCAACAGCGCCATCTACTTCCTCAACTCTGCATTTCCGCACCTATATTCCTATAAGAAATCTGCTTATTTTTGTCTCCTTCAGTTTTACATTTTTGACACATAGTTCTGAACCACCCTGTATATTCAAAAATGAATAACTTAACCTTTTCAGTTAATAACTCTTGTTGTCATAAAATAAATGGTTTTGATGGCTATTTTGTAATTCAATGAAAAAGTGATATTCCCTTTCATAAATTGTTTCATTTCCAAGATACTTTAAAAAATATCACAATATTTTAAATCCAATCTCTATTTTTTTCTAATTATCAAGTGATTTTATGTAATATTATAAAACTTTTTATTTAAGTACTGTATTATTATTTTTTTCTTGTATGGCATCGACGACTTAACCATTCTAACTTTATGTGATTTTCATATGTATTGTCGTAGCTGATCGGGCAATTTTGTGATACTAATTTCTTCTTAATACGCAGTCTATTTTTAAATAGAAATCATTGCGACTTCCTTATATTGTGGAATAATGCCCTTGATATCATTTTTCGCAATACAAGCTTACACATTCTTATTACTTTTTTCTTCCCTTCAGGATTTTTGTGTATTTTCAATATTAGAATGAAGTTGTTTCGTATGTTTTCGTAGTACATGGTCAGTTTGTCTGCTGCCGATTTTGTATTGCGATCTGTAATTCTATAACTCGTAATTTTAGAAAATGACCTACACGTGCTCCTGATCGCAAAACAATCGGAAAGAACCAACCACATAATGGGGATGACCGTGAACACGTACGTGAACACATTGTTTCATAATTCATTTATTACTAAAGTAGGTGCAAATATAATATAAAAAGTTTTAAAACATTAAAACTATCAAGATGTTTATTTTGATTTATTAAGGTGAATGTGACGTTTTAACATACTGCATGCAATTTTCTATATGTATTTAATATTAATACGTATTTTTATATACAGTGGCGGTCAAAAGTATCCGGCCAGTTAGTTTCTTTGATTTGTTTACTAGAACGTTTCAGCGAGGAAGAAGCGCAGTTGCTCCAAAAGTTAGGAATATGAAAATGATCTCTGATCACGTGATTATTCTGATTGGATACTGAAGACACTAGACGCAAAGGGTAGGAATTCGAAATTCCCGTGTACAAAAGTTTCCGGAAATTCGTCATTCGTTAGATTTTTGCTATCGGTAAAGTGTTGTTTTGGCCGTGTTTGTTAATTAACCAGCGTTAATAACATAGTTAAAATTCAAAAATGAAAAGTTCTACAATTATTGTTCGTAAACGAGTGATTTGTTTGTCGCTAAAGGGCCAATTCTCCCGTGAGATTGCGGCAAAGTTATCGATAGAAAAATCTACTGCGAACGATATTAAAAAAAATATATAAAGGTGGTCATGTCCTTCAAGTCTTGCCACGGTCCGGGAAACTCCGGAAAACGACTATTCATATGGACAGAATTATCAGGGGAAAAGCAGTTGACGACCCGCATAAAACTGCCGCTGAAATATTCCACGATTTGCGGAGTGAAAATATTGCTGAAATAAGTCGGTCTACCGTGTCAAGAGGCTTACGTGACGTCGAATTTTATGGAAGAGTATGTGTTAAAAAACCTTTCATAAGTAAAAAAAATCTGCTGCCCCCGACTGTCGTTTGCCAAGGGTCACAAAGACTGGTTAAGTGAAAACTGAAAAAAATACAATTTTACGACGAATCAAAATTCAACCTTTTTGGGAGTGATGGCAGACACTACTTCCGACCACCTAAAAACAAAAGATATGATTCGAGATAAGTTATTCCTACATTAAAGCATGACGGAGGACACGTTATGCTGTGGGAGCATTTTTTGGAAAAGGTGTCGGTTCGTTAGTTGAAATTCGAAGCAAGATGAATGGTGCAATGTATAAGAATATCTAGCAAGATCATTTGCTGCCTTATTGAAGGAAAAATTGCAATCGCAACTATTTGTTTCAGCATGATAACGACCCAAAACTTACATGCAAGCTTGTCAAACAGTGGCTTTCGCACAAAAATATCCGCTTTTGAAATGGCCAGAATAATCACCCGATCTGAATCCAATAGAAAATCTTTGGAACGAACTTGACAAACGTGTGCGGAATTATAAATATTCCAATTCAGAAGAATTTTCCCCAAAATTGCAAGAAGAATGGGAAAAACTTACCATAAACGATCTTCAACCGTTCATTGAATCGATGCCACGTCGCTGCGCCTCAGTACTAAAGGTATTGTTAAAGGTATGACTATTTGTAGGTATGACTATTTGTAGGTATTAAAAGTATGCTAATTGTAAATTTTGTTGATCACTGTTATTTTCTATTATAACACCATTTTTTCCAAACTTGCCAAGATGGCCGGAAACTTTTGAGAACATACATTTTTTTTGCAATTAATTTTGTAAATTAAATTTATTGATATTTATTTGTTATTCCATAAATAAGTTCCTAACTATTATGTCAATAAAATGTATAAATATCACTTTGAGATTCCTCTTCATATCGGTATACTTACAAATTAATCAAAAATTTAATGCTGGCCTGAAACTTTTGACCGCCACTGTATGTTTATAAATTGTTTAATCCTAGAAGGAAAAGGTGATCACCCCTGAATAACTCTGCCGTAAATCAGTGCATGAAAACGTGACTGGTGCCAGTCGATTGGAAATAATGTCTCTTTTTTAATGCTATATTTAACGTTTGCATAGGGATTTGTCTGCATAAGGAAATTGCCCCAAACTTAAAACTTTTCAATAGTAACACATAATTTTGACGTCATATTTCGACTCTTCACTAAATTTTACCTTCGTATACTAAACTCGAATTCATTCATCGAAGTTGTTTACGAAATATGTGAATGGAAATTTCGGAATTCCTAAAGTTAAATTTATTTTAATCGTTGCAAAACAGATTGCAATGGGAGTAGTTTTTTAAAGTTAACTCAAAAATTACTATAATTTTCGATTCGTATATTTAAAGCCTCTAGAAATCTATTTACAATCCATATTTGTTTTTTTTTCAGATACTAATAGGTTAAAATTATGTATTTTCGGATATGTATTTTTTCCACTGCTGTGCAATAATTTATTAAACAAATTTGAAATTAAACTTCAAATAATATATATATATATATATATATACAGAGAGGAGAGAGAGATTGCTTTTTATACACAATTCTTTGTTGACATATTACCAATATTCCACTTTATTTTTTTTTTCATCATTATTTATAAATGCAATTTATTGCAGTATCATACTTAATGCGCCATAATTAAGTAGAAAAAGATGATGCAAAAGAGAAGCAAAAACCTCTTAAGTTCTTAAAATTTCTTTTTTCTTACTCTTGAAGTTGACTTTTGTTTCCTTTTAGCAAAATTAACGTTATTAATTAATTTACAAAAAATACAAATTTAGGTCAAATGAATTTTTAATGTATCATTTAGTTTACACTGAATTAGATAAGGAGAAAAAGGTTGTTTTGAACACCTTCGAGTCGTTTTAAAATTTAATTAATAATTAAAATACTTAAGTTTACATTCATTAAACTAAGTTAAGTTTAAAAATAATTATTATATGCCGTTTGATTTACATTGACGGGGAATATTTACATTCATATGCAAACACCCGTCAAGAAAAAACAAATATCCTTTTTATAGTGGGATTTTAAGCTACACAACCACTTATAAACTTCAAATAAAAACATTTATCTGAGTTCATGCAGTTTACTGTATTGAATATGCCTTTTGTTTCCCCTTTCACATTTATTTTTTCACCTAATTTCCATTAATACTTAAAGTGGGGACATCACCCGTATAGCAAGCATGGTCGCAGTGACGTCATTGCAGGTCACATTGGTCACGACAAATCTGGGACCAAAATACCAGTATTCAATGAAGTCACATTGCGACTAAAATATGAACTTCTTTAAAAAGTCTAAAAAACATAGAAACTTTTTCAAAACATATTATTCATTGTAAAAAATACTTTTTTGATATTTTTTTAATTATTAAGACGTCAGTGTGACGTCATTGCAAGTCACGTATGTCACGACAAAACTGTAACCAAAAGACTACCATATCGGGAACTCACATTATGACCTTTGCGTTTAAAAATGAGTTAGAAAATGTGTAAGAAAGTTCCGAGTTGTTGAGCAGGTCAGTTGAGATAGAACCACCTTAAAGAAGAATAACTGAGAAAAAATTTGTCGATTTTCGAAATTTTATTGCTGATTATGTGATTAACCAGAAGTGCGAAGCTCCCACTACGGTACCAGATTATAAATATGCTACCCAATTTTTTTTTTTTTTTTTAAGTAATGAAATAAAATAAATTCCACGTAGCAACTTGAAATAAATAAAGCTTAATTAAATAAATGAAATATTCATTTACTAAATTTTCTGGTTAGAAACGTTGTTAAACTGGGTCAAATTAATATTAATTATATTATATTAATTAATAACACATTACGGAAGGTTAGTAGGAGTTTTACACCTCTGGATTAACGGTTAAATAACACAAGCTTTTTAACTTTTCAGAGTTTTCTTTACAAGTAAACGTGTGATAGTTTTAAATTATTGAGCTAAAGAAGTGACTATTGTTGATAATATATTACTAATACCGTATATAACAATGATTAGTTGTATGGAAAGTGTGTATTATATCTTTCATTAAGGTATCCGCACACGTTTAAAACATCATTTTCGATGAAAATATCAATTTTTCATTTTTGCAATAATATTAAAATCCGATCTTTTATCTATTGAATTCTGCTTTAATTGTGTTTGTATCTGAATTAGAACCCGAGTTACAGCCGTTTAAATTTACATCTATTACAGCTTGCCAAAGAATTTTACTACCAGAAGTATCGTTCTGAAAACCGGAAGTAAGCTGAAATGTATGTTTATATTCTTCTTTTTCAAGATTTAACATTTAAATTGTATTATATGTTCAAGAAAATACATGGAGTATATAATTAAACCTTTAAAGAATAAAAATTATTTTTATAGCAAGAACCGCCTCTAACATTTATTTTTACCTTTTTCTCAAAATGAAGTTTTTCAGATTTTTACTGTACGCAAAACATCCTATAGCAAAAAATTACGCATGAAATGTCTTAAATTTTGTAAAACTTATTTGGTGGAATAGACTACAATCATGATGGTATATTAATTAGTTTTATATTTACACTGGTATAAGTTAAAAAGTTGCAAGAAATTTTCGAATTTTTCATTACATTAGTACTTCAAGTGCGATAGAGATGCTATTATAATGCGGCTAGTCTATGTCCTAGAGAAAGTTATTCTCTTTATTATGCAATTTACAAAATGTGAATGCATTGATTTGATTTTGAGTTATCATGTTTTGCACAAATGTCAATTTTTCACATAATTTTGACTATTTTTTACTTAATAAAAATTATTTCTGTGTAATTTCTAAAATGTTTATATATTTTTCAAAGTTTTAACTTAAATGTCATTAAAAAAATTGGTATAAAGAGAAAATTTCAAAAATTTCAAAAAAACACCTCCGAAGGTGTGCGGATATTTTAAATAATTGAAGAATTATTTTCCTGTATGGTTTATATACTCATTCGTTGTACTTTCACGAGCCACCATTGGCTTATTTAACTATTGTTTTCTATTAATACAAAAAATTCGACTTTTTCACAAGTCGCACTGTACGTACGGTGCATACAGTTATACCACAATTTTTTAATAGAATATTTTACCTTATTTAATAGCAGAAAAATATTAGAATGTCTGCAATTAAACAAAGCGATTAAAAATTTCTGCCATTTAAATATTAAACAGAAATTTTTAAAGTGGTGTCATGTCCACTGGAAATTCCAAAGAGTGTAAGCTGCTTTCTCTTCTCGATACGACATTGTTTTCATTTTTTATGAATGTTTAAAATGTGAACGGACTTGTGACATATTATATTTTGCTTAAAAAGCAATAATGTGGTTAGAAGTTTTAAATTTTGGATTAAATAGGTACTAAATAATCAAAACTAGTTTTAAAATAGAAAATAATATTTGATATGCATTTATGAATATAATAAGTATAAAAAGACGTATACATAGCTACCAAACTTACCTACCACTATTTCAGAATAATAATCATATTTTCTAATAGCAAATTTCTGTCATTTTTAAAACGAATATTTCTATTAAAAAACGTCTACTGAAAAATCGGAAGGTTTATCATTTATGCATATATTATTTAACGTAATTTCTTTCTGATGGAATCTTCTTTATATTCTTAGAGATATGATTTATTTTTAATCAGTAAGATACATATTGCATGAAATGTCTCAGAAAAATGTTTACCACATGTTACATTTTCCTAAAAGTAATAGTGCCATTGTGCTAAATAAAAATAAATGTAAAAATCGTATGGTACAATATCCTTAATTAAATTACGAATACCTTGCGGAAGTAAAACATTCAGATGAAATTCTTCTATAAACAATGTTCTTCGCGTCTTATTGATATAAAGTATCTTTTTGCCAACACAATAAAGGTATTTTTCCATCTGTTATATAAAATAGAAGATGAAAAAAAAATCAAAAGTTATATTTTAAAAATTCTTTCCCCTATAAGTCATATGAATTTAGAACTACTGGCTCACGTTTTAAATTCTAATCTGTGCTTTTTAGAATCATCAATATTGGAAAGAAAAATCAATACGCACAATTTCTAAATAATATAAACAAACCTTTCATATAGAAAAATAAAAAAGATCACTTTTTTGTTTTGACGTACTACCTGTACTTTATGGAGGCAGCAATAAAAAACGCCATCTAAGGCGACATATCTACTGAGAGTACAACATTAAATTTATCGCAATATATGTCTATATTTTTGACGTCGCTCTTGACTAGGAAAGATCTTTTCGATGAAGGAATTCCAAGAGTTTCCTACTCATTAGTATTTGTGTTTAGAATGATTGTGTCCCGGTACAGTAATACCTTCATGCGAAAATAAAATAAAAAAAGAGCCGAGTTTTGTATTCTTATTTTATTAGAGCTCTCCGAAATTCATATTTCCCTCCATAGATAATCTTTTAAAATTTAATATATAAAAACCAAAAGGGAGTTTTAGAAATAAAATCTGGAAATACCTTTTTTATGTATTTTCGTCCTCTAACCTACAAAATAAAATTTCGAAAAAAAAAAATTGTTTTTGAATAAAAATGTAACATTCTACCTTCGAGGGCTGTTTTGTAAAAGTGGAAATTTGTGGTGAAGAAATTATTTCATTTTTTTTTCTATTACTTTTGCTGAAGGAAAAATAGAAAAGAAGAAAAATAAAAATAAATTTCCATTTTCGGTTTTTGTTACCCATAAAATGATTTACCATATTAGTATTTATGTTTAAGGTTTAAGGAAACGCTTCAGACAAACGTAAAAAGGAAAATTCATTCGTTTCAATAATTTCGCTTGCATGACAGTTGGAATGTTACGCAATTTGATCGACTATAGATCATCCCGAACAATGAATTGGATCTTAAAAGCACTGTTTTTTTTTTTTTTTTTTTTGCATTAAACTCTTTATTTATTCCAAAAAAATATTGAAAATAGAATCAAACATCTTAGTTCAATCTTACGTCAGGTGAAGGTCTCGTTACCTGATCAAGGTTCTAAATTACGAGACCAACTCGCGTAGCAATCGCAAGACGTATAGGTGTGCGATGCATCGTGAAATTAGTAAATACTCCAGCATGCCACATCCGTCCAGCATGACTTTGCTACAATGTGCAGCGCTAAATCGACTCATCCAAACATCATTTAGCAACCGGCCAACTAAGAAAAAGCAACGTAGGCAGAAAGATGCACTGAAGCCCCGACGGCCTAGAGGCTTGTCAAACAGATCTTCGGCATGCGGAGATCAGGCGAACCCTTGTCCAGTTGTCAGGCATTAACCCGTTCTGGTGAAAAGCCCGGCTATAGAAGCCGGGTCAGCGGTCCAGAAATATACATATTACTTTCCTCCTCCCCTCACACTTCATTATCAGTTCCCATATTTTATAATTAACCTTTAAAGACACAGAGGATTTGCAATACAGTCACGGGTGGCACACTCAATGCGCCATCAGCTTTTAAACTATTTTTTTCTAACTTTTAATCATACATCCATTTTTAATGCAATGTCCAGTTGTAGTATAAAAGTAGTAAACATCAAAATGTTAAAAAAAAAAATTAATTAGAATTAATATAACACACACACTTTTGTACTAATATAAAGACACTGATGGTGTACTACGTGTGCCAAAACCTGTTAAAGCCTAAATATTAACTTTTGGCCGAAGACGAATAGTGACTAATGTCTAGTAATAGTATAAAGGTAATAGACATCACATTTATAAAAAACAAAGTTCAATTAAGAAAGAAAATTAAATATATTACACAAATACTTGGACGGCATATGTATTCTGTACACCAGTGGTAACTTATCAATAAAAATATTGAAACAGAGCAGAAAAATTGTAAACTTCAACTTGAAACATTTGTTGCACGTTAAAGGGACTTTGAAAAGAATGTAAATGAAGAGCAAATGTTGATCACCTAACTATTGCAGAATTCAAAACTGTCCATTCACTGAGTGGCACACTCAGTATTCCGCCGTGTCGATAAAAATCAAACAATAATTTTCATACAGAACAAAAGTTTTTATGAATTAAGACAGAAAATACAATAATAATTTAGAATGACTAGTTACATAGTTTATAAGATTACAGAATTAAGAAAGATAGTCCAATCTAAGTCCTCTAACAGTGGCGTCTACCAAGAGCATGTGAATCCCCATACGAAAAATTAAAAAATATACTATTAAGTTAAATAAAGTAATTAAAAAAAGCATTTCCACTTTTTTCCCAATTGCAGGATGAACTTCTTTCACCCCCCCCCTCCCAACCTCTTATACATGACACACATAAAACGTTATTTTAATAATGCAAAATTTGAAAGTTTTCCATACAGAGCACTCCTTTTTTCGTTCACTCGTACGTGGGAGCAAAAAACTACTTTATGCAAAACCACTTTATGCAGATGAAGGCCGGGAGACGTATGTGAGGGGATTGCATCGCTCATAGCCTTACATTCACAGACTGTAATGCATGGGCGATGACTTTTTTGTCAGTTTCTAGTTTGTTTAAATTTTTTTTTGGTTGTGATTTTCGGTTAGTTCTTTAAAACAAATTATTAATCTGTTTACTCATTTTGCTTTTTAACATTTTCCAACATAGTTGAAAATTGCTTATCAATTCGGTTTGTCTGTCTGTCTGTCGTCTATGTGTCTCTCTGTCAGTGCTGTAACTCGCGTAAATATATTTGGATTGTCATGCAGATATATTTTATTGAGGTTTACTATGACATGTTCGGTACTGAAAATGAAGTGTGTAGCATTTATAGTTTTTTTACAGGGACACTCAAAAGAATTCCGTTACATTACGGTCTATGGGGAAAAATCATTTGCGGTTTCTTTTAATGATGTTACACAATGTCAAACATATTGAAATTGACATATATAACTGAGGTGCACTACACAGGCGCACCATAGAATATGGTGTACATAGCACTTATAGTTCCTTTACAGGGACACTCAAAAGAATTCCGTTACATTACGGTCTATGGAGAAAAATTGCTTGCGGTTTGTTTTATTAATGTTTTACTATTTCAAACATTAAATTGAATATATCACTTATGTTCATTAAAAGAGGCTTACTGTAGAATATTGTGTGTATAGCATTCATCGTTCATTTACAGGGACACACAAAATAATTCAGTACCGTCAGTAGATAGGGAATGAGAGTTCTGCATCAGCAGTAGGCTGAGGCGGAGGTGAGGAGGTTACTCCCCCTGCTGTCGTGATCATACTATAGTAGGAGGGTTGAATAGCTAGCGTGGGGAAGCTATGTTATAGTAGGGTGGGGCGAATAGGTCTACTAGAAAAGGGGGTATTTTCGGGGGGTCTAAATTAATAAAAATTTTAAATGCCTTATAGTACGTGGTATCGGTTATGGTAGAGTCCGACCACTATCCCCTACCTCCCTTCCCTGCCCACTGCCCCCTCCAGCCCCCTAATTTTTTTTTTAATTTTAGGGGAGAGAAAGTTCAAGGTGGTGTCGCCCTCTATCGTAAGGTCTAATAGGTACAAAATTTGAAAATGTCTGTTTCTGCAAAAGAATTTTGTTATAACATAGCATAAAATAAAATTTAAGTATCTTACCATACTGCTCGCAAAGGAATCTGAAATAGAAATGTTCAATTATAGCATAGCACTTAATAAAAATTTCAAAGTATCTCACCATACTGCTCGCAAATGAAATATTTAGTTATAGCATAGCACTTAATAAAATTTTAAAAGTGACACATGTAAACAATTATAGTTATAAACCGACATATTGGCAGATAGGCAGGAAGGCAGACACACAGATAGACAGACAGACACACAGATAGACAGACAGACACACAGAGAACTATTTTTCACGTACACACACAAACATGCATATACGAAGTGAACTAATTGTAATAAGATACAAGACGGGCACGCTTCTTAAAACATATTTTTATACACAGACCTTTTTAAGGAAATATTAGATTTCCACCACAACTTTCACTTTGAAATAACATAGCCCCTTTTTAAAAATTATTAGCTTTTAACAAACATTTAAATGAAGAGGGGTTCGAATCTCCTACACAATGATCTCATGATGTGTTGATTTGCAGTAGGTTTAAACGAACACACCATGAGGCCATGTTTCTTAGACGAGATTTAAGATATTTAAGAAATGGTGTCACGTGATTTAACATATTGGATTATTACTATACAGTACTAATGATATTATAAATTTAGAAAAATAATTTAAGCTTTTCGATAAACTTTAATGTTTAAACTTACAAGAAAAATGTATCTTACCAATATGCATACAAGAGATTCTGTAACATAAATTGTAAATTATACTGTGTAATAAAGCAAATTTTGACTTAACAAGTGGGGTTTAAGGATACTGTAATAGAATTTTTAATTATATACTTTAATAAGGAAAGTATAACTTACTATTATGTTTATGATCGGATTCGAACTGTCAACCTTTTGGCTAGCATTCAAATTCCCTCCCAGTTACGCTACGAAGGCTCCATACAATTAATATAAATAATGAAACCTATCACAATATTACTTCTTTTAAAGATTTTTGAAAAATTTATAAGTTAATAAAACAGGATATGACAACATTTGTAGAATAACATCCTGTTTCTCAACGATAAAAATTGCAATATAAGAAGCTTGTACACCATAATGAATTTACTGTTTAAAGTTCTGTAGCCTGCTTTCCTGACTTAGACGATTGTTCTTCTAATTACCTAAAACCTTGCTGCATATTTGTTTGATCACCTGTCTGTTTACCCTGCTTTTTGGATACTTCTAAACCTGAAAATGACTACTTCGCTTAACACATTTTATTATGAAATTTCAGAAATCAACGAGTTTAGTAGAATATTTCAGTATTTTGATGTTTTACTCCCATACCATTGAGACTTAGGTGAGGATACGATTGTTGAAGTGCAAATGAATAAGGACTGTGAGTTAAACGTTCACATTCAGAAATATAAAGAATTTGAGAATAGGGGTAAACTGTTCCCTACAAATGAAGGAGTTACAATATCATTGCAACCTTTGAAAATTTTGAAACGAAAATGGCTAAATTTAATGTTATCTCTGAAAAAGACACATTCGTATGTAACAAGGACTTACTAACGATTTATGTGGATAAGAAATCATGCATACTGCAAAAACTATTGAAATCGGAACAGTCTGGGTTTGTTGAAACCTGATTATTTACTACTTACAAAATAACAATTTATCAAACTAGAGAAAAATTTCATTAAAATTGGCGAATGTCTTAATCAAAAATTTTTAACAAAGCTTTTACCTGTTTATGTTTTAAAAAAACTGAAAAGAATGTAAAAGTTCTCACTTTACAGAGAAAGAGGCGATGGGCTATTTTTTAGAATGCCTCGATCATGAATTAGAGAGATCAGTATACCGCACGTTTTACTGTTAGTTATATTCCATCGAACAACCAGTGGAAATGGATCATGAGTGTATGAGATATAATTTAAGAAAACAATATAACTGGTGTAGTGATAGTGCACTGTTAAATTTCAACGTTAAAGAATTAGGGAAAAACCTGTTAGAGAAATGTTCATGTAATTATACTTATTTATTTTTTTAATCTATGAATGTAGACTTTTATAATAACCATTTGAATAATGTATTTATAAATTAACATAGAAATGTTTTTATTTAATAAATATTTGTTTATTATCTGTCTGGGATATCATGTGTCTGTTTTTATTTATGTATAAGGAATAAATAATTATAGTTTTTGGAAAATATGTTATTATACAGTATTACAATTTTTCTTCAGAAAATGTAGAAACTTGTTTTATTTTTATATAAAAATTAAGAATTTGAGAGAATTTTATACTATTTCAATAAAAATTTGTACCATTATTATAACTTACATATTGTATGCAAAATACTATATACTACCCATTACTTACTACCCATAAAATATTTAAGATTTTAAACCAAAATTAAGCGAATATTATGACGATTATCGACTTATGCTCGAAAATAGGCATGTTGTTTACCAAAGTAAAAAAGGAAACTATTTGCAGATAACATTCCTATGTTTCTCACTGATAACAATACTTTTTATGTACAGTTTAAGGTATCAAAATTATTTCACTTAAATTGAATATTATGTTTTAATTTCTCATGATATATAACTTAATTAGCAGTACCATGTAATGAACGAGTATTTTCACACATTTAAATTTACATTTTAAGCAACGATGAGTACATATATGAAACAAATTTTAATTTTGTCGCCGTTGGCCTCATCAGTTCTATAATTCTGTTTATTTCCCATTACTCTAAACTATTTTCTCTTTCTAGTATTAAATTGTCAAAATCCCACATAGCTAAAAATTCTTTATTCTAAATTCATTCTCTTAAAAAAATGGCGCTAGATGCTGTTCTGTTAAAATTACACACTTTTTATTCCATTAAAATAACGCATCCTAAAATTTAATCCTTTTAAAATATCACTTTCCCAGCTAAATATTTTAATTCTCTCGAAAAAACAACCTATATCTTTTTACTTTTATTTCCCTATGTTTTCTGGCAAAAAAAGTATTCTTTTCTCAAAATATAAAAGCTAATCTCAGTTTCAATGTAAAATTTTATCTCGGCATTCTGCCCAGACCCAGTTAAACTTACCTTTTTATTTCTTATTTGTTCGAAAGAATCAGTTTTTTTCCGGAGCAAACTTAGAATGTCGCTCCCGAACTTTTTCAGTCGGAAGCTTAATCAATTTCAAATCATAGAGTCCAGAAATTGAGTTCCGTAGTGCTAATTGCTCGAAAGACTGTTTTGACGGTTCTGTATTCGTGAGCGTTGGAGAAGGGTTATATGCGAGTATTCCCGCCTGGAGCACAGATTTGTTCCTGGGAGCATGATGTAAGCGTAGGTCCGGCGCGTGGATCGCGACCATGGAATAAAATCCCCGTAGCCGCCGATAGAATCTACGACGCAGCCTAGTAACATCATGTGTCTTCTTCGAGTATTTAATATAATTCACGAAGCCTCTCTTGGTACTGAAAGTCATTCTGCATGGACTTATCATGTGAACTAGTAAAAACATAGCCTCAGAATTTTTCCGAATTTTAATAAAATGTGGATTGGAATCAACTGCCTTATTTTTTTCCTTCAGTCAGCACACCATGAATTGGAAATATCGACGCTACGACTGCAAATTCCTATGTGGAAACTTCTGGCCTTTATAGTGGGATTTACAAAAAATACGGTGATTCAGTGGAAACGTCACATATATATATAATAAAACATTACTTGTATACTTTTTACATGAATTATGAGAAATAAATTTATACATTATACTTAGCTTATGAAATCTCGCACTGTATAATAAAAGATACTTTACCTAATTACTTATGTTTTTTTATTAGCGTACGGACAATTACTGTATAAGATATATAACACGTGACGTGATATTAATTTTTTTTTAATCTCGCGCGCCCCCTACAATTAAATAAATATTCATGAAAAGTTTTATTTGAAATAATATACATACTGTTTCTGCACTGTTAAGACGTTCCAATTTTTTCTCCGTTTAAATGATCTGCGATTTTAATTGATTTAGATTAAATAAGTACAATGCAAGAAATAGTTTCTACTGTAATAGACGAACCAACTAAGTTAAGAAAAGTCTTGCCATCGGAGTTTAAGGAGCAAGTCGACTCTAGTATTTTAATGAAACCTATTTTGAATAAGGAACCTATGGCCTCTTCATCAGATCAAGTCGATCAAAAGCTATCTTTTACTTGTGACACATGTAAAAAAGTATTTTCCAAAAAATATGTGTTTTTAAGTCATATCAACTTACATTTAGTAAAACACCCTTTAAGTGTGATAATCTATTTACTACAGAGAGGGCTTTACGGATCATATGCTAATTCATCCCAAGACATCTGCCACGTATAAGTGTGAGAAGTGCAGTAAGACTTTCTCGCGAAAAAAATAGACACATGAAATTTCACTTAGAAAAGAAACCTTTTAATTGTAAAATGTGTTAGAAATCTTTTGTGCAGAAAAGCGACTTAGAAAAGCATAACTTAGTACATTCTAAACAAGGAATTATGCATAAATGTAATCAATGTGATAAAAAGTTTCCGCGGGAAAAAATTTAATAAAACATTCTCTGATTCATAACACCCCTCAGCAAAAGCAAAGGAATATTGAACCGTTTCCCAGACACTATGAATGTGTCGATTGTTCTGAAATATTTAATCACAGATTTGACTTAGTGAAACATTGAAAAATTCATCTCTCACCCAAAGAACATATATCTGAACAACGTACTGAACTTTTAAACCATTTACATAATTTATTACAACGTATACACACTTTACAGAATGCTATAGAAAATGAAACTATACCTTCTTGAAATATTGATTTTACCAATTTATTTGAACTATACAAATTATTGTATATCCTAATGTATCTGTTTAAATGGTTAAATAAATAATAGATAAGTGAAAAAGCTTTTGTGTTTTAATTTTCAATATTATTATATTATATCACTATTATGTAAGTGAATGGACCTGTAAATTTATACAGTATGTATAAAAATAAATTTCTTAAAATTGAATTTTGCAAGAAGTAAAATTTAATACAAGTTCAGACTTGCCAAGTCTCCGGCTTTTTGAACTCCAGTATTATCTTACAGAAAATGTTGTTCTTTTAAATTCCAGAATGTTCCGATTACATAAACCAACATTTTCTGTACTAAAATACTGGTGTCCAAAAAGCCGGAGACTTGGCAACTCTGCAAGTTACTGAAATTATATATTTCATTTTTTTTTATATTTTTTTTTCACATATGTTAGTTAAATTAATATGCGGTTAAACGTATAATTTTGTATAATCTATATTGTTAATTTTCTATAACACATATTACTTTTATACAATAAATCGATTTAACTAATTATATTAACATTTGTGTAATTAAACAAACTTATTTTACTAAATATACATATTGGTAATTAATTTTTATTATATACAACAAATTTTATTATTTACATAAGCCTGATTAAACTTTTTATCGTACGCGATTGACTATTTATACATTTGATAAGTAACTTGCGTTGCCATACCCGCTTTTATAAATCATTAGATATTATAAAGCATACTGATTTTATATTAAACAAGCAATATACATTTTCGTTAAATGAACAATTTGAATCTTTAACCTATTACGTCCTGTTTACTTTTAACTAATAGGCTTGCTTTAAAATGTAACCGTCACGATTTATTAACCTATGTTAGTAACTGTTTAGATATGATATAATCAGTTTACTGTTGACTTTTGTCGTGACTAAAGCTTTTACTGTTTGTTATTTAACCCAGTAGAAACTCGTTAATGTCCGTTACACGAGAGCTCGCGACGGGCTTCGTTGGCCCGGAGCGAATTTTTGCTAAAGAAAGAGTAAAATGAATTTGCTAAGCATAAAAAATTTGTGTTTTTAACGTAGCATTATAAATGGATAATTAAGAAGTTATTTTTTAAAACACAAAGTTTTAAATAGTTTAATGATATATTTATATATACACATTAAAGTAAAAAAACAGTTTTTTAAGTTATACATGCAATTAATATTCAATTATGAACAATTAAAAAATCCTGAAGTATTTTTCAATTAAAAATTATTTATTACACTTATTATAATTAAAACCAAACTTACATTTCAATGGCATATTCTGCAAATAACACTGCTATGTTCACCGCATACATTTTTTGAACATTTAGCACAAGAAATTTCAGTTTCTCTGTCAATTTTGCTGGGACAGATATGACACCTTGTTCTTGAACATTTTTGTTTTTTTGGTGGTGGTCCTTCAATCTTTTCACTCCGGTCACTATCTAATTTTTCACGCAATTCGCGTCGAAACGTCGGCTGCAAACTTCTGTTTTCCAGCTCTAACGCCAGATCTTTCCAAAATAAACTCCTTTTTCTATATTGGGAGATTTAAGAAACTATATTCCTTCATTTCCTTTATTTTTTGCTCTAACAAGTTTATTTTCCGAATTCACTCCTTGGTCGATTCGGGACGTCACAAAGTGTTGGCATTTTGGTCACAGGTGTGACGTGACTTCCGTGACTTACAGTGATGTTACGTCAACGTCACAAAAAAATTGAAAGCTCTCTAAAAGTAATTTTATTGATGTTATAACATTAAAGTTTCTTTTAGGTTTTCATAATATCTCAAAGACGTTCACATTTCGGTCTCAGTGTGACGTCACAGAGTGGTTGGATTTTGGTAACAGATGCGATGTGACGTACGTGACTTGCAGTGACGTCACAGTGACCATGCTTGCTATACGGGAAATAATTTAAAAAATGTGAGAAGGAAACTTTTCTAGGGGGTTCTGCTGTCTTTCGTTTCATAATCTGTTACAAATTTTTTTTATAATTGGATAAAACAATATAATTTAGCTCTGGCTTCTATGGGCCTTCTTATAACTTTGACCTTGTATTTCTACTCAGAAAGGAATTTGCAAAATAAAAAGAATCACACTTTTTAAAACTCGATGAGTACTACGGATTGATATTCATTTCATTCATTTTCATCCGAATCAATTCAGTTCCTTACATTGTGTGATAAATTAGAATTGTAGACTGAATGAAATAATATAAAAAAATATTAATGACAATAATAGAGGATTTAATTTAAATAAGCATTGGAAAATAAAGTATAATTATATTGATATAATGCGTCTAATAATGATTGCGAAAATTGTGTTATAAAATAGATTTGAACTTATGGATAATAAGTTTATTATAAATTGATAATTTTATAATTGAATGTGTGTTTGGAAGACGGGCGTATGTTACAAATTTAAAATTGTTCAAAAATGAGGAAAATCGATTAACGTTATCGATATCCTGAGCACCCAGTGCAACGTAGGTCCTTAATTACCCTCCAGTTTTGTTGTCATTCGCCTCCAGTTTTGTTGTCTGAGCATTCGCTAGTAATAAAAATCTAGTTAGGTGGGTAAGAGAAGTAAAAATGTTATTTTTAATTTACTGTTTTAATTTTTTACTTATAGTAAACAAACTTACCTCTATAAAATCGCAATTTTCAACAATGATTCTCATTAATTAGTCCACATAGTCCCTTTTCCATCAAATTAGTAACATAGGTCCTTCTTCCAGACACTTATTCAATTAAAAATTGTGTAAAAATTAGTATAACAGTAGTCTCTCTAAACCACAAAGTTAGAATTTAAAAGAATTATTAAAATAAGTGAGAATATACAGTTGATCATTATATGTGTATATGTGTATGTGTATTTGAAAAACATTTTGAATCTCGATATGTTTTTGTACTTTATTTGTGCTTCGATTGGCTTCTGAGTCTTATAAAACATCCTGGAACTTTACATTATATATATACTTCACACTTATTTGGATTCTATTAAAAAGTGATCAAATTGGTTTTCTTAGAAGCTCAATAAATCGAAATATTTGATTAAAAAAGACTCGTCAAAAATACAATTTTATATTTTATGTGTATTATGTTTCAAAACTGCATTGTATAGAAAATGCAGCGAAACGCTTTGCTCTTTCATTATTATTTATCTATGTATTTTTTTTTAGCTAAACTTTAAGACTGATATTTCTGTTTCCTGTATGTCGTCACATTGTAGAAGACTGCTTTGAGTAAACAACATACTTAAATGATAAGTATGCACTTCAAAAGTCTATTTTAACTTCTGCTTCCACTTCTGGGTTGCCCTTTCTTTCACATGCATACAGCAAATATAGCTTCATTTAGGCATGCGACGGTAACACTTTCGAAAGAAAATGAAATCTTATGTAAGATTATTGAAATGAAACACCTGTTACTAGATGCAATTAAAAATGACACAAATTTTTATAATGAGAGTAATAAATAATTTTAATAAAAGTAACAATTATAAAACAGTAAAAATGTTAAAATATGTCATATAATGTTTGTTTAAAAAAAAGGGTCTATGAAGGTTAAGAGGATCTTTTGTGATTTTTGAGCTTCCTCCCCCCTTTAAGTCTCAGGTTGAGATCCCCCTCTTTGTTGTGACGTCATATTTTCTGAAAATATTATGGGCCTGGACTAGTTACTCGGAGAAACGCGCATGCTAATGTTAATCCTACGGGAGCGTTCTTTACAAATATCTCGTTTAGATTTTAATATTTTTAAATGATTCTTTTTGCAGAGGATACCACAGGTCGATATCGAACGTTGTGCGTTTTTAATTTTTGATTTTCGATAAAGTTTTTTTACATACGTATACGTTCATTTTCAGAACCGGTTCAAACTGGTTCCAAAAATAAAAGTGTCCGCATACACAAAAGCTGTAACCAACATCGGAAAAGTACAAACGCACAACGTTAAATATTGACCTCAGGTATTCTGTGCAAAAAGAATCATTTTAAAATATTAAAATCCAAGCGAGATATTTGTAACGAACTCTTCCATAGGATTAGCATTAGCCTGCGCGCTTCTTCGCGTGCCTAGTGTAGGATCTTAATTTAGAGCTAATCTAATGCTAATAAATGTATACAATTCATTACGTATTTATATAAATGTTATGAAACTTTTAAGATCTTGTGTGCTTTTATTTCAAGCTATTGCAATTCAAAGAAAAAGGAAAATATATACTAATTCTGCCTGAATAAAAATACATATTTTTTAATAAACTTTATTATACTGCTTGCGATTAATGTCTCCGCATTTTTTTATATTTTAGATGTGACTTCACAGCATGTTAACTCTTCTCCCTCTCAGAGTGTGGTCCCCCTTCCCCTTCCTCTTGAAATATGACGTAATAAATAGATGACTCCTAAAAGAAAACGTGGCATTTCCAGGAAAAAAATCTTTCAAAACTGACCCATTGTACTTTTAAATTTATGTGCATAAGAAATCAAGTATACCATTATATAAAAATTTTATTAGCATTATGTATTTCACGTACACTTGTCCAAGAATACAGCAAATTTTCTTAAGAATATGAGAATCTTATAATAACCTTGAAATTTCGAAATTAATTTCAAAAATAGTAATTTTAATTTAAAATTTTAATAAAATTTCGCAATATAAAGAAATATTAGGGATTGTGTGTTATTCGATTGTTGCAGAGAAAAGAGAGGAAAAATGGAAATAATGGAGAGAAAATAATTATTAAATAATATATAATGTTATTTTCTGATTATTTAAAAATATAATACTTTTAATATTTAAAAGGATGTTTAAGATTGTTTTCCGGGGACAAAAAAATGAAATGCTTTGACAGGCGAAAATGATACTATTTAAGAAAATTTGGAGTGACTGAACTCCATTTTCGAAACATTAGTGTATGTGTCCAAAAAAAAAAGGTAACAGAATTTTTTTTTAATATAAATTTCTGACACAATGGAATTGGCTAAATTTGAACGCTGAACCTTCCGTTTTGAAATTTGAGATGTTACCTCTACAGTAATCTCATTAAATAGCCTCAAATTCTATCACTTATACACTGTCACATCTCCTTGGTGATTTTGCGTTTAGAATCAGTAGGTATAAAAATGAATTAAATACCTAATCCGTCGGCTATTTTTTTAAGAAAATCTATAGTTCTTTCGAGAGAGGTCTGTGACATATTCACTATATGGTGGGACTTATCATATTAACACTTTATCACATACACACATATAAACAAATCATGATTACAATAATTTCCGTCCATTATCTGTTCAGAAAGTATAAAAAGCATTGAATCTAATTCATAAATCGGAAACATTTTCCTACAATTGTATCACATTGGTGCCATTTTTAAAGACAATCATTTCCACATGATCTAAAATTAGTTGCGGATATCTTGAAAGGGGAAAATGTTTTCACCTGTCAAAATGAAGCTATTAAAAACGTGCATATGGGATTTATTATGGATTATGATGGGAGTTATCATATTAACTCTTTATCACACACACACACATACACACATGTCATGATTATAATAATTTCGTCCATTATTTGTTCAGTAAGTATAAAAATCATATAATCTAATTCATAAATATGAAACATTTTGCTACAATTGCGCCATATTGGTTCCATTTTTACAAACAATTCTTTCCACCTGATCTGAAATTAGTTGCAGAAATCTTGAAAGGAGGAAATGTTTTCACCCGTGAAAATGAAGCCATTGAAAACGTGCATTATCTTTGAGGAAAGAGATATCATATATATTATTTGTGATGCAAACATATCTTTATGTATGCACATATAAAACAGACATGATGAATGAGGTATCATACGAAAGGTTTTGAACACGCTTTTGATATAGTAACCTAACATTCCGTTAAAAACACATTTGATTAAAAATTGCAGTTAATAAAAAAAAAGTACCAGCAAATAAAAATCTCAAAGATTGCAGTGCAAACTCCTTGCACTACCCCACTGGTATTTTAATATTATTGCATCAAAAACTTATATTTAAAATTTTGATTTTTTGAATTGTCATTTAATCTACCTTTTAAATATATTTTCCTAAAAGAAAATTTTAAAAATAATTTCCTAAATAATTTAAAATAATAGTAACATTTTTAATCTTTTATAAACGGAGTGTAAAATTAGATTTCTTTCTTTCCCCTACCCCAAATATAGCGAAAGATCTTATGCAAGATCAGATACCTTGCTATTCATCAAGTTTTATTTTTCTTAATACTCATAGCACATAGTTTCATAACACAGTTTTTGGGACATATACTAACCCTGGGCTCCACACTTATTTTCAGAAGCCGCGCACTCCACGCAAGTGCGATTTGGAATTCTGGAAGTTCAACTGCTATAATTTTGTTGACACTATACAGATAATGATATATAATAAATGATTGCTATTTGAAATTGAATGAGGGTTTAGTCTGTGATATGTATTTGTATCAAAATTTCTCTTTCGTTAATGAAAAATGCAAAATATTAAAGCATCTTTTCAAAAATCACTGACATTTGAAATTTTGGTGGTGCGAATTCGGTGTGGAAATCACAGGTTAAAAGAATTTATAACTTTTAAACCTTTAAATATACTGAGCTGATGTGAAATTCTTTAGAGCAAGTGATTATTCAAACATCAAGGTAGATAAAGAATGCATCCATTTGCCAGCACATAGACTTGATTGATGTATTTGATTAGATCAAATACTTTCATTGATTGACATTTTAATTTTAGCTATGATGTTTCAAAGTACTTAAAGTAAAATTTTAACAAAAACTACGTCAAAACTTTTAATTGTCAGCCATGAAAATAAAATTTTAAAAATTACATCTTAAGAAAATGGTGACAATCATAAGAACAAAATTAGGATGAGCACTGAATCTGCCAGGAAATTGGATTCTATAAATAAGAATAAATTTGCTAAATGAGAAATATTTCTTTCAAATGGAAAGAAAAAAAAATTAGAACACAGTTATTGTCGTGACAATAATTTTTAAAATATACAAAGCAAAAGTATGCTTAACAATCGCAAATTTGTACTAAATAAGGTACTTATTCTAAAAAATATTCTTAAAAAAATAACCAGTGGACTCCCCACTTTGGTCCAGCACTCGCGCACTCCACACTAGTGCGATTTGGTATTCCGTGACTCCAACTGTGTATAACTTTGTTGGCAATATAGTGATAATGAAATATAACACATGATTCCTATATGGAATTTAACGAGAAATTCAACTGTGATATTTATGTTTATGAAAAATGAAAAATACAAGTTAAGGACAGCATGTTTTAAAATTTTATTTTGCTAATGAAAAATACAAGTTAAGGACAACATGTTTTAAAATTTTATTTTGCTAATGAAAAATACAAGTTAAGGACAGCATGTTTAAAAAAAGCCGGCATTTAAAATTTTGGTCAGTGTGAAGCTCACATGTTATACATATTTACTTTATTATGCAGTTAACTTTCAATTTTAAAAAACAAAATTGGACTTTCAAAAAATTGTCAATTTAACGAAGAAATGTTATCACAATTCTTTAGTATATTTCTTTAATAACTACTTCAGAACAACAGCTCTTAAAATTTCCTTTAGAGATATACATTTATGTAATATACGTCATTCTTACTATATTTTTTAAGCTAAGATGTGTGGATTTTCTTTATCGAACTTGTTCAAATACTTAATGTAAATTCTTAATATATGTAGAAATCTCATCATAAATATTTCAACTATGCACAATTACAAAATACACATTAGATGTCCCATAAAACATACTCATGACAATTATCAACTGCTAATTCTGTGATGCATTTCTTTTATTAGTTTACAATCTCAAACAAATTTCGTAAAAAAAAAAAAAAAAAAAAAAAAAAAAAAACAGAAAAATACAGGCAGCAAGTTGCCGGAACACTCCTGTATTTGGAATAGATTTTTCTGCTTTGCTTTTTGAAGAATTCTCCAACTTTTGAATGTAGGATTTTAGGAAATTTTGACCTTAGGTTAGCGATTTTTTTGTGTTTTAAAGAACAAAGGACATATATAAAAATTCCGTTTTTAATTCGAAAAATTACTCAGCAGCGCAATTGAAGGAACAATCCTATCATTTGACTTAAATGCATCTTTAGATTGGAGGATTTCACGTAATGATTAATTTAAATTGGGGAATTTTTCAGTTTTTTAGTATGAAATGAACTAAACGAAGCGGAAATTTTCGCATTTTAACAAAATATAATCAACAGAAAAATTCGTTAAATTCACGAATTTTTTTAGAGTGTATATGTTTGATATTAAATTGGTGACAACAATAGAAATATTCACAAATATGCTACGAATTATGAAATCACTCTTAAATTTACCAAAGCAATTTATCCGATGAAATGTTTCGTGAAAAAGTAATCGAAAAATCATGTCTTTGTCACATTTTAAATTCTAAACCTACATGGGAACTTTTCACTCAGTATATACAGATCGAGATTATTGAACTTTTTTTTTAAGTGAGAGTTTTTAAGCAACCAATAATTGGAAATTGCTAACTAGTTTTTCGTCTTAAAATAAAATAAATATTAATAATTAAATTAACCCCAAAAACAACTCATTTTTAATTTAGTTCGACATAATACAATCTTTAAAAAGATCAGATTGAAGTAGGAACATTAAAAATAAAGTGAAAACTTTTGTAAAAATTAATAAATATAAATATTTCCTTCAAAATTATAAGCATTGCGTCCGAATAGAATGGTGTAACTGAAACGCATCGCCATCTCAATGAAGAGATAGGATTAGCAATCACAATTTAAGTTAAACCTGCTAATTCCAAATATACAGGGTGTCCATATTTAAACGACCCTACTTTAAACTTGTCTACAGACAAAACTATTGGTCAGAAAGCTGTGAAATTTTATGGAGAACATAAGGAAGGGATGGGAATTTGTTTGAGCAAAAAAAAATTAGTTCAAAATTTCGCCACCAGAGGGCGTTTTTATAGATAATTTTATAGATAATTCAGCATAACATTTAGCAGACATTTACAATAGTTTAAAAAATTATTAGAACATATGTTCCACATGACGGACATCATTTTCAGCTACCATCTGGATCGTAAGCTATAGCATGGTCCACTGTCGTCCACAGTTTGTTTTGGGTAATGCTAAGAACATGTCATAAAAAAAGTTTTGTTGAACATCTTTTGCTGTAATAAAATTTGTAAACTATCGCAAATATATGCTAAATGTGTAATTCATTAAAAAAACGCCCCCTGGTGGCGAAATTTTGAACTAATTTTTTTCTTCGCTCAAACAAATTCCCATTCCTTCATTATGTTCTCCACAAAATTTCACAACTTTCTGACCATTATTTTCGTCTGTAGACAACTTTAAAGTAGGGTCGTTTAATTATGGACACCCTGTATATAATGAAATAAATATTGCATTGGAGTTTATTTCGCTATAAAGTCGCTAAATTGAAAATATGTCTTACAATTATTCAAAATTTTAATTAACTAATTCATACTAAAATTCTTGTGTTTTACATATATCAGTTTAGTCTATTGTTGTTCTGAGATAGAAATATTAAGTTTATTAATTAAAAGTTTCGTGCAATATTTTCATATACATCTAACAAAAGCTAAGTAAATAAGAGATTTCGTGAACATAGAATTACTATAACATTTGTATTTAATTTTACTAAGTAAATAAACAATTAAGATCTAAAGGATGGTACATCGTATCTAAGTAAGTAGACAAAATCACTCTCATAATTTTTTAATTGCTGTATTTTGTTATTACAATAATTCAATTTTATTTCACAAATTTTGAATGCACAAATACGTGAGGCTGAACTCCTGGACTAACAAATCTGAACGTACTTTATTCAGAAAATACGGACATGATAAACAAACACACGTAGTGGTGTAGTCGAGGGGGGGAAAGCGGGGAGACGGCGTCCCCTCACTTTTTTATTTTATCTCGAGCGACCCCTTACTTTCGATTTTCAAGGAGGACACAAGAGACGTGGGAGGACGCAGACTTTCCAAACTTATTAAACATTTTTAAAGATGACCACACCAATATATTAACAATTTTAAGAAATAGGGCATTGAATTCAACAAAGTTGAAAAGTTTTTACGGTGTCGAATCACATGTCTGTCTCTATCTGTTCGCATTCTATCTTCCGCAAGTTTTCTTGAATTGAGACAAAATTGTATGTATATTTTTGAGGTTCAATGTAATATTATCACTGATGATGTTGTAAATAATGCGTATAGCATCAATATTTCGTTTACGACAGAACAAAAAAGAGTTCTTATTACGGTTTATGGGCGGAAATTGTTAGAAATACACATTAATGAAGTTATAATATTTAAAATATAACGCAAATGACATATGGTACTGAAACTCGTTACAAATGTATCGCAAACATTTCTATCATTTATTGTTCATTTACAGGGACATTCAAAGATATTCAAAAATATTTCAAAACACCATGATCTATTAATGGTAATTGTTTGAAATGCATGGAAAACGGTGCGGAAAACATTTATAGTAATTTTACCACCGAAGAGAATCTGGACACATTGCCTATTAGTTCAGTTACTCGAAACGTTTTTTCAATTATATTATGCATTTTTAAAATATTAATTAGCTGAGTGATACGTAAATGATATTCATACATAGGACCACACAAAAGAATTCAAATACACTGTCATCGGTGACCGGATATTTATTTAAATGTGTTTTGCAGCTGGTTTAAATTTTAGTGTGTTATTTGGCGTACATAGGATCACTAATTTCTATACATGGTCACTCGAAATAATTCGCAAGGAATATATTGCCATTTAGAGGCAATTATTGTTTGATATGTGTTTAAACTGAGCGAAATCTTATTTTTGATTTAAAAAATGCTAAACATGCTTCTTCCTCACACATTGTTGCTGTAAAATTAATTTTACAAACATCTAAATATAATAAAACACAAAGTGTTAATTTTAGTTCGAATCGTCGTTCGACTGCTATTTACACTCGTGACACCACTGTAGTAGAAATTTTGTATTGAAATTTATCTTCTGCCACATATTTGGATTTTATACAGTTCTATTCTAACTAAAAACGCAGATACTGCAGATGTTGATTGACGCTTTCTTCTACTGCAGTTGTCTTCCCTTTCGGTGCCAAACACCTCTTCAATATCGGGCTGCCTGTTGCAATGAGCTTGAGTTTTCATCCCTTTCTGAACTTCCCCGGGTATAATTTAGCCTCTAATCAAAATTCTGTCATAATACTGAAGACAGTAGCTCAAGAATCATTCAATAACCTAGAAAGGGCGATAAGCAAAGCTCCGAGTAGATACATGCCATTCATTTAAAATCTTTAAAAATGTAAAAGGTATGGTGTTGTGCACCACATACAAAACCCAGAAGGACCACACCTTTATAGAGGCTGCTTGATTGAATCCCATACGACCACAATCTTCACCCTATAGTTGTCATATCCTATGAGAACTAACCACTAGATTTCCAGAGGAGAATGAATTGTCCATTTACAATCTCCTTAAAAAGGTCTGTGGATTCTCTTCTAAGACACAGACTTCTTTCTTTCCGTCTCCCTTTATCTTATAATTTTCCATAAAACGTCAGAAAATGACATTTGCAGAACATCTATAGTTGTGTCAGTTTGACACGCAGAAACTATCCCGTGACTGTCTGCAGGAATATTTAAACCATCCAGAGAATATCGGTTATTCTGAATATGATATTCACTGTATTCTTTGAGGATGTCTGTGTGCTGTAAGGTGTAATACAGGGTAAACACAAATTCGTTAAGCAATTTGTAACTAAAAATTTGCGATTAATTAATTGTAAAGTAACAGCTCAAAGGCAGATTAGTAGTATTGTTTCCTAAAATTTATGACACATTTTTCGTTGCTAAAAAAACGGTTAAACCAATCGTATACCTTGACATGCCAATATGTAGAGCTGATAATATGTGTAGGTGTTTTCTCTGGCCACCACAATGATAAGAACTTTCATCCCTAGATTTCAGTATATGTGTATCTGTTAAAGATAAGGATTACAGTCTTCAACTTCTGAAGTGCATTCTTAAACTAAAATGACAAATCAGCACTGCACGTGTTTTAATCAATGTGAAGATGTTCACAAACATATAACACGAACTGATTTACTCATAGGATATTTTCAGAGGAACGAATGACAGCAACATCAAACATTTGCAAAAGAGAGAATCAATGTCTGTTAACTGTCTTATGATCACGTTTATTCTTATGTTTGTCTATATATATATAATTACGTCTAATAAACCACTACTTTTTTCCAATTAATTTATGCCCATACTACATATGCGCTACTAGATTTGTATCTCTTCATAAAGAAACGTATTCATTAACACTGTTCTTAATTATACCTGTTTCCAATTTTTGATCACCACCTTTATGTCATATATAATTTAGTTCAGCAAATAAAAGGAATAAAAGGAATAATTATTAAAAAAAGAAAATGTCCTGAACACATAGATTATGAAATATGCATTTTCCCAAAAATCACCATCTCCTCAATAACCCGTTGTAAATGTCTGAAACAATCAAATAAAATGTAGGCAATTAATGCAAAATTGCCTAATATGAAGGAAGCCAAAAATACTGTCAAATTTACCATAGATGAAGAAGTACTTTTACTTTTGTGAAATTGACCATTTATACATTATGCAATAACGTGATGGATGATTATAAAAATGAATGCCCCTTTCGGATATGTTTATCCCATTGAATAAACATATTCTATATTCTGTTTATAAGTGCAAACTGACAAAGAACTAAGTAGATTAATTTTGACACAATTATTGATATTGGAAAAGAAATCGTATGAGATGTAATCTTCCAAACTGGACGAAAAAGTGCGGACGAGGATTCGAACCCAGGATACGTTGCTGAAGCTGTCCCTGCTCTACCAACTGAGCATATGGCTGATATAATTCACCCAGTGAACCTTAATGATCATAGCAACTGGCCTGATATCTGAATCAGTACAACAAATAAATCACAGGTAATGGGACCTCCAGTAAACGTTGTAAACGTGATTATACTAGATTAATTTTGACACAATTGTTTAAATTGGTAATGAAAACATATGAGATGTCATCTTCCCAACAGGGCAAAAAAGTCTCGGCGAGGATTCGAACCCTGGATTCCTTGGCTGAAGCTGCCTATGCTTTACTAACTGAGCAAACCCTGACGAATATGGCTGAACTACTTCACCCAGTTAACATTAATCATCATAGCATCTGGTCTGATATCTGAATCAGTACAACAAATAAATCCCATGTAATGGGACCCCCAGTAAACGCTGGAAACGTAATTACACTAGATTAATTTTGACACAAGTATTCAAATTGGCAAAGAAATCATAATTTTCCACCCAGTTGGGAAGATTACATTTCATATTATTATAAAGAAGAAAATAATGTCATAAATAAACATTATTAAATGATAACAAAACAAAAGTGCATTCGAATAAAAAGCGATAGAATATTCAAATAAAGTATTTAAAAAGTATTAAAAGAAAAAGTATTCACAGAAACTAAAGCATAAGATTTTAGAAATTTCTTTCAACTACTGTGATTTAGGTATGTTACTGGAATGTACACCATCCGTTATCTTTAGCTTATAATTATTCAAAGTCTTTTTTCAAGTATATTGAGACTACCTTTCCCAATGTATAAGGCTAAGTCTCTTCTCCAGTCTCTTGTTCTCACGTGGGATTCTCATGAAACTTTTTACATTTTTTAAATTTCCAAAAATCCTATTAATTATCTGTCATTGTCTCCGTTCATGACGAATGCTTGGAAATCTCATTTTTTAGAATTGTCTTTTCCTTTCGTTTTTTATTCATCTCCACTTTTATTTTTACTTTGTTTTTCTTTTTCTTTGTTGCTGGCACATTATTATTAATACCGCTCTACCACTATTTCTTTATTTTTTTATTTTATATCTGTTATATATTCTCTTAAAATATTTATTTTTATTTTACCTCTATTATAGTTTATTTTTATAATTATTATTATTTTTTAATCTCATTTCTAATTTATATGTCTGTTTTTTTCTAAATTACCCCTTCTCTTCAACTTTGTTTCAACCCGCATTTATTCTTTATTATGCCTTAGATAGTACTTATTCTCTGCTCTTTCTCCTACCCTACCTTTCTTTCTAATGGAATATTCCTCTTCTTTCCGGTTTATCTGTTTTCTTTCTGTTTACTTTGACTCGTACGTTTGCCTTTGAATTTCCTGTGTTATCACTGTGATGAAGGATAAGATTTATATGATCTAAAACATATATCTAAGGCTTATCATATCTCGTTTACTATGCTCTTATACAAAGTTCTTCCACTTTAAACATCAAATATCATATGTTTAGGATTTTTTCCAATATTCTAAAAATGGCTCCGTAACACATTTTTTAAATAAACGGCAATGCTTTAAAAATTAGCGGTGCGCATGGTAAACAAAAATATTGAAATAAGTCTGTGACGGCCATTGATGTCAGTATGAGGGAACCAGGCCATTCAGTTGTAAAAGTAGAGCACCAGAGGTAAGGTTTAAAAAATAATGTTTATTGAAACTTAATCGGGCTGGGATTGAGAATGCCGCAACTAATTTTTCCTTACTCCAAAAAATAATTCAACCTTCCCGAGGCTGTACTCAGAAAAAAAAATACCTTGACCATATTAAATATAAAGATTCAAAACGAACTCACAATTTTGAAGATAGCCACAAGTCAGTTTGCCTTCAGTAATAATTCAACTCCACGCTGTAGACCAGGCGAGCGCTGATCTCAGTAGGTCCGTCCAGGCCAAAGCAGCTACTTATACGCTTATTTAGCGTCAGATTGGTAATTCAATCGTAGGATCTAGGTGTACTCTAATCGAGGAAGAACACGATCCCAAGTTCCGACTTATAAACGTATTTCCGAAGCTTATATATCCCAAATATCGATTTAAAAGCTAAAGTAATCTGCATGAATATCGAAAAAAAGAGCCTTGATCAACTTTTAGGCATATGAACAATTAGAGAGCAGATCACACAGCATATTAAAAACCTTTCATCCTCTTTTTAAAAAAAAAAAAAAACGCTTTTTTGTCTTTTATATGTATCCAGTTTGGTGCCTTGGAGTGTCTGTTCATGATCTTGACATCGTTTAAATGAATTAAAATTCCCATACATGATATTTTGGTGAATTGTGTACCGTTTTATGTCCATGAATGGACATCTCGCATGGTTTTCTCCACTTTTTGCTAGCTACCCTAATTTTGTTTTAGCACTATAGATACCTACCAATATTTTCACAAAAAAGATGAAAATGATTTTGAAATAGAAGCAGAGATTAATTACAATTGTCTAGCAAACCTAAACAGAGAAAATAACAACTCCGCTACCCTAGATTTTCGGTGAAATCATCTGAAAATTAATTTAAGTAATTGGTCCTTTATTAATTCCTGTATAGTGTAATGAAAGATATAATATTATTAAGGATATCTTCTTTTTTTAATGTTTATGTTGTTTTTGTTGTAAGATGGTCAAGGATACGGCAAAATCTGCCCTACGGTAAAACTTTCGTGTTGTACACTGTTACAAATTTTGTGCTATGGGTTGGTCCAACTTTTTCTGCGGATATACATATACATCCATAAAATGATTAAATCTTGTTCATTTCATTCTTGTGCATTCTTGTTCTTTGTCAAACATTTGGAACTCCGGTTGAACCATGGTTCTAATTGTTGGAACACGATTTCACCATCTTGCGTGTCAGCGTAATTTTATCCCGATTTTCAAACTGCATATTTTAATATATAACATTAACAAAACGAAGACGGATTTTAATACCTTAAAAATTGTTTTATAGTAAGGGCGAAAAATATAGTGTAATTAAAGGACATTATGTTATTTTAAAATTTATAAAAATTGTGAAAGTTAACCACCTTCCTCTAAATCATACATCTATCGAAAAAATCGTAGTAAAATTACAGGACTAAAATAACCATATATTTCAGAATTTTTTTTTCAGAAATCATAATTATTATAATATAAACTAAAACTAAAATATTATCACTTCATAAGCACACTATCCTGTACATTTGATTATATATGATTCATTTCTATCTTCAATAATTTTAAATGAAAAGTTGTAAAAATCCAATAACTTCTCAACTTAAGTTAAAAAACTTCCAAAGAATTTAATTTTAGGGTAAACATGAATGAGAAAAATTTTCAAAACTAATTACACAATGGAACAATATACAAAATGGCAAATCTCTAAAGCCTTCATGAATTTATATAAAGCATTTTTTTTAATACTTAATTTGAAAGGATCTATGGGGTTGATAGATTCGGGTAAATACAGCAAGGACTTTTGGGGAAAAACATCAAACAATTTCTAGAAACAGGAAAACATTCGATTTCATCAAGATTATTCACGAATAAAAACTTCATTTAATGTACTAAATGTACTTTTGAAAAATTTGGTGGCGACAACACAAAAGTGTTGGTATTGCAAACCTACAAAAACCATAGAAATGCTACATTACATTTACTTTATCCCTTGTAAGTTATCGCTTCAGCAATCATTTCATAACTTTCCTAGTTCAAATTATAGCATAAATCACCAGATAAAAGCAGCAAACGATAGAACGTACCTAAAAAAAAAGAAAAAATATTTGAAGAATTGAAAATTATGTTTCAGTATATTTTGCTTTAAGGCGGTTCTAAAAAAAATTCCCACTCAATAACCCGAAAATTTCTGACCCACCATCGTTTTTAAACATAACCCGCAAAACATAGTGACGTCAAGGCAACGACACTGTGAAGTCATATTGTGACTTTGTGACCGTGGATGAGACGTCACAGTGACTTGAATGTGAGGTCGTTATGGCCGTTTTTAAGACTTCTGTGACCTCACAATGTGACCACTTTGTGAAGTCACAGTGGGACAAATTTGTGAAAAATGTGACATCTGTGACGTTTATGCATCGGGTCAGGGGACAACATTTAACCCGAACCCAACCGGACCCTAATGCGTCGGCGCTTTGTTCGGCAGGTTTCGGATCCTGCATTGGGTCGGGCGCCCAGATTTTATTAGAACCCCATCCGACCTTATTATGCGACATGGTGTCTGTTTCTTTCTTTTCTTTTTAGCTCTAGTTAGAATTTGGATTAGAATCTTGCATCGAGTAGCGTATCCAATAGGGTGGAGCGAAAAAAGACAAGTTGATATTTCTGAGTCGCTATACTGCGGAAAAGTTGCGATTGGTAAATACAAGAAAAACAAAAAAAAGATTATTCAAATCGGGCTTTATCTTCCGATGCGGCAAACCGCCTAAAAATTCAAAAAATTGAAAATTTCTGATTTTTCAGAATAAAATTACGAATATATATTTTTTGACGCTTTGTGAAAAATATTTTAAGATTGTACTGTTTAATAATACTAATAAAAAATTGCGTTTATAAAATATCGTCCGATTGTGCACACCGTCTAAAAATTAAAAAAAATTGAGAATTACCGATTTTTTAGAATGAGAAAAAAAAATTACGCATATAAATTTTTATCGCTATAGTGGAAAATATTTGCAGATTTTACTGTTTAATAGTAATAATAATAATAAATTGCGTTTAGAGAATATCTTCCGATCGCGCAAGCGCAATAAAAATCGGGAAAAATTAAATTTTGAGTGATTTGATGAATTAAAAAAATAATCACCTGAGGTCAGTTTGCGTTCCAGTGTTAACATTCGCATATAAATTGTACCGCTCTTTGCTTGTGCAGATATTTGATAATGTCACTGAGCTCCATTTATAACAGGATATCTGTCTTCCTAATGCCCAACATGCTTTTCAGCGGTCAGCGCGGAAGGATACAGTGACGTTAATTTTTAGCTTGCATTCATGGCAAAAAATGCTATCTATCGCATTCCCTTACATGAATAGTGAATTATTTATGAATTAGATAATCATATATTAAATATAAAAGCATAAATTAAGATAATAGTAAATGAGAATACTAATATCTGACATTGACAACACGGACTATTTTTTAGTTTTGCCTTGCAAGCTTCATTTGCTTTTCATGCTTCTGACCGCTGATTCTGAACTCCTGTTATATATAGAGCTCAATGGATAATATTTAAACAACTCAGAACTCACCACGCGGAGGTGGCTGCACTTCGAGTCCCACCCACACCCTTTCCTCCATCCAACCAATGATTGTGTTTTCTACTTATATTACTTAAATACATAATTTGTTATTTCATCTGTTTAAGTCTGACTTTTAGACGCAACTTTGTACTGCGATTTGGTGGTAATGATTGGTATCATGGACCTTGATTTCAATGTGGCCCTGATGACTCCAGATCCTGATTGGGGCCCACATACCTTAAGCGATTCTTTCGTTACCAATTTGACGCACCGCTCGACAGCTTGCGTGCGACAGGGAAATTTTTTACATCCCAGTCTGGAATATCACCTGATTAAACGAAGGAACGTATTTCTTCATTGGTAACTCTCCGTAAAACAGTTGGAGATGATACCTTTGCTACATTCCAATCAAGTAATTCTTTACAGTCTATGCGCATCGACGTTTTAAGTAGGAGTGATAAAGTTTCTGATGCTTTTACATTTTGAAACAGTCGGCCTGATATTTAACACTCTTCTTAGCCCTAGCTCTCTATGTGCCTTCTCTTATCAAAGACCATTGCCATCAGTAGGTATTCCGGGTGGGCAAAGAAGGAGTTTCGTTCAATTACATGGTATACCACTTTCCGCAGGTCGTCAGGCAAGTATCGGGAAGTTTCTATGCTCTATACAGATGAATATAGGCATTTGTAATGTACTTACTACATTTTATTTGAAACCAAACTGGCATGTCAGATAATAAATGTCACTATGGCTTTTAAAGCATACGTTGGGTTTTCCACGTTCACATAAAGTCTAAGGACTCTGTTTGCACAAGTAAGCCATCTAGCATGTGAAATTGCGCCGGGGTCAATCTTTGATAAGTCATTTGGTAAGTTGCCACTTTTAATTGCTTGACTTCAAACGATAAAACGATATCTTTGGTTCTTGCTCAACAGATGTCTGCCCACTTTTTGAATTTCACAATCACTTAATTCAAAATTTATCCCTGAGAACTTTTCACAACCAATGAGATTCTCCCCTTTTGGTCCACTAAATGATCTTGGGCCAGTTGTTTCACCATCCAACTATTGAAAAAGATGTCGGAAAGGTAATTCAACAAAATGGAAAAACAAACAGGCCACGAAAGTGGTCGTCAAAGAAGCAATTCAAGCTGTCTGATAGCACAAACTTTCCATCCTGTATTGGTATTTGTACCACCACAGCCTAACAAATCTAAGTATTCTAGTGAAAACCCTTTTTCAGTTATTAGCTCAACAGTATCAATTTACATTTAAATCTTAACCTGAGACCACAAAATGAACTCAGTTGATTATTTTCTTAATACATCAAAGTCACTCAAAATAAATTTTTTCCGGACTTTTATTGAGCTTTCGCGATATATCGGAAGATATTCTCAAAACGCAATTTATTATTATTATTATTATTATTAAACACAACAATCTGCAAATATTTTTCACCATAACAATAAAAAATATATATACGTAAAATGTTTTTTAAATTCTGAAAAAATCGGAAATTCTAAATTTTTTTGAATTTTTAGGCAGCTTGCGGAATCGGAAGATAAAATCCGATTTGAATATTTTTTTCTTCTTGTATTTAACAATCGCAACGTTTACGCACTATAGCGACTAGGAAATATCAACTTGACTTTTTTCGCACCACCCTAGTATCCAGGTTCTACACAAACCCGATCCAGGTCCGGTTAAATAAAATCTGATTTCACAACTTGATGTAAAATTGCAATCAAAATCCAAATTGTAGTAAGAAAAAAACAACTGAATAACTTTCGGGGGGGGGGGGGGTGAATAAAATTTAGTCCCCCGATCCGATCCAGAATTGTTACGTGTGTTTTAAATAATAAATTTGTAAGAAAAGTTCAGTTTTTTTTTATTGCAACATCTTTTGAAAACTCATTTATTACTATACATTGCCCATATTTTACTATAATTCAAGCTATTAAGAACCTAAGCTATTAACGCGATAGAATTTGCGAGCTAAAGTTAATCTAATAAGAGCGTTCTTTATTTCATGTTTGCAATTCAATCTTTTTTTCTCTGGGGGTACTTTCAATTTTGGAATCGTTTCCGAAACTAAAAGTGGCATCAGAAAAAAAATAACTGCATCCAAAATCGAAAATGCGTGAAGATAAACAATAACAAGTATAATATACTATGAAAAAAAACACTTAAATGGAAATGAGAAATTTGAAAAAAACGTTGCCATTGGTTTATCATTAGCTGGGGAGTGCCTTCGCATTATTGGCGTAGGTGCTTAAAGGTATATGGCATTTAAATATAAACTGACTTTTTTCTTCAACAAATTAAATATTTTTCAAAACGTATGTATTAAAGAGCAATATATTCTGACCATTTTAAAACAAACCGCAACAAAAATCTCCATAATTTCATTAATTTTGACTAAAATTGTATCAGGTGTTCTTATTGTATTTTTTTTAATTATACAAATTTAAAATAGTTTATCTCAAAAACGTCTTTTAAAAGAAATTGCGCATCAGATTTCGATTAAACTACAGATAAACAGATAAACTTTTTACACATAAACTTTAACGGTTCAGAGATTATAGCTATGTCTCATGATTGGGCCAAAATTTGTTTATAATTCCAAACGCAGAAAAAAAAGCATAGATAAACTCCGAAAAAAATATGCAACTTGTTTAATTTTATTTTTAAATAGACTTTTGCTAAAATAAACACAAATTTAGGTTTTAATAATTAGGCAGAATTATAGGAGGGTGGGGGGGGGGGGTTATGCAGGTTGTCTTAAAATGCTCAACTGATGTTGTTCTTTCGTGAACTTTTTTTTTCGAAAAAGCGAATTTTTTGAAGATTAAACAGTCGTATGTCCCTTTAAAGATTTCAAAATATTAAGATTTCATTTTTTTGTGGCTAATAGAAAATAGTTTAATTCCTTTTAAAAATCAGGCATACTTCAAATATACAATCATATTAATAATTTTCATATACGAGTAAATGTACATTTTAAAATATTGTAATCCTTGCAATATATGTTTAACACTTTTTACTTTTCAGATTGTCGGGTGATTTTTAATAGTAGAGAAAAGTATTTTATACACTAATGGTGCTATCACACGTACTCTCATATCATAGTCAATATCAGATATTTCATCCGAAACACGTTTTTCAAGAGGAAAAATCTCGAAATCGTCCTGTGCGATAGATTGCCTCTCGTAATTTCGTCAAGCGCTAACTTCCTGCTGTTTGTATCCTCTACGATAGATAACAGCTCGAAATCCACCAATCAGAGCTCTCTAAAAATTCCAAGATGGCTACCATCAGTAAGTCAACATGTTATGTTTAGCGTGGTCGCAAATATTGAAACCAAAAATACAGAAGAATTAAGAAAAAAGCAATATCTTTGGTAACACTGGGACCAATTATACACGAAAAGAACTTTAAAAATGTGCAGTTATTTTGAAATTACAGAATTACGTATGCGCCGATTGTCCCTTCGATGTTCGTTATTTACCAATGCCGATAAGAACTTTATTTACTAATTTAAAGTTATTTATTACGATTATTTTATTTCAATTTCTTATATTATTTGCTATATGTTATAACTGTACTGTCGTAGTCACTTATTTACTTCTCAAACTGTACTCGTTTAACTACTTTCTGCAGCTGTATTTGGCGTTATTTCGTACTTGTTGCCAAGTTATGTCACCAAAGATAAACAAACATGCATCAAGGTATTTTATTGCAATGCAAATTATTCTAGCCTCCTTTTAGCATGCAGCGTTCAGAGTCTAAATTTTGTAGTGTAGGGGGGGGGGGGCAGAAAATTTTCTTATACTTTTAGAAAAATAAAATTGAATAAATGAAAATTTAATCTAGCAGATATTGATAGTTAATTATATTTAACCTTTTGTTAATTTTCTTTTAAAACAATCTTGATAATCTTTTTTTTAAAGATATGCAATTATTTTCAGACATACATATTTATTCGTAGATCGTTGGAATAGTAAATATCTATGCACCGTTGTCCGGTCATACAAGGCTGTCTGTTAGATGGCTGGTGACTTTCTCTCCAACATGGTTTATTAGTGAGAAATTGCAGACTCAGAATCGGCCGCAGTGGCTAAGTGGTTAGAGCAACAGCCCGGAGCGCTGTGGACCCAGGTTCGATTCTTGGCTCTGGCTAATTTTTCACTTCATGTTGGATTATTGTATTTAATGTATGTGGGTGAAAATGTCCTTTTCTGTCTAATTTTCCTTTTTAATTATTGAATTTCAACCACCCTAAAATTTGGCCTCCCCCTCCTAGCAGTGTATAAATTTTAAACCTTTATATGTTTTCAATTTGTTAAGCAAATTGTGCCCTTTTTTTACTTTGTATTAATAATAAATAACGCATGTAACCCCCCCCCCTCCCTCCAGTTAAAATATTTTGCTTCCCTTAAATATATATATATATATATATATTCGAAAACAATAATGAATTGTAACGTAAAACAACTGTGCTCGTGTTTATCAGAAATAGATTTCTAGAATTTTCAAATATGCGAACCCAAAATTAAAGCTCATTCCGCCAAATAGTTTTTAAGTTATGCTTAAAAAAGCACTTGTCTGGTAATCTGTTTTGCGACAATCGAATATTTATTTAACATTAGGAGGTGCAAACATGAAACCTGCGTAATTTCGAAACTACTTTAACGAGTGACTTTCAGTTTGATACATGAAGGTAAAATTTACCGAAATATATGATGTCGAAATTAGGGTTTAGTATTAAAAATTTTAGAACATGTTACAATTCTTATACGTAACTTCCTCCTCCCTCCCAGCAAAATTTATGAACAGCATTATTATTAGATGTTATTACTAATATATTGTTACTTGTGACATTTTTATACAGTGATTTGCGACAGGGTTAGTAAAGGGTATAACTCCCTTCGACCCAGGACGCTACACAATATGTAACACATGGGCTGATAAGTTCCCGGTCTAATTAAGAAATCACAACTTTTTAACATAACTTTATAATTTTCTAACTATATAACTGTATAACTTTAATAAATAACATAAGTTTAATAATAAATAATAATAATTTAATAAATAATAATTTAATAATAATAATTTAGTAATAATAATTTAATAATAATAATTTAGTAATAATAACACTGATCTGCATATTGAAACTTTTTTTTTTATGATTAAAAATGAATAGGTGATTTTAGATCAATTTTTTAAGCTGATTTCAAAAGTAAAGTCGAAATTTGCGTATCACGTCAGGATTTTTTACAAATTAACAATTTGTAAATTTATAAAAACATATGATTTTTTAACTTTCACTTATATAAATTTATAAAAAAAAATTATTATTCAAAGGTAAATAATTAATACAGACTAGGATATGTATTAAAAAATTAATGTATGAAAAATTAAAGTATAGACATAATAATTATACTTACAATATATTTAAATATGGACAAATTTGATTAATATTAAAAAAATCAATTAGTTTGAGAAAAATTCCTTTTAGTTGCTTTTCGTCCACTAGCACAAAGATCTCTCTTTAACATCCAGCAGTAATCTGCCATCATATTTTTATTCCACTTGCCTTGGTACCGTTTTTCCATATCTTTGATGTCTTGGTGAAACCTTTCACCGTGTTCCTCACTCACTGCTCCGAGATTTTCGGGAAAGAATTCGATATGTGCATGTAAAAAGTGTATTTTTATACTCATGTTGCAACCAAGTAATCTCAATTTTTCTAACATATCTGCAACTATAATTTTGTAATTTGGGTCTTTCTTATTTCCTAAAAAGTTCTCCACTACACATTTAAAGCTCAGCCATGCTTCCTTTTCACAATCATTCATTGTTTTTTCAAATTCACTATCTGTCAGTAATTTTCGTATCTGAGGCCCAACAAAAATACCTTCTTTAAGCTTAGCATCAGTAATAGAAGGGAATTTGCTGCAAATATATTTAAAACATTCATTTTCTTTATTTAGGGCTTTCACAAATTGTTTCATTATCCCTAATTTGATATGCAGAGGTGGAAGCAAAACATTTTTAGGATTGACTAAGGGATCTTTAATTACATTTTTTGTTCCAGGGGATAATGATATTCTTGATGGCCAATCTTTCTTTTCCCAATGATTTTTTTTATCCCGGCTGTCCCACTCACACAGAAAACATGGGAATTTTGTGTATCCTGATTGTTGTCCAAGTAGCATTCCAATCACTTTTAAATCACCACATAACAACCATTCATGATCTTTATATTTGACCTGGTCTAGCAAAAGTTCAAGATTTTCATATGTTTCCTTTAAATGAACTGAGTAGGCTATAGGTATTGATGCATATTGGTTTCCATTATGCAACAAAACCCCTTTTAAACTTGTCTTGGAGGAATCAATAAAAAATCTCCATTCTGATGCATTATAAAGGATACCGTAAAAATTCATTATTTCCTTTATGTTATTGCAATATACTAAATTATCCTTTTCAGAAAAGTATGGAACAAGTTCTTTTTCACGATGCCTGTACCAAGAGAATTGTGTCTCTGGTAATAATAAGTTCTTAGATTTAAGCCGAGAACCAAGAAGTTCAGCTTTTATTTTTGGCAAATTTAAATCGCGCACCAAATCATTGAGTTCATGCTGATTAAATAAAATTGGAGCTTTATCATTTACTTCTGGTTTATAGACATATTGTTCTTGATTTTCATCATCTTCTGAATTATTTGGTTCATTTATGCTTTCCAAATTGGTTGGAGGAGAAGGAACAGGAAGACTTTCATTATGCAATATAGGTCTTATTGCAGAAGGCAAGTTAGGATATATAATTCCTTTTTTATTTTTCGAACTATACCCATGAACATTAGCTAAGCAAAAATAACAATCGTCATGATGATTTCTAGGTTATCTCCATACCATGGGAATAGCAAAAGGCATACATTTCTTTTTGCCTTTCAACCAAAGTCGTAATCCTTCAACACATGTTCTACACACTTTATGAGGGGCCCATGTCTTATCTTGGTCACCCAGTCTCACACCAAAATAAGCATAATAAGCATTTTTAACAAAATCTGTAATATCCTGCCTTTGTTTTACTACAGTATAATTTCCACAAATGTAACAAAATATATCTGTATCATTTACACATTTACGTGAAGCCATTATTCAATTAAAGAAGATGTGAAATATATCACATATTTCAAATCGAAAGAAACAGACGTGAATAAACAAAGAAATTTATTGTTGTTAAAACCTATGCATTAGATCAAACATTGTTTGGTGCTGCCACCTAGCAAGTATTAATTTAGATATTTTTTACAAAATTAAATTTATGGATTTCGCTTTTTCTTTTTAATTTTACATAAATAATTTTTTTTATTATTATTAAATCATATTAATAAATAATTTCAGCTTCCTAAATACAGTTTCTCATTTATTTAAATTAATGTAATGTATATACATATGGAATCAATTCCTAAAAAATTTGGTGGCGCCATCTAGTATTACTATTATAAAGTAATTTATGATTTAAGAATAAAATTAATTAAAAATAATATTTGTAAAAAAAGTGTACGTGGTGTGCAAAAATGCTTTACATTTTTGAAATCAGCATAAAAAACACTTTCAGAAAAATATATATTTATATGATCATCAAAATGCATGCTGATCAGTGTAATTTAATAATAATAATTTAATAAATAAATAGTAATAATAATTTAATAATAATAATTTAATAAATAAATAGTAATAATAATTTAATAATAATAATTTAATAAATAAATAGTAATAATAATTTAATAATAAATAACATTAAATTTATACCGAAAAAGCTCCAAACAGTGCTGAGAATCATCGACTCGTTGTTGTTTTTCGTCAAAAGTCAACACGCGCGGCACCTACTTTGACAACAGCTTTTTCATAGACAAATGCTCATTTACAATAAAACCTACACGTTCCTTGGATAACTCCATAGTCTGAGCTATCTCCAGCAACTTCACTTTACGGTTCCCCAAAACGATTTAGTGGACTTTTTTTTTTGTTTTCCGGAGTAACCACCTCTTTTGCATGGTGCATCACTGGTGTCCGTACGACCACGTTTAAATTCAGCAAACCAGTCAATATTGGTTGATTTACCTGGTGCAGTGTCCGGATAACGCTTATCAAGCAAAGCTTTTTTTGAACGGTGTTTTTTCTCATCAAATAACAGTTGTTGAAATTCTTGTTTATCCATTTTTTTGTTTATTAACAAAGTCTTTCAACTAAAACCACTCTAACGTTTTATCCACACGGCGAATTGTCATGACATTTTTTCTGCTACCTTTTAAAGGTTAGTATTTACAAAAAAAAGCATCGGTTCGGCGATTGCAATGCCATCTGTGTGCCAGACCGGGAACTTATCAGCCGATGTGTTATAAAAATAAGGATTGTTGTTTTGAAACGAAAAATATCAAAAACTCATTCAAACTTTCGAAAAATGATTAAAATCATCAAAACCAAGGAAGAAAAAGCTTCAAAAGAGTGGGAACTAAATCTAAATTCGGTTGCGTATTTCAATTTTACATTACATTCAATATGTAACATGAATTAAATTTAAAATAAGTAAAATATATTAACTAAAAATGTCTTAATAGTGGTTTTGGCAAAATAACTAAACTTAATTTAAAATCTTTCTTTGCGTTACAGATTTCGGCTTAGCGATTAAGAGCCTACACTAGTCACGCGAAGAAACGCTCACGCTAATGTTAAGTCTATGGGAAGTTTATCGCGCGATTTCTCGCTCGCATTTTAATATTTTTAAATGATTTTTTTTTCATAGGATAGCTGAGGTCGATCTCTAACGGTGTTAGTTTTTACTTTTTTGATTTTGGTTACAGTTTTTTTTATAAGCGGACATTTTTAATTTTGGAATCGGTTTGAACCGGTTCTGAAAGTGAAAGTACCTTTATATAAAAAAACTGGAACCAAAATCGAAAAAGTAAAAACTAACAACGTTAGAGATCGACCTCAGCTATCCTATGCAAAAAAAATCATTTAAAAATATTAAAATGCTAGCGAGAAATCGCGCGATAACCTTTCCATAGACTTAACATTAGCGTGAGCGTTTTTTCGCGTGACTAGTGTAGGCTCTTAAGTGCGGTTCCAATACATGTGGCAAAAAACTAGTTTTAATATACTATTTTTTTCTAAATCATTTAATACTAATAGTTGAGAATTCTGAATATTTACATGTAATGAAAGACGTAAGGTGAAGATATGGACTATATAATTTAGAATTTTAATGTTATATTAGCGAGACTATTGCTTTTATAATCTTGGAATTTTAATTAAAATGATCACAATATTATATACAGTATGCCCACTAAAGTCCCTTGCCACCCTCTTAACTGCGGAACGGCTGCTGCTATATTCATAAAAGTGGTGTCTAGGTATAGTAAAGTAGCTATGCGCTACTGAATGAAACCGCGTACGGCACCACCGGGTCGAAAACTGCGGAATTAGCATTCCTATCTTGAAAAAGAAAAGAGGTAGGGAAAATAAATGATTTACAAAGTTGTAGAGCATCATTGATTTTGTACAAAAAACACCTTGTGGACATTAATGCAAAGAATAGAACGGTTAAAACGCGAATTTTGACGTGACGTGACAAAACGATCTTAGAAAGAAATAAACAACCAGTTATGAAACAGAAGGTGTATGCGACCCCTCCACAAACATTGCAGGACCTTAAACGACGCATTACGGACGCTTGTGCCAACGTGTCGCCACCTATACTCCAACGTGTGCAACGTGAAATTCAAACAATGGTCCAAATATGCATTGCAGCTGACGTTGAGAAGTAGGAACATCTAAAATAAAGGTATATTATTATAACTAGTAGTTTTTTTCCTTCTAAGATCGTTTTGTCACGTCACAGTGTAGGAAATCACGAAAAAAAATGCGCGTTTTAACCGTTCTATTCTTCGCATTAATATCCACAAGGTACCTTTTCGTACTAAATCGACGATGCTCTACAACTTTGTAAATCACTTTTTTCCTCTATCTCTTTCCGTTTTCGAGATAGGAATGCTAACTCCGCAGCATTCCACCAGGTGGCGCCGTAGGCGGTTTCATTGAGTAGCGCATGGCTACTTTACTATATGACACTAGACATACTACTATATGACACTAGACATACTACTATATGACACTAGACATACTACTATATGACACTTTACTATATGACACCTAGACACTACTTTTATGAATATAGAGGCAGCCGTTTCGAAGTTAACATGGTGGCAAGGGACTTTAGTGGGCATACTGTATATAGTACAGACACGAAAAGAAACTGCAATATATAAAATTTTAGTACACGATAATGCTTCTTGTTTATCAATCGAGCTCTACACTAAATATTAAAATACCTGCTGCAATTACTCGCCAAATGTTACGCCCTCTCCTTACAATAGCAGATAAGTTTCAGTATGGGAAATAACCCTAGTTGCAGCGTGAAAGTGTAGCTCTAAGCAAGCGAGAGGCAGTAGCATATACTTCATATCGTATGGTGGTAGTCCGTGTGATAACAGCTTTACATTCAATTGCTCTCAATGCATGCATCAAATTATAATAGTAATAATAATAATAATAATAATAGTAATAATAACAATAATTATAATAATTATTATTATTTATTCTCCCATTAATTGATTTTATTTGGTACCAAAAGTTACATATACAACTTTAAATGAGGAATTTGCACACATGATGTAATCGATCAATTTTATGTTTTTCTGATAATTCCAGGCTCATAAATTTTCAAAACTGTTCTCAAAAATGTAAAAATATCGTCCAGTAATTGTTAAATTACATTTAAAGTTACGAGAAAACAACGCGACTCGAAAACGCTGCGTGATTGGCTATGACGTCACAATTCACGATATGCCAATGTTTACATTTTGTTAGCAAGCGGCGTTTTGGTTCTCGGCTCGTTTTTGCAAGCATTTTGAATTTTTTTACCTCGAAATTTATTTCTGCTTTGGTCTTTACGATATTTTTATCAATCTCTCATTTTCATTGTATCTCACTGTTCTAAAAAAAATACTTAACTAATGCTGATGCTGCTGACGTAGTTGAGTTTATTGTGACATTTTGACTTTCTCGGCTCATAATAAAGAAGCTATTGCATATAAAAACATAAAAACATGCATTTTTGTAGAGAAATATATAACAAATACGCTGAAGCAAGCAGTTTTTAAATCGAAAAATTATTTTAATAGCTATTTAATGTTAAAATTGGACAAAAAAGCTTATTTAAAAAGTTTTAGAGGATTCAAAATTATGCATAACAATTTAATCATCTTTCGTAGGCATACTTGACTAGATTGTGGTGTGCAATGTGTAATTTTTTTTTTAATTTGTTAAATTTTTAAAGTATTTTTCAAAATTTTCATTGAAAATTTCCTTACTTGAATAAAGATTTAATTCATAGTTTGAAATAACATTTTATTATCCACTGTTACCAGATTTAAAATAGCTTAAATATGTAATAACATTTACAAATACTTTTCAATCAAAACATTTATTTACACACGATTTTTAAAATTAAAGAAACCTTTAAAATAATTAAATTTTTACGTGCGAAAAGCAATGAATGGTAAAAATTATTCATAATTAAAACGATATATATTTAATTCGTCGTATTTACGTCATATAAAGGATGTTCTTATAGCATAAAAAATACAACTTTTTTCTAAACATTCTAAAACTTCGGAAGGTAGCGACAATTTTAACTTGAGTCTGTTCTCAAATCAAAAAGATCTACTTTTTGACACTTTTCTGAATTCATTTTTGTTCGGAAACGCATGAAATAGGCAGGTGTTCTTATTCAGAAACTATGTAATCGAAAGACGTTTTTCCTTTTTTGGTAAAGCCAGACTATCTTTCAGAAGACACAGTTAAAGTCGGCGTTTTGAACCGCATTCTCGACACGGCAGCACGAGAAAAGAGGAAAACGTATGTCACGTGACACGAATCGCTTATAACATGATAAGTAATTTTTTTCTCGAAAACTCACTTCGATTTCAAATAGCTTCAATAGTCATGCCTGCCGATTTTATGCTTTTACGTTTAAAAATGAGTCGCGTTGCTGAGCAGGTTATTTTAGAATATCCTTAACCATTTCATAATAGCTGATTTTCAAATGTTTAATTGATCTTTTTTAACGAATCACGAAAACAGCCGTCAGCTTTTGTGACAACAGTGGATGTGGTCTGGGGCACCAAAAATCCCCCACTCAAAGGGAAATAAATGGCTCCCCAATTACAGAACATCGTCACTTCTTGTGATAATATCATTTAATCTTCCATAATCAGATAAAGTTTTAAAACAAAGAAAATTAGCGTGTTTTTAAAGCCTGCGAGGTCTGGATGGGAGTTGTCGAGCATAACTCTTAGGAGGGCATATATAGTATATGTTTATTTATATCTAGTTCAAATGAATAAATAGTTTATTATTTTTCCTAATCAAAGCTTATATTTTGATTTCTGCTAACAAATAATGACGCATCACAGAAATACATTTTACTTTTTTCAGGTTAATTATAAATTTCGGTCTTTCTTTTATGCAAAAACATTAATTATATACTGGTAAGCATTTAAAATAAACAAATAACCTGATATCTGACTGTTTGTGCACATCATATCAAATATGTATATATATATATACGGGCAGGGAAGACCGAGCTATGCTCGGTCAAAATTAAATTTGAATTCAAATATCATGACCCATGACCAAAATGACCCACTAATTGAATTTCCTCGAACATGTGACTTAGCTCAAAAGTCTTCTCGTGCCCGAAAACCATAGGATGCAAAATTTAGTGTAAATAGTCTGAGCCGTTTTTAAGATAAAATAGCTTGACCCATAATGACCCATAACCAAAATGATGCACTAATCGAAATTTCTCGAACATGTGACCTAGCCTAATAGTCTTCTTGTTCACTAAACCTGTAGGGTGGTAAATTTATTTCAAATCCTTTGAACCGTTTTTTAGATAAAATATCTTGACCCATAATGACCCATGACCAAAATGACCCACTAATTGAATTTTCTCGAACATGTGACCTAGCCCAACAGTCTTCTCGTGCTCGAAAACCATTGGATGCAACATTTAGTGTAAATTTAGCCGCTTTTTAGATCTTGACCCAAAATGACACAAAATGACCCACTAATTGAATTCTCTCGAACATGTGACCTAGCCCAACAGTCTTCTCGTGCCCAAAAACCATTGGATGCAAAATTTAGTGTAAATTGAACCGCTTTTTAGATCTTGACCCACAATGACCCAGAAATGACCCACTAATCGAATTTTCTCGGACATGTGACCTAGCCCAATGATTTTATCGTGCTTGAAACTCGTAGGACACAAAATTTAATCAAAATCGTTAGAGCCGTTTTTTAGATAAAATTAATTTGACCCTCGTTGACCCAAAAATGACCCACTAATCGAAAGTTCTCAAACATGTAACCCAGCCCAATAGTCTTCTCGTGCCCGAAAATGATCGGATACAAAATTTCGTCAAAATCGTTTGAACCGTTTTTTAGATACAATTAGTTAGACCATGACCCAAAATGACCCAAAATGACCCACCGAATTTTCTCGAACATGTGACCTAGCCCAAAGGTTTTCTGGTGCCCCAAAACGTTAGGATACGAAATTTCGTCAAAATCGTTAGAGCCGTTTTTAAGATAAAATTTGCATATATATATATATATATATATATATACAGGGTGATTCATAAAAGATGGGCAGAACTTTAAGGGGTTATAGTACACTTAAAGACAAATAATATTAAATAGGAGACTAAGGGTCCCAGACGTATTCCCAAGGAGATAGGGGGCATTAAAGTTTAGGGTCCGAAATTTCAAATGATTATAAAACATGGAAAAATTGGTCGATTCGTTTGCGGTTTTTGCAAAAAATTTTCTTTATGCCAGTATTTTCTTGAAATAAAATTTTAAAGTTCAATTTCAAAAAATGCTGATAGGGGGCTTTAGACTTTGGAGTAACAAACAACTATTTTTTAACGTTATTTTTTGTATTTCTTTAAATGATTTCGAAAGCTTAGACTTAAACTTAAATTTTGATCTAAAAATCTGAGTCCTAACGAGTAGTTAAGTAGCGTAAACTGAAATTTGAAATTTGAAACCCTTCTCCCCCCAGAACAAAAATCAGTTATTCCCGATCTTTGTGTCGTAGATTAGGCTCTAACTACTGCCGCGTTTTGCTAAAATTATTCTTTATGTCAGTATTTTCTTGAAAATAAATTTTAAAGAAAATTTTCAAAAAATTCCGATAGAGGGCGCTTTAGACTTTGGAGTAACGAACAACTATTTTATACCGTTATTTTTTGTGTCTCATTAAATGCTTTCTAAAGCTTAGACTTAAATTTTCAGCCCAAAATCTGAATCGTTAGACGTGGTTAAGTTTCTGGGGAGAGGGGTTTGAAATTTCTACTCCTGAGCACAGTTCAGTTTACCATGTCCACACATTGTGTGCTGTGATACGAGGTAAAAAGACACAAATTAGGATTATGTTACCAAAGCATATTTATTAACATGTAATCACAATAAATGTTCAAAATTGTGACCACCAGAGGTTATGCACGCAGAACAACGGCGACGAATGGAACGGCGAACATTCGCGAAAACATCAGGCTTTTCGAGCACTTCCCCTACAGCGGCGGAAAGTCTGGCGACCAGTTCCTCGGGGGATTCAATGGGTGTCTCATACATAAGAGCCTTCAATCGTCCCCAAAAAAAGAAATCGAGGGGTGAAAGATCTGGCGAGCGAGCAGGCCAAGCAACAGGACCACCTCGACCAATCCATCTGTTCGGAAATGTGATGTCCAGATAGTTGCGGACGTCTCGTACGTAATGGGCTGGCGCTCCATCGTGCTGGAACCACATGACCCGCCGGATGCGTGGAGGAACAACGTTTAACAGGTCTGGCAGCACATGTTGCAGAAATGTGAGGTATGTTTTACCGTTGAGGCGTTCAGGAAGAAGGTACGGTCCGATTAGGTGGTCTCCGAGGATTCCTGCCCAAACATTGATGGAAAAGCGTCTCTGATGAGCATGTGGATACGTAGCATGTGGATTGACATCCGCCCATACATGTGCATTGTGTGTGTTAAATGTACCTTCACGTGTGAAGGTACATTCATCGGTGAAAAGCACAGTTCGTCCAAAATGTGGATTTAGCGCGTTCTGCTGCAGAAACCAGCGGGCGAATTCAATACGATTTGGATAATCCCCTGGAGACAGTTTCTGGACTTGTTGCACATGAAACGGGAGCAAATGTTCATCCTTCAGTACCCTCCAAGTCGTGGACTGTGAGGTATCCACCTGGCTAGCCACTGTTCGTGTACTTGTACTTGGCTGCGCCGCTACTACATCCAGAATGGCTTCTGCAACAACTACTGATTCGTCCTTTTTTGCACGACCTGCATTCGACCGGAAAGCGAGAAATGATCCCGTCTCACACAACTGTCTGTGCAAGCGCTCGAAAGTTTTGCGGTTAGGCAACCGCCTGTTAGGAAATCGCTCTCCGTACATTCGTTGTGCCTCTGCACCATTTCCATCTGCCGCTCCGTAAATTAAATGCATCTCAGCCTTTTCCTTATTCGTGAAGGGCACCATCTTCCGATTCATTACTACAGCGACTTACACTTGACTCACCATTCAGTGGTTTTTATGCCTGAATCGTGTCGAAATTTTGCATACGTGTTCTTCTTCTTCCCCATTTGACATTTGCATACTTTCTGTTTCCTTCTTCACCCGGTGACTAGCGTCAGGAATGGAGCTTTAACGTTTGCATGAGCGACGTTTCCAACTGTGCCAGTGCCTTTATGAGTGAATTCCGACTATGCAGTCCTTGACGAAAGTTGTATTTTTGCCTCGTATCACAGCACAGAATCGTTGGGCATGGTTAAGTAGTGCAAACTGAACTATGTTCAGAAGTTGAAATTTGAACCCCCTCCCCTCGCTACTGAACCACGCTCAGCGATTCAGATTTTGAGCTGAAAATTTAAGTTTAAGTCTAAGCTTTAGAAAGCATTTAATGAGACACAAAAAATAACGGTATAAAATAGTTGTTCGTTACTCCAAAGTCTAAAGCGCCCTCTATCGGAATTTTTTGAAAATTTTCTTTAAAATTTATTTTCAAGAAAATACTGACATAAAGAATAATTTTAGCAAAACGCGGCAGTAGTTAGAGCCTAATCTACGACACAAAGATCGGGAATAACTGATTTTTGTTCTGGGGGGAGAAGGGTTTCAAATTTCAAATTTCAGTTTACGCTACTTAACTACTCGTTAGGACTCAGATTTTTAGATCAAAATTTAAGTTTAAGTCTAAGCTTTCGAAATCATTTAAAGAAATACAAAAAATAACGTTAAAAAATAGTTGTTTGTTACTCCAAAGTCTAAAGCGCCCCCTATCGGCATTTTTTGAAATTGAACTTTAAAATTTTATTTCAAGAAAATACTGGCATAAAGAAAATTTTTTGCAAAAACCGCAAACGAATCGACCAATTTTTCCATGTTTTATAATCATTTGAAATTTCGGACCCTAAACTTTAATGCCCCCTATCTCCTTGGGAATACGTCTGGGACCCTTAGTCTCCTATTTAATATTATTTGTCTTTAAGTGTACTATAACCCCTTAAAGTTCTGCCCATCTTTTATGAATCACCCTGTATATATATAACCACACACAAGATTTGCTCGTATTAGAATATGTGATATATATATATTGGGTGTTGTATCAATACTTCATATATGTGTAGACGGAAATTATGTTTTAAAAAAAAGTGATAAAAAGTATTTATACTTCTGAAATTATTTCCACCTGGTTAAACACACAAAAATCTGAAAGGTACTTTAACATTGCTGTTTGTAAAATTTATCAACAAATTATTGTTTTGAGTTAAATTCCAATTAATTTATATTTACATTGAAAAGTGATTCATTTTATGAATTAAATTAATCAAAACAATCATGGATATATTACTTTATATTTTAAAGTTTCTTTATTTAATAATGTATATAAAGTAATTAAGGAATTTTGTAAAATTAGTGTAATACCTGCAGATTACCATCAAATGCTCAAAGACCTGTCGCACATTGCTAGAAATGCTTTTGTTTCTATGGTACATGAATTGATTTATAAAAATCATAAATATTTTTCTTCTAATAAAAAATAATTGTTCTAACAGACACTATTGTATAACTTATAACTGGTATAAATATTTTATTTTCTTCTAATAAAAAATAATTGTTCTAACAGACACTATTGTATAACTTATAACTGGTATAAATATTTTATATTAGAATAATTTTTTTCTTTGAAAATTTAAATGCCAATGGGAAAAATCAAACTGTTTTTATACTATACTATTTTTAGAAATGTCTTTAAAATATTAAGAATAACTTTTTTGTAGTTTGTGAGTTGTTTAGATTTTTAGTAATATTTGTATATACTTAAAGATTCTATTCTTGATAATGTAATATTCACGCAATTTTATTACAAGAGGAAAAGAAAACCGTCAAGCACGCTATCGAAAGCGTGAACAAATGCTGCGTTTCTCTTCCTTGTCATGAACTGTGACGTCACAAGACCGGCGGAGGGAAATTGTCGTTTTCGCAACACGGTAAATAGTGCGCTATAAAAACTGTTAGAAACCAACAATTACAGCTCAAAATAAAAAAAAAAAAACGTACTGTTCTTCTTATTTTTCGGTTTTCTATTACATAAAAATAAAATCAGAAAACGTGAAAATTCCTCATTCAGTAGCATAAAAAAAAAAAACTTTTAAACAGTATGTAAAGTTTACTAATTTTAAATTGTCGAAGTTAAAAGGAAAGAATTACCAAAATTCAGCTCGCAAAGTTAACCAGTTACCATTTGACTATTATTATATGAAAGTGGATTAAAATAAAATTTTTAAATATTTTGTCTAGCAAAAGAACGTCTTCCTTCATGTGATTAAAAGAATAAAATGGCGAGTTTTTGACAGTGTCCAATGGCAGCTGATATTCTTTCATTGTTCGGGAGTTTACTTCCGCAGACGATTAAATATTGCAATAAATTTTCATGAAAGTATTCATTTCCTAAAATATGAATAAATAAAATATTTTTTGAACGTCAATGTATACGTCATAGCACAGTTGATGTTTTACTTACCCATCATACGTAGTATAGGGTAAGTCTTGTAATCGTTTTGAAAATCGAAAAAATTTTTTTGACGGATTTACACGTTTCAGACACTGGAGATTCCGAAAAACATATTTTTAGAAAATTTTTTTTGCCGTCCGTCTGTGTGTCTGTGTGTGTGTGTGTCTGTAAACGCTCTATCTCCCGAAAAAATTGAGATAGAGACTTGCAATTCGGTATGTACTTAGTATGTAATAATGGGAAGAAGCCTATTTCATTTCAATAACCTCGATTAACCGGAACAATTTTTTTCGGACTCTCGAAATATTCGTTCTGATGAAAGGTATATAAAAATTTTCGAAATTGTATATTTTAAGAAATGAATATAAAAGACAATAAAAAAACATAAATTTTGAATAAAGCATGAAGTCGATCGGATAATTAGTTGCCGAGATATTTGGAATCCTGTTTTCCACACTCTTCGATTTTTCATGACCCTGTATTTCATCCAAATTTCACTTCAAAGATATATTTTAATTAGAAATTTGACGCCTAATCAGATGCAATAAACCGCTAGTTAATAGGATTATTATTTTTGGAGTTATAAGGAAAAACCTCTTTCAAGCAATTCAGTAATCGAGCCTTTAAAGTTTGTGACGTCAACAAGCCACGATTTTATTTGAATTGCAATGCATTTTATAAGTAGTTTACACATTTTTATTTTAATATTTTACATTATGCATATCCGTGATGGGTAAGTATTACGGTGGCCCCCAACGACTAGTTTTAGCTCACAGTCTATCAAAGCCTGAGAGCTTATGTGTCCGCCGGTTCTGTACGTACGTATGTATGTATGTATGTATGTACGTAACGCGATAACTCTTGATAGAACTAACCGTTTTACTTTAAATTTTGTTTATAGGTTCCTTGTGATAAGGCGCTTCTCTGATTAGTTTTGGAGGTTCATTGGTTAAGCATAAAGGGGGGAAATAGGGGGCTAACCCCCATAATTTAGATAAATGGGTTTTTCATGCAGAATTATCTCGTATTCTTCAAATTTTGTACATAGGTTCATTTTGATAATGCGCTTCTGTCAATACTTTTGGGGGTTCATTGGTTAAGTATAAAGGGGGAAAGGGGGGATACCCCCCCTAATTTAGATAAATGAGTTTTTCATGCAGAATTATCCGATTTTCTTCAAATTTTGTATATAGGTTCATTTTGATAATGCGCTTCTGTCAATAGTTTTGGGGGTTCATTGGTTAAGTATAAAGGGGGAAAGGGAGGGATACCCCCCTAATTTAGATAAATGAGTTTTTCATGCAGAATTATCCGATTTTCTTCAAATTTTGTATATAGGTTCATTTTGATAATGTGTTTCTGTCAATAGTTTTGGGTGTACATTGGTTAAGTATAAAGGGGGAAAGGGGGATCCCCCCTAATTTAGATAAATGAGTTTTTCATGCAGAATTATCCGATTTTCTTCAAATTTTGTATATAGGTTCATTGTGATAATGCGCTTCACTGAATAATTTTGCGGGGGTCATTGGTTAAGTATAAAGGTGGAAAGGGGGGCTAATCCCCCCTTAATTTAGCTAAATGGGTTTTTCATGCAGAATTATCCCATTTTCTTCAAAATTTGTATATAGGTTCATTTTGATAATGCGCTTCTGTCAATAGTTTTGGGGGTTCATTGGTTAAGTATAAAGGGGGAAAGGGGGGCTAACCCCCCCTAATTTAGATAAATGGGTTTTTCGTGCAGAATTATCCGATTTTCTTCAAATTTTGTATATAGGTTCATTGTAATAATGCGCTTCTCTGAATAGTTTTGGGGGGTCATTGGTTAAGTATAAAGGGGGAAAGGGGGGCTAATCCCCCCTTAATTTAGATAAATGTGTTTTTCATGCAGAATTATCCGATTTTCTTCAAATTTTGTATATATATTTATTGTAATTAGAGACTTCCCTGATTAGTTTAAGGGGTTCATTAGTTAACTATGGGGGGGGGTAACGGGGAGATCCCCCCCTTAATATATTGTTGATTTCTTTATTTTTCGAGGGGCATATTTCAAATTCTTTGAAATAAGAGTATAATATACAATTAGTGTGAATAGCCTGTGAGCTCAATGCCCTCAGTTTAACTGGGCAGTTTTCTTTTTAGCTCACAGGCTATCAAAGCCTGAGAGCTTATGTGCCCGCCGGTTCTGTATGTATGTATGTATGTATGTACGTATGTACGTACGTAACGCGATAACTCTTCATAGAAATATCCGATTTCCTTCAAATTTTGTTTATAGGTTGATTGTGTTAAGGCGCTTCCCTGATTAGTTTTCGGGATTGATTGGTTAAATATAAAGGGGGGAACAGGGGGGCTAATCCCCCCCCTAATTTATATAAATGGGGTTTTAATACAGAATTATTCCGTTTTCCTTCAAATTTTGTTTATAGTTTCACTGTGTAACAGCGCTTCCCTGATTAGTTTTCGGGATTGATTGGTTAAGTATAAAGGGGGGAATGGGAGGCTAATCCCCCCCCTTAATTTATATAAATGGGTTTTTCATGCAGAATTATTCCGTTTTCCTTCAAATTTTGTTTATAGGTTCACTGCGTTAAGGCGCTTCCCTGATTAGTTTTTGGGATTGATTGGTTAAGTATAAAGAGGGGGGGACGGGGGGGGGCTAGTCCCCCCCTTAATTTATATAAATGGGTTTTCCCTGCAGAATTATTCCTTTCTCCTTCAAATTTTGTTTATAGGTTCACTGTGTTAAGGTGCTTCCTTGATTAGTTTTCGGGATTGATTGGTTGAGTATAAAGGGGGGGAACGGGGGGCTAATCCCCCCTTAATTTATATAAATGGGTTTTTCATGCAGAATTATCTCATTTGCTTCCAAATTTGTTTATAAGTTCATTGGGTTAAGACGCTTCCCTGATTAGTTTTCGGGATTGATTGGTTAAATATAAAGGGGGGAGGGGAACGGGGGGTGCTAACCCCCCCCCCTTAATTTATATAAATGGGTTTTTCATGCAGAATTATCCCATTTGCTTCAAAATTTGTTTATAGGTTAATTGGGTTAAGACGCTTCCCTGAATCGTTTTCGGGATTGATTGGTTAAGTATAAAGGGGGGGGGGAGGGGGCCAATCCCCCCTTAATTTATATAAATGTGTTTTTCAAGCAGAATTATCCGATTTTCTTCAAATTTTGTGTATAGGTTCATTGTGATAATGCGCTTCTCTGAATAGTTTTGGGGGGTTCATTGGTTAAGTATAAAGGGGGAAGGGGGGGGGGCTAATCCCCCTTAATTTAGATAAATGGGTTTTTCATGCAGCATTATCCGATTTTCTTCAAATTTTGTATATATATATTCATTGTAATAAGAGGCTTCCCTGATTAGTTTTTGTTGGGATTGATTGGTTAAGTATAAACGGGGGGACGGGTGGCTAATCCCCCCCTTAATTTATATAAATGGGTTTTTCCCACAGAATTATTCCGTTTTCCTTCAAATTTTGTTTATAGGTTCACTGTGTTAAGGCGCTACCCTGATTAGTTTTCGGGATTGATTGGTTAAGTATAAAGGGAGGGAACGGGGGGGTAATCCCCCCCCCTTAATTTATATAAATGGGTTTTTCATGCAGAATTATCTCATTTGCTTCAAAATTTGTTTATAAGTTCATTGGGTTAAGACGCTTCCCTGATTAGTTTTGGGGATTGATTAGTTAAGTATAAAGGGCTGGACGGGGGGCCAATCCCCCCTTAATTTATATAAATGGGTTTTTCAAGCAGCATTATCCGATTTTCTTCAAATTTTGTATATATATATTCATTGTAATAAGAGGCTCTCCTGATTAGTTTAAGGGGTTCATTAGTTAACTATGAGGGGGTAACGGGGGGATAACCCCCCCCCTTAATATATTGTCGATTTCTTTATTTTTCAAGGGGCTTATTTCAAATTCTTTGAAATACGAGTATAATAAACAATTAGTGTGAATAGCCTGTGAGCTCAATGCCCTCAGTTTAACTGGGCAGTTTTCTTTTTTTAGCTCACAGGCTATCAAAGCCTGAGAGCTAATGTGCCCGCCCGTTCTGTATGTATGTATGTATGTATGTATGTATGTATGTACGTATGTACGTACGTAACGCGATAACTCGTGATAGAACTATCCGTTTTGCTTCAAATTTTATTTACAGGTTCATTCTAATAAGGCGCTTCCCTGATTAGTTTTGGGAGTTCATTGGTTAAGTATAAAGGGGGGAAAGAGGGGTTAACTCCCCCTTAATTTAGATAAATGGGTTTTTCATGCAGAAGTATCCGTTTTTCTTCAAATTTCGTATATAGGTTCATTGTGATAAGGTACATCCCTGATTATTTTTGGGAGTTCATTAGCTAAGTATAAAGGGGGGAAATGGTGGGCTAACCCCCCCCCCCTTAATTTAGATAAATGGGTTTTTCATGCAGAATTATGCGATTTTCTTTAAACTTTGTATATAGGCTCATTGTGGTAAGGCACTTCCCTAATTAGTTTTGGGTGTTTATTGGGTAAGTATAAAGGGGGGTAAACGGGGGGCTACTCCCCCTTAATTTAGATAAATGGGTTTTTCATGCAGAATTATCCGATTTTCTTCAAATTTTGTATATAGGCTCATTGTGATAAGGCACTTCCTTGATTAGTTTTGGGGGTTCATTGGATAAGTATAAAGGGGGGGGAAACGGGGGGCTACCCCCCCTTAATTTATATAAATGGGTTTTTCATGCAGAATTATGCAATTTTCTTTAAATTTTGTATATAGGCTCATTGTGATAAGGCACTTCCCTAATTAGTTTTGGGTGTTCATTGGGTAAGTATAAAGGGGGGTAAACGGGGGGCTAATCCCCCTTAATTTAAATAAATGGGTTTTTCATGCAGAATTATCCGATTTTCTTCAAATTTTGTTTATAGATTCATTGTGGTAAGGCGCTTGCCTGATTAGTTTTGGGTTTTCATTTGTTAAGTATAAAGGGGGGGAACGGGGGGGCCTCACCTCCCTTAATTTAGATAAATGGGTTTTTCAAGCAAAATTATCTGATTTTTTTCAAATTTTGTGTATAAATTCATTGTACTAAAGCGCTTGCCTGATTAGATTTTGGTGGTTTATTGGTTAAGTATACAGGGTGGGAACGGGTGCTTATCCCCCCCCCTTAATATAGTGTCGATTTCTTTATTTTTCGAGGTGCATTATTCTTTGAAAAAATAGCATAATATACAATTAGTGTGAATAGCCTGTGAGCTCAATGCCCTCAGTTTAACTGGGCAGTTTTCTTTTTTAGGTGCGTTCGTAATTATATAAATACGTAGCACCTATAGTCGTCGTTTGGTCCGTCCGTCTGTCCGTCCGTCTGTCTGTCTGTCCGTCCGTCTGTCTGTCTGTCCGCATATAACAACGCAAAAACTACCCAACCAAATGGTTTGCAATTTGAAATATATTATCTTTGCATAAATTTGTCGAGACATTTCAAATTTTATCAAAATCGAATCAAAACTTTAGGAGATATTAATAAAAATATTTATTAAGAAATTTGATTTTTTTTTAAATCGGTGCTTTTTTGTTATATGAGCTTCTGATGGATGTTAAATCGTCAAGCGACCGAGATACTTATTTTATGACAGAAATTAATCTGCAGACGATATAATTCATTTCACAGAATTAAAAATCATCAAGATCTGAATATTTATATAACTAGCTGATACATATATATCTGAATATTTATATAACTAGTTAAGATATTTGTATGAACAGTGTCATAAAATATATACTTAACTAGCTGTTTAACCCGTTCTACGCACGGGATATCATGAATTTAATTCTAAAACGTGCGTACGAACGCACCTCGTTTGTAACGTTTGACGTACAATTTCCAACTTGTTTATTTATTAGCTCACAGGCTATCAAAGCCTGAGAGCTTATGTGCCCGCCCGTTCTGTATGTATGTATGTACGTATGTACGTACGTAACGCGATAACTCTTGACAGAAATAACCGTTTTGCTTCCAATTTTGTTTATAGGTTCCTTGTGATAAGGCGCTTCCCTGATTAGTTTTGGGGATTGATTGTTTAACTATAAAGGGGGGAACGGGGGGGGCTAACCCTCCTTAATTAAGATAAATGGTTTTTTCATGCAGAATTGTCCACTTTTCTTCAAATTTTGTATATAGGTTCATTGTGATAAGGTTCTTTCCTGATTAGTTTTGGGGGTTCATAGGTTAAGTATAAAAGGGCTAACGGGGAGGGGAATCCTCCCCCTTAATTTAGATAAATGAATTTTTCATGCAGAGTTATCCGATTTTCTTCCAATTTTGTTTATAGGTTCCTTGCGATAAGGCGCTTCCCTGATTAATTTTGGGGATTGATTGGTTAACTATTAAGGGGGGGGGAACGGGGGGTAACCCCCCTTAATTTGGATAAATGGTTTTTTCATGCAGAATTATCCAATTTTCTTCAAATTTTGTATATAGGTTCATTGTGATAAGGTTCTTTCCTGATTAGTTTTGGGGGTTCATAGGTTAAGTATAAAGGGGGTAACGGGGGGGGGGTTAATCCTCCCCCCTTATTTTAGATAAATTATTTTTTTCATGCAGAGTTATCCGATTTTCTTCAAATTTTGTATATAGGTTCATTGTGATAAGGTGCTTTCCTGATTAGTTTTGGGGGTTCATAGGTTAAGTATAAAGGGGGTAACGGGGGGTTAATTCTCCCCCCTTTATTTTAGATAAATGATTTTTTTCATGCAGAGTTATCCGATTTTCTTCAAACTTTCTATATGGGCTCATTGTGGTAAGGGGCTTCCCTGATTAGTTTTGTGGGTTCATTGGTGAAGTGTAAAGGAGGGAAACGGGGGCTACCCCCCCCTTAATTTTGATAAATTGGTTTTTCATGCAGAATTATCCAATTTACTCCAAATTTTGTATATAGGCTCATTGTGGTAAGGCACTTCCCTGATTAGTTTTGGGGGTTCACTGGTAAAGTATAAAGGGGAGAACGGGGGGGACTAACCCCCCTTGATATAGATAAATGGGTTTTGGGTTTTTTAAGCAGAATTATCCGATTTTCTTCAAATTTTTATATATGTTCATTGTGATAAGGCGCTTCTCTGATTTGTTTTGGGGGTTCTTTGGTTAAGTATAAAGGGAGGACGGGGGCTACCTCCCCCCCTTAATTTAGATAAAAGGATTTTCATGCAGAATTATCCGATTTTTTCAAATTTTGTATGTAGGTTCATTGTGGTAAGGCGCTTCTCTGATTAGTTTTATGGTTTCATTGGTTAATTATAAGAAGGAGAAACGGGGGATGGTTCCCCCCTCCTAATATATTGTCGATTTCTTCATTTTTCGAGGGCTTATTTCAAATTCTTTGAAATAAGAATATAATTTACAGTTAGTGTGAATAGCCTGTGAGCTCAATGCCGTCAGTTTAACTGGGCAGTTTTTTTTTTTAGCTCTCAGGCTATCAAAGCCTGAGAGCTTATGTGCCCGCCGGTTCTGTATGTACGTACGTATGTATGTACGTAACGCGATAACTCTTGATAGAACTAACCGTTTTACTTTAAATTTTGTTTATAGGTTCCTTGTGATAAGGCGCTTCCCTGATTAATTTTGGAGGTTCATTGGTTAAGCATAAAGGGGGGAAACGGGGGGGCTAACCCCCCATAACTTAGATAAATAGGTTTTTCATGCAGAATTAACCCATTTTCTTCAAATTTTGTATATTGGTTCATTTTGATAATGCGCTTCTGTCAATAGTTTTGGGGGTTCATTGGTTAAGCATAAAGGGGGGAAACGGTGGGCTAACCCCTCATAATTTAGATAAATAAGTTTTTCATGCAGAATTATCCCATTTTCTTCAAATTTTTTATATAGGTTCATTTTGATAATGTCCTTCTGTCAATAGTTTTGGGGGTTCATTGGTTAAGTACAAAGGGGGAAAGGGGATAACCCCCCCTAATTTAGATAAATGAGTTTTTCATGCAGAATTATCCGATTTTCTTCAAATTTTGTATATAGGTTCATTGTGATAATGCGCTTCTCTGAAGAGTTTTGGGGGTTCATTGGTTAAGTATAAAGGGGGAAGGGGGGGTAACCCCCCTTAATTTAGATAAATTGGTTTTTCATGCAGAATTATCCGATTTTCTTCAAATTTTGTATATATATATTCAGAAATGTATATACAATCAGAATATATTCATTGTAATTAGAGACTTCCCTGATTAGTTTAAGGGGTTCATTAGTTAACTTTGAGGGGGGTAACGGGGGGATGACCCCCCTTAATATATTTTGATTTCTTTATTTTTCGAGGGTCTTATTTCAAATTCTTTGAAATAAGAGTATAATATACAATTAGTGTGAATAGCCTGTCAGCTCAATGCCCTCAGTTTAACTTTTTCTTTTTATTAGCTCACAGGCTATCAAAGCCTGAGTGCTTATGTGCCCGCCCGTTCTGTATGTATGTATGTATGTATGTATGTATGTACGTATGTACGTACGTAACGCGATAACTCTTGACAGAAATAACTGTTTTGCTTCCAATTTTGTTTATAGGTTCCTTGTGATAAGGCGCTTCCCTGATTTGTTTTGGGGATTGATTATTTAACTATAAAGGGGGGAACGGGGGGGCTAACCCCCCTTAATTAAGATAAATGGTTTTTTCATGCAGAATTGTCCAATTTTCTTCAAATTTTTTATATAGGTTCATTGTGATAAGGTTCTTTCCTGATTAGTTTTGGGGGTTCATAGGTTAAGTATAAAGGGGCTAACGGGGGGGGGGGGATCCTCGCCCTTAATTTAGATAAATGAATTTTTCATGCAGAGTTATCCAATTTTCTTCCAATTTTGTTTATAGGTTCCTTGTGATAAGGGGCTTCCCTCATTAGTTTTGGGGATTGATTGGTTAACTATAAAGGGGGGGACGGGGGGCTAACCCCCCTTAATTTGGATAAATGGTTTTTTCATGCAGAATTATCCAATTTTCTTCAAATTTTGTATATAGGTTCATTGTGATAAGGTTCTTTCCTGATTAGTTTTGGGGGTTCATAGGTTAAGTATAAAGGGGGTAACAGGGGGGTTAATCCTCCCCCCTTATTTTAGATAAATGATTTTTTTCATGCAGAGTTATCCGATTTTCTTCAAACTTTCTATATGGGCTCATTGTGGTAAGGGGCTTCCCTGATTAGTTTTGGGGGTTCGTTGGTGAAGTGTAAAGGAGGGAAACGGGGCTACCCCCCCCCCTTACTTTTGATAAATGGGTTTTTCATGCAGAATTATCCAATTTACTCCAAATTTTGTATATAGGCTCATTGTGGTAAGGCACTTCCCTGATTAGTTTTGCGGGTTCACTGGTAAAGTATAAAGGGGGGAACGGGGGGGACTAACCCTTCTTGATATAGATAAATGGGTTTTTTAAGCAGAATTATCCGATTTTCTTCAAATTTTATATATATGTTCATTGTGATAAGGCGCTTCTCTGATTAGTTTTGGGGGTTCTTTGGTTAAGTATAAAGGGGGGACGGGGGGCTACCCCCCCCCCTTAATTTAGATAAATGGATTTTTCATGCAGAATTATCCGATTTTTTCAAATTTTGTATATAGGTTCACTGTGGTAAGGCGCTTCTCTGATTAGTTTTATGGGTTCATTGGTTAATTATAAGAAGGAGAAACGGGGGATGGTTCCCCCCTCTTAATATATTGTCGATTTCTTCATTTTTCGAGGGCTTATTTCAAATTCTTTGAAATAAGAATATAATTTACAGTTAGTGTGAATAGCCTGTGAGCTCAATGCCGTCAGTTTAACTGGGCAGTTTTCTTTTATTAGCTCACAGACTATCAAAGCCTGAGAGCTTATGTGACCGCCCGTTCTGTATGTATGTATGTATGTATGTACGTATGTACGTTCGTAACGCGATAACTCTTGACAGAAATAACCGTTTTGCTTCCAATTTTGTTTATAGGTTCCTTGTGATAAGGCGCTTCCCTGATTAGTTTTGGGGATTGATTGTTTAACTATAAAGGGGGGAACGGGGGGGGGGCTAACCCCCCTTAATTAAGATAAATGGTTTTTTCATGCAGAATTGTCCAATTTTCTTCAAATTTTCTATATAGGTTCATTGTGATAAGGTTCTTTCCTTATTAGTTTTGGGGGTTCATAGGTTAAGTATAAAGGGGCTAACGAGGTGGGGGAATCCTCCCCCTTAATTTAGATAAATGAGTTTTTCATGCAGAGTTATCCGATTTTCTTCCCATTTTGTTTATAGGTTCCTTGTGATAAGGCGCTTCCCTGATTAGTTTTGGGGATTGATTGGTTCACTATAAAGGGGGGGGAACGGGGGGCTAACCCCCCTTAATTTGGATAAATCTTTTTTTCATGTAGAATTATCCAATTTTCTTCAAATTTTGTATATAGGTTCATTGTGATAAGGTGCTTTCCTGATTAGTTTTGGGGGTTCATAGGTTAAGTATAAAGGGGGTAACGGGGGGTTAATTCTCCCCCCTTTATTTTAGATAAATGATTTTTTTCATGCAGAGTTATCCGATTTTCTTCAAACTTTCTATATGGGCTCATTGTGGTAAGGGGCTTCCCTGATTAGTTTTGTGGGTTCATTGGTGAAGTGTAAAGGAGGGAAACGGGGGCTACCCCCCCCCCCCTTAATTTTGATAAATTGGTTTTTCATGCAGAATTATCCAATTTACTCCAAATTTTGTATATAGGCTCATTGTGGTAAGGCACTTCCCTGATTAGTTTTGGGGGTTCACTGGTAAAGTATAAAGGGGAGAACGGGGGGAACTAACCCCCCTTGATATAGATAAATGGGTTTTGGGTTTTTTAAGCAGAATTATCCGATTTTCTTCAAATTTTTATATATGTTCATTGTGATAAGGCGCTTCTCTGATTAGTTTTGGGGGTTCTTTGGTTAAGTATAAAGGGAGGACGGGGGCTACCTCCCCCCCTTAATTTAGATAAAAGGATTTTCATGCAGAATTATCCGATTTTTTTCAAATTTTGTATGTAGGTTCATTGTGGTAAGGCGCTTCTCTGATTAGTTTTATGGTTTCATTGGTTAATTATAAGAAGGAGAAACGGGGGATGGTTCCCCCCTCCTAATATATTGTCGATTTCTTCATTTTTCGAGGGCTTATTTCAAATTCTTTGAAATAAGAATATAATTTACAGTTAGTGTGAATAGCCTGTGAGCTCAATGCCGTCAGTTTAACTGGGCAGTTTTCTTTTTATTAGCTCACAGGCTATCAAAGCCTGAGAGCTTATGTGCCCGCCGGTTCTGTATGTACGTACGTATGTATGTACGTAACGCGATAACTCTTGATAGAACTAACCGTTTTACTTTAAATTTTGTTTATAGGTTCCTTGTGATAAGGCGCTTCCCTGATTAATTTTGGAGGTTCATTGGTTAAGCATAAAGGGGGGAAACGGGGGGGCTAACCCCCCATAACTTAGATAAATAGGTTTTTCATGCAGAATTAACCCATTTTCTTCAAATTTTGTATATTGGTTCATTTTGATAATGCGCTTCTGTCAATAGTTTTGGGGGTTCATTGGTTAAGCATAAAGGGGGGAAACGGGGGGCTAACCCCTCATAATTTAGATAAATAAGTTTTTCATGCAGAATTATCCCATTTTCTTCAAATTTTGTATATAGGTTCATTTTGATAATGTCCTTCTGTCAATAGTTTTGGGGGTTCATTGGTTAAGTACAAAGGGGGAAAGGGGATAACCCCCCCCTAATTTAGATAAATGAGTTTTTCATGCAGAATTATCCGATTTTCTTCAAATTTTGTATATAGGTTCATTGTGATAATGCGCTTCTCTGAAGAGTTTTGGGGGTTCATTGGTTAAGTATAAAGGGGGAAGGGGGGGTAACCCCCCTTAATTTAGATAAATTGGTTTTTCATGCAGAATTATCCGATTTTCTTCAAATTTTGTATATATATATTCAGAAATGTATATACAATCAGAATATATTCATTGTAATTAGAGACTTCCCTGATTAGTTTAAGGGGTTCATTAGTTAACTTTGAGGGGGGTAACGGGGGGATGACCCCCCTTAATATATTTTGATTTCTTTATTTTTCGAGGGTCTTATTTCAAATTCTTTGAAATAAGAGTATAATATACAATTAGTGTGAATAGCCTGTCAGCTCAATGCCCTCAGTTTAACTTTTTCTTTTTATTAGCTCACAGGCTATCAAAGCCTGAGAGCTTATGTGCCCGCCCGTCCTGTATGTATGTATGTATGTATGTATGTATGTATGTACGTATGTACGTACGTAACGCGATAACTCTTGACAGAAATAACTGTTTTGCTTCCAATTTTGTTTATAGGTTCCTTGTGATAAGGCGCTTCCCTGATTTGTTTTGGGGATTGATTATTTAACTATAAAGGGGGGAACGGGGGGGCTAACCCCCCTTAATTAAGATAAATGGTTTTTTCATGCAGAATTGTCCAATTTTCTTCAAATTTTTTATATAGGCTCATTGTGATAAGGTTCTTTCCTGATTAGTTTTGGGGGTTCATAGGTTAAGTATAAAGGGGCTAACGGGGGGGGAATCCTCCCCCTTAATTTAGATAAATGAATTTTTCATGCAGAGTTATCCGATTTTCTTCCAATTTTGTTTATAGGTTCCTTGTGATAAGGGGCTTCCCTCATTAGTTTTGGGGATTGATTGGTTAACTATAAAGGGGGGGACGGGGGGCTAACCCCCCTTAATTTGGATAAATGGTTTTTTCATGCAGAATTATCCAATTTTCTTCAAATTTTGTATATAGGTTCATTGTGATAAGGTTCTTTCCTGATTAGTTTTGGGGGTTCATAGGTTAAGTATAAAGGGGGTAACAGGGGGGTTAATCCTCCCCCCTTATTTTAGATAAATGATTTTTTTCATGCAGAGTTATCCGATTTTCTTCAAACTTTCTATATGGGCTCATTGTGGTAAGGGGCTTCCCTGATTAGTTTTGGGGGTTCGTTGGTGAAGTGTAAAGGAGGGAAACGGGGGCTACCCCCCCCTTACTTTTGATAAATGGGTTTTTCATGCAGAATTATCCAATTTACTCCAAATTTTGTATATAGGCTCATTGTGGTAAGGCACTTCCCTGATTAGATTTGCGGGTTCACTGGTAAAGTATAAAGGGGGGAACGGGGGGGACTAACCCTTCTTGATATAGATAAATGGGTTTTTTAAGCAGAATTATCCGATTTTCTTCAAATTTTATATATATGTTCATTGTGATAAGGCGCTTCTCTGATTAGTTTTGGGGGTTCTTTGGTTAAGTATAAAGGGGGGACGGGGGGCTACCCCCCCCTTAATTTAGATAAATGGATTTTTCATGCAGAATTATCCGATTTTTTCAAATTTTGTATATAGGTTCACTGTGGTAAGGCGCTTCTCTGATTAGTTTTATGGGTTCATTGGTTAATTATAAGAAGGAGAAACGGGGGATGGTTCCCCCCTCTTAATATATTGTCGATTTCTTCATTTTTCGAGGGCTTATTTCAAATTCTTTGAAATAAGAATATAATTTACAGTTAGTGTGAATAGCCTGTGAGCTCAATGCCGTCAGTTTAACTGGGCAGTTTTCTTTTATTAGCTCACAGACTATCAAAGCCTGAGAGCTTATGTGACCGCCCGTTCTGTATGTATGTATGTATGTATGTACGTATGTACGTTCGTAACGCGATAACTCTTGACAGAAATAACCGTTTTGCTTCCAATTTTGTTTATAGGTTCCTTGTGATAAGGCGCTTCCCTGATTAGTTTTGGGGATTGATTGTTTAACTATAAAGGGGGGAACGGGGGGGGGGGCTAACCCCCCTTAATTAAGATAAATGGTTTTTTCATGCAGAATTGTCCAATTTTCTTCAAATTTTCTATATAGGTTCATTGTGATAAGGTTCTTTCCTTATTAGTTTTGGGGGTTCATAGGTTAAGTATAAAGGGGCTAACGATGTGGGGGAATCCTCCCCCTTAATTTAGATAAATGAGTTTTTCATGCAGAGTTATCCGATTTTCTTCCAATTTTGTTTATAGGTTCCTTGTGATAAGGCGCTTCCCTGATTAGTTTTGGGGATTGATTGGTTCACTATAAAGGGGGGGGAACGGGGGGCTAACCCCCCTTAATTTGGATAAATCTTTTTTTCATGTAGAATTATCCAATTTTCTTCAAATTTTGTATATAGGTTCATTGTGATAAGGTTCTTTCCTGATTAGTTTTGGGGGTTCATAGGTTAAGCATAAAGGGGGTAACGGGGGGGTTAATCCTCCCCCCTTATTTTAGATAAATTATTTTTTTCATGCAGAGTTATCCGATTTTCTTCAAATTTTGTATATAGGTTCATTGTGATAAGGTTCTTTCCTGATTAGTTTTGGGGGTTCATAGGTTAAGTATAAAGGGGTTAACGGGAGGGTTAATCCTCCCCCCTTATTTTAGATAAATGATTTTTTTCATGCAGAGTTATCCGATTTTCTTCAAACTTTCTATATGGGCTCATTGTGGTAAGGGGCTACCCTGATTAGTTTTGGGGGTTCATTGGTGAAGTGTAAAGGAGGGAAACGGGGGCTACCCCCCCCCCACTTAATTTTGATAAATGGGTTTTTCATGCAGAATTATCCAATTTACTCCAAATTTTGTATATAGGCTCATTGTGGTAAGGGACTTCCCTGATTAGTTTTGGGGGTTCACTGGTAAAGTATAAAGGGGGGAACGGGGGGGGACTAACCCCCCTTAATATAGATAAATGGGTTTTTTAAGCAGAATTATCCGATTTTCTTCAAATTTCATATATATGTTCATTGTGATAAGGCGCTTCTCTGATTAGTTTTGGGGGTTCTTTGGTTAAGTATAAAGGGGGGACGGGTGGCTACCCCCCCCCCCTTAATTTAGATAAATGGATTTTTCATGCAGAATTATCCGATTTTTTCAAATTTTGTATATAGGTTCATTGTGGTAAGGCGCTTCTCTGATTAGTTTTATGGGTACATTGGTTAATTATAAGAAGGAGAAACGGGGGATGGTTCCCCCCTCTTAATATATTGTCGATTTCTTCATTCTTCGAGGGCTTATTTCAAATTCTTTGAAATAAGAATATAATTTACAGTTAGTGTGAATAGCCTGTGAGCTCAATGCCATCAGTTTAACTGGGCAGTTTTCTTTTATTATTAATTATATTTGCTTGAATGCTATCAGTTTTTTAAAATTCGCCTTATTTAATTTGGTAATAAATAAGGATTAATTCAAAAATTTTCTAGCAATCAAGCAAATGTTTTACAACAAAAGGCCCGCCCAACTGACAACATTGCTTGGGAGGAAATCCTGCAATTAGGATAATGTGGGTTCATTTAGTCCGCTAGAAATGTTTTCAAAGTAGCAAATTATGTTTAATTTCGAAGTTATAGGAGCGCATACCACCACCTGAATTTTGACATTTAATCTTTGTTGTTTTAATCTTGGATAATTTTGGAAAAGAAATAAATCAAAATTATTTAAAATATTTAACCAACTCGACGCTCCGCCACCCCCCCCCTCTCATATATTTTTTTCTGCCGGCTCGGTGGTAGCAGTAATTTATAATTTATAAAGTTGTTTTAGCAAAATTTATTCATTTTCTTTAAAAAATAATAAATAAAACGGAAATAATAAATTCTCGCAAATAAAAATAAAAACGTTTTTCTTGGAGTACATGCAGAATTATGTTCTAGTCATTATTTGCCATTTTATATTACTAAATATAACTAAATTAGATTAAATGAATCTATTTTAGTTAATATAAAAGTTCATCTTCATATAATTCGAAAAATTAAAAAGTGACAGCCCTCTACTGACTTCTAATTAAGACAGCCCTTTTCTTAAATATTTTTTCTAATTTTCAAAGATTTTTAAAATCCACATTTTTGTTTGAGACTACACAATATTATCTTTTTTTTTCACCTTGGGATTTCAGTCTGCTGGTTTTTGGTCACAGTCTTCATGTGACGTACGTGATTTGCAATTATGTCACAGTGATGTCATCAAAATTAAACAGGCTATCAAAGCCTGAGAGCTTATGTGCCCGCCGGTTCTGTATGTACGTACGTACGTACGTATGTATGTATGTATGTATGTATGTACGTAACGCGATAACTCTTGATAGAACAAACCGTTTTACTTTAAATTTTGTTTATAGGTTCCTTGGGATAAGGCGCTTCCCTGATTAGTTTTGGTGGTTCATTGGTTAAGCATAAAGGGGGAAAATGGGGGGCTAACTCCCATAATTTAGATAAATAGGTTTTTCATGCAGAATTATCCCATTTTCTTCAAATTTTGTATATAGGTTCATTTTGATAATGCACTTCTGTCAATAGTTTTGGGGGTTCATTTGGTTAAGTATAAAGGGGGAAAGGGGAGATACCCCCCGTATTTTAGATAAATGAGTTTTCATGCAGAATTATTCGATTTTATTCAAATTTTGTATATAGGTTTATTGTGATAATGCGCTTCTCTGAAGAGTTACGGGGGGGGTAATCCCCCTTAATTTAGATAAATGTGTTTTTCATGCAGAATTATCCGGTTTGCTTCGAATTTAATATATATGTTCATTGTAATAAAGGGATTCCCTGATTAGGTTTGGGGGTTCACTTGTTAACTATAAGGCGGGATGATTCCCCTTAATATATTGTCGATTTATTTATTTTTCGAGGGGCTTATTTCAAATTCTTTGAAATAAGTGTATAATATACAATTAGTGTGAATAGCCTGTGAGCTCAATGCCCTCAGTTTAACTGGGCAGTTTTCTTTTTTCTTTTAAAGTTTTGGAGAAGTTCACATATTTTAGTCACAAGGGGAAGTGGCATTTTTTGCAATGGGACATGGCTGAGTGGTGGCATTTATTTCACAGATGTGACGTGAACACTGTGACTCACAATGACGTCACAGTGACGTCACTGGAAGCATGCATGCGATACGGGAAAAAGCACTATACCTGCAGGCACGATTATTGATTTGATGTATAATCGAACAGCATTTTTTTTTCACTGTTAGATAATTGAATTACATCTTGAGTTAAAAGCGATTCATTTTTCAGGACAGAAGTTTTTTTTTTTCTTGCGCTATCGCGTCGGAAATTCGGTTTAAAACACCTACTTTTATATTATTTTCCTCTTCAAAATCCTCTGTATTTACCCCCAAAACAGAAAAACAGTCCGTTTGCATAGTTTCTTAATAAGAGAACCTGCCAATTCAATACTTTTGAGAACAAAAATGAATTAAAAAGTAGCTAATTTGGTTTTGAGACAAACAGCCTTAATAACTTTTCATGGGAATCTACATTGTGTTATCGTCCCAAAAACTAAGACAATTAACAACTCTACTTGCAACTGAATGGCTATATCTTTTTAAATGTTAAAATTATTAAAGGTTTTTGATCCCATTTAACAGAAAATAGAAAAATAAAGCAAAAATTTCAATCATATGCCACTCAATTTGATGAGAAAAAACTTTAATATACCAATGTCGCAAAAGAAAAGAAAACAATTATTCGAAAAGTAATGACAATAATATGATGCGGTTCGTACTTAATTGTACAGAAAGGTGTAGGATAATTTTGATAATAAAAAAAGTTCTAACAGAATAATGATGTTTGCCGCCAATAAGTGGCGATTCAGTTGTGTCAGCAGCGGTGCATCATAGCTAACAACTATACTGTAAAAAAAAAAAAATCGATTCTGGATCTAGCAAAACGTTACAAAAATATATCTTCCTAGTTAAAAGCATATTTTTTTCTTCAGAAACCAATAGATTATTTAAAGTAACATTTCTAATTATATATTATATATTTCTCATTAATAGATTATTTAAAGTAACATTTCTAAATCAAAAACTTCCTTTGTTGAAAAAATCCAATTAGTTTTACAGTGCATTTATCAGTTTTCTCAATACAAAATATCGGTTATTAACATAAATATTAAAAGTTATATTATTTTGTTATACTTGCATGTATAAATTCTGTTGCGAAACTGGAAAGTTTATTTGAGAATTCATAGTATCCGAAAAACCGATGTTTCGTGTCGAGGAAACTCGTTAATACACTGTACAAAGTACTTGGGTACGTTTCTTTTTATAATTCTTTGTACTTGGAACGGTCAGAAAAACAAGTTTCAGATCATCTTCTTAAAATCTCAGAAATAATTTGGTTTCTAACGTTTCTGAAGATTAGCCGGAAGATATTTTCGTATTTTGTCATAGATGGCGAGAGATTCGGTAGGGTATCAAAAGAAATTTATGCTGTAATTACTTTCACATACTGACTTAAATAGAATTACATTCGGACCACAGAAAATAAATGTATTTTAATCTTCTAAACTATAACCACGAACGAAAATATACAAACCTCTTGCGAGTTGCCCACGATTCCACAAATCGTTCTTTATTTTTAGAAACCTCAAGAACCTATGTATTTTTGTGATTTAGAAAGCATTTATAAACACAAAGATTAGACATTAAAAGTGTTATTTCATATTGATACCGGGTTGAGAAAACTGATTAATACAATGTAGAATCTTCTCGGAAACGTTTCCAAAAAATTAAGGGCAACAAAATAACTTTTGGCTTCAGAATTCTTTTTTAATCTAGAAATTCTAATACTTATTAGGTTTGGGGAGATAATGAAACACTTTTGTGATTCGTGGGTAATTTCGGAGAATTTATATTATATTTTCGTTAACCGTATTTTACAGCGTGAGAACCAAATGTTTTTCATTACATCCATGACGTTGAAATTTAAATTTAAGTGATTTTATTTAATTTTACCCGTAATTTGTATGTTTTACAATTTACAATATATTTAGTCATTCTTTGCACTATAAGTGTTTATTTTCTATTTAACCAAATATTTAAAAAAAAGATTCATTAGAAAGAATTTAAATGTATGCATGTACACTGGCGAGAAAAATTAAAGGAAGAACTATAAAAACTCAGAGAACTTGAATAATTTTGAAAATAAGAACATGAAACTTGCACAAGATCTTTATTGTGTCATGCCTGACATGTAATCAAAATGCAGAACAGCCTATTTCTGCAAAAAATAAATTTTCATAAAAACATAGGACTATGTGATATAAGAGGGGATAAGGAAATTGTACTGTTACAATATTTTAGAGAAACACAGGAAAAATCAATAAGGTATATAGCCACTCCTGACCGAAATGCGATTTTTTTTTTTTTTACAGCGATTTTCCATACTGTGGATTAGGTTAACCAGAAGTGTTTGCGGTAACAATGTGTATCCAAGATGAATAGTACTCTGAAGCTCCTGGAGAGTACTAGTTGGGGATTGCCGAGATGCAAGTCGGCGTACTGGTGCGTCTCTCACATGTTCTATCGGATATAAATCCGGAGAATATACAGGGCACTTCATTCGCTGGATTCCTTCGCCCTCAAAAATAATCAGTCACTATTGCAGCACGATGAGATCGCGCATTACCATCCATTAAAAGGAAGTTATTATCAATTGCAACCCTAAACATCTTGACATGAGGATCAAGAACCTCATTTCTGTATATTTCAGCATTCACAGTTGCACTGGCAAAAATATGTAGGTCAGTGTGGCCTTTCAAAATGATTCCCGCCCATACCATCATTCCAGGACATTCGTATCGATGCCTTTCACAGATGTTTGCAGCCTTATTGCGTGTGTTTTTGTCCCTTCATATGGCAACACGTCTCAAATCATTCTCCAAACAAAATCGGGATTCATCGGTACAGAGAACTCAGCTCCAGTCCGTGGTACTCCAATGACGATGAACTCTGCACCACTTTAACCGGACGCATTTCGCTGCCGGAGTTAGTGGTATACAAATCATGTGTTTCCGTGTATACAACCCTCTTTTATGAAGCCTGTCACTCACGGTAAATCTGGATAGTCCAGTTCCTGTTGCTGCAGCGAACTCCCTTGCAATCCGAACTGACGTCAGTTGCCTGTTTCTTTTAGCAATCGTATCCAAATAACGGTCTTGAACGTCTGTTGTGGCATGTTTTCGACCTTGACCTGGTTGTCTCTGTGCATTACCAGTGTCTTTAAACCGTTTCCAGTTTTTTGACATGGTGCTTTTGGCTATTTTTAAGTCTTTACACACACCTGTCAGTGTCTGTCCTGCTTCCATTCTCCCTATCGCAAGCCATTTCTCACAATCGATCAAATGTCTTCTGGATGACATATTCCACCTACTAGAAGCGAAAATTTTATTCAACTACACGAAAAAGCCTTGAAATTAGACTTCAAATCACCCACGTGTACTCCTTTCCAAATGTGCAGAAAGAACGGGCTCAAAAATTTGCATATTATTCTGTAGCAAAGGTTAATCCCATTGGACTACGTGATAACGTTAACGTTTAGTTACCAACCAATCACCTTTCACTGAAGTTCCCTCAATAGAATTCACATAAAGCACCTTTTTATGGTTGTTCCTTTAATTTTTCTCGCCAGTGTAGTAATGTTGAAAAACTGAAAAATATTCCTAGAATGAAATTTAATCCTAATTGCTTTTACAGAAACTACGTTCATTAAATGTGAAATTTCTTTTAGAGTATCGTTTATAAAATAAAAGATACACCAGCATGTATTTCTAAATGTATAGCTACCGGCAGCTACGATATTTATCGCCAGTAATTCCGTAGAGAAATGTTTGACCTCTTTAATCGCAGATGTCAGCGATTAAATAAGGCGGGAATTTCTCATCAGAATAACTGGTGCCAAAAATCCTTAACAGTTGGCAGTTATGCAAATGTCTTTCAATAAAATTACAACCTTGTTAAAATTTTATTCAAAAGGAAATGTTATTGAAAATTTTATTGAAAAGGAATTTATTGGTGAATTTATCATCAGAATTACTGGTGCCAAAAAGTCTTAGTAGTTGGCAGCTATGTAAATGTCTTTCAATAAAATTACAACTAGGTTGTCATTAGATTCGTAAAATTTCTACCCTCCTAGTATAAACAGGTATTTTTCAAAATAGGTCGTCTACATATTAAATATTGCACCCACACTTTTATTAAAAAATTGTAATACTTACTTTTAAGGAATGTTTCAATATTCTTCTTCCAAAACAGTCCGGACGAATATATTATTTATCCATTTTTTCTTAAAACGTCGTTGGGTGCCCAAATTTTTATGGTAATGATGTTAAATATCCACATCAATGTTTAATTTATACTCCCCCAAATCATTAAATATTTAAATAATTGTTTAGAATTAAAAACAATACAATGACCCAAACATATTATAGACAATTTTAGATTCAAAAACGTAATTTTAATTATGAAAATAAATCAACTCATAATAAGAAGAAATATTAAAATATTGTGATTTATGAATTACGTTAATTGTTACAGAAAAATAATCAGCATTGTAAAAAACAATAGGAGTTCCAGTTTACAGCTCGTTCCCATAAGTATTTTTGAAGAACTGTAAAAAGTGTTGTCCTAATTTGATCCAACTTTTGGTGCTGCAGTAGATGCAACGATGATGGTAAAATCTCGGACATGGTGAAATCTCGAGCGAAAATTTGGAGCTATGCTTCAACCGGAGCTTCAAATGCTGGATCAAGATATCACCATCTTATAGTTGCAGCTACTGTACCACTAAAAGTTGGTTCAACCTAGGAAAATATTTTACAGTGTAAAGAAGTTTTCTTAGTCTACTTCAGGGATCTTCTTCTATCTTCGTCCATATTCAAATAGAATATTTTTTATTTATTTAGGCAATAAAATGCCGTGAATTGATACACTGTAAAAAAAAATGATTATCATTGCAATTTCCGGATTTTTACGGATTTTTTTAATCTGATGAAGTGATTTCTTGAATGTATCGGAAAATAGCGAATATGGATTTAAGAATAACCTTCACAGATAATAGTATAAAAAGTCTAGCTAATTTTTCATTTTCGCTAAAGCTTTCGGATTGTTTATATTTTTACATTCTAAAAAAAATTTCCGTATCTTTTTGGATTTTTTTCTTCTGCAATGTAATAATAAAAATAAATCCCATAGCTCTTGAGAAATAAAAATTTAGCATTATCGGTCAAATGTATTCTCAAATCCATACTTTTGAAACATTCACATAATCTCTTTCATCGGGGCAAAAAAATTCAGACAAAATACGGAAATTGTACTGGGAATATATATATATATTTTTTACAGTGTAAAGAATTTGACGTACGAAACGAATTCGTGTTACAAAACGAATTAGAGTTGCACTATATACAGAAAATCTTCAAATTTGGTATTATTGGCAGTGAGGATGGGGATTACTGAATCTTTTAAAATTGTGTTTAATTAAATTATGGAAAAGCAAAAAAAAAAAAAAAAAAAAAAAAGAAAAAAAGGAAAGGAAAGGAAAGACAACGTAGCGAACAATGATTTATCTATACTAATAAAACAATCAATAATATTACAATAGTCACTACAGAAATATTTTAATTCAAAGAAGGGCCCACCCAGCACAATGGTTAGCACTCCAGCAACAAGATGGAGAGCCTCAGTCAATGTTCGCGGGCACGGTACTATCGGTTGTCCTGGCAAGATGGTTCTCAAAGTGCTTGCTAAATAGCGCGAAATTCTCTGACTCCTTTTTAAACGTAAAGGCATGAAATCGGCAGACCTGACTATTGAAGCGATTTGGAATCGAAATGTTTTTAATTTTTTTATAAGTAAATTATTTAATGAGTTATAAGCGATTTTGGTGCGACAAGATTTTCAACCTTTCTCGTGTTGCTGCGTCTGTTCAAAATTTCAACTTTGACAGTATTTTCTGAAAGATCTTCTTCCTTTACCAAAAAATGGGAAAGGTATTTCGATGACAAACTTTCTGAATAAGAACACCTGCTAATTTCATACGTGTCGGAACAAAAATGAATTAAAAATCGTGTCAGGAAGTAGCTCCTTTGGATTTGAAAACAGACTTAAGGGAGCCCGGGACATGTTTTAAAAATATTTTTATGTATTGAATTAGAATTTGTGATGGTTAACCATACAATTTGTAAACAAAATTAAATAATAAAAACTCTCATAAAGTAAAAAAAAATAACATTTACAATTTCTGAAAAGTAGGGTAGTTTAAAATCGTCATAACTAGAAATATTATCCGACAAATTTCAAAATATTTTCATCAAATTAAACAGAAACATATATTAACACTTAACAATTAACTTAATTACATAATGACGCTTTAATTATGATTCAGTACTTTTTTTTAAGATTAATTAAAAAAATGAAAATATTTAACGTAAAAATTAAAAAGAAAATTATGAAACTTATTTTTAGAAAATCATATTTGCAAAAGTAAATATTTTTTCAAATTTTCTGAATTAAAATTTAAGTAAAATGACTGAAATAAACGTTTCAAGTTTGAACCAATCTTGAACAATTCTTGAACAATTCTTGACGTATAACAATTTAAAGACGAGAAAATGTTAAAAAAAAACCGTCATGCAGAAAAACGCAAAAACGTTTTCCTCAGAACCATTACTTGAAAGCTGGATTTTGAAAACAATTATTTTATTCTGTTCAAATTAAGATAGAAATATGATTTAAACGTCATTTTTAGCGGGAAAAAACAGAGAATATTTCAGTACAATAAAATATATATATTTTTTTAATTTGAAGATTTTTGTATCCCTGACACCCTTAAGAGGGCCCGGGAGTCAAAATTCTTAAAAAAAGGCATTTTTGCGTTTTTGCTAATAAAATACAACAAAGTTAAATAAACTAAAAAAAGCAAGCCGCCTATTTCTACTGCGATTACATTTGCAGATATAACAATTTTTCTGTTGTGTTATTAGTCTTTTCCCTCCTGTAAAGAAAACTTTCAGTCTATTTATCTCAGATTGTATATTTTCATAATTTTTCACGTTAAAAAACATATATCTCAACTTTCTTACACGATATGTGTATAAAATTTTCTACAGAGTTCTTTGTTATGTTTTTAATAAATTGTCTTCAGGATTTTTAATTTCATGTGAAAATTTTGAAAACATATTCCTCAGTGTAAAAATAACTTTCAAAAATGCTCTGTTTTTTACTTTTAAATTTATTACAAATTTTGTAAGTAATATTGTTATAAATTCTGAAGACAAATTAACAAGAAACCTATTCTACACACAATAGTGGAAAAAGTAGTCAAATCGGGAAAATGGTTCAACAGTTATATAAAAAATTAAATACGTTTCAAATTTAAAAATTAATTTTTTTTCAAAGTGTTCAAAACTCTTTTTATCTGATAAGTAATTTTTATAGAAAGTCACATTTCAGAAAAAAATTGTAAAAATTACCTATTAATAAAGAAAATTAAATTTTGACACCCTGAACCCCTTAAGTAATTTTCCTTGCAAGAGTACAATAATTCAGGTCCATTTCTCTTTTAAAATTCTTCCCTGAAGACATCACTCCTATTGCCATATGGACAAATCTGACGGACACTTATAAAAATCTATTTCTCTTTAACATTTTAAAGAAAACACTATATTACAATTAAAAGTTTTGGACAACCCCATATTTTTAATATATCTTTCCAATTATTAATCGAGAGCAAATGTTTAATTGCACACAATTATAAATTTCTGTTTTAAGTTAATAGTTTGTAAAAATATATAGCAAACAAACAACTGAAATTTGAATTAATGTTTCAAATAAAAAAAATTGCTTTTAAAAAAAAGAGTTAAAAAAATGAACTCCCTTGTTTTTCTGAAACTTTTTTTGTTGTGTGTAGACACTCCTAAAAATGTCAATAATTCTTGCTGAAAATGTCAAAACAGAACAAACTTAGTCGTCAGTCACGAATATATTTTATATTAAAAAAATTCAATAAAAAATAATTTCGAAGACTTTATTTTCATTAACACACGTTAAAAATTAAAATATTAAAGAAATACAAATGATTTTTAATAACTTTTTTAATTATGTATGATTTATCAAAATAAATGTTCAATTAATATTTTAATATATTTTTTCTTTATTATTTTCATGGCTAAAGACTAATTTGCTTATATTTTGTGATTTTCTGTTAAAATTACTCGAATTTCATGATTATCTGTTTACCTACATATCACAAACAACGAAACTTCCATATAAACAAAAAAAATGTATTTCTTAAACTAATTTTTAACGCAAATGCTGTCATTAGAAGGATTAATCAAAAGTTGAGTTTTCAGTTTGTTTTTATTATTAAAATGTGTAAAAAAAATCATATTTCCATGCATTTTAATATTTGTATTTGAGATTAAATTTATATTTAAAATATAGAGAATTAAAATTATATTAAAATTTGAAATGTTTCTGTTGTGAAATGAATATTATAATAATGGAGTTTTTCTTAATATGTTCTTCTTAATTTAATTATTTTAATAAATTAAATTTGTCTGTGCAATTCCATTCCCTGCATCTCTGTCTATTAATAAAGATAATGCTTTTATTTTGAAATCATTCTCCTACACTCGATTTCGTCGAGATTTAATTTTGCTTAAAGAAGAAAAAATAATGGCTTTTCATGTCTAGACTTATGCATTTACACTTCAAAATGTAGCAGTTAGGTATGGCTATAGTACACTCAGCGGATGTAATGTCTAAATCCTTGAGATAATTTTCTGTTCCCAGGAAGATTAACTTTTATCCTCATGCAACCCTATCGCTATGCATTGATAATGCAATTTTTCATATATATTTCATTTGGTTATTTTATAAATTCGATGTGTATCTCTCTACATATTTTATCGCCAAGTCGGAAATTCTTCAAAAAGAATTGTCGAAAACCGCATGCCAAATACGTAACATCTGTCAAGGATTTTGAAGAATTATTCATGGCATTCTGTTCCTGAGAAATGAAAGCCTAAAAGCCTTCTCGGGTCACTCCCCGATGGCTCATGTAATCTTTTACTGAAATTGCCATTAAAACATCATCAAAATGACACTTTTGACTTCTCCTAAATTAGTCTCTTCACTTGCCTGAGTTATTGTGCGAACGCAATCTTCCTGTTCTATGTCTCGGTGCAACTAAATCCTATGTTTTCAATAAATGGTCTATGGACTACGGCCTCTAACGAAAAACTTTACTACAAATATATGATTTTTACGAAACTTATCTTACTAGTTTACGAAAAATAACATAAGCACAGAAAATACGTTAAGAACAACATTTCTTACGAAACAAAAAATCTCGAAGGCATGTTAACGTTCAAAATCTGGGATACGTTTAATTTGTGTTTCTAGGGAAATAAAACGGAATAATATATGGCTTTAGAGAAAATATTTAAACCGTAAAAGCAATAATTAATGCAAGAGTATTAAACACCAGGTGACATTTTAGTTAAAGAAATTTTATGATTTCTTTTAAATTAAAATTACTTTTTTTTTCATCTAGGAACATTTCGGAAATTGTTTTCAAACATCAAGAGAAAGTATCGTGCTAATAAAATATCGAAATAAAAATATCGCATAATTTCTACTATTAAAATACATTAACATATAAAACCAAATGAAATCTATTTTATTATATATGAGTATAGTCAATTGTAAAATACTATTTATTACTGATTAACTTAAATACACGTTCTACTCATGAAATGATAAACAAAGTGAATTGTTTGCTTTAAAGATTTTCTTAAACTGTTTATCTTGTTATGCATTTTTTATACGCTACCTTAGTAATAGTGTATCTTATAAAATGAGCAAATATATATTTTTTTCATTTATTGTTCATTCAGTTTAAGGGGCGTCACCCACCTTGAGGACCCGCTTGTGGCATATGGTCGGGACAAGCCCCGAGCTCAAGGCAAGTTTAAGGGGCATCATCACTTTGACAGGTTGAAAATTTCGAAATAGTTTATTTTAGCTTGAAGTACTTATGGCAAAAAAATTGATTTATTTTAATCTCCAAATTGTCATTGAAAAAATATATAACCATTCAACTGTAAATTATGCCTTCTATCATTTTATGTTTAAAATATGCTTAGGGAATCGTCTTCATGCTGAAGTTGTACCAAACTCTGAAATTTTCAAAACGAACACCTATTTTTGACGTCATATGTGGTATTTTCGTTGAATTTTTAGCTTAGGATACAAAGGTGAAGTTATTCGGTCAAAAAGTTTAGGAACTAGGAAGGTTTAATGTTTGTAACTCCTTGCGATAAATTTATTTTCAATCTTGCAAAACATATCACAATGCAGTCTTTTAAGAATAACTCACGAACTACTTTGAGGAATGATCTATAATTTTTGATTCGCATATTGGAAACTTCTAGAAATCGATTTCTGTTACAAAAATCATACACTTTTCGAAAATTAATTTCAAAGAAATATATTTTTTAAATTGATTTCGAAATAATTTATAATATGCAATTTTACAAATTAATACTTAAAAAAAAAAGTTAATTTCTAGAACCTTCAAATATTTTAATCCAATTTTGCAGCTCATTCCGCCAAGTTGTTTTTGAGTTACCTTAAAAAATTCGTCACATTGCAATCTGTTTTGGATCCATTACAAATCAATTTAAAATTAGGAATTCCAATCTTTAAACGTTCATAATTCCTAAACTACTGTATCGTTTTCAGAGACAAAAAAAATCTATAGTAATGGGAGAAAATCATTAACATGGCCTTGCATCATTATTTAAGAGCCTTCACTAGTAGTCACGGGAAGAAACACTCAAGCTAATGTTAAGTCTATGGAAAGGTTCTTTACAGATTTCTCGCTCGGTTCTGAAAGTGAAAGTACCCTTATATAAAAAAAACTGGTACCAAAATCGAAAAAGTAAAAACTAGCAACGTTAGAGATCGGCCTCAGCTATCCTATGCAAAAAAAAAAAAAAAAAAAACATTAAAATGCGAGCGAAAAATCTGCAAAGAACCTTCCCATAGACTTGACATTAGCGTTCAAGTTTCTTCGGATGACTAACGTAGGCTTTTAAGAGCCTACACTAGTCGCGGGAAGAAACACGCAAGCTAATGTTAAGTCTATGGGAAGGTTATTTTCAAATTTCTCACTCCAATTTTAATATTTTGAAATGATTGGTTTTGCATAGAATAGCAAAGGTCGATCTCTAACGTTGTTAGTTTTTACTTTTGATTTTGGTTAAAGTTTTTTAATTAGCGGACATTTGCAATTTTGGAACCTGTTGGAACCGGTTCTGAAAGTGAAAGTACCCTTATATAAAAAAACTGGAACCAAAATCGAAATAGTAAATACTAAAAATGTTAGAGATCGACCTCCGCTATCCTACGCTAAAAAAAAAAAAAAAAAAAAAAAAAAAAAAAAAAAAAAAATCATTTAAAAATATTAAAATGCGAGCGAGAAATCTGTAATGAACCTTCCCATAGACTTAAAATTAGCTTGCGCGTTTTTTCGTATTACTGATGATGTAGGATCTTAAGGAATCGTTAAAGTTCATGTGTGACCTTTTTTTTTTTTTTTTTTTTTGCCATTTTGGGAAGTTTTGCTTTCAGTATCAGCTTAATATATTCATGTATTATACAAGAAAAAACTAATCAAAAATAGTTGAAAAAAAATAAATTTATCAACTTTGCTAAATGTAATCTACAAATCATTTGTTAAACATTTAATTTTCTCCGTTTATTTTTATTACTACATTTTTGGAGATGATAAATAAAAGAACAATTGAAAAAAACACTTCACAAGAACATAACAACGTGATTTATATATTCAGGGAAAATATACTTCGAAAAATTCTATTGTCTAGAATAAAAGTACCAAAATTCAAACGTATGAAATTCATGCCAAGCTTAGTTAAGGTGCACTGCTTTTGGCAATGAAAGCGATAATGTATACTGCTCAGAGACAAAAAATTTCTAGCTATAAAGGAAGAACACCTTTAACACGGCCTTGCATCGTTAAGGTTCATGTGTGCTTTTTTTTGCCACGTGGTAAAGTTTTATATTCACTAGCAGCTTAATATATTCATGTATTATGCAAGGAAAAAACTAATCATAAACAGTTGAAAAAATTTAAATTTATCAACTTTGAAAAATGTAATCTACAAATCGTGTGCTAAATATTTAATTTTCTCTGTTTAGTTTTATTTCTTAATTCTTCGTGGTTATAAATAAAAGAAGAATTGAAGAAATAATTTCACCAAAAACATAATAAATTGATTTGCAGAAACAGACAAAAAAAACCCTCCTAAAAACCGTATTGTACAGAATAAATGGTACCAAAATGCAAATGCATGAATTTCATGCCGAGCTTAGTTCAGGTACAGTGCTTTAGACAGCGAAAGCGATAATGTATGGTACTCAGAGACAAAAAAATCTAGCTGTAATGGAAGAAAGTCATTAACACGGCTTTGCATCGTTAAGGTCCATGTGTAACATTTTTTGTTGTGAGGAACAGAAGTTTTATTTTCACTAGCAAATAAATATATGCATGTATTGTGCAATACAAAACTAATCATAAACAGTGTAAAATTTTTAAACATATCCATTTCGCTAAATGCAATCTACAAATCATTTGTTAAGTATTTAATTTTCTCATGTATATATTTTTAGTATTAAATTCGTGGGGATGATAAATAAAAGAACAATTGAAGAAATAATTTCACAAAAACATAATAAAGTGATTTCGATAAACAGATAAAATATACATCGAAAAATTCTATCGTATAGAGTTAAATGTATCAAAATTCAAATGCATGAAATTCATGTCAAGATCAGTTAAAGTGCCTTGTTTTAGGAAGAGAAAACGATAATGTATAGTACTCAGAGACAAAAGAATTCTAGCTGCAATGGAAGAAAGTCATTAACACGGTCTTGCATCGAAAAATTCCATGTGTAAATATTTTTGTTATGCTGAAAAGAAGTTATATTTTCACTAGCAGCTAAATATATGCGCGTTTTATGCACGGAAAAACTAACCATAAACGATTTAAGATATTTTAATTCATCCACTTTCCTAAATGTAATTAGCAAATCATTTGCTAAATATTTAATTTCCTCGCGTGTATATTTTTATTCCTAAGTTCTTGGGGAAAATAAATAAAAGAACAATTGGAGAAATAATTTCACTAAAACATAATCAAGTGGTTTCGATAAAAAGACAAAAATTTCTCCGAAAAATTCTATTGTATGGAAAAAAATCACCAACATGCAAATGAATGAAATCCATAACAATTTTACTTGATGTACAGTATATTAGACAGAAAAAGAGATGATGTATAGTACGCAGAGACAAAACAAAAGTATTCGGATGTGCCAATCCCAAAATTTTCTTCTATCTCACACAGATTTCGCATACACTAAAAAGAATCATCAACAATTTATATCAAGGTCTAACTGAATCTAAAGTTTTATTAAATTCCGTGCATTAGTTTTTAAGATAAGACTATTGCTAAAATAAGAGTATTGCAACCAGATCCACTTTTCATTTCTCTTATTCTGGATTTTTCCTTCAAATAATAGCTTTTTAGGCTCCGAAATTTCGTCATTACACATTCTGAAATATACAAGTATGTTGGGTTTGATCATATGTTCATTTTTGATCCAAAAATACTCATTTCGAAATAAGTACATGAACTTACTCATTTTTGAGAATACATATGTTCATTTTTGATCCAAAAATACTCATTTAGATATGAGTACATGAACTTACTCATTTTTGAGAATGCACATGTTCATTTTTGATCCAAAAATACTCATTTCGAAATGAGTACATGAACTTACTCATTTTTGAGTACTTCATTTTTTACAGTGTAATCAAGTATGCGATAACATATGCGAGTGACTGCAGCGTCTCTAGTAGTAAAATGGGAATGTTTTCGACCCTATCGCGAAAACTACGAGAGAAAGTCAATTGTAAAACTGTAGAGAGTCCTCGATTTAGTATGAAATGACGTCTTACATGTAAACATAATTTTATTTAAAACTCTAAAATGTTAATATTTCGCTAACAAATCACCTGTTTAAATACGTTACTAATCGTTTGTAGAAGTGTTGCATTATAACGCAGATGCATATTTACTAATGAAACTAACACATGCAAGCAATGTAGAATTTACTTTCATAAGGCAATCAACTCAAGTATGTTCAATGTGTCCAACATCTGCGTGTGTGTCGTGTGCCTGCGAGTGCACGAGTGGACACATTGAGCATATTTAATTTGATATGCTTATTAAAACAAATTGTATATTGCTTACATGTGTTAGTTACTCTCATGCGACTGCGCATAGTCGTTTTACAGTAGGTAGCCACTTCTTACAATATTCAATCTTTATTCTTTTAAAAGTTATTTCACGAAAAATGGCAATTTCTTAAGCAACGTGCATAAGAAATTAAAGTGTAGAGAAGAATACATAAAGACTTTTAAAAATTATACAATAATATGTAACTTTTTGAGTCCTATCCATCCGTGTTCTGATTTCATGCTGAAAAGAGCCACTAAATTTTATCTTGGCGTGTAAATATCGATCTACAAAAAATAACTTTTCAAAAGTTAAAAAAAAAGTCAAGCTTGAAAAACAAAACAAAAAACATGAACGATAGTTGTAGCTAAAAAATGGTGTGATATCAAATTTCCAAATTTATATTATGATACTTATTTAACTTTTTTCCATTAAATAAGTTACCATATATAGTCGAGTTCCTACGCATATGTTTGATAGAGATCGTTTTCTCCTGTACTAAATACATCTTAACGTGTTTCTGAAAATTCATTTTTTTTTCAAATTATGCATAATGTGCTTGACGGCTATCTTTCCATATTTTACAGAAATTTCTAAGCCTCCAAATCCGTAGTTAAAATCCGAAGTTCGAAATTGTAATTCAAGCAAACATTTTAAGTTTTTCCTTTACGAACTTGTATGCTTTGAAATTTGTATCTTAAGATAATGGTAATTTATCTTAAGGTTTTATCTTATGATTTATTTTTTAGAGTAATTACTCATTTGAAAGCAGTAGAAATCACTTTATTTTATCAAAATATCAGTCTTTTTAAATTTATCTGTCCGTTGTTAAAATCCGAAGTTCAACATTGTTACAAACATATTACATTGCAAACAAATGAAGATTTTACTATAGAAACTTAGGTGCTTAGAAATTTGTGTAAAATGGAAAGATGGCCGCCAAGCCCTTCATGCATAGTTTGAAAAAAAAAAATTGAATTTCCAGAAACACGTTATGATGTATTTAGTACAGGAAAAAGCGATTTCTATCAACATATACGTAGGCACTCGACTTATATATGGTAACTTATTTAATGAAAAAAAGTTAAATAAGTACCATAATATAAGCTTGGAAATTTGATATCACACCATTTTTAGACACAACTTTCGTTCACGGTTTTTTTTTTCAAGCTTTGCTTTTTATTTTACTTTTGAAAAGTTCTTTTTTTGTAGATATCATTTTTTTTTTAAGTTTATATATAATTTAAATAATCAACTCACTCAAACTAAAACTTTTTTATACCTGCATACATTTAAATTTCAACTTTTTTAGAAACTGTTCTGTACGATCATTTATGCCTCCGAAGTAACAAGTATGTCAAATTTCAAGTTTCTAGCATTAGCAGTTTTAAATAAATCATAATTTAGAAAGCTCATAAAACGCAATCTTCTCGTTTCGAACTTCTAAATTTCCCCTTATTTAGAAACCGTTCTTAGCGAGTATTTAATTCCACCAGGACTACTATGAACAAGTGACCACCATGTCATATTTCAAGTTTCTATCTTCAACGGTATCAGAGAAATTTTAACTTCAAAACTTTTTTGCACTTGTACTCATTTAAATTTCAAACTAATTAAAAAATATCCGATGGTTGGAGTATCATAGTTGAGATTTTTTCCAACACAGAGAACATATGCCGGGACCAGGACTCGAACCTGGGTACTTTGGTTCTACTGAGCTATCCCTGTTTGGCATATTTCACTCTTATCTGTTGGACAAGGCTGTGAACAACAGCGATAATTAAAAAATGTTAACTGCGAGCATTGACGTTTTAAAAGTAACAATCATGTCAAATTTAAAGTTCATGTCTTAACAAATCTATTCAAATGGTAATTTAGAACGTTTCTGGAGTTTTCCGCTCGTTTAAACTTTTTAAATTTAAATTTTTTCGAAACGGTTCTTTCATTTACATCTTAAAAGTAAACCCCCATATCTTATTTCAGGTTTCTATCTGCAACGGTATCATAGCAATCGCAATTTTAAAACGATTTTTGCTCCTACAACTTTTTAAATTTTTAATTTATTAGAAAATGTTCTCTGCAAGCATTTACGTCTTAAAAACAACAGCCATGTCAAATTTCAAGTTCCCAACCCTAACAATCACATTAAAATCATAATGTAGAACGTGTTCCGCTCGTTTCACCTTTTAAAATTAAAATTTTAGGGAGCATTTACATTTTTAATGTTACCGCCCTGCCAAAAACCAGGCATAAATTCCGAGCGGCATTACAGAAATTGATATTTTTGAACGGTTTTTTACTCCTGCGTCCGTTTAAATTTCGATTTTTTTAGAAACTGTTCAGGACGAAATTTTACGCCTTACAAGTAAAAAGCCTGTCAAATTTCAAGTTTTTAACATTAACAGTTCCAAATAAATCATAATTTAGGATGTTCATAGAACGCTTTTCTCTCGTTTCGAACTTATAAATTTCTCTTTTATAACGTTTTTCGCTCCTGCACTCTTTTAAAATTAAATTTTTTTTAGAATATATTCTCTGCAAGCAATTACGCCTTAAAAATAACAACCATGTCAAATTTCAAGTTCCTAACCGCAACAATTAAAATCGTAATGCAGAAGGTTTTTAGAACGTTTTTCGCTTTTTTCACTTTTATTTTTATTTATTTTTATGTTTTTTTTAAGAAATAGTTCTTATCGAGCATTTACATCTTTAAAATAACGGTCATGCCAAAATTCAGGCCTTTATCCCGAACTGTATTACAGAAATTGCAATTTTAAAAATTGTTTACACCTGCATCCGTTTAAATTTCAAATTTTTAGAAACTGTTCTGTACGAACTTTTACGCCTTAGAAGTAACTAGCAATTCAAATTCAAGTTTCTAGCACCAAGAGTTCCAAATAAATCGGTATACAGGTGTTTCCATGTTATATCATGTAAAATGCTGTAGTTATAGCTCGGATGAATGGAATTAGCGCTGTAGACATGTCCAACAAATAAGAGTGAATTTTGCCAGCCCGGATATAGTTGGGATAACTGAGTAGGAAGAGCGTTGGCACGTTAAGCCGAAGTATCCAATTTCGAATCCTGGACACGGCAATTTTCGCTCAGTTGGAATGAATCTCAACTATGATACTCCAAACATTGAATAGGATTTAATTGTTGAAAAAAAAACTTTCCTCTATTCATTATTGTTAAACCTTTTTTAATAAACAAAAAATGTTTTATGTTTTCTAACATGAAAAACAATCTCTTATTTTTTTCTTTTTGAAAAAACAAAAAATTATAAATTATGCTTATCTTAGGATAAAAAGACCACTGCTGATAAAAAATCCCAAGAGTGGCTAACTATTTGATAAAATCAAACACAATATTTTTCATAACTCGTGCACTTATAGAAAATAAGTGCTTTTTATTATGGTTTCACGGCACATTTTCATTTTATTTACATTAATAAATGACCTCAATATTAAAACAAATGATTTTAAAAGTAACTTGCATCTGAATATATAAATTAAACATAAATATTTTCTTTAAACAGGGCTATATTCCTAAGGTAAAACTAAATAAAATTAACATTTATGATAGCAGACGTAGACAATATTCCTCTTGTGTAAATATTTAGTAAATACAAACATGAAATATCCCAATGCAGACCAGTCACTTTCAAGTTAAATAAATTTCCCAGACATAGAAGTCTGAAATCTGCACCATGTCTAGGTAACCAATTGTTCCATTGGGAAATGAAAAGAAGTAATATATGGTTTCAAAAAAGTAGATTTAATGGAAAAAAGTCATTAACACCACTCGGCTATGCAAATGCGTCATATCATTTGGTTTAGTTGGATGGCATTCACGTACAGACGGGAATTTCAGATGTACTAAAGAAGAATCCATTTGAGTGTTTCTTTTCGAAATCTGATATTAAATGCATTTTATAATGCTAAACAGAAAAATAATTTTCTTAACTTCAATTAAATCCAAATGATTTTATCATTTTTGTGCGAATGAAAGATAGATATGAATAAATTTATATACTTTATTTATGATATTAATAGGAAGATTATGAATTATGCAGATAAATACAAAACTTTTAAAAACTTCAGTAACACTTGATTACTAACCTGTAAAAATTTATAGCTGTGATATCATGACGTAATTATCATATTTATACACTTTATGTAGCGATATTTCGGGGGAAGGTCGAAATTAACCCTTTCAGGTTCAAATTACTTCTGTTGCTGAAATGTTGAAATGATTGAACGACACCAGTATTTACAAACAAATTTATTTGGAAGTAAGTAAAAGCTTTTCTTCACGTACATTATTAAAACAAGCTTTTATTCCTAAATTCTGGTCCAAATGTGGCATTTTGGGAATAAAATTAAATTCCGCCCTTCAAAGGTTTAACTAGAAATGTTTGTTATACTGCCGTTAATCGCAAACACTAAAGAAGAAAGTAAAATCAGGCACCAAGCATGAATTATGAAACACTTTCCAACATTTCCCGAATACTTTAACAAACCTTTGCTGTTTAATAAGGCAAATAAGATACCTAAGTAAGCATTTTAGAAAACGCAAAACACATTTGAAACCAGATTTTAGCAATTACAGGCTATAGCCAGAGAAGTACTCTAATTCTTCTGTGCAGCTCTGTTTACAATCTATAGATTTGTATATATACTCTATAGTATGTTACCATACCATTTAGTTTAGTAAGAAAACACATACCACAGTTGAAAATTCCCCTTCAGCAGTTTCTACCCTAGACGGAAACATATTTAAATTATTTTGTACAGTCCTGTATATTAAAATAACATTTTTATACACGCCAGATATTCAGCTAAAGTTTAAAGTTTCAGGAAAAAAGGCTGTAAACTACTGAAATCACACTTCCAGAAATTATCATACATAAGCAGTCATGTATCCAGATTTCTGAGTGGCCCTGTATATGAATTTATGTATTTTCCACAAACATCTTTTAGTGTTCTAAGTACATTTCACGTTCAAAAATTTATCTCGATTAAAACAAACCCTTAAGCAATTTACGCTGATACACAGTAACTCTTACGAAAACGTTTGAGTAGCCTGTATACATACCACATAGTATGCAATACATAGTATTTATATACATTTTATTGTACATACCACATAGTATGCAATACATAGTATTTATGCACATTGTATTGTACATACCACATAGTATTTATACATACCATATAGTATGCAAAATTTCGTTAAACACACACCTAACTGAAAGCGAACTGCCAGCACTTATCGCTTATAGACAATACTTCGGATACAGTACTGCATCCGAAATCTTTTGTGTGTCCCTGTAAATGAACGATAAATGTTATGTACGTCATATTTACAACAGATATTTTGTAGTAAACCTCAGTAATGTATATCAATTTAATTATATTATAGAAATAATGTAACGTAATTAAAATACTCTGCAAACAGTTTTTTTCTGTAGACCATTATGCAACCAAGTACTTTAATGTGGCCCTGGTAAATGAATTCTTTACGCTTCATATGCTACAGAAAGCACGCTTTTGTGCACATCACAAATTGATATCCATATAAAATTTTATTATGTTTGTAATAGTATAACGTGATTAAAATGCACGGCAAACGACTTTTTCCCATAGACCATAATATAAGGGAATTTTTTTGAGTATCCCTGTTAACTAATTATAAGTGCTACATGTAACATATTCGATAGTAAGCAGTTTCTAGCGCACTTCATATCAAATTCAATATATTTGAAATCGTGTAACATCACTAAAATGCACTGCAAAAAAATTTTCCCTGTAGGACATAATGTAACGGCATTCTTTTGACTGCTTCTGTACACGGAGTAACATGTGCTACATACTTAATTTTCATTACCGAACATGACATTGTAAACCTCAATAACCTATATAAATTGCATGGCAATCCGAGTACATTTACGCGAGTTAGAGCACGGACAGGCGGCAAGCAGATGAACAGACAGACAAATCGAATTCATAAGAACTTTTCCACTATGTTTGAAAGTGTTAAATTTTTTTGAAAATTTATGGAACTAACAAAACATATAATAAACTTACCGTAACATTAAACTTAGACCTTGAATCTGTCTTGTATCTTACAGATACAAGGATTGGAATCAATATAAGAAAGCACAACGCGTTTTGAAAGAACATGGTATTTTTTTTATCAGGCAAAAATAGACATGAAAACTTTAAAAGCAGGCTGAAAAGAAAAACAAACAATACAAATTATCTAAACTTTCTATTGTAGTGTGTCCTTTCTGTATTGTTTATACCAGTAGTTATAGGGGAGACCGGGGCAAGATGACTATGTTAACAATTTTTGTTGTTTATTAATTTATTTGGAAGTAATAGTAAAATTAATTTTACATGAACTGATAGAGTATACCTTTGTAGTATTAAATACATTACCATTTAATTTTTCAAATAAAAAAAATAAAGGATAATTTTATTTTTTCATAACATTAACAAATCGTCATCTTGCCCCAGTACTGGGGTAAGATGACTTTGGCCTTGGGGCAAGATGACAACACTGAAAAAGATTGAAAATATTTTATCTTTTGAATATGTTACATGGTGTAACAAATGATAACTGTGTTTTTACATCTTACAAAGTATCAAACTAAGCATAATGCAGTGTAACGTAATGTTGAAGTCCTTAGTTGTGCAGCTAACAATAGTCACAAATAAAAATGCCATTTTCATAATTGGAACATTCCTCATGCCACCACTCTGGGCATTTACAGCACTGGATCTATTCTTCTGTTTGTGGGTCACAATGCCGGAAGTTGGCCTTAAACGCTTTTTGAATTTTTTGGGAGGAGGGGCACCAGCGGGGGAGGGGGGAGGTCTTGACCCCGTCGAACGGTACTCTCCTCGTACCGATCGGATGCTTGGAAGTAGATATACGGACCCCGATAGGGTTTTTCTTTCTGGAGGCTAGGGGGGGCTTAGCGGATGGCAAAAATGTCTTCCTCTGGTCGCCCCCTTTCGAACGACACCTCCCCCGATCCCATGCACCCCTTAGCCCCAGAAGAGATAGAAGCGCAAGGTCGCGCGAACAAACACACAGACAAACAAGCGTTTACAGGATTTAAATAGAATGGACAACATAGTTAGTTTAATAAATTCCGAAACACGAGGCCAGATAACGAGCTCGTCATCTTGCCCCGGACTGCCTGTTTAAAAATATTCGTTTTCATTGCCATGAAGGAAGGCGATTAATTGACATTTATTCATGGTAGTAAGTAGTATTTAAACTAAGTTACTCGTAAATATTAAAGAGAAACGATATATATTACCTGTATCTGTAGCAGAGCTTATTTACACATGCATAAAAGTTATAACGTGGCAGCGGAAAACAATCAAAGCTTCACAACTGACACAAAAATGGCGATTTCAGCGTCTCTATAGTATGGTTTAACGAACAGCCGATAGGAGAGCCAGTAGTGTCCGGTTGATGCTGCCACCTACCGGAAAACGGAAAAATTAAGACATTCGTCATCTTGCCCCACTCTTCATCTTGCCCTGGTCTCCCCTATATATATTTTTATGCACATAGATATTTTGAATACCCTGTTCTTATTATGTATGCTACATTTCGTATATTTACGTTATCCGATCCATGTCTTAGTAGCAAATCGTTTCTTTGGGAAATGAAAAGGACTAATATATGCTTTGAAACATAGATTTAATGGAAAAAGGTCATTAATATTAGAAGGCTATGCAAGTGGAATGGCATTCACGTACGGACGGATATTTTCGATGTAATAAAGAAACTATGTTAGTGCTTCTTAAAATAGTATATTAGTTGCATTTTCTAAGGCTGGATCTATAAGTAATATTCTTAACTTGTAAAACCTCAAAACACATAGGGCGAAATGTAATTTTTAACCTTGCTTTATTCATAAAATTCCAATATGATACCTGACAGATCCCACTGTTTACTTAACAGGTGATAAGGCACATTAAAAGACACAAAGATGTTAAAAGGTTGTTTAAAATGTTTAAAACTGTCCTAGTACTTTCGACAGGCTACCGCCGCCATCATCAGGGAGCGAAAATTCTTACTGACTGTCGCCTTGTGCATCTGAACTCCAGTTTCGCCTTGGGGTTGAAAATTCCACTGTTTCTTGAGTGATATTTGAATTAGTTTCTATTGATACCCTGAATGATAATGTAAGCAGCTTTCTGAACTATGCGAAATAAGAGGGGGGGGTATCATATTACTTTATTTTGATTAAACCAAATATTGGGTATATTGTATGATACTGAATAGTTAAAAACCTGATCTCCTTTACATAAAATATCTATAGATTCTCTGATAACGAATGTATAGTAATTAGAAGATGGATAAATGATTTTTGGTTGATTGAAATCTATTACAATATTTTGTTTAAAATTTAACCGGGATAAAGCAGTAGACGGGCCGCTAAACTTAATATCTGCCTTATGTTCTTTTACTCTTTCACCAAATTTCCTGTTTGTCATGCCTATGTATTTCATTGTACTATTGTCGTTGGTTGTAAAAGGGATAGTGTATACACCAGCTATTTCATTTTTTTGGACTGGATCTATTGTAGTGCAAATTAACTCTTTCAATTTTCATGGGGAGACAGGCTAACAAATTTATGTCATGTTTTAATAAGGAATATCTTAATTTCTCAAACAAAGTAGGAATATAGCTAAATTTTGTATACCTCATTTCTTTACGATCCACTCTAATAAAACTTCTTATTAGACCGAATTCTTATATTAGTTTGTTAATGATGGATAATGAAAAACCGTTTTCTACTGCAATGTCTCTTGTAATGTTTAGTTCCTTCTCTAAATATTTTCTGTACAAACTTGAAATGCTTGTCTGAAGTAAAATTTAAAAGCTGGCGTTTTATACAAAAATGGTGAGTAGCAATTATATGGAATGGTGTTATTTGATCTCATTGGTTTCCTGTAAACAGTTCTATCTATAATGAGGTTCTCAACGTTTTGGATTAAATTGACATCCAGAAAAGGTAATTTACTGTTTTTTTCTACTTCAAGTGTAAATTTTATATTTTCATCAAAGCTATTATTTTATCCAGGGAAAGGTTTAACTCCTATAAACCGTGTTTCCAAACTGTAAAAATGTCACCCACAAATCTATACCAAATTGTAGGTTTTAAATTCAAGTCAGCTAAAAATCTGGTCTCTAAAGGTCTTAATTTTATTTCAGCGAACAGACCTGACACTGGAGAACACATTGGCGCTCCCCCTAACTGCTTATAATATTTTCCGTTAAATACAAACACATTATTATTCGTAATAAGGTTTAAACCTGATTTTAACGTGGTTTCCAGTTGTATATCTGACATCGGTTCTGAATCTATCGAGTTCTTAATAAATGTTTTAACTTATTTCAAATTAATTGAGGAGCATAAAGTCACTATGTCTAGACTTGCAAGTATACTTTTCGTTAAGTGTTAGATCCTTTATTTTATCGATAAAGTTATTAGTAGAGGTTAATACACAATCTGAATACTGTAAAATGGTCTTCAAAAAACTGACAAAGGCTTTTTCAATATGGTATGTAGGGCTGCAGCATTTAGTAACAATAGGTCGCAAGGGGGAGTTATCTTTGTGATCCTTTACTCTTCCTCAAATCTCGGCGTTACTGCTGTACTATTAATTTTGTCTTTCATGCATGCCGGCCATTTTTCATTCTTAACCAGAACCTGTCTTTTCTGCTGATTGCACCCTTTGGATCTTTATTGAGTTCCTTACATTTAATGTTTTCAATACATTCCTCCATCTTTTCCACGTACATACTTCTATCCAGAATCGCAATTTTGTTCGGTTTACCCGTTTGTGTAAAAACTATATTAGGACCTGTTTTCAACTTTTTAATTATGGCATATACTGCTTTCTGCTGCTTATTAGGTTTATTTATGTATGTCTTGACATTACTAACAAGGGGACCGCCAAACATGATGCGCACAGATTTTGATGATTTTCAGGTATGTTGTAGGGGTCATACCCCTAACTGTTCAGGTCAAAGGTTTCCTTCAAATGGCCCTTAGTTTTTGAGAAATTCGGGGTTAATGTTCAGCATACGTTTGAAATACCCATCAGATTGCTATTATGAGTGTGGCCTCCGTGGCGCAGACCTAGCGTTCGCGATTCCTGTACGGGATGCTAGGGTTCTGTTCCATCCTTTGCCCTCTTTTTTAAATTATTTTATATTTTATGCGCGTTGTACGTTTTAAGCAGAAGTGTGAATTCTGGTTCTTTGAACTTTTTTATAATTTCCTAATAAATTATATTTACATTTTCGACGTTTTCATAAATACTTATAGCTTTTCTGCAATTATTAAACTAATATTTCTGTCGACAAAAATCCAAGATAATTTATGTCTAGAAGTCTCGTACTTTTGTCTAGAAGTCTCGTACTTACTATTATTGTTTGCATTTATGTTTATTTATTTATTTATTTATTTATCATAGATATAAAATAATGCATACTTTTTTTTTACTTGGATTTTCTATTTTTAAAAAAGTAATTGATTAGGAAAACATTTACAAAATAATATATCCTTTTAATATTTGATTAGTTCTAACTATCTTGCAGCGTCTTAACTGGTGAAATACAAAAATGTTTTACATTACCGTAAATGATATTTTTAATTATATAAATATAGAATTTATTGGGTGATGATGCATATCTCAAAAATGTTCAAAACATAAAATGGCATTAAAAATCTCCATAAAAAGAATTTCTTAGCATCAATTTTTTTTAACAATGTTGGAAAAATGTATAATTTAAGAAATATTAACTAGAAATATCAGATGGCGAATTTTTAAAGAGATTATCATCTTCTAAAAATGTCTCTTAATATTTTAGAGCATTCGTTACTTCATCTTTTAGTTTTTTCTTCTAAACCTGAATTGTTCATATCAGTGCTTGTTCCTTCCATTATATTACAATCTGTACCCTGTTGTCAACTTTCATATAGAGAATTTCCCTATATACAGCATTACTCCAAACGTCGCAACTGGCTGCAAAAAAAGTTTATATCGAGGAAAAGAATTTCATTCTGATATTACCATCAAACTCGCAGCAGACGATTTAAAATATATATATATATATATTTTTGTAGGTATTGTAAATTTTATCTTTCATTTACAGACGATTTTTGCATTTCCAATTGAATTTTTATGTGTGACATTGGAAATGTTTTTACTTGTTAGAATGAAAACAAATCTGAAATGTAATCTGTCATTTTTTTGTGCAAATGAAAAATGATGTTGAGTTTGAACTTTACAGATAAATGTATTTAGAGTGCACTAAATATTTATACAACTGGTAAAAACTTAAATATAAGTGTTACTGCTTTAAAATTTTATTATTTCTTTGAAAATATCTAATCTCACATATGTTTGGGGGATTCGAAGTGAAAACTATTTTGTATAAGTTATACAAAGAAATTGTAGTTTTTCATTTAAAATTGTATAACGTTTAAAAAAAACTGGTTGTACCTTAACTTTTAGAGGTCAGTGTAGTTGGAAAATAAACTGCAAATGCGGGAACTTTTTTAAACATAATTCAAAAACTACAGTGTGGAATTAGCTTAACGTTTCTATTCGCATATTTGAAGCTGCCAGAAATATATTTTTGTTAAACTTGTTTAACTTATACAATATATATAATTTTCAAATATTAATTTCATAATTTATATATTTTTTAAAGATTTTAAGATTTATTACGTTAAAAAAACTCTAATAGAAAAAAATAAAATTTGCATCGTTTAATTAACAGAAGAGTCGGTGCCAATTATAATGTTTTCGATCATTTTATACCTATATGAGCAACAAAAATTATCTGTATGCAAACGATATTTTTACAGAGTGCGCACAAGTAACAAAAATACATTTTTAAGAAAATCACATGCAGATTTAAAAGTCAATTGGAGTCTGTCTTAAGTACACATTTTCAATTAAAATTGTTCTAGCTCAGATTTGAGTATTTGTATGCGGTTTGTTTTTTCGATTCAAATTTATATACCTATTTTTTAAAAGTTAAAGAAAAATATTAATATTTTGAAGATTTTAAACTGATGACTACCTGTAGTATTTGCAACATCTCATATCTTAAAGTGCAAATATCTAATTAGAGATTGATTTATCTAGTAATCAATCCTTTAAAAGTCTCACGTTGTTTTAATGTTTAATATAGGCGACATGTTCTAAAGATGTTCATCTTTAGAATATTAAGAATGACGATTTTTGAAGTTATGTCTTCAAATACCAAGAAAAGACGCTTTCTAAATACTCCACAAAGAAGAAGCTAACGCAACGCGTTTAGAAAGAAATCATCTTTTTTCATCAAGCTCAAAAGTCGTCTCGCAACTACAAGATCAAAGGTAAGTCTTCTTTCTTTTCTCACAATGGTCATAAGTACTAGAGTTAATAGTTACACATTGTAGTACTGTGTAGGGAGAGAATAACGATATACTCCACAGACAGAAAAACTGTGTTCTTCATCGTCCAGACGGAAACACTAGGTTATACCAGTTCCCAGAGGAATTGAACTGTGAAAAGAACGTTGTCATTCACACATGTGCACAAATATACACATATAAGTCTCATTAACCATGGGAAAATGTTATTCGAAATATCGTTAAAGGATTAAAGTGCAGGTTACAAGTCAAGAGATGACGAATTCGTTTCAAGTTTCAAAATTTGGATTGTCGTAGTTAGTTGGATTAAACATGGCATGGAGGTCGGTAACGTGGGTCAGTCTATTTTCCTTGGAGTGCAAAGTATGACCCCAAACTAACCAACCGTGTTTGACTGTATGTGTCTTATTTTATTTACATTTCTTTTGGTATACTCAAAAACTGAAATCATGCGTTCTTAAAATTAAGTTTTTTGTAACAGGGTGTGTATAAAGTCTCTATGCATTTATTAGAAACGCTTTCTAATTTGTTTGCAGGTAATCTGATAAAATGCTATCAAAAACAGAAAAAGTGGCCATTGTTTGTGCTCGTCTACGGGGATTAATATGTGAACATGTGCAGAAGGACTTAACACGCAAGTTCGGAATATTAGTTTATGTCAGAGCACGTATTAAAAACTTAACAAATTAAAGACACAAGATGTTATGCAAAGAGTAGAAAAAACAGATAAACTTAGCCCCAAATCATCTGTGTGAATACCCTGTTTTATCAGTTTGTTACATTTAAAATTCAGATTGCTTTATTGCTACAAATTGTCTTAAGTGGAAATATTCCCATTATTTACGCCTGAATAAATAAGGTGACAATAAGGCGAATTATAATATTTAAAAAATAGTATCAATCAAGCACTCTGAATAAAACAAAATAGTGGACTAGCAGCACTGATAAAGATGCCGTCGGAGGCTGCGCATTCTACTGTTTGTAAAACGCTATCATTATCATTTAAACAAACTTGCCTACCGCATTCATAAAATGCATATGCTTGGATCTGATGACTATGCAGCTTTGTAAGCTACTTCTTTCAATTTTCTGGGAGCTGTTTAGAATGGGAATTTAAAATTACTGAAATCCTCTTGCTCCTTTTCATACATTAATCCATGTAGAAGAGCACAGACAGTGGCTATTCTAACTTCTGTCAAAAGTATCCAGGCAATACAAACAAATTTGAGAAATATTTAGAGCCTATTTTTCAAAAATGTATAGAGACTTTATAGGCAACAATTTTATAAATATTTGAAACTCTTCTAATTAAAGAAAATGCTAAAAAATGAGTACAATTTACCTATTTAAAACTATTAATTTTTAACTGAGTAATATTAAAATTACAGATTGCTTTATGTTTTTTGGTAATTTATTTTTAGTTTAGTATTTAATACTAACATTTTAACAGGAGAATTGTTTTACTGCGGCAAGGAAAAAAAAGGGTTTATACATATTTCTTATTGTAAAAATAGCAAATAAATCCTTTGTGCAAGAGTATTAAAAGGCAGAAAACCAACGTTAAAAGTGCACAAATAATAAACACAAAACAAATGGTCAGACTAAACGTGCTCTTAGATTTCGTTTAAAAGAGCATGAATGTTATGTTAAAGATCAGGAGCTTAAATGTTCCATTGCTCAACATTTTTGGTCGTTTCAACATACGTTCAACTTTTCCTCAGTCACCATTATCCAAAAATGTTCTAACCTTGATCTTAATTTTGGGGAAGCTTACCACATCATTAAAAATTCTCACTCCTTAGTCAATGACTTATGCAGTACTCCTGATTTTCCATGTATTTGGAAAACATTAATTTAATTTCCCTTTTTTGATTTTCTTTTGTTTCTTTCGTTCTCCGGTAGATGTCTGTACCTGTCCACTCAGTTGTTTCATGCTGCTTCCTTATCATTGGTTGCTTTTTGGCGCCAAAAACATTGACCTCGGCTTTTATCCCTTAAATATTGATCATAGACGCATATTATAAATTAAAAAGTTAATTAAAAAAGGTACAGAATTTTATGAAATCGATTAAAATTTTCCAGGGATTTAATTTGAAGAAATACAAAAAAATTACTACCAATGCGTAAAATGTGCCGCATACACTAATGAGGTCATGTACAAAATTTCAACATTTCATTTGTAATTTATAATGTATGCCTAAGATCAATATTTATGAAATAAATACCGTGGTCAATGTTTTTGGGACACCCAGTATATATATATATATCAACATTTGAACGGGTAATGCTTTTGGGGTGTAGGGGTCATGATCGGTGACGAATTTTTCCGGAATTGATTTCCTCCAGACAGCTGCAATAGATAGCTTCTTACTGTCTTTAATGGACGTTATCTTATAGATTTATATGTTAATTTAAAATTGAAATATAATCCATTATTTCGTAAAATGTGATGTCTAATGACGCACAAAGCTAAAAATCTACTTACACATTTACATTACGGAAACTTAAAACTTCATGATATTATTTAATTGTATTTGTATCCAGAGTACAAATTATGAAACGTGTTATAGCAAAAAGACATTTGAGTAGCCTGAAAAGCAAAACCACGAAAAAAAAATCTTTTTTAATCATAGAAATTAAATTCCTATAAAATAAACTTTCCGTATATACACCCATCATTATGCATGCTAAATGACTCTTAACAAAGAGCGTTTTTCCAGAAGAAAAAAACATCCATTTATCTAAAAGAATATAAATGCTGTACAGTAAATTGGCAAGTTTTTCATAGGGAACTTTATGATCGGGAGTGCTTAATATAGGATCCGCATGAGAGTTAGAATTATGTCGAAATAGAATAAGACTCATTTTTCATGGGTAAACAACAGATGGTTTCGATCAATGGTGTATAATTTGTTTAGTAGTGGAGGGGGGAAATTAACTCCCTAATTCAGAGTTATAGTGAAGCGTGAGTTTTGCACCCCTAGCTTGAATCATTTGCTTCAGAAGGATTGTTGTGGCCTGTCTCCTGCACAAACGGATAAGAAAAAAGCTAAGCAAAAGTTTTCGTGAAATTCTTCGAGCACATGATATATGGGACCTAGAAGAAATGGTTTCTATTTTATTGGAAAAACTCAACTTAGTTTATTGCATAAGAAATAATCTTCAATATTTCTTTTCACCACTTTTCTAAGGGAAACTTTGCTAGGATTTCGTAATGCAGTGGTTGTTTTAATTTAAAACCTGGGGTTATATAAATCATATTCAATACGCAAAAAATAAATTATAATGTATATTTTATTAAAAACTTGAAGAAAAATAAGTGTGAAATGCTATGCTATAATAAAATTTCTATTGTTTTGGATAACTGGAAATATCCGAAAACATCTTAAAATAAAGATACCTAAAATGAATTTGAAAATATCTAGTTTATCCAAACAGACATTTTTATGAAGTCACGATAACATAGCTCAAAACTCTACTTAGTTTAATGCATAAGATATATTTTTCAATTTTTTTTTTTTACCAGATTTCTAAGGTAAAATTTGCAACGCAGTGGTTTGTTTTAATTTTAAAATGTAGAGATAGTAAATAATGCTCTAATTATTCAAAATTCGAATTCAAAAAGTTTTTCTTTTTAAGAAAAACATAGAAACAAAATATCATTAAGGTGATTTAAAAAAATATATTTTTTCCCTGTGCAACAACGCAAAATTTTCTGACACATTTACGGAATAATTTTTAAACATAAAAGCATGACACTTTCAAAAAGTCCTTCCGGCCTGTACCGGGAGGAAAAGGTAGCTTTCCTATATCTTCGTTTTAAAATTTTAGCTAATGTTACACGAAAACAGCAAGCTAAAATGCAAAGAAACGTTTACAAAAGATTCGTTAATACTGAATTTGAAAAAGAAATTCGCCAAATTATTGAGCAATAGCCAAATTGGCTTCATTTATGAAGACTTATTTTGATCGCCAAATTTGGCGATATTTCGCCAAATGTCGCCAATTTTGGCGTTAACGGATATGAATATATAGTTTTATGCTTATGATTGGGAAAATTATTACAACAATGAAAGAAAATAATTTGCGAGTAATCGCATTAATGTGCTGTTTTGTTTCAAAATGTCAGCCACCCTAGAATTTCAAACTGCTCTATCTCAGCCATTTTTTAAGATAGTGGTAAACCAAAAAAAGCTCTGGAATCCTTGTATCAAGGCCTAACACGTAATTAAAAAATAAATTTGAATTTTAAAATTTTTTGTATATTTATTTTAGATTTTAAGTTATTTTACATCTTTAAATGGCCGCCATCTTGAAACAAGATGGCGGACCAAGCTGGCCAACGAACTCGGTCGAGACATTAGTGACCTTAATACACACAATTAGTTTCATCAAAATCGATTCATAATTACGGGCGTTATCGTATGACATAGGTCAGATATATATATATATATATATATATATATATATATATATGGATATATCTATATATATAAATCAACATTTGGACGGAGGGTGGTTTTGGGGTCAGGGGGTCATGATCGGTGAAAATATATCGAAATTTTCCGGAACTGCTTTCCTCCGAACGGCTGCAATAGGTAGCTTTGTACTTTTTTGTATTGAAAGCTACCTAAAAGGATTATTGAAGTGATGTATATTCGAACAGTTTTCCCGATTTTTGACGCATAAAATACATCTTAATAAATACAGATTGTCGTTCAGACTTTATGGAAACGATTTTCAAAGTTAATTTCTACGCATAAATTGCATATTCTTTGCAACAATTTGACTTTGTTGGATAGCCTTGACGTTTGGCTATAGCTCTGGCTGAAAATTTCTATGATAATAGAATTTCCTTGTTACAGTCATGTCAATTTTTCCCGATACCGCTTGTAAAACTTTCCAAAGTCATTTCAATGTTCGTGAATTCATTTAAACAATCCAAATGCAGAAAAAGCCATTGATGAGCGGCGGAAGAGGAGGGAGGGGTGCGTCAGGTGATTTTACATATTTTTATTTAACCCCTTGGGGACGAGCGACACGTATACGTGATGTATAAGATGCTCAGAATCCTCGATTATTCCCACCAGTTATTTTTTAGTGTGATCTTTGCCTTATTTAATGGTAGAATTTCTGAGATTCAATTAGGCGAAAATTTCTTTTTAAAAAACCGGTGGTAAAGATTAAAAATTCCGTAAAGGGCTTTCGTCGCGAAGGGGTTAATTGAGACACAATTTATTTCCGCTTGGGATTCTTTCTTTACTAAATATGCGTCAGCTGACTTATGAAAGAGCTGCTGGGAGACTTTGTTCATATGAAGTTCAATTAATGTCTTTTTCAGATAAAGCTGTAATTTCTTCTTCAAAAATGAGTTCTGAAATATTTTACTGATAATAAAGTGAAATCACCTTAGCTTTACTGAATTTAACTTAATTTCATAACAAAATCCGGCAGCTATCATGAACTCTTTTGGAAAATTTGTCTTTACATTCATAAACCCATTTCTTACTTTTTTCTGTTAATTGATAAAAATTGCTCTTCTTTTGATAAACTCACTTAAAAAAAGCTATGTTTCGTCCAAGTGTTATCATAAATTTTTATTTATCACCACCTATGTGTTTGTTAAAGCAAGCGTTAGAAAGCGCTATCCACAGCACATTGGAAGACTTTGAAAAGTTTTCCAAGAAGTGTCTTAGAAAATTGATATGATTGTACTAAAAGCAAAATCGACTACGATGAAAAATTTTATCCAGAGTTAGAATTAAGAGTCAAGGCGATACAGAAGAGTAAAATTGTCGCAAAGAATAGGGCATATATGTTCATACATTAATTGGGAAGATCGTTTCCATAAAGTGTGAACGACCATCTGTACAAATTATGTTTTTGACTGAATAAGTAGACTCTGACCCTGATTTCCAATATAAAAACTGTTTAGACGTGTATTATCATAAGTTTAAATTTGTGATTATCTTTCCTATTACACTATGTATAAAGTTTTTTTTTAATTTATAAATACGTTTTTTGTGCAGCCGAAAATATTTTATATATTTTTTAGTTTTCTAAAAAGAGAAATGTTTATGGTTTTTTTCGTGTTTTTCTAATTCGATTGTCATGTTAAAGTCTAATAAAAATATCTGTAGTGTAATTAGAAATATACAAGTTGGTGTGTGCTTTCAGTAGACTCTTTGCATATAAATAGGAGTTGTATAAACGAATCATTTGTTTAATGATTTACCATTAAAAAAGAACTACAAAACATAGAATCATTGTTGAACTGGAGTAAAATCGTAGAAGCCTTTAAACCATCATGTACCATAATTAGTCTGGGTCACATATTATTAAGTAGGAGTGTTCAAGAAATCTATTTTTCTTTTTCATAAAAAGTAAAAAAAAACGAAACAAAAAATTAATTTCTTAAAGGTTTAAAAGTGTCGACCCCTACAGCACAAGTAACCGAAACTTATTTAAAATTTGTGCAATTCTGATACGATCAAAACAAAGTGCATGAAACTATTCAACTACGTACCGGGTCAATTTGAAATAGAAATTGTTTATTTAAAGAAATTGTGTACCTGAGATTTTTTCCTGAAAACTGTAAAAAATCATTTGCGGATTTTTCCCCAGATATGTATAAAATGATTATACCTACAATATCCACCTGCTAATTCGAATGGGATACACCTTCAAAATATTTCTATCCCACTGATCACCTATTCGTTCAGATGTGAATGGGATTCAAATCAAAACAAACGAAATTAATTGACAAAGAAATAGGTGGATATTTGTAGTTAGGATCACTTTGTACAGATCTGTGCAAAATAAATTATCTTTCTGCAAACGAGATTTTCTTTAGAGTGTGCCACAAGCAGCAAAAACACGATTGGAGAAAAATGCATGTAAGTTAAAAAAAAATTGTGTTAAAGTACACATTTTCGATATCACACTGACCGGGTTCTAATTTTATTATTTTCATACGGTTTGTCTTGTTCAATTAAAATTTGTATATACTTTTAAAAAATCTGAAAAACAAAAATTTAATTATTTAAAGGCTTTAAACCCCCTTAAATAAAATGGTTTGAGCTTGCAAAATACGATTTTTAGAGGCTGAATTGTAACGGTACCTATTTTTCTATTTTCGAGTGTACAGCATCTGATTTTTTAATCTAAAGAGTAATAACAAAAAAGTACAATAATAGATTTAACAATATTTCTGATTTGATAATAGCACATCTATTTTATAAGATAAATAAATGTAATTAATAAGAACAACTGTACATTTACTTCTGTTTGTTTCGGTATTCAACATCAGATTTCTTAATCTAAAGAATTATAAGTAAGCCGTAGAGTTATCAATTTCTTTATTTTTTTATAATCATTCGACTAATAATTGGGCATAGTGTCCCTTTGGCCACCCGCAATTTTGAAACGCAAAAACTGATGATTTAATTCCCGATTTAAGTTACAGCGAATAAAATGTTGGAAGGAAATTGAAGGAAGATCACCTAGATTATTAATTCAAAGAACAAATACAAAGAGTGATGAATAGCTATTCAAAAGACGAATAGATATGCACTGTCATTTACGTAAATTTCACATTCAAATTTACTTTATTTGATAACTAAAGTCCGTCTCAACAGTTTAAGCACTCTGCAAATCTAGTTTTAAAAAATTAAAGAATTAAATATATGAAGCCAATTTACAATAAATACTCGACATTTAATCAAAATCAAATAAAATAAGCAATTTTTGTTGGATAAAATAAAAATTACATTAATTTTTATTTAATGTACTTTTTTTCTTGAAGAAACATTGTCTGAAAAGTTTAAGCACGTTATGCAATTTTTTTTTAAACACGGGATTGGACGGGTGTAAAGACGTTGTACGACGTCGCATTCCAGTTTTGCAAAAGTATATAAGTGGAGAAATCATTTCCACTAATTTTATAGGATAAAGAATGCAAAAGATAAAGAATTCACAAAAAGCAGACTTTAAAAGTTTTTAAATTGAAATTGCTAAATAAAACTGTGTCTGAAATTGCTAAAAATTTTAAATAGATCAAAGCAAGGTATATATCAAGTACTCTCTAGAAATGATAATTTCAACAGCAAAACAAGATGTGGACGACCACGTATAACGACTGTTCAGACGGATCGGAGAATAACGGAGATTGGTTTCTAAACAAAATTTTACATACAGCAAATTTCTGTGTACAGGTGTTCAAAGGCACTGCACATAGACGCATTAAAGAATGTGATTACATCATACGAAAGAAAATGGCTCAAAAACCGTGTCTTAAACAACACCCAAACAGACAAGAATAAACTGGGCTAAAAAACACATATCCTACGGGACAAATGGCTTACTGTTTTATTCTGTGATGTGAAAAAAAATGGAGCTTAGATGGCCTTGATGGGTGGAAAACGTATTGGCATGATCTACGAAAGAATCCAAGAGCATTCTGCAGCAGTCAGCTAGGCGGTAAGTCTGTTATGGTTTGGGGAGTGTTCGGCTTCAGCGGCCAGACCTCTCTGTATTTTCCAAAAGGAAAACAAAATCCCCAAAAATATCAAGAGACGCCGAACCAACATTTGCTTCCATTCAGTGACATTTTTAGAGGTTCAGAATGGATCTTTCAACAACATAATGACTCAATCCACATATAACATTCTGCAAAACTGTGCCTTTCACAGTTCTTGACTGGCCAATTCTTGGATGGCCAGGTTTAAGTCTAGACATAAACCCATTTAAGAATGTCTGGGGTATTTTACCCGTCATTATCAATAGAAAGAAGCATGACTCTCTTGAAGGACTCCAAGAGACTATTGAGAAAGCATGGTACTCTTTGCCACCAGATACCCTAGAAAAACAAATAATTTCGATGAACGCACGTTTATATTAATCCGAAAGAAAGAAAAAAAAATGTATGAAACAGTTTTGTAAAAAAGATAAATGTAGTTGTTTTTGCCATTGTGCATACATTTTTGAAACAGTTTCGTTTAAAGATATATTAAAATGTATTTTTTTGCAATTATGTATTTATTTTTCTACTTTTGATAACATTTATTTAAATGAAGTTGCAAAATCCGCAAATAAAAGTATGCTATTTATTCTAAATTTTTATTATTCTTTAAAAGTCGACATTTTAACATTTTATGTTTGTGCCTAAACTTTTGAGACACACCTTAGTAGCTCAAGGTTTAAATATGAAACATCTATTTCCTTTATCTATACTTATTATAAAAATATATAACCGGATTCGTTTAATACGAAGAATTATATTTAAGAGAGTAAATTGTTAATTTATCAATTTTTTTCTATTTTAGAGTGCACAATATCCGATTTTTTATTCTAAAGAATAATAATTAAGAAAAATTTTGCTGATTTACTTATTTGTTTTCGAGTATACAACATCTGATTTTTTAAGCTTAAGATTTGAAGAGCTCAGTAGACGAAGGTCTTGAGTAACAAAAATTCAATTTTGGGAAAACTGAAGTGAAAAAATTTTGAAAATTTTATTGAATTATTTTCTCTTTGTTAGCATATGTTTCATGTGCTAAGAGGTGGTAATATGCTAAGATTTAATTTTTAAATATTAAAAGTAAGTAAAATTATTTAATTAGTTAAATATTAAATATTGATAAAAATGTTTCATATCTTCAATATTAATTAGAATGTTAGTATTTTGAACTTATCGTATCCTAACACCTTCATCAATAAAATGAAACCCATTTTTCCACTAACTCTACAATTCGAAGAACTAGAATTTTTAGATTTTGTAAAAATGAAATCTTCTTCCAAATGAACATAAAATTTCTGTTTTGAATCCATTCCAAATAAATATCTCTTAATAACAGAATAAACTTGCTACTAATACGCTATTTTAAATGCGTGCATTTTGAAAGTGATGCATGTCCACTTTGAATAAAAGTATTTTTTATGTTGCATAATATTAAAAATTTCATCCTGAATACTTTCAAAATACTGACTGTCTAATTTAAAGAAATAGAATTAAGGCATACAACTTATTAGTGAATTGTTTTTCTTATTTTTCTCACTTCTTCTTAAAAAATGAGATTTATTTTTTGTATTATTGTACCTTTTCAAAAGAGGAATGAAATATTGAAATAAAATAAAGTTTTTTGTCATTCTAATTCTATTTCATTTAATGAAAATCAATGCTATTGAAAGTGAGGCGTATACTAAAACCATGATTGTTTTTAGCTAACACGGATAACCATTATTGCATATTACATTTACACAAAATAAAACCACAAAACATATAAAATACGTGTATTACTGCATACTAAAATTTTGAAAACTACTGAAACGAAAACCATTAAATATCTAGCAGTAATATAAAATGGACTTTCTTCACTTTTCAAATCAACGGCTTAGTTCAAGATTTATCAATTTTATTGTTCTTTCAAGGCTATCATATTCTAAATACCTGTCATTTCTCTTTTTGCATTTATTTGCAGGTACAGCTATGGATTTTAGAACTCAATTTACAAAAAAAAAAGCAATTTTAGAAGTGTTTTAACTACCTTAAAACTATACACTTTTAAAATTGTGACGAATCACTATCGATAAATCAAGTCTCGGCTAACCGAACACTTTATCTCAATATGCCTTCTACATTTATTAGTCTTTATCTAACGGCAGAGCAGGAAAAAGAATTACAAGAAAGGATCAATCAAAACCGGTCTATTGATTAATGACAGAGCCAACCGCATAGAGTTTCGACGTAAACCGAAAGCTTTAAGCATTCGTTAAACTTCTCCTACTAAATCCTTCTAGGTGTAGCGGATTAGACGAAAAGATTTTTTATTGGCCCTTTCTCATCCGAAAGCAATAAATTCCTAAACTCTTCCAACAAATGAAAATGACATTCATAAAAATATATATATATATATATATATATATATATATATATATATATATATATATATATATATATATATATATATATATATATATATATAATACTGCGTAAGAAAAACTTTTTTTTAAAAGGAATTATAATTTATATTCAATTTCACTTCTTGGAATTTCTAGAAAATACTTAAATATGTCCAATTATTTCTATTTTAGAAGCTCGAATAAATAAGTATTTCATATAAATTCCACATACATGCGGAGTCTCCCCATTTTTGAGTGCTACTTTTTTCCGTATAAAAATATTCGTTTTACATAATAGCAGATTTCTGCGATTAAATAAAGTGAATACGTTTATTATGAATTAGTTATAATAAAAAATCGAGAGACTTGGTTTATATATATATATATATATATATATATATACCATTTAATATATATATCTTTGTTATATATATATATATATATATATATATATATATATATATAAATACCTATATAAATAAGCATAAAAGTTCCTCAGATTTGTTTTCATAGATGGACAAAACTCAAAATAAATGGACAAAACTCATTTTCTGAAGCAGAATTGTGCCAAGCTTTTTAAAAATACTCCAAAGCACTTATAGTGAAAAAAATACAAAAAAAAAAAAAAAAAAAAAGAAAAGAAAAAAGAAAAAAAAATGCGAGCCAATATTAAAATAAAATGAAATGTGTCCAGTTAAACTGATGGCATTGAGCTCACAGGCTATTCCCACTAATTGTATATTATACTGTTACTTAAAATAATAATGCCCCTAGAAAAATAAAGAAATCGACAATACACCTGTATACCAGATTTGAAGCAAATCGGATAATTATGCATGAAATACCCATTTAGCTAAATTAAAGGGTGTGGGGGTAACCCCCCGTTTCCCTCCTTTATTCTTAACCAATGAACCTCCAAATCTAATCAGGGAATCGCCTGATCACAATAAACCTGTATACCAATTTGAAGCAAATCGGAGAATTCTGCATGAAAAACACATTTATCTAAATTAAGAGGGAAGGTACCCCCTTTTCGACCACTTTATACCTTAAGCAATGAACCCCCAAATCTAATAAGGTAAGCGCCTTAGAAGAATAAAGCTGTATACCAAATTTGAAGCAAATCAAATAATTCTACATGAAAAACCTATTTATCTAAATTAAGGGGAGATTAGCCCCCCCGTTCCCCCTTTATACTTAACCAATGAACCCCCAAAATTGATCAGAAAAGCGCCTTATCAAAATGAACCTATATACAATATTTGAAGCAAATCGGATAATTCTGGATGAAAAACCACCAAATTTGAAGCAAATCGGATAATTATGCATGAATTACCCATTTAGCTAAATTAAAGGGGGTTTGGGTAACCCCCCGTTTCCCTCCTTTATTCTTAACCAATGAACCTCCAAATCTAATCAGGGAATCGCCTGATCACAATAAACCTGTATACCAATTTGAAGCAAATCGGAGAAATCTGCATGAAAAACACATTTATCTAAATTAAGGGGGGGATTAGCCCCCCGTTCCCCCTTTATACTTAACCAATGAACCCCCAAAACTAATCAGGAGAGCGCCTTATCAAAATGAATCTATATACAAAATTTGAAGCAAATCGGATGAAAAACCAACCAAATCTGCATGAAAAACCAACCAAATTTGAAGCAAATCGGATAATTCTACATGAAAAACCCATTTATCTAAATTAAGGGGGTTAGCCCCCCCCCCGTTCCCCCTTTTTACTTAACCAATGAACCCCCAAAACTAATCAGGGAAGCGCCTTATAAGAATGAATTTATATACAATATTTGAAGCAAATCGGATATTTCTATCAAGAGTTATAGCGTTATGTACATACATACGTACATACATAAATACATACATACAGAACCTGCGGGAACATTAGCTCTCAATTTTTGATCGCCTGTGAGCTAAAAAACTAAGCCTGAAACATGTAGTATAAAATTATTTTTGAAAAAAAAGAATATAGAAATGTACATGTTAAATCCGTAGAATGCGATGTTCACACTCAGAATAAACCTGTATACCAAATTTGAAGCAAATCGGATAATTATGCATGAAATAGCCATTTAGCTAAATTAAAGGGGGGGGGGTTAATACCCTGTTTCCCTCATTTATACTTAACCAATGAACCTCCAAATCTAATCAGGGAAGCGCCTTATCAGAATAAACCTGTATACCAAATTTGAAGCAAATCTGATAATTCTGCATGAAAAACGCATTTATCTAAATTAAGGGTTATTAGACCACCGTTTCCCCCTTTATACTTAACCAATGAACCCCTAAAACTAATCAGGAAAGCGGCTTATCAAAATGAACCTATATACAAAATTTGAAGCAAATCGTATAATTCTGCATGAAAAACCATCCAAATTTGAAGCAAATCGGATAATTCTACATGAAAAACCCATTTATCAAATTAAGGGGGTTAACCCCCTTTTTACTTAACCAATGAACCCCCAAAACTAATCAGGGAAGCGCCTTATAAGAATGAATCTATATACAATATTTGAAGCAAATCGGATATTTCTGTCAAGAGTTATAGCGTTAGGTACATACATACGTACATACATAAATACATACATACAGAACCTGTGGGAACATTAGCTCTCAATTTTTGATGGCCTGTGAGCTAAAAAACTAAGCCTGAAACATGTAGTATAAAATTATTTTTGAAAAAAAGAATATAGAGATGTACATGTTAAATCCGTAGAAAGCGATGTTCTTTCTCTGGATTATTATTAGATGTGAGCGAATCGCGGATTCAGAACATTTCATTTTAGCTCACAGGTTATCAAAGTCTGAGAGCTAATGTGTCAAGCAGGTTCTGTATCTACGTACGTATATGTATGTACGTAACGCGATAACTCTTGATAGAAATATCCGATTTGCTTCAAAATTTGTGTACAGGTTTATTTGTTCACTGTCACAAGACGCTTCCTTGATTAGTTTTGGGGGTTCATTGGTTAAGTATACAAGGGGAACGGGGGGGTAATCCCCCTTTAATTTAGATAAATTGGTTTATCATGCAGAGTTATCCGATTTGCGTCAAATTTTGAATATAGGTTCATTGTTATAAGGCGTTTCTCTGATTAGTTTTGGGATTGACTGGTTAAGTATTAAGGGGAGAACTGGGGGCTAATAGCGCCTTAATTTAGGTAAAGGGGATTTCATGCAACATTATCGGATTTGCTTCAAATTTTGTATATAAATTCATTGTGATAAGGCGCTTCTCTAATTAGATTTGAGGGGTCATTGGTTAAGTATAAAGGGGGGAACGGGGGTTAACCCCCCCCCCCCTTAATTTAGATAAATTGGTTTATCATGCAGAATTATCAGATTTGCGTCAAATTTTGTATATAGGTTCATTGTTATAAGGCGTTTCTCTGATTAGTTTTGGGGTTTACTGGTTAAGTATAAAGGGGAGAACTGAGGAATAATATCGCCTTAATTTAGGTAAAGGGGATTTCATGCAGCATTATCCGATTTGCTTCAAATTTTGTATATAGGTTAATTGTGATAAAACGCTTTCCTGTTTAGTTTTCGGAGTTCATTGGTTAAGTATAAACGGGGGAACGGGGGCCTAATCCTTCCTTAATTTATTGTCGATTTCTTTATTTTTCGAGGGGCATTATTCTTTGAAATAAGAGTATAATGTACAATTAGTGTGAATAGCCTGTGAGCTCAATGCCATCTGTTTAACAGGGCACATTTCTTTTCGTTTATATGGTATAGGAGCTGATGCATTTCACCGTGTGTGGCTTCATAATAAAATGACCTACATTTCAATCTATATAAATAAATCATTTTAACATGAAAGTGACCTATCACTAGTAAACAAGCAAACAAAGAAAACTTAAAATGTTTCCTGAAATTTTCATTTACTACTTTTAAAAACTCTAGAAAAGATCTCATTTCAAACGAAAATTGTAAAAGTTCTTCCGGCCTGTACCGGGAGGAAAAGGTAGCTTTCCTGTATCTTCGTTTTAAAATTTTAGATAATGTTACACGAAAACAGCAATTTAAAATGCAAAGAAACGTTTACAAAAGATTTGTTAATACTGAATTTGAATAAGAAATTCGCCAAATTATTGAGCAATAGCCAAATTGGCTTCATTTATGAAGACTTATTTTGGTCGCCAATGTCTCCAATTTTTGCGCTAACGGATATGAATATATAGTTTTATACGTATGATTGGGAAAATTATTACAACAATGAAAGAAAATAATTTGCGTGTAATCGCGTTAATATGCTGTTTTGTTTCAAAATTTCAGCCACCCTAGAATTTCAAACTGCTCTATCTCAGCCATTTTTTAAGATAGAGGTAAACCAAAAAATGCTCTGGAATCCTTGTATCAAGGCCTAAAACGTAATTAAAAATTAAATTTGAATTTTTAATTTTTTTGTATATTTATTTTAGTTTTAAATTTTTAAATGGCCGCCATCTTGAAACAAAATGGCGGACCAAGCTGGCCAACGAACTCGGTCGAGACATTGGTTAGCTTAATACACACAATTAGTTTCATCAAAACTGATTTATAAATACGAGAGTTATCGTATGACATAGGTCAGATATATATATATATATATATATATATATATATATATATATATATGGATATATCTATATATATAAATCAACATTTGAACGGAGGGTGGTTTTGGGGTCTGGGGGTCATGATCGGTGAAAATATATCGAAATTTTCCGGAACTGTTTTCCTCCGAACGGCTGCAATAGGTAGCTTTATACTTTTTTGTATTGAAAGCTACCTAAAAGTAAGTACATAATTGCGACGTTTGGAACACTATCTAATTCGTATGTTTACTTAAATTTATGGTTGTAAATGATTTTGGAGATTCCATATTCCATTTATGTAAGCATTATTGATAATACTGACATTCTATGCAATGTTGCAAATTTTCAAAAAGAAGCTATCGCTCAAAGCGTTAATGCTTAAGGAATAATTTTGCATTTTGTAAATATATATATATATATGTGAACGGGAAAATATTGTGGATCCTGTCAAACATATTTCAAATTGTTTCTAGAGTGTATAATAAACTATATGCCAGAAACTTTTTCTTGTATCTGAAGTATAAACACTTCATTTGTTATGTAATTCAGAAGTGAGTTTCAAAATGAAAGATTTGTATTCTAAAAGACAGTGTAGGAACAATTGTCTGACATAATATTATCGCAGAAAATGTGAATGCGCAAAAAACTCTGCAAATCTTAAAATCATTTCTTTACAATATCACAATTAATATGCAAGAAAAATTTCTTATCGTTGAGACCTTAGAACTTCATTCTTTATTTAATTTAAAAATAGAAGTTTTAAAATGAATGCACAATATTTTCTATACAAGGTGACCACCCCGCGCACACACACACACAAAAAAAAAAGGGCTATAGAAATTTTGAAGATGTTACGAACTCCAACAATGAATTTATTTTTTCTAAACTAATAAAGATGTAAAATCGCCCAATTCTTGCAGTATGTATTTGCTGTTGGTTATATTCGGTTAACTGTTGAGACGTATAACTTAGACTGTTCATCAGTCACTCTTCTCGCCTTTTTGAACGCTTTCTTGCTGAAAAAATAGATGTTGATAATTAACAGAACTATTCCGGGAAAATCCTCATGCTGACGTATCTCCGGCGTCCGCGCTACTCGACATTATTCTGAACTCCTATCGCTACGCTGATTTAGCCGCTAACATTTGCAGAATATAACGTTGCACCTGCCAATTTTCAAAAGTATCTTGCCGTTGTGTTACTAGTGTATGGATTATTTAAATTCACACTAACAATTTTGAGGTGACATCCTTTATAGTATATATAAAAATGTGGATGTTTTAAACATTTGGATCCTAGAGAAACATTTGAAGTTATTTCTAGATTATGTCAAAATCAATGTGCAAGAAAGTTTTATTGCAATCGAATTATACAAACTTTATTCATTATTTAACTTAATTGAAAAAAATTTATTTTCTTTAAAAAATAATACAGGTAATGTGCAATATCTTATGTTCGTTATGTGTAAAGTATGTTTACGGGGCAAAAAGTGCAAAATATTTAAACTCTATCAATGTGCGGAAATGTAATTTGAAATATAAACACTTTATTCATTACTTAATTTTAAAATGACAGCTATTTTAAAAATAAAATATAAGGTATGCGCAATGTCTGATACATTATAAAATCTGTGGACGTGCCAAAAAAATGTGGAACTTTCAAAAACTCTTGTACGTATATCTAGACTCTTTCATAATTAGTATGAAAAAAACTTTTTCCGGTCACTGAAACATAAGTAGTTTATTCATTATTTAATTTAAAAGTGAATTTCAAAATCAAAGGGGTTTTTTTTCTATGAAAACGATGCATGCGGAGTGTCGGATATACAAGAAAAGAAATTCCAGAGAAATTAAGAAAATGGAAATTAATTGATTAACCCTCGTTATTTTGAAGATAGAAATTTTCTGAAGTGTAAGTAACACGTTTAATCCATTCATTAAATATTTGATTAAGTAAAGCATTTGAAAGAGGGAAATTTTCCAAATTCGCTTCAGTTTTAGAATTCTGGATTAATGTACCTATTATAGGCGTACAAATTAAAAAATAATTAAATGCGAATAGAATTATAAAACAAGAAATACATATGGAAAGTTGAAATATTGTATTCTACACTCCAAAAAAAGAGATACATGTTTCTTAATCGCGGAAAATCATATATTCTAATACGAGCAAATCTTGTGTGTGGTTATATATATATATATATATATATATATATATATATATATATATATATATATACACATATATATATATATATGCAAATTTTATCTTAAAAACTGCTCTAACGATTTTGACGAAATTTCGGTTTCTACCGTTTTGGGGCACCAGAAAACCATTGGGCTAGGTCACATGTTCAAGAAAATTCGAATAGTGGGTCATTTTGGGTAATTTTGGGTCATGGTCTAGCTAATTGTATCTAAAAAACGGTTCAAACGATTTTGACGAAATTTTGTATCCGACCATTTTCGGGCACGAGAAGACTATTGGGCTGGGTTACATGTTCGAGAACTTTCGATTAGTGGGTCATTTTTGGGTCAACGCGGGTCAAATTAATTTAATCTAAAAAACGGCTCTAACGATTTTGATTAAATTTTGTGTCCTACGAGTTTCGAGCACGATAAAATCATTGGGCTAGGTCACATGTCCGAGAAAATTAGATTAGTGGGTCATTTCTGGGTCATTGTGGGTCAAGATCTAAAAAGTGGCTCAATTTACACTAAATATTGCATCCAATGGTTTTCGGGCACGAGAAAACTGTTGGGCTAGGTCACATGTGCGAAAAAAGTCAATTAGTGGGTCATTTTGGGTCATTTTGGGTCATGGTCAAGCTAATTGTATCTAAAAAACGGTTCAAACGATTTTGACTTAATTTTGTATCCCACCATTTTCGGGCACGAGAAAACTATTGGGCTGGGTCACATGTTCGAGAACTTTCGATTAGTGGGTCATTTTTGGGTCAACGCGGGTCAAATTAATTTTATCTAAAAAACGGCTCTAACGATTTTGATTACATTTTGTGTCCTACGAGTTTCGAGCACGATAAAATCATTGGGCTAGGTCACATGTCCGAGAAAATTCGATTAGTGGGTCATTTCTGGGTCATTGTGGGTCAAGATCTAAAAAGTGGCTCAATTTACACTAAATATTGCATCCAATGGTTTTCGGGCACGAGAAAACTGTTGGGCTAGGTCACATGTGCGAAAAAATTCAATTAGTGGGTCATTTTGGGTCATTTTGGGTCATGGTCAAGCTAATTGTATCTAAAAAACGGTTCAAACGATTTTGACTTAATTTTGTATCCCACCATTTTCGGGCACGAGAAAACTATTGGGCTGGGTCACATGTTCGAGAACTTTCGATTAGTGGGTCATTTTTGGGTCAACGCGGGTCAAATTAATTTTATCTAAAAAACGGCTCTAACGATTTTGATTACATTTTGTGTCCTACGAGTTTCGAGCACGATAAAATCATTGGGCTAGGTCACATGTCCGAGAAAATTCGATTAGTGGGTCATTTCTGGGTCATTGTGGGTCAAGATCTAAAAAGCGGCTCAAATTACACTAAATTTTGCATCCCATGGTTTTCGGGCACGAGAAGACTATTGTGCTGGGTCACATGTTCGAGAACTTTCGATTAGTGGGTCATTTTTGGGTCAAAGCGGGTCAAATTAATTTTATCTAAAAAACGGCTCTAATGATTTTGATTACATTTTGTGTCCTACGAGTTTCGAGCACGATAAAATCATTGGGCTAGGTCACATGTCTGAGAAAATTCGATTAGTGGGTCATTTCTGGGTCATTGTGGGTCAAGATAAAAAAGCGGCTCAATTTACACTAAATTTTGCATCCTATGGTTTTCGGGCACGAGAAGACTGTTGGGCTAAGTCGCATGTTTGAGAAAATTCAATTAATGAGTCATTTTGGTCATGGGTCATGATATTTGAACTCAAATTTAATTTTGACCGAGCATAGCTCGGTCTTCCCTGCTCGTATAATATAACCACGGACGAAAATATACAATATCCTCCTCCGAGTTACCCACGATTCCGAAATTCGTTATTTATATTTAGTAACCTCAGAAACCGATGTATTAAATCAACAAACATGGTTTACATACAAACATAATAAATTAACATAATTAACACTAACATTAAAATAAAAATAATTTTGTTAATCTTGCATGTAATCCAGCATTCAATTACGCGACTGAAAATGATTGAATGAGAATTGATAGCATTCTAAAACCCATATTCGTGTTTGAGAAAACTGATTAAAACATTATAAAATTACTGGGAAATGCTTCCAAAAATCCGTGACAGCAAAAGAAACTCTTTTTTTTTTATTGCTTTGTTAAATTTCGAAAATATATTGGTTTCTGATGATTCTACAGGGTGGGCCAAAAGTCCCGCATCATAGAAGTTTTGTTTTTTTAATTTGTAGGTGAAAGTTTCCTATGAATTACTATGAATATACTGTAATATTTAAATCATCACTCTATAATTTAAAAAAAGTCCAGCATCATAAGAAACTTTCACCTACAAATTAAAAAAAAATTAAAAAACTCCTATCATGCAGGACTTTTGGCCCACCCGTAGATGAGAAAAGCTTTTTGGAATCATTGGTTACTCGGAAATGATTATTGTATATTTTTGATCATGGTTATATTATATTTTCGTAGATTAAGAAACATTTGTCTTTTTTACAGAAGTAAATTTCAGTAAATTTCATCGGTTCAATTGCTTTATACTGACACCGACGTGGTGCATAAGAAAATTAGGCTCTGTATTGACATTTCTGTTTAAAGCTAAAAAAACTTTTTGCAACAAATTGAGTTTATATTTATCTTTGATTATTCATGATCTTTATATTTTTGTGAACAAGTTTTAGACCATATTTTGAAACAAAAAAACAACAAAAAAAAACCAACAAAAAAAACCATAGAAACTAAGAAGATATTCTGCATAATCTACGTCCCAATTTAACGAATATTTTATTAAAGATTTTATAACTTTGATCTTCTGAATGTTAGAATATAGCGTCAGATACCTTTGTCATTTACAATTAATACTTATTCTATTTTAAGATTCTATTTTTTTTGTACGCTTTAAGAAGTAAACTTTGAACGTCATTTCTTATTTACGAAGGATACTTTCAAGAATAAGGTTTCAAAATGTACTATAAAGTCTGGGAATCACAAGAATATCCATCCACTTTTACTTGAAAAGTGAATACATGTACAGTGTTTACCAAAAATAACGGGTGCATTTGAAAGTTAAAATAAAGAAAAACGGAAAGTTTTAAAAAATGCACCGTTTGCTGCATTCTTCTTGGGAATCCGGTAAATATTCAGTCACATGTTGGTAATTTAGTTTCAAATATTGCCAACAGATGCACTGCTAAGCAGAAAAACTAAGAAAAAAAAACTGCATGAACACGTTTCGAAAAATTCTGCAAAAACTAAATAATTATTTTTTGAAAAGATCAATGATTTTTAGCAACAGCATGGTGTAGCTTGAGAACAAAATTCGTAGAAACACGTGTTAAGGTGACAGCCTGAATCGTCTAACATGTAGCAGAGTTGTACTGCTTTAGTTCGGCAGACGTTTGCGGATTTTGGCGGTACCTGTCATTGTTCAAGTACTCCCTTGACCCTCCCCCCCCCCCGAAAAAAAAGTCACAGAGAGTCAAAACTTGAGAATAGGTATACCAATCCATATCGTTCTCTGTATGCTTGAAATAATCCAGGGCAAAAGCATGATTATTGAAATGTTTGTTACGGAAATGAAATACCTCAGCTGTTCGATGTGAGTAGAAGAAAAATGGGGGTTCTGCGCCATCAGGAGGAGTGAGGAGGGAGGAGGGAGGAAAGCATGGCCTAAAGGTGATGGGTAGGTGACAGGTGAGTGGTAGGTGACAGATAAGTGATTGACAGGTGATAGATAAGATAAGAAGCTTAATGAGGTTAATGAGAATGTTAATGATAAAGTTAATGCAGATGAAAGCGGTGAAATCGTAGGGAAAAGGTATACTTAGGGAGAGCGTCGTAGAGACCACCTTCTATCACGGAATTCTCTGGGCAACTGAACGGGGTTTACCGTTGAACACGGTTTATGACATTATCCTCCTAGGGGGGTAGAAATATGATCCCCCTCATATTTTTTTTACTTAACAGTACTAGTCAATAGGAGGGATAAATTTCCTACACCCACTCATCTGTCAATTAAACAGACACCAGCCTGTTGACAAGGTATTGCCACAGGCTAACACCTACCCTGCGGCTAATTATGTGCTCGTCTCTGATTGGTCGATCTGATCAAGATTAAAAATACCAAACCCGTCTGCCCACGTTATTCTCTCGCTGGCGCTCGTGGGGTGAGGATGTATGTTTTTTTAGTTCTCGCTTACCAGACATATACCGTCTCTCTCGCGGCAAACCACTCAACTATCTGTCGAGAGTTCTTTGCCTATTTATCGGTAAAGTAGCCGCTAATCTATCGTGTTTTTCGTAAGTATAAGTTTAATTTCTATGTGTTTCTTAATACTGTTTTGTATGTATAGGTTTTATGTGTTTCTTAATACTGTTTTATGTGTAAAGATTTTATTGGTTACTATTAAAGATAGGGGATAAAAAACAACACTTTTATTTCGTTTCATCTGCTTTAATTATAATCTTCCCATTTCAATACATTAGATTTTTTCTTCTTTTGCTTTTTAGTTACAGTGATATCAGGTATAACAACATCTGCTTTTCTTTTCTCATTAACATGGGTATGCGATGACAGATATATTTTTTTTAACTTTCAGCTATGTGCATCTCTTGTAAAGCCTGTAACAATTCCTTCTGTGCTTTAATAGGAGCTTTCTTGTTCAAAGAAAAAAATATATGAAATAAATCACAGATAAGTACTTAAACAACTTCTTAGCGACTTTTTGGCGCTATTTTACCAATTATTTGACAATATTTTAGTCATCTGGCGATATTCTGTCAATCATTTGGCTATATTTAAATAACTTTTTTTGATATTTTAATGATAACAGGTTTAAATGGTTTTTAGAATACAGCCTATTCATTTCATGTTTAGTTGTTAAAATCATTTGAAACATTCTTATTTTACTAATATGTTTATATCTGTGTACTGCTATCATGTTCAAACATGAGTATAACAACACAAGTCACTTAACAAAGGTTTAATTAATCACTGAAAATGATAGATATAAAGTTTAATATATTCAACGTTTCAATAAATTGTTTAAAATAATAATTAATAAAACTTAATTAATATTGTTAATTAAAAATTATGATTCTAGTAAAAACTTTTTAACATAAATAAACACACTCATACACGTTTTGAAATAAAAAACATATAAATGTTTAAACAATAAATTTTTATTAACATGCTTTTAACAGTACACTTTGAATAGTTTCCACCTGAATATTAGACAAAACTTTTTACAAACACAATCCACTTCATTTAAAAACGTAAATATTACATAATCGAAATCGATGAGTATTACCAAAGCTTAATCTAATTAGTTAAAGTTTTCCCTATTATTAAATACGAAACATGAGTCAAGACAAACAAAAAGTCTTGTTATTGGTTTCTACTCGATACTTCAGCAGTCTTTTGGATGTTCATGAATTGTTTCTTGTTTAGATATGTTATGATTATTAACATGATTCATCCAGTCATTCTTTTTCGAAAACGTTTCCTTACAATGGTTACACTTAAACTTCAAATAATGAATTTTGTTATGATTAGTAAACTCATACTTTTTTGTAAACGTAATGAAACACAGATTACATTTAAAAAGGGTAGGGGTTTTCTTAGGCTTCAATTTCTTATGATTCAATTCTTATGCACTTTTAACAGGTATTTTAGCACATAATGACTACCACATTCATCACATTTATAAGGCCCATGCACAGCCTCGTGTTTTGTTAACATGTTTTTTCTAGAATGGGTGTTTCCACACTGATTGCATTTAAACCCAGTAGGTGTCTCACGATGTACGAACATATGTTGCAGTAAGGCACTCCGTGTATTAAATGCATTTGCACAAACATCATACTTAAAGGGATTTTTTGGTAAATGTAAGTTCATGTGCTTTATAAACGTAGATATCCCAGTAAAAACTTTTTTACACGTTACACAGGTATAAGGTACTTGGTGTTGAAATGATAAACAGGGTGTCATTTCATTATACGAAACACAATCTTTTTTTAACTCTGATGAAATGGTTTTACTAGCATTATCTGTCTCACAATGAGTTAACATATGTTACAGTAAGGTACTTCTTGCTTTGAATGAATTCGTACAAACATCACACTTAAAGGGGTTTTCCGGTAAATGTAAGTTCATATGCATTAAAAACACAGATATCAAGGGAAAAACTTTTTTACAGGTTCGACATGCATAATGTAGTTTTGCTTGAACTGATGAAGAGGGTGTTATTTCATTATTCGAAACACAATCTTCTTCTTTTAACTGCGATGAAATGGTTTTACTAGCAACGCCTTCTAACACAGAAGTTTCTTGTAATGCATCCATATTAACTTAATAAACTGTTTACGTAAATAATAATTTTTTAACTTAAACAAACAGTATCAGTGAACATCTTTACACCATGATCACTGCAAACAATCTGACGAATTTGTCTCGCATCATCTAAAGCAGTGGTTCCCAAACTTTTGGGCTCGCGGAGCCCTTTTTGGGAAGAATTTCTAAGGCGGAGCCCCTCTACCGCACGGTACTCTATGGTTTACATATTAATGTCTTTTTAATGCTTATGGAGCAGAGAAAGGTCTGCTGCATAAGCATCCAAACCAGAAGTTTCCAACATAGGGCCAAGGTTCTGAGTTTGGCCCTTTTCTTGATACAGAATTTCTGATCTCATACTAGAAATTTTGAAAATCAAAATTTCTGTTATTTAACCCTTTAACAGTTTTATCATATCCTATCATATCATAAATTCTAATACCAGCAAATATTGTGTGTGTGTGTGTGTGTGTGTGGTTATGCAAATTTTATTTTAAAAACGGCTCTAACGATTTTGACAAAATTTTGTATCCTACCGTTCTAGGGCACAAGAAAACCATTGGGCTAGGTCACATGTTCGAGAAAATTCGATTAGTGGGTCATTTGGAGTCACCATGGGTCAGGGTCAAGCTAATTGTTTCTAAAAAACGGTTCAAACGATTTTGACTAAATTTTGTATCTTACCATTTTCGGGAACGAGAAGACTATTGGGCTGGGTCATATGATTAGTGGGTCTTTTTTGGGTAAACGCGGCTCAAGTTAATCTTATCAAAAAAACGGCTCTAACGTTTTTGATTAAATTTTGTATCCTACGAGTTTCTGGCACGAGAAAACCATTGGGCTAGCTCAGATCTCCAAGAAAATTTGATTGGTGGGTCATTTTTCGGTCACTGTGGGTCAAGCTAATTTTATCTAAAAAACGGCTCACACTATTTACAATAAATTTTGCATCCTATGGTTTTCGGGCACGAGAAGACTGTTGTGCTAGGTCACATGTTTGAGAATATTAAATTTGTGGGTCATTTTGGTCATGGGCTATTATGAGTCAAGCTATTTTATCTTAAAAACAGCTCAGAGGATTTGAACTAAATTTAGTATCCTACAGTTTTGGGGAATGAGAAGACTATTGGACTAGGTCACATATTCGAGAAATTTCGATTAGTGGGTCCTTTCAGCCATGGGTCGTTATGGGTCAAGCTATTTTTATCTTAAAAACGGCTCAGACAATTTGAACAAAATTTGGAATCCTACGGTTTTCGGGCACGAGAAAATCATTGGGCTAGGTCACATGCGCCGAAAATGCGATTAGTGGGTCAAGCTAACTTTATCATGATAAAGTTGATTTGTCATGATATTTGAACTCAAAGCTAATTTTGACCGAGCATAGCTTGGTCTTCTCTGCTCGTATTTTCTAATGCGAGCAAATTTTGTGGATGTGTGGTTGGGCAAATTTTATCTTAAAAACGGCTCTAATGATTTTGACGAAATTTTGTATCCTACCGTTTTGGGGCACCAAAAAACCATTGGGCTAGGTCACATGTACGAGAAAATTCGATTAGTTGGTCATTTTGGGTCACCATGGGTCAGGGTCAAGCTAATTGTTTCTAAAAAACGGTTCAAACGATTTTGACTAAATTTTGTATCTTACCATTTTCGGGAACGAGAAGACTATTGGGCTGGGTCATATGATTAGTGGGTCTTTTTTGGGTAAACGCGGCTCAAGTTAATTTTATCTAAAAACGGCTCTAACTATTTTGAAAAATATTTTTATCCCACGAGTTTCGGGCACGAGAGAATCATTGGGCTAGGCCACATGTCCAAAGAAATTTTATTAGTGGGTAAGTTTGGTCATGTGTCATTATGGGTCAAGCTATTTTTATCTTAAAAACGGCACAGTAAATTTGTACCAAATTTAGTATTCTACAGTTTTAGAGAACGAGAAGACTATTAGGCTAAGTCACATGTTCGAGAACTTTCGATTAGTGGGTCATTTTGGCCATGAGTCATTATGGGTCAAGCTATTTTTATCTTAAAAGCGGCTCAGACGATTTGAAATAAAATTTGTATCCTATGATTTTCAGCACGAGAAGACTGTTGGGTTAGGTCACATGTTTGACAAATTTCGATTAGTGGGTCATTTTGGTCATGGGTCAAATATGTCAAACTATTTTTACCTTAAAATCGGCTCAGACGATTTGAACTAAATTTTGTATCCTATGGTTTTGTATACGAGAAGACTGTTGGGCTAGGTCACATGCTCGAGAAAATCTGATTAGTGGGTCATTTTGGGATCACTGTGGGTTTAGTTTTATCTAAAAAACGACTTAGGATATTTTGATTAAATTTTATATCCTATGGGTTTCGGGCACGAGAAGACATTTGGGCACGAATTCGAAGTAACATGTTCGAGAAAATGCGATTAGTGGGTAATTTTGGTCATGGGTCATGATATTCTAATTCAAAGCTAAATTTGACCTTCCCTGCTCGTTTAATATTACTGGACACAATAATTTATTGGACACAATAAATTAAAATTAAGGACTAAAAACCACTTTTTTGTATTAAAATATCTGCGTTGTATAATCGAGATATGTCCGCCAAACACAGCATATATTATAGTTAAAAATATGTGGTTTCTGAAAGAAGAAAAAAAACTCTTCTTACCCGACCGACGGACGTTCGAGAAATACTGTTAAGAGGTTAATGACATCCATTTATAAAATAAAAAAATTTCTTTAGGGATTTCCAAAATGAACTCTGAATAAAAGATAAAAATGATTACCCTGTCTGGGCCATGTATTGCATTAGGGCTTGCATGAAACTATTATTATTTATGGCGAAAACCACACACAAACACAGACAAAAAGGGAAGTTGTACAGTTTTCGTTTACAAAGAGAGACTGCTGTATAATCTCAATAGGCTACTCGCGAATAGAAAAAAAATGCCTAGGCCCAGTCGCCCATGAGTAATTAGATAACACGTTTTCGCTAGTCCCGCCCACCTGTAATAGAATCATACGTTTACGGATTATTTTTTCGTTGTTCTTTACGTTTCTAGTAATTATAAACATGCAACGAAAACGAATCGCCTCTGAGATTCTTCTTTTGAAACATTTTTTAGAATTACATTTAGAAGCCGATCATCGTTTAGTGTTTAAGTGGGCGGGGCAAAATCTATAACCTGAATTGTTAGGTGCAGCGTCGCTCACCTTTTTTGGATGTTTTATTTCAAGTGTTTAGCTATTAATTATAGTTTTGAAAGAAACTTTCTTTCACCATTGTTTTTGCCTCAAAATAGATATATGGTTAAAAACTACACATGTTAAAAGAGCTGCAACAAGTATTAAAACTTTACTAACAAAATGGGATATATGGGTGGGGTTAAATTTATATCAGGGCGGTTACTCATTGACGAAAAGTCTAAGCAAGGGGTCGAGCTGAGCAAAAGTTTAGATTGTTAGTGTGATGACAAATGTAAAGAAAAATGTTTTTTTTTTTTAAATTGCTACAGCCTTATTCCTGATAGAAAAATGTGGCATCATAACATAAGAATCTTAGCCAATGCTGAGACCAATTAAAACAAAATTTTAAAGAGGGGTTGTTAAGCGATACAAGATGTTAAAAAAAGAGTTTTAAGCAACATACATTGCTTTAAAAATTAAGTACAATTGTATAAAACAGCATAGAAAATTGAAATAAGTAAGAATTAATAAAAGAAAATAAACAGATTAAAGGAATTAAAGTTATAAAAAGAAAAAAGAAAACCATATACACAAGGAATGCAAATGTTAAATGAATCTAATGAAGGGTTTGTTAAATGATACAAGATGTTACAAAAAAGAAACGTTTTAATCAACAAACATTGTTTTACTATGAAAAACAGTATAGAAAATTTAAATATACAAATAACATAAACAGATTACAGAAATTAAAGTTATATAAAAAAAAAGAAATATATATACTCAATATACACAAATGTAAAATGAATCTAATGAGGGGCTTTAAATGATACAAGATGTTATAAAAAGATGTTTTAAGCGACAAACATTGTTTTACTATGAAAAACAGTATAGAAAATTTAAACAACTAAAATTAATACAAATAACATAAACAGCGCCTTTGCTCTTTCGATTCACGTAGTGAATTGGATTTAGAATACTATTTCTTGTAGATTATTTTGAATCGAATTTTTAAAACACATTAAATGCAGAAAGATAAAATAAAGTAGTTCAAACCAAAAATATTATATAGAAAATGGATACATTTATAATGCAAATTTTTATGACCTTAACTGATGTATAGTATAGTATTTTTTAACCCAGTGATAGATGTATTTCTTTTTGACACACACACAAAAAAAATTCCTACAAAACATTCGAAAAATTTTCCCTTGCAATATGCTAATTTCTTTCAAGTTTTGTTTATTTTCCTGAAGCACCGCGGAGCCCCTGAAAAGTATAGGCGGAGCCCCAAGGGCTCCGCGGAGCACGCTTTGGGAACCTCTGATCTAAAGTTATCAAATTACCGAGGGCGCTTGTTTCATAATAATCATGTGATTAATTGCTTACCCAGTCAGAGATCAGCACTTAAATCTCTTGGCGACTTTTTTGGTGATATTTTACCAATCATTTAATGATATTCTGCTAGTCATTTGGCGATGATTAAATAACTTGGCGGTATTTTAATGATAATAAGTTTAAAAGTATTTTAGAATACAGCTTACTCATTTCATGTTTAGTTGTTGAGTTAGTTAAACAGCCAAGTATAAAGCTTCGTCTTTTGTAAGTAAATATATTTATTTCATAAATAGAAATGTTAAAATTCTTAGTGAAAGTTTAGCAATATATTTATAGCTGTTGTTTAACATATTCTGTTTTATTAACTTTCATCCTAAAATTTCCTTCCATCACACTATTTAGTTTAAAACATTATGCTTTTAAAACCTATGGATTGTTAAAGAATACTTTGCGCTTTTACTATCATAGGATTATTTTTTAAAGCATTTTTAGTTGTCAATGCAACCTTCGTTCATTTCTTTGTGTTAAATTTTAAAAACAGTTCGATATTTTTAAAGCTTTAATACATGTTTTAAACAAATACCTAAGGTTTTTTGTTTCATGTTTAAGCAATCATTTCTTTAGTTTTTATGTTACATGCTTAAACCAATATGCAGGTTTAATTTTTTCGAACAACAGATACTTAATGTTTTTTATCTGTTATATATAAAAAGAGTTTGATATTTTTTAAAGACTTGTGAACATATTTATATAATATATATATATATATATATATATATATATATATCATGTATATATCATATGAATATCATGTATATATCATATGAATATCATGTATATAACAGGTGTATATTATGTATATAACATATGTACCATATGTATATTATGTATAAAACATATGTATAGATAGTCTATAACGACAAATCGACTATTCAAAACATGTTTTGAGCGATCGTTATAAGCATTTGAGCGGTCGTTATAAGCATTGAGCGGTCGTTATAAGCATTTAAGTGGTCTTGTATGATTGTATGTCAACTTGTATGATTGCTTTACCAATTTTTTGAAATAATTGTGTTAAAAAATAATCCAGCATTTAAGTGGTCGTTATAAGCATTGAGCGTGCGATTTGTCCTTATAAACATATGCTGTGATATATTAGAATACATATGTTTAGTCTATTACGACAAATCGACTGCTCAAAACATGTTTTGAGCGGTCGTTGTAGGTATTGAACGGTAGTTATAACTATTTGAGCGGTCGTTATAAGCATTTGAGCAGTCGTTATAAGCATTGAGCGGACGTTATAAACATTGAGAGGGCGATTTATCCTTATAAACATATGCTGTGATCTATTAGAATACATATGTTTAGTCTATAACAACAAATCGACTGCTTAAAACATGTTTTGAGCGTTCGTTATAAGTATTTGAGCGTTCGTTATAACTATTTGAGCGGTCGTTATCAGCATTTGAGTGGTCGTTAAAAGCATTGGGTGGTTGTTAAAAGCATTAAGCAGGTGATTTGTTGTTATAAACATATGTCTACTATTTTTTCTAACACACGCATATTTAGTTTAGAACAACAATTCGTTAAATCAACCACTTAAAACAAAAAATAAACCACTCGTTAACAAAAAATTAATAGAATTTTTTTGTTTTAAACTGTTGTTCTAAAAACTTTTTTATGAATCATTTACATAAATGTTTGTAAACATTTTAAAATAACAAGTTAAAGTGATTTTGTAATGTTTTTTAAGAAAGCGTCTTTAAAAAAACATGAAGTTATTTCTCAAGGTACTTCGTTTACAAAATTCATTCATATAATATTATTTTCTTTTAAAGTTAGAACTAAATTCACTAGTTTAGTCTTTCGACCAATAGCGTTAATTATAAACGAAATAAGGGTTAATGCGCAAGGTAACGGTTACAATGAGAACGCACTTTCATCATACATATATAGGGTTGATGATGTCTTTATTACATAAATCCCGACAAGTGCACATACATTTAGACAAAAAGTATCAACACATATATAACTTACATACTTAACATATAATTTGTTTGAATGGTGAAACCTTTTATATTACTTTCATAAAAAATTAAGTTTTATCAAAAAATATTATTAGCCAGTTAAAAAAAAAAATGTTTTACTTCAAGTATAAAAAATATATTTATTTTATACATTGGTACAACACCTGTTTATATGATTTTGTAAATTTATTAATAACTGATAATTAAAAAATATTTTAACTAATTATTCATTTTGAGCAAAACATTTCATTTAAAAATAAACCTTCACTTAATTCATTAAAAACTTGTGCTTTCAAAAATTAATGTCATTAAAAATTACGGTTTTCTTTATTTTCAAAACTTTTGATTCTATAAAACTTGTTAAACACTTTCGTTACTTTATTTCACTTAAATTACTATCATTACAGTTATCTATTTCTTAATTTCACGATATTTGAAAAATATTTTCAAAATAGTTGACAAAAAAAATTACTTAATTAAAAAAAAATACTTAATTAAAAAAAATATTGAAAATTGCTTCAAGATCTTAATTAGCAGCAATAAGTCTGGATCTCACGTGCTAAATATTTGCATCATACTCGTAGTAGTGTGGTACTGTCATCCCCCACCCCTCGGGCGAAATGGAAGCAACCAATCAGAGCGCCGATCGTAGCGCCCCCTAGGACGATGATATCATAGCCCGTGTTCATCGGTAGACTTAATATTTAAAAAAAATTAATTTGTTAAAAGTAAAATTCAACATTTCATTTTTTTAAACTTGAATTGCATATTTTTGTTTGTGATTGCATCATCTCTCGTGCAGAACTCGCTCATGCGTCGTAAGTCGTAAGTCGTCTGATTGTTCTAGAACATGACGTCATCGAACCACTTTAGGATGGTCGGTATTGCCATCCCTTCAGGTGAAATGGAAGCAACCAATCAGAGAGCAGCATTCGCCTCGACAAATCACAGCACCGATCGCAGCGCCCCCTAGGAGGATGATGTCATAACCTGTGTTTATCGGTAAACCCCGTTCAGTTGCCCAGAGAATTCCGTGATAGAAGGTGGTCTCTGCGACGCTCTCCGTAAGTATACCTTTTCCTACGATCTCACCACTTTCATCTTCATTAACCTTCTCATTAACATTCTCATTACAGCTATTTCAGTGAAATGTGATGACAATACGATAAGTGTTAGAATTAATTACTTTTGCTAACACTCAGCTCCATAGTCGCTCCATAATTCAGAAAATGTATGACAGTATACTAGTTGTCATTGAGCGAATTCCAGTGTTTCATGAGATAGCCAAACATTTTACACAAAGGAAAGTTAGTCTGTTTATAGTCTATTTCCGCTAAAAAATCTGCATTTTTATTAAAGCAAGGTTAGGTTTCGGGAAAGAAACTCTGCCCGCTTTTAAGATAAAACCGTCTACGACCTTGATTTCATAAATAGATATAGTTTGTCTTAATATGTATTATCACACTTAAATGTCTGCCTTCTATGAAGAGGTAATATCATTTTGATGAGTTCGAACATTTTTATCGCTTAAAATACTCTTTATATTCACAAAAATGATATTTTATTAGATGAATTTTGATATCGAAATTGAAAGCCCAATTTTGGAGCAAAAAATCTTCTAAAAAAACCCTTCATTACTATTAAAGCAAGGTTCGGTTTGGGGAAAGAAACTCTGCGCGTTTTTAGAATAAAACGGTCTACGACTTTGAATTCATAAACAGATTAAGTTTGTCTTAACATGTATTATCACACTTAAATGTCTGTAAGAGGTAATACCATATTGGTTAAAAAGGATCAGTGTCCATAAGCCGTGTTTTTGGCCCATGAAATAAGACTAAAATTCGATTTTGTTATACTGACTTAATTATTTCACTTTTTTATATTAGAAAGTTTATCCTGTACGATTTCAACAATAGCTGTTGCGTTTTGTTTGGATTTATATAACTTATACAAGCTCAAAGTTTGTATTATTCGTAGTTTTTGATGAAAAATACGCAATTTCTCCTAATTTCACTTCATTTTTAAATATATTTTTTAATATTTTACTATGAGCGTAGCTTTGCAACACTTTTATTTTTACATATATTGTACAGTCGTGGAAAAAAGAAACTGAATACCCCCTACTAACTCTGCAACAAATTATTGTAGAAGAAAGTTACTTGTACAAAACGATTGGAAATAAAGTCTACTTTTAAATTATTTATATAAAATTTTCTTAGGGTGCCCATCTATGTATTAAAACAACCCAAACTTTGTTTTTTTCAATAGCAAGACCCACATGTGACAAGTTATTTTACATCTGCAGTTCAAAATATACCTAGGTACTAAATTTCATGACATTCCTACGATTAGTTTCAGAGAAATTAATTATTTTAAAATGAGCATATTTCAGGGGCTGTATCCAAATTGAAGTTCGGTATTCGATTGTTCAAATGCTGCAAAAGGACTGAGTCACTTCTTTTAATATATTACGTTTTGCCAATATGACCATTTTACTCACTTAATAAGTTTTGGGTATTGTTATACGCGGTAAAATAATGTTTACAGATTTTTTAAAATATCCGATTTTAAAAAATATAAGATTATCTGTAATTAAAATTGTTTGAAAATATGTAAATTTGATTGGAATATTACAGGTGTTTTTATAATGTTTTTTTCTCAGATTTTGAATATACAGTCCCTGGCCAAATTATTAGACGCAGTTGTTTTTATTATAATTTATTAAATAACTGGAAAGATACATGAGCAATTATCCTGAAACTTCAGGAGTGTAAACAACATGATAAACGTCATATATTTCCGCGAAGATTTTTTCCCGAAACCCCATAAGGGGCCGTCAACAAATTGAAGAAAAACAAATATATTTTGTATAACCCTGTAAAAACTAATATTGCAAAAAGCATTCAAACTGTAGATTATGATTAAGTGGCTTATTGTAATAATTTGGGTTCATTTTTATGAAGATAGCATGTATAATCGAAGAGAAATTCAGGTTTTTATAAAAACAGTCCCAAATTTTACCAAGTTTTTTGCTTATAATTTGCAGAGTTTTTAATATAAAAACAAGTTATTTTCAGAAAATATGACAAACAAAATTATACATAATACCCTGCAATCAGAATTAAAAAATAATAAAAATTGTATGAAAAATGAGCAGGTTTACTAAATGTTGTCTCATACACTTGAAATCACTATCAAATATAGAATGAGAGACACTTCATTCTTATTATGTCAACTTTCATAAGCTAGTATATTTGAATACAACCCCTCATGTTTTTGCTTCCTTTTGGGAACAGCGAAATTCGAGCTTATTCTATCGACGATTACTATCAGAATTTTCAAGCTATGTTTTTGAGACTTTCATAAAAGTTGGTCTATACATTTAGCTAATATATTATGCACAGTATATTTTGATTGAATTCGCGCATGTGCAGTGAGACAACATTTAGTAAACCTGCTCATTTTTCATACAATTTTTATTATTTTTTAATTCTGATTGCAGGGTATTATGTATAATTTTGTTTGTCATATTTTCTGAAAATAACTTGTTTTTATATTAAAAACTCTGCAAATTATAAGCAAAAAACTTGGTAAAATTTGGGACTGTTTTTATAAAAACCTGAATTTCTCTTCGAGTATACATGCTATCTTCATAAAAATGAACTCAAATTATTACAGTAAGCTACTTAATCATAATCTACAGTTTGAATGCTTTTACAATATTAGTTTTTACAGGGTTATCGAAAAGATATTCCTTTTACTTCAATTTGTTGACGGCCCCTTATGGGGTTTCGTGCAAAAATCTTCGAGGAAGTGTATGACGTTTATCATGTTGTTTACACCCCTGAAGTTCCAGGATAATTCCTTATGTATATTTCCAGATATTTAATAAATTATAATAAAAACAACTGCGTCTAATAATATGGCCAGGGACTGTATTTAAGTTGTTCATTTTAACACTTTCCAACCTCGTTGAAAAGTGTTTATGACTTCGGTTTGTCTGGCCGTCTGCCGTCTGGCTGTCTGCCGTCTCGCAGTGCTTTAACTCTCGTAAATATTCTCGGATTGCCATGCAATTTTTATATGTTATTGTCGTTATCTATAGCATGTTCCCTTTTTCAACTGAAGTGTGTAGCACTTATAGTTTTTTTACAGGGACACTCAAAAGAATTCCGTTATATTACGGTCTATGAGAAAAATCATTTGCGGTTTATTTTAATGATGTTACACAATTTAAAACACATTGTAATTGATATATAGCACGAAGGTGCATTACAAGAAGCTTAATATGGAATATGGTGTGCATAGCACTTATAGTTACTTTACAGAGACAGTCAAAAGAATTCCGTTACATTACGTCTATGAAGAAAAATCGTTTGCGGTTTAATTAAATAATGTTTCATTATTTTAAACGCATTGAAATTTATATATATCACTAAGTTGCATTACAAGAGGTTTACTACAGAATTGTGTGTATGTATAGCAGTCATCGTTCATTTACAGGGACACACAAAAGAAATCTCTACTGTCTGTTAACAATAATTCATGGAAGTGCGTTTTAAGTTGCTGAACGCGAATTTAAATTTAACTCACTTTTTGTCTATTGCTTGGTATGTATAAATTCTGTATATCATGTACAGGGCAGCACAAAAATTCACGAACACATTTCCGTTTATTGACAGAAACTCCACAAGGAGAATTTTAAACTGTGCTATGCGTTTCCTAATTAAACTAAAATTTAGCATCGTATGTAGTATATATACAAATCCATAGGTCATATACAGGGCTGAATAAAAGTATTCGGATATTTTTCCGAATATTGTATATGTTGGAAATATATGTTGGAAATTCCTGAAATTACGTTTTTAATGTTATGCGTTTTCCAAATTGTTTACTTAGATGTTATCTTTCAGCTTATTAAACGGTAATGATTTGTAAAATTATTTTGGAAGCGCTGGAAAGTGTTACATAATCTATGCTTGACGCATGATTTTTCGTTCTTGTTAAATTTATTGGCAGAAATGTGAATAATGTTGGCAAACACAAAATTTTGAATAAAAAATAGTATGAAGCAGCGTAAGGAAACAATATAGATAAAACGCAGACAAATTGTTTTTTTGTCTGAGAAATCGATTGCTAATGGCTTATTAAGACATTTTTTCCGACATTTCTTTTTTTGAGTTGAAGGGGGAGGGCTTGTCTTGTTTTGAAGTATGTTTGCATGATTTATATTCTGATTTATTTGAAGAAATAAAACTAAATCTATGTTAAAAAGACTTTACATATTAAAAAGAAGAATAACTTTACATTCGTTATTCTTCTTTGAAATATGATTGATAATTCTATGATTAAACCTATTCTGCTAGTTCATTTGAACTTTTACAATTAACTCATTAATACCGATTGGCAAGGAAACTTGTCATTCGCAATTTTTATGTTTTTAATATTTTAGATATTTTTGCACACTGCTAGCGATTGGCAAGGAAACTTGCCTATCTGAAAATCATAAAAAGAACTTGTAATTTCTTTAAATTAGCCTGTGTAATCGAATACATCTAAATACGACAGTTATAGAAGAAAAAGTTTAATTATTTAAAGCTCGTTATTAACGGGTTCAAAACTGAATACCGATATTTATTTGTAAAGATTACAATTTTTGATTCATATACAAAAGTTAATAACAGATTAAATTAGCATTTTTAAAAAACAGTCTAATACTTTCGTGGGAATATTTTATCTAAAAACTATTTAGTGCAATATTGCGAACAATTTAACAAGATTTGAGTAAACTTAACTATAACTATGTCAGTGATTATATTGTAGATATAAATAAAGATTTAAATGATGTAAATTATTTTTGTCCAAAGTTTTGAAGATATCATATGTAAGAAATATATATTTTTTTCGTCGTAAATGCATCACTTGATTTTATTTAAAAAGAACAAAAATACATTTCACGGGTCTGATAATTTCTTAGGCTGACCACTACTACATGGCCGGTTTACTGAATTTATATTATTTTTATTAAACCTAAAAAAAAATATCAGTAATGCAAATTAAATTTAAATTTAAATAAATTATATGTAAATCTAAAGGATTTTTTTGGCAATAAACTGCCAATATAAACTTACCTGTTAATCCATGTTGAAACAGTTTGAAAAGACACTTGAAAATACCTCGCTATATAACGAAAAGTTCTTCCAGCTTGCCACATATCAATCATTTGGCCTTTCGTTGCCTCAGTTAATTGTGGGGCCATTTTATTTCAGCAAATACACTACGCATATGCATTTATAAGAAACTTAACTTCAAACATAAATACCTCAGAAAAAATAAAATAGCTTTATTAGACTGGAGAAGAAGCTATAAATTCATTTAAAGGTAACAAAAACGATTTTTTTTAGTTCACTGTTCATGTTTTTCAAAAATGATCTTTATTAATTTAAAAATAAAAACGAAACTAATTTGCATAAATGACGTAAAAATACATTTTATGCAAATACATTCTACGAAATTTTAATGTAAAATTTAAAAGCAGACATTTAAAAAGTGAAAAAAAATTCTACTCAAGTCTGGGATTCTGGTGTCTCACTATCTTGAATCTTACTCCAATCAGAGGTCATTCATATTTTTTTCGAATATTAATTTCATAATTCATAATTCATATTATAAAATTATAAACATTAGGCATTCAACGTAATTATGTTTGGGTTTTTGACCAAACAAAACATTAGCACATTAGGTTTATAATTTCAGGAGATATTAATAAAAATATGAAAATGTAATTTAACATTAGAAGCTCTAAAATTTGAATTTTTATAATTCAAAAACTTTTCATCCAAATGACTTGAAATTTGGTATTTAGGCATAGTTTGAACCGAAGATTTAAAATATTGTGTCAAAATTGGGTGTTGCCATTGAAAAAAATAAAGTTTGGGCTGGTTTTGGTATGTAGAGCAAATTTTATATACATAAACTTACATAAACATTTATATATACATAAACATTTTATATACTTAAGCAAATTTTATATACATAAACTTACATAAACATTTATATATACATAAACATTTTATATACTAAAGCAAATTTTATATACATAATTTAGAAGTAGATTTTATTTCCAATCGTTTGGTATCAGTAACTTCCTTCTACTATAATTTGTTACAGAGTTAATGGGGGTGCTCAATTTCTTTTTCCCACGACTGTACATTTTGATGCATTTTACTATATATGTAAAGAAGAAAGTGTTGCACGATTGCGCTCATATAAATAATTGAGGTAAAAATAGGAGATATTGCGTATTTTTCACGAAAAACTACAAATAACACGAACTTTGAGCTTGTGTAAGTCATATAAATCCGAACAAAATTCAAAAACTATTGTTGAAATCATATAGTATAAACCTTGTAATATTAAAATGTGAAATAATTAAGTCAGTATAACAAAATCGAGTTATAGTCTTATTTCATGTTCCAAAAACACGGTTTATGGACCCTGATCCTTTCGAACATTTATGTCACTTAAATTACCCTTTATACAAAAAAAAATCATAAGATGAATTCCAATATCGAAATTCAAAGCACAATTTTGGAGTTAAAAAGCCGCTAAAAAATCTTCATTACTATTAAAGCAAAGTCCGGTTTGGGGAAAGAAACTTTGTGCATTTTTAGGAAAAAACGGTCTACGACCTTGATTTCATAAACAGATTTAGTTTGTCTTAACGTGTATTATTACACTTAAATGTCTGTAAGAGGTAAAAGCATTTTGATTGGTCCTAAATTTCGAACATTTTTATTATTTTACCCTTTATATACACAAAAATCATATTTTATTAGATGAATTTCAATATCAAAATTGAAATCATAATTTTGGAGCTAAAAATCTGCCCTTGACCCTCAGTGTGACTAGTATATTACTAAATTATATTAAAATATTTAAGAAAATAATAACGAACTTCGATATTTAGAATTATGTAAAATCTTTATAATTACCTTACATTATTTTTTAATTAAATATTTACGATTTTTTTGCCAGAAATGTATATGAATAAGAACATTTATTATTTTACTACACGGAAGAGACATGCAATTTAATGCAATATTTTACGCATCAATTCCTTTAAAGCCTTCATGTTGTTAAGATGTTCTTCTTTTACAGCTTTTCTGATACACTGAATATTTTATAAACTATATTTAGTTTTTATTTTTAAGCGTCATGATTATCGTATGAACTATTATTTCTTCTATAAATGATGAGAATTTGTTTCCTGATATTTTTTAAACATTAATTTATTATCAGTAATCATAAACACACAGATACATTATATTTTGATTATTTTCTTGCCATTTTTATATTAATGAAATGTATTTAATGAAAACAATTATTATTTTTTCTTTTAACATTTTTGCAATAACTAACAGAAACAATAATCTACTAACCCAGAAAAGAGAATTAATAATTTAAATTTTAACGTGATCGTCATTTAAAATTGGAATATAAAGCGAAATAGTATGTCTTATACGTACATTATTCAATTTAAATCTAGAAACTAATTTTCAAAATAACAAACGAGCTTCCATATATTTCCGTTTGAGAATTAAGATAGAGTATCTATAACTTCAAAGAATTCTATTACGGTAGATTGTTTCTAATGTTATATTTAAAAATCAGTTTATTATTACTACTCTTTTTAACACTTTGCAACATAGTTGTAAAGTGTTTATGAATTCGGTTTGTCTGTCTGCCCGTGATCTAACTCTGGTAATTGTACTCGGATTGTCATGAAATTTTTATACATTATTGAATTTTACTAAAGAATGTTATGTATTGAAAATGAAGTTTGTAGCATTAATATGTCATTTACAGGGGCATACAAAAGAATTCCATTATATTGTGGTCTGTGGATTAAAATCGTTTACGGCGCATTTTATTGATGTTACAATATTTCAAACATAATGAAATTAATATGCATTACCAGGGCTTTACAAATTTGATAAAATCTGGTAGCCAGAAAAAAGTTCTAGTCGCCAATAAAAATATATATTTATTTATTTACCCCCCACCCTCCTCCCGCCTTTAATTTAAAAAAAAGAATTAATTGAGAAACAATAATAAGCATAGTTTATAATTACTAGTTAGACACTTTAGAGTAGTACTTAAATTATAAAGATAATATCTAAGTTTTCTAACGAAACTTATCAGAACTACATATTTCTGAAAAAAAAGAGAAAAAAAAGAAAAGAAAATAGAAAAGAATTACTGTGTAAAAGCTGAACTAATGGCGGAAATGCTGATTGCTGAATGCTTCAAATGTCCGGATAGTTCAGTACTAAAAAATCTGTATATGATGAGGGGAGCATCGATAAAATATTAAAAAAGAATTTTTTTTTTTTTTTTTTTTTTTTTTTTTTTGTGTGTGTGTATTTTCCTGTCGAAGTCAGTCAAATTACTCTGATTTTATTACTTTAAAATTTGCCGTTGATGAACTCATTTTTGCGAAATTAAAAATAAAAGTTGAAATTATTTATTGTTTGAATGTAGTTTCTGAGTTTATCTCAAAATATTGGAGAAAAATTGTTGTTTGTGATCATTTCTTAGGTAAATTTTTATAAAAAATAAGAAAATAAACAAAACAAAAATCCGCAAACAGAATAAATAACTTGGTCTCTAGTGACGACTTGGCCTGTGCGTTACTGGAGTGAACTACAGCAGGCTTTTACCGGAGTATACAATTAGTAGCTTTTCTAGTTCAATTACAGAGACATACAAATTAAGTCCTTTACATTCTGAACTATGGGGGAAAATATTTTGCGGTGTATTTTGAACATGTTATGATACTTAAACAAAATGAAATTTAAAAGGATCACTAAGGTTCAATACAACTTATTTTCTGTAGATTACGGATTTGTCGTTCATATACAGAGACGCACAAGATAATTCCGTTAAAAGACTAATTATGATCGGTAATTTCCACAAGTGGTCTTTCCGGTGTGATATGAAATTTTATGTAATTTTTAATGTATTACGTGTTGTCTACAAATTGCGTGGATCCTATACAAGGCACAAGAAATACTTCGAATATGAACAGCAATTGCTGAAAATGGATTTTTACTCAGTTATGTATTTTTTTATTTGGTTATTTAGATATATCATTTCATCCTATGATCGTTTTTCTTAATAAAATTTGTTTGTGTTGGAAAGTGTTTCATAATCTATGCCGGATGCATGAATTTTTATAAGTTAAAACGATAAATACTACAATAATATATGCTACCAACCGTCTGTTTTTTTTTTTAAAGTCAAATATCGTACTTTGAACCAGAATGTTCATTTAATGAATAAAATCAAACAATCATCGCATAAAACAAAGTAATATTTTATTAAATAAATTATCTGCTTACTGATATGTTTATTTCCCTTTTAAAACTCGGAAGTTTGGCAACTATGATGATATAACATAGGCGTATCAAACAATTACTTTCAGAAACGTTCAAAACAAACACATTATTTAATTGCAGTGCAAAGCATCCGAAACAGTGTCCGGTGAATATATTTTTTACTACTGCTGCACTATTAAAAGGACACATGTTTCTTAATCCAAGAAAATATAATATAACCACGAACGAAAATATACAGTAATATCTTCTGAGTTACTAACGATTACAAAAAGAGTTCTTTATCTTTGGAAACCATAGAAAGTAATATATTTTGGAGATTTAAAGAAGCATTTAAAAAAACAAAGTTTGTTTTGTTGCCTCAGATATTCGGAAACGTTTCGTAGTGGTTTTTGTAGTATATTAATCAGTTTTATTGATGTTTTTCGGATGCTATCAATTCTCAAGTAAATAATTTCATTTTTTTATTTATTATTTTTAGCTCAATCATACTCATTAGTAAGATATCATACGATCTATATTTTTCCAACATAATGATAAAATGCTCAGCCCAGAAGTCGAACCCAAACAGGTCTTGGGTTCACTCAGTTGTAAAAATTCAGTTCCTGCGATAAACATTTTCATGTTCAACAAACATGTTTCACAGACAAACATGATAAATTATGATAATTAATAATGATAATTAATATTATTTTGTTATTCTTGCAGGTATAAATTGAATTACTCAGCTGAAAAGGTTTAATTCAGAATTAATAGCACCCTAAAACCCGATACTTCGCTACGAAAAAACTGATTAATACACTACAAAAACTGATCGGAATCGTTTCCGAAAACCAGTGGCAGCAAAAGAAACTTTGTTTTGATAAATGAGTCTTCAAATCTTGGAAATATAATACTTTACGAGGTTTCAAATGATGAAGAACGCATTTCGGAATCATGGGTATCTCGATAAAGGTTATTGTATATGTCCGTTCGTGGTTATAATATAACAATTGTCTATATTTACCATGTGTAACTGAAATGAAACATTCGGTTATTTTCGAAGTTTCGGCCGAAATAGGATACTTATTTTCGGAAAGAAATATAGAGGTGCCATTGGCGAGTGTTTTTTTATTATTTTTCCTAACGCTATTTCTTAACTAAAAAAATCTACCTCGAAGATTTGTAAAAATGTAAAAACGAAATAGTAGTGGACATAAGTAATAAAAATTATTTTAACAGTGTCCTCCCTGAAATTCCATATTACTTTTACAATAAAAAATATCACTTACTATCCAATTTCAAATGAAATGCGTATTTAACAAATTGAGGTCATTTGAAGACCAGTGGTTCTCATTGAATCGTTTGGCATATAATTGATATAAAAATTTGTGGCTTCAATACTGCACTGCTTTTCTAAATGGTGGTTATGTTTATCTGCGCGATGGGAGGCGGATTGCCTTCAGTGGAGATTTTTCTAAGGGAACCTAACCTGCATTTATGCAAACTAAGCTAAGTTTTAAGTAAACAATGGAAAACTCCAAACGGTTAAGCCTACGAGCATGAGCTACCGTCACTTCCCGTCTACCAACTTTGAGAGCAGAAACTCTCAGTCGCTGGTAGTGTCTGTATAAATTGATGTAGTTTAATTTCTACATCATATATGGCGACTTCATGTATTCCAAAGTGAAATGCTCACTTACGATGTTTTTAATTCCTATAATCTAAACTTTCAAGCTTCTTCTTTCCAAATAGAAATATTTTTTATTGTACCATATTCAAATATTATATTACATATAAAGAAAAAGTCTTAAATTACGTGCATTAAAAATAGCACCATAAAATATATTAAAATAAAAACTCTTCAAAATATATAATAAAACACTTTAATTGCTTAAATGACGTCAAATATCAATAAAAATCATTAAAATATTCATTCACTAAATCATCAACAGAACACATAAGAAACATAAATACAATGTACACAAAAATTGGAATGTAAGATCAGTCCCTATAATGAAGTGAAGTTACAATGCCCTCTATAATTTTAACACCGCTCGTTGCTCCATCTGTAGTTCACTTCCCAATGTTGTGCAACCGTTCAACCCAAATATTTTGAATATGAAATGACAACGTAACATTACACACTTTTAAACCTCTTATAAAAATTTCAATCGATTCTCTTACAAATATTTTAAATAGAAATCAGATCTATAAATCAATTTACCTTCTTTTAATAGGATGTTGATATTCTCTTTCTTATTAAGCCTTATAAGTCTTGAGAGACTTGTCTTTTTAGAGAAAATCAAATTTTCGTCATAAAAATTATATTTTTAATAAAATAACTATTAAAAAAGGGAAAATTTGGATACTTATTTTATATATAAATTCACAATAATTTGTATCTTTGGACTGTCATTTTCAGTGAAAGCAAATTTGATTTGTTTTGCATATAAATAGGATATGCAATACAATTAAAATTTGCTTTTAAACCAAATAAAATGTGTGGAAATTATGTGTTTTTCTAAGTTGGCATTTTCAAATGTTAAAAAAATAAAAACGTCAAATCAGTTTGCAAAATTCACATTAACTTTGGCAAAAACAGATTAATGGCTGAATAATTTTACCTCGGGAAAATTATACATCTCTAATTATAAAAAATATATAAAAATAAATCAAAACAGGTGTTTGATCATTTTACAATTTTTATCCAATAATATCACATATTGGGTGAATTGCCTATTTTTCATTGCAAACCAACAATTAAATTAAAAGTCGGTTGAAAATAAAATATAGTTTTAACAAAAGAAAATGTTTCAAAAAATTCAATAAACGTTAAATTCATAAACACATCAAAGTAAAAAAAAAAAAAAAAAAAAAAAAAAAAAAAAAAAAAAAAAAATCTAAATCTAAACACATTTCTTCTTCAGTAAAGTATTCAACAATTTTACGCTTTTGCTTTTTATTATAGATATTTTAAAATAAGAATTTTTTTCTATAATGACATTTTCACAGACAGATTAGTATCTCATAATCATATAAAAAATATATAATTCTGCAACTGTTTTTTGGGAAAAGTATAATAGGAAAAATGTTGAGAAATTTGTGTGTGAATCCATAAGCAATAAAATGTTTCTGCTTTCATTGCACTATTCTTTTATTGATTATGTAATCAAATAATATTCAGATTCTTTAGTATAAGAAAACTTTATTTATAATGTGTAGGTTTAAAGAATTAGTAAATAAGTTTGTTAATCGTGAAATGAAATAAATTTAGTTTAAAATCATAAAAAGTACAGAAATCTTGAAACACTGAAAATATTTATTGGATTTCTAAAGTTACAAATATGATAACTACACATTATATGAAAGTAATTTATATAATAAATCAATAACATTACATAAGTAATAATGTTCGACTAAACGTTTTATTTGAAAATAAAAGAAAATAGATAATCGCACTATAATCCTTACCTTTAGCCATAAAATGTAAATCCATTTTGATAACGTGAAAATAAAACTGCACATTTTCTTGACCTAATATAATTTATTTAAAACTGTAGACGAATACTGAGAATTAAACAAAACATTAAAAAATATTTTATAATAATATCATTCCATAACTCATTTTGATAATAATATATTTAAATATAAATATAATTTAATTCACATTTCATTAACTTATGTTTCCCAAGTATGTTGATAATTTTCAGTAGCAACTACACACTATTTGAGAAACAAATGTCGTAATTATAACAAATGACATTATTATTGTAGCTGTATACACAGCACATATGAAACTAATGGAACCACAATATACCATATAATAACAAAATTTTTCACCATAAAAAAACAGAACTGACACCGTCAAATAAATAAATTTTTGAAAGAACATTTAAAATTTTATGGGCCAATGCATGGAAACACGTACTACATCTCCTGACAAAGGAAAAAAGACGAAAACAGCAAATATCATATCCAACGCAATCACTGACTCATTCTATGGTTACGGTGAGCTTATTAAAACTTTTTTATCACCCGAAAATAGAGTATTGTATTAAAAGAAATGAGAAACATTTTATTTTCTTTATTTAGTATTTTTGATAACTTTCATTTATCAATTATCTGAATATATTTATTACAGTTTTTATACTTTCATATAGAGAAAAAACATACTTCAAATAAAGATTTTGTCGTAACGCAAATATATCGAATTTGATTAAGTATAAGCGCCAGAAGGAGTGGGATGAAGGACCATTGCCCCTCCCTGTATTTTGAAATTTAATTAATTATATTTTCTTTGTCTGATTATTAAAAAAAATATTTTTTTTTCGTCGAAATGTATATATATATAATAATTAAACACTAGAAGAAAAAATGACTAAGGCTTTTTCGTCAGATAAGCCCTTCTCAATTCCTGGTAGAAGTTAGTTTTTAATTATTCAGTTTTCAGTTGACGTTCGTGTATTTCGAATTTATTTTAAACATGGAAGTGGGGATCAGGAGGGCAAAGCCCCTGACAAAAAATGTTCCATTTCTTTATTTTCAAAAATATTGTTAGAAATTTATTTTTGGTTATTTAATATTTCTTAATTGTTAAATTTTTATTATTTTTATTTGTATATATTTAAAAACTGGCTTGCTCGAGAAGTTCTGGCAAAAAATTCCTAGTTTAACTTTTTTCATGTTTTTATTCTGTATTTTAGAAAAGTGGACTAGGCTGTGGACCCCAGGCACATCTGTTCCAAAATCTCCCCGCCCCCTACATTTCTTTTTGCCAACATTCACATCTCTTAGTATTTAGGGAAGCGCCCTTCCTTACACCCGCCTGCGTACGGCCATGCCTGCAAGACATTTTTTGATGAAATTTAGTTTTTCTGAAAAGCAATTCTTTAATTACTTATTGCACCGAAAATAACTTAGTTCCAAACTTCTTTTATAATTTTGACAGACGTCGTATGGTCTAATCCAGTCATCACTACTTTTATAAAGTAATACCAAATTTAGTGGATGGAAAAATATTTTAAACATCTTTCATCCATTCGAAAACATTTTCTGATGGTTCTGGCATATATAATGCGATACAATTATATCACATTCTAACACTCAAACATCTGAATTTCTAAATGTGTTAATTTCAAACACATCCTCATTATTCAGACATTTTTTTGAGTTCATCCGTACCTTGATCATAGTAAGACACTTATGTGTCTTAAATTCAGACATCTGTAATGCCTGAAATTTCATATTCAGACACTTAAGTGTCTGAATTACTTTTTAAGTCATATGTGTGTCTAAATTTAAGACTTGTCTATTTGCAGTGCATGCTATATTTTCCTAAATCTTCTTACTATACAAAGACATACTTCCCTTTTTCTACAACGTAGAACAATTTATAGTGTTAATATATATATATTTCAATTTATTGGTAAAATCATAGCAAATATTTATGGTATATATGACATTAAAGCATTAAAGAGAAAAATTAGAAACTAAAGCTTGGCAAGAAGATAAATTGCAGTGATAATTTTAGAAGCAATAGGAAAATTATTATTATGAACTTCTGTAAATTATACAAAACGTGTCCTGATTCTGCTTTCGTAGCGTTAGAACATCATTTTGCATCCAAAGAAATATTTCTCCTTTAATAATAAATTAAATTTAAACAAATATTTCTCCTGTAATAATCAACAGGGATCCCGTTATCAAGGCGTCCCAAATTACTCAATTGTTTTCTCATAACAAGACTAGATTTCATACGAATGCCTTATTTAATGTCAGAACATACTGGGCACTCTCCCAATGGTCCCAAATTTTTAAGGACCTAAAAATTTCCTGGTCTTCAATAATAATTTTATTGAAAAAACTCCTTAATGTCATAAAAGTTAGAAACTGATGGATTCATTACAAGAATTACACAAATTTTGTCAGTGATGATGTTTTATGGTTAAATTACCAGACACAGATAACACAGGGCAATATCGCTAGTGCTGCAAAAAAGTATGTGTTTTAATGTTTTATGTTTGCAAAAAGTTTATGAAAAATGTATAAAATCCTTTTATTGTTTCTGATCTTTTTTCAGGTGTTTATTTTCAACAATATCCACCAAAGGTATTAAAAATATTTTTTTTCTCATCAGTTAATTTAATGGTTTTAATTCGGAAAAATTTATTATTTTCGTTTTTCAAGTATGAGATTTTTAATCCATAATATATATATTTGTTTGTAATAAATATTTCACTTATCCTTTTATTATTAATAACACACATCACATTAAAAAGATTTTCGATACAAAAAATTAACAAGATTTGAAAAACTGAATCACATAATCTACTTTTGTCTGTCAATTAGCTCTTGCATGTTCTTCTAAAACCTTATACAAAAAGATTTAAAAAAATAAGCAAAGAAGGCTACTCTTCAAAAAAGGAATTTAAAAAAAAATGTGGTAGAAAATATGCTCTCTTAATGGTACGATATCATTCAGTAATTTAAAAAAATGAAAACAAAATAAGAAGACTATTAAACCATAAAAAACGTTTATAATGTTTATTTCAATACCTATGAAACGAAAAGAATGGAGAAAAATAAGTAAAAATTGCAAAACTTAACGAATTAATAAAAAAGTGTACAACCAGAAAATTTAAATATCATTAAAAGACTGCTATGAACTTGACTTAAGATGTTAATTAATGTTTTATTTATTAGGAATGATCTAAAAGGTATTTACAATTAATGTAATTATAAGCGAGGAAAATATTTAGTGCATTTTACATTACTGGGTGTAATTTTTATATAGTATTATAATTATTGGCTCATTTATATATTTCCGATTTTCTTGTGATTTAATTGTTATTATTAGCCAAAAGTTTTATTTTCTATCTATGTATGTATATATATATATATATATATGTATATATATATACACTATATTTCCAATGATGACCGGTCATTTGCGATTTTAGACGTTTTGTTAAATATCTGGAAAGATACATGAGGAATTATCCTGAAACTTCAGGAGTGTAAACAACAGGATAGACGTCATATATTTCCGCGAAGATTTTTTCCCGAACCCCATAAGGGGCCGTCAACAAGTTGAAGAAAAACGAATATCTTTTGGATAACCCTGTAAAACCTAATATTGCAAAAACATTCAAACTGTAGATTATGATTAAGTGGCTTATTGTAATAATTTGGGTTCATTTTTATGAAGATAGCATGTATACTCGAAGAGAAATTCATGTTTTTATAAAAACAGTCCAAATTTTACCAAGTTTTTTGCTTATAATTTGCAGAGTTTTTAACATAAAAACAAGTTTATTTCTGAAAATATGACAAACAAAATTATGCACATTACCCTGAAATCAGTTTTAAAAAATAATAAAAATTGTATGAAAAATGAACAGGTTCGCTAAATATTGTTTCACTGTGCATGCGCGAATTCAATCAAAGTATACTGTGCATAATATGTTAGCTAAATGTATAGACCAACTTTCATGAAAGTCTCACAAAAATAGCTTGAAAATTCTGATAGTAATCGTTGATAGAATAAGCTCGAAATTCGCTGTTCCCAAAAAGGAAGCAAAAAGATGAGGGGTTGTATCCAAATATACTAGCATATGAAAGTTTACATAATAAGAATGAAGTGTCTCTCATTCTATATTTGATACAACCCCTCATCTTTTTGCTTCCTTTTGGGAACAGCGAATTTCGCGCTTATTCTATCGACGATTACTATCAGAATTTTCAAGCTATGTTTTTGAGACTTTCATAAAAGTTGGTCTATACATTTAGCTAATATATTATGCACAGTATATTTTGATTGAATTCGCGCATGTGCAGTGAGACAACATTTAGTAAACCTGCTCATTTTTCATACAATTTTTATTATTTTTTAATTCTGATTGCAGGGTATTATGTATAATTTTGTTTGTCATATTTTCTGAAAATAACTTGTTTTTATATTAAAAACTCTGCAAATTATAAGCAAAAAACTTGGTAAAATTTGGGACTGTTTTTATAAAAACCTGAATTTCTCTTCGAGTATACATGCTATCTTCATAAAAATGAACCCAAATTATTACAATAAGCGACTTAATCATAATCTACAGTTTGAATGCTTTTGCAATATTAGTTTTTACAGGGTTATCGAAAAGATATTCCTTTTACTTCAATTTGTTGACGGCCCCTTATGGGGTTTCGGGAAAAAATCTTCGCGGAAATATATGACGTCTATCATGTTGTTTACACTCCTGAAGTTTCAGGATAATTCCCCATGTATCTTTCCAGATATTTAACAAAAGTCTAAAATCGCATGTGACCGGTCATCATTGGAAATATAGTGTATATATGTATGTATGTGGGATTATGATGAATAATATTTTCAACACAACAACAGATTCTTCAAATATAATATAAACAAAAAGGGTTAATAAAATAACAACATATACAGTTGAAGATTCAAATACAAATATATAAGTGGATTAATATTTATGAATGATACCAACTTCCGTATTTCAATATAAACATAATTTGCAAGCTTCCCTGAGCACTGCATCAAAATTCAACCAACAACTATGGCTAAAAGCTATAAAATTCTTGCTCATACTTGCCTGGTTTCTTTCTGGCATTGCGTGTCATCTTCGTACTCGCCTTTATCGCGAAACGTGAATATTATTATTTCATTAAGTTCATATGATTGATGTTTTTGCTTCTCATTATTTGTTGCTGTTACTTTTCATTATTCCCACATTTTCGGTCTTCCTGACATTACTGGCGATCTTGTCGGTTATTACTTCTTATAAAAATAAATATAGTCACAAATTCAAACAAACAAACAGATAAACATAAAAGAAAATGTCTCACGTTATGCAGAAGTGTTACTTTACGGTTTCATATATTCTGTTGCAGTTGATGTCTTGTTGGGATCATCATGGTCTCCAATTTTCTCTACATCATAACTGTCGCATGACTTTACTTTAGTGATCTTATACGGTCCATGGAATGTTTCCTTTATTTTATGGCTTGTGCCATACTGCGTTCTTTGGAATGCCATGAGATGATTAAATTTATTAAGATCTGACATTATTTAATTTGTTGAAACTTCAACATAACAAAATATTATAGTATCTTAGATCTGGATTACGGAACTCTGATCCATATACTTCAGACAAACAGCTCAATTTTTTTCCGACTACCCATTTGAGTGTTTTGAGTCGCCCTCAATCACGATCAGGAGTGGCTGCCCGTTTGTAACAAGGCTAGTGTGAGCCCTCGGAGCCATCAGGTTACCGTGTGGCCATGTCAGTTCTTGGGAAGGGTGTTTGTATTGTCCAATACTGATCGACCACGATGAACTGGGCCGACGGCGTTCGAACTTGATATCGAGCCTTGGGACGCTACCCAGTCCAGCGCGTCTATGCGTAGTCAGAGTTTTCTGTGTCTGACGGTTGGATGAACAGGAGTCCCCACCTAATTTTCACGCTACTCACCTCAGCGGGGACCGCTTCTCCAGCGTTCTTGCGGGCATTTTCCATGAACTGCAGAGTCAGGTAATGGTTCTAAACACAACTTTCCGTTGTTTCTAACATTTTGTGATTTGTTTTGATTGTTGTTTGCATGTGTTGTTTTTTACATGTGAATGAACCTCTCAAATGGAGTCGATCGGGGAACGTCCGTATTTCGCTGCGGAAGCTCACCGGAAGCAAAGCCATTTGGGGGGGACGACCCTAGCCAAGGCGTGTCTCTGCGTCAGTGGCCAAGTTTCTTCGCGGTCCCGGGTTGGCGAGAAGCTACTCCTAACACAAGAGTGGTAACTCCGGCAAATGAACTAGTTGTTTCCTCGAACCTTAAGACTCGACGTTCGGACGCCGTGGAAAAGCAAGTGTCGTCGAGAGAACTCGGTATATGACTTAGGGACCAGTTTTTCTAATGGGGTTCCAGCGACAAAGTCGTCGATTATCTTATGGTGATTCATAAAATGTCTTCGTGGAGGCCTTATCTGAATATGGGATCCTCTGCATGTCGTAAACGACCTCTGTCGTCAATCACCTGGGTAAAATCGGGGGGTCCGCAGGTGGCGGTTTCCCGACCGGTCGTAGCGCCGCGGAAGGCATATTCCGCTGAGCGCGTTATATGTCCCTCAAGACATGGGCACGATGCTGGGACGCGCCGGGTGCCACTCAGGCGACTGACAGCGCAGCTTAGTTTTATCCATTTGAGTTTAAAAAAGTCCTTCAAGTAGCTTTCCTATATCTTCGTTTTAAAATTTTAGCTAATGTTACACGAAAACAGCAAGTTAAAATGCAAAGAAACGTTTACAAAAGATTCGTTAATACTGAATTAGAATAAGAAATCCGCCAAATTATTGAGCAATAGCCAAATTGGCTTCATTTATGAAGACTTATTTTGGTCGCCAAATTTGGCGATATTTCGCCAAATGTTGCCAAGTTTGGCGAGAATTTGGCGCTAACGGATATGAATATATAGTTTTATGCGTATGATTGGGAAAATTATTACAACAATGAAAGAAAATAATTTGCGAGTAATCGCGTTACTGTGCTGTTTTGTTTCAAAATGTCAGCCACCCTAGAATTTGAAACTGCTCTATCTCAGCCATTTTTTAAGATAGAGGTAAACCAAAAAATGCTCTGTAATCCTTGTATCAAGGCCTAACACGTAATAAAAAAATAAATTTGAATTTTTAACTTTTTTGTACATTTATTTTAGATTTAAAATTTTAAATGGCCGCCATCTTGAAACAAAATGGCGGACCAAGCTGGCCAACGAACTCGGTCGAGACATTGTTGAGCTTAATACACACATCTGGTTTCATCAAAATCGATTTATAAATACGAGCGTTATCGTATGACATAGGTCAGATATATATATATACACTCATGTCCAAAATTAAGGTCACAAACATAAAATCTGTGAAAATTGATGGACTATTCACTGTGTTGCCACGAAATTTGGCACAGAGGTATATTAGAATGGGATAAAGAATATACCAACAAAACAATATGAAAAATATTTTAATTGTGAATTAAAATACAGGGTATATTAAAAAGTGTTAAATCATGAATCAGAGATACAGCATTTATCTCGGGAAAAGCATGTCTGATATGGAGTGTGACCGCTGAGCAGTGCTATACAAGCCTCACAACGAGCTCTCATACTGTTTATGAGGGTGTCAATAAATGTTTGTGGCAACAAAGCCAATTCTTCCAAAAGCGCGGCTTTTAACGCCTGGCGGGTTATGGCAGATGGGTTACGCTGTGCAATGGTTCTTCCTAGACCATCCCAATGTCACCAGGAAGGCCAGCCAAGACCGCCACAGAACAACGACACTTGCATAGAATATCTATTTGGCGTTAAGCGCACGACGACATAGACTGGCAACGACTCCTCAGCTTGCTGGTGACCTTACTGCTGCGTCTGGAATAAGAATTTCCAGGCAAACAATATATAGACGAATAGCAGAGAGGGCACTTTACGTCCGGCATCCAGTCCTGTGTGTCCCTTTCACTGCATCGAACAGGAGAGCCCAGTTGTTGTAGAGCCGAAGACTTCAGTCTTGGACACAACAAGAGTAGGAGCGTGTTCTTTTTGGGGATGAGTCCGGATTCACCACGGAAAGTGATTCTAGACGAATCTTCATTTGGAGAGAACGTAGAGCTCGCTATCATCCCTCTTACGTAAAATAAATCGACAGATTTGGTGGCAAAGGAATCCTTGTCTGAGACGGCTAATTGTTGGGCTTCCGTACCCCACTACACGTCTTCGATGCGGGTACTGTCAATGCACATCGCTATAGGGATGAAGTCCTTGAAGCCTATGTGAGGTTGTTCCGGGGTGCTGTAGGCCCAGACTTCATTTTTATGGACGATAATGCGAGGTCACACAGTGCTCACATTGTTGATGTGTTCCCTGAAGAGGAGGATCTTCGGCGTATGAATTGGCCCTCGAGATCTCTGGACCTCAATCCTATTGAACATGTTTGGGATGGTCTAGGAAGAGCCATTGCACAGCGTAACCCCACTCTTAGGGCCCTCCAGGAGTTAAAAGCCGTGCTTTTGGGAGAATTGGCTTTGTTGCCACAAACATTTATTGACACCCTCATAAACAGTATGAGAGCTCGTTGTGAGGCTTTTACAGCAGTGCACAGTGGTCACACTCCATATCAGACATATTTTTCCCGAGATAAATGCTTTATCTCCAATTCATGATTGAACACTTTTTTATATACCCTGTATCTTAATTCACAATTAAAATCCTTTCCATATTGTTATGTTGCTATATTCTTTCTCCCATTGTAATATACATCTGTGCCAAATTTCGTGGCAACACAGTGAATAGTTCATCAGTTTTCACAGATTTTATGTTTGTGACCTTAATTTTGGACATGAGTGTATATATATAAATCAACATTTGAACGGAGGGTGGTTTTGGGGTCTGGGGGTCATGATCGGTGAAAATATATCGAAATTTTCCGAAACTGCTTTCCTCCGAACGGCTGCAATAGGTAACTTTATACTTTTTTGTATTGAAAGCTACCTAAAATACTTTTTATTCAAATCACGGTACAAAATAGCTTTTTATTCAAATCCCAACCGAGCCTCCAAAATTGTTGTGGGATTATGATAAATACTAGTTTCAACACAACAGATGATTCTTCAAGTAAAATATAAAAAAAGTTTTAATAAAATAACAACATATACAGCTAAAGATTCAATATACTTATATAACTGGATTAATATTTATGAACGATATCAACTTCCGTATTTCGATCTAAACATAATGTGTAAGCTTCCCAGAGCATTGCATCAAAATTCAACCAACATTTATGGCTAAAATCTATATAACTCTTGCTCATATTTGCCTGGTTTCTTTCTGGCATTGCGTGAAGTCATCTTCGTACTCGCCGTTATCGCGAAACGTGAATATTATTATTTCATTAAGTTCATATGATTGATGTTTTTACTTCTCATAATTTGTTTCTGTTACTTCACATTATTCCCCCCCCCCACACACATATATATATATATATATATATATATATATATATATATATACTGTTTGGCAAATGCTAAGGAATAACGAATTAGTGCATAATTGCATTTCATTAAGCCACACACTTACAGAAAAAACAATGGTAGATGACGTTGTATTGCAAGGTCTTTTGCCTGTATTAAAGGCAGTGCATCCACGTTGTTTCCTAATTTGAAATTGTAAGTTGTAACATTTAAGGGGAAAGTTACACTGCCGGTTTCTGAAGACAAAGCTATGAATTTCCCTTTTGGACGACAGTTATTGACTGTTAAATGCCTCTATCATGGTTAAGCAGTTGGGTGACTCAAGGTAGGGGAAGTGTCACTTAAGTTACCAAAGCAAGATATGTGTTGGAGAGTGTAATCTTGTGGTTTAAAAAGAACTCTGAATATGGAAGTAAGGCATTCTGTTGGTCGTGGTAGAACATCGAACCTCAAGATCATCGATATGTCATCTTAGTGATCAAGAGAAATATAAATTATACTCCAGGTCAGATTAGCCGAAACATTGAAAACGTTACTGGTACTTGGTTATCAGTGAGAACCATTTCTGGGTGATTAAATAGTGTTGGATTAGATCCACAGAAGCTTGTTACTTGTATTCCACTATGGACACATCATCACAGAGACAGTTTACTTTGGTGTAAGGAGCATAGTCTTTCGGGTCAGAAACAGTGGTCCAGAATCATGTTCTGTAATCAATCCCGTTACCCATAAACAGTGATTCTGTACACTAACCAGTGTGGAAAGCGAGATTAATTCATTCCCATCACCAGAATATTCAGGAAACCGATCATAACTGATAATTATGGCCAGAGAGTGATTGTGTGAACGGGTATTATTGATAATGGTAATATTCGGCTTGACATAGTTCAAATAGGTACAGAGACATCGCAATGGTATTGCACAGGCGTTTTACAGAATTATATCCACATTTCCCCTTGCGCAGTTAGTCCAGAATTTCTGTTCATGGATACAAGTGCTAGCACACATAAGACAGCTTAAGTGTCCCTCAAACTGTCAGGAGACAATATTGAGCGTATGACATGACTTGCTTATTCTCCGGACATAAGTCTTATAAAGAACGCTTGGAATGTACTCGGTAGAAGTTTTGCTCAACGATAGAACACTCCTCGAATCGTGCAGGAACTGAAAAAAGCCCTGTGATACAAATGAGACAGAATTTTCCCAAGCTGTCTACAACTGTTTAGTGAACAGGAAGCACAAAGGATTTAAAATGTGCGTCAGTGGCGGAAAAGGTCCTAACCCACACTCACCGAGTCATATTTGTTCTTTTTTGTGAAACAAGTCTTTTTTCTAACTGTTGAAAAATGTTGTGAGAAACATATTTTGTTGTTTTGAGCATCTTGCTTTGCCATATGATAATATCTGTATCCTTTTGCATAATGAAGATGCATAAGGACCTCTATTAAATATGTACTAAGTTTCATTTCTTTAACCATGTCTATTATTAGGTATGGAGAAAAAGGTCTCTGTTCCTTAGTAATTGTCTAGCAGTGTTTATATATAAGGTGCTTCAAAAAATGTATATACCATTTAATTGCTAATAAATGAAATGTTCTTATTTTCCATTCAGGTTTAGCTAGTTTTATATTATGGCTGAAATAAGACTAAACATTGAGCAAAGGATCAGTTTGCCTAAAATGTAACTGGAAGCTCACAAAAACTTAGATGAAGTGCAGAGACTTATAATCGCTAATGATTAGAGATAAGTTTAAGAAAGATGAAACTGTTCAAAACGTTCACAATCAACTGTTGAGAAGACAATAGTAAACAACAAACCCCGCAGATACCCTGGTCGAAAACCATTACCTAAAACCTGGAGCAAAGGAAATTTATCCTAAAGTGTTACTGGAAGCTTGAAAGTTCAGAGACAAATTAGAAGATAGTTCAAAACAGATTCCCAACGCCAGTTACAATTGCTAAAACTAGAGAAAGGTTTTAGGCAGATAGAAGTGATTAAAATGTTCACAAACAACGTTTTGGAATACTGCGGTCATCGGTAAACCCTGTTAGGGCAAAAATTCAAGGAAATCTATTCGAAAAGGCTTGCAATGTAGAACTTTCAAAATCAAGCGTCCATCGTATTTTAAAGCACCTACATTTAAAAAATTACATTCAAAGATTAGTCCACACTCTCAATGAATATTACCAGACTGGAAAGTACTGTTGCGTAAAAAAAGAAAATTAAAAGCCCTGTATATATATGTGTATGAGTTATTTTTTAATCCCATAGTTACGTATATGGAATACACTATTTCTGGTAAATTGTTCCGTGATGAATTGTGCGCGACGAGTTGACGCGACACCAGAAAATATATTGACAACGGTCAAGCCATGTTGTAAATCAATTCTCGTGGGTTCTCCGAATTTAAGCAGTATGAAGTCCGATTAGTACTTTGAATGATGGGTAACCGGAACTATTGTCTACTATTGGATGACGAGTCCATGACTTGTTCGCGTAGGTAAAATCTATGGTATGAAAGCTGTTGCTCGGAAACAGGTTAGTGACAAAATTGTAGCAACCGAGAGTTCCCCCTTTCTGTAACGATAAACATAGCGGATAGCATTGGAGGTGCGTAACCGAATAATTTGACAGCTTCATTGGGACGAAATTGTGTAACAGTTCAGTTCGCTACATTATTGGTCAAGCAGACACGTGAGGTTTTCTTCTTCTTCTTTTTTTTTTTTTTTTTTTTTTTTTTGAAGAATAGTTACTTCATTACAAATGCAAGATATTTCATAACAGTAATAAGAGACACGTTAGCAATCAGTAGTAAAAATTGAATTTTAATTTTTGTGCCATTTGTGAAAACAAAGTTCTAGAAAAACTCGAATGCTAAAAAATTTGCGACATTATGTATAAAATCGAGCAACATTATCCCATCATTTTATTCCTGAAATATTTCGTTTACAGAATAGTTATAATTCAAATTTTCTTTTTAATAAAGAATATGAACTTGATAAACTTATTTAATAAATTTAAATTAATAAATTCTAATTACTTCGATCAGTGAATAAATCAGAGTAAATTATATATTTATATTAAACGAGTGCTACATCTTTTACAACACATTTTGTGTTTACTATTATGCAAAAAATTAGATTACAAACAGCTGTTACATACTAAATTGTTAACATTAAAGTATAATAATGTACAAATCATTCTACAATGTTTGTTAACGTATATGCATAGTTAAACGCATCCATATTCATTCTAAACCTTAGTTTGTTTAAGAGCTAATTAATTAATTTTTTATAAAAATGCACTGAAATGACGGATGCTATGCAATAATAACAAACATCTGCGAATGCAGCACCTGATATATGATTAGCGTACACTACTGAACATATTCATCTATTGAAATTTAATTTACATCGTTATATAATCACTCTAGATTTTTAATTAATTTGAATGTATTATCTTTTCTACAAAAAAACAAAGTAAAACAAAGCACTTTTCATGCTTTAATGGTATTTTCTATGCATAATTTCTTTGGACATTTTAATTTTTCTTTTTTAAAGTAGAGAAACCAAATTATATACTCAATAAAATCTTTGTATATCAAAGGGAAATATTTATTATAGGGATACTCAGCATTCATTAAGAGATACTCAGCATTCATTAAGATATACTCAGCATTCATTAAGAACCTGAGCTAGTCACACGAAAAAACTCAAAATCTAATGTTAATCCTATGCGAGTGATCTTTTCAAAATTGTCGTTTAGAATTTAATATTTTTTTAAGTTTTTTTTTTCTTTGCATAGGATATATGCGGTCGATGTTTAACTGGATAATTTTTGAGTTTTTTTTTTAAATTTTAGTTGCAGTTTTCTTTTCAGGAGACACTGTCAGTTTCGGAACCCATTTCAAAATCAAAAGTGTCCTGAGAAAAAAAAAACTGCCACTAAAATCAAAAAGTAAAAAAAAAAAAATTACCCAGATTAACATCGACCTCAGATATCCAATGCAAAGAAAAACAAGTTGGAAATTGTACGTCAAAGGTGACAAATGAGGTCCGTTCGTACTATAGCTAGTTATATAAATATTCAGATCTTGATGATTTTTAATTCTGTGGAATGAATTATGGCTTAAATAGTAAAAGGCAGAAGCTTTGAAACTACTATTATAGGGTAAAGTGCCCAAATATGAACCACTTTTTGCTGATGTAATTTTTTAATTATTTTCGAATGCTATTACCAGTTTCAGATCCCTTTCCTCTCTATAAGATTCTGAGGTCAAGTTTGTTCAAAAATTAATACAGCTCTGGAAAAAAAAAATGTGGTGTGTCATTTGCAGGTTTCAGCGAAAGGAGTTCTTAATATGGTACACATTGGGTTCCTAATATGACACCCAGTGCCATATTCGGCACCCATACCAAAAATGTGAAAGAAAATCAAGATTTCAGGATGTTAAAATAAAACGACAAATCTCTCATAAAATAACTTTATTAGACTAGAATATTTAATCACAAAAAAAAAAAATATTTTCTCGATTTTAAAATATAGCTACTGCAAAGGATCACATAAACAATTTCCTAATTTAAGATAACTAGCCAAAGTAGGTAACCAAAAATGTTCAAATGAGCAGTTAAATAAAAGTAAAGCGAAGAAAACAGATAATGGAAAAAAAGTAAAAAGAAAGTAAGAAAAGAAAATAGATGAAAGAAAGTTTAAAAGATGGGGTGTAGAGAAATCCATTAGTTTTCTTCTCCCCACAATCCTTGTGAGACCACCTAATACAGTAAGTGCCCATTTTTCTCCCATGGAATTGTCAAAAAATTTTGATGCGCAAAGAGGACACTCAACTTCTTCTTCTGTCTCACTAAATAATTCCGAGTCCATCTAGGAGTCTGTGTCGATCAGGGGAAAGTCATTCTCGTCGAGACTATCATCAGACGATTCAACCGGAGTAACTTTTCGACGTCTTTTCCCAGTCAATTTCTTCTCGATCTTTGAAATGCAATTTTTCGCTGCAGACTTTCCTGAAATTGTCGTTTTAGAAGTTGATGGTCTTTCTTGGTTGGTGGGAACACTCATTACCACTTTCTATCTAACCTTCTCTTTTTTTCCTTTTCTCTTTAACAGTTTTGTCATCCTTTGTTTTGACTTAAAATCCTTTTGTAGGGAGATGATGAAATATTAGAGGCTTTTCCTGATCTTGATGACGAAGATAAGGTGGGTCGTGAAGGCACAGGTGAGATGTCGTTAGGTGACAAGAAATTTTGAGTATGTTGTACTGCGGTACCAGTGTTCAAACAGTTAGTGGAAGAAATATCCTCATCAGGCACACCAGGAGAAATTGATGAAGCCTGAAAAAAATCACAATCTGAAGCATCATTAGAATCGTTTATGTTTAAAGACTCTTGAGTATTATTACTTGGCAAATCAATATCCATGAAAATGTGTCTGTTACAAGGGAATAGTCCAGTCTTTTAAAGGCATTGATTGAAGTCAACATTGTCGCAGATCTATTGTACGTCTTCCAAACAATGCACGACAAACAGGAAGAGGTCCAAGTATGGCACAATACACCAATTTGGGAAACCTTGGTAGTGCCATATTGAGAACTCCACATGGACTAATAATACTTGCTACTGAGAAAAGGAAATGAATTTCAGCCCAAACCAACAGTTGGCAAACATTACTATAAATAAACTGAAACTACAGATATATTCAAACATTTCACAATCATTGACCTTCCTCGAAAAAAATACTCTTGAAAATGTAACCTTAAAAACATTCAACACGTGGAAACACAGTTGGTGGGGGATCAATACAACAATCGGTCGAATGATAAGAACGCACTGCATCCTGTTGAGTAAACTTGGAAAATTATTGTTTGAGGATTTTTTTCACTAGAGTGCAACTTCTCCTTTACAAGATATAAGGTAGTGCCATAATAGGAGACTATACCATATTTGGTTACTTTACTGTATGACTGTCGGACTCCCGACAATCCGACCTAAGTAAAAAATTCTCCGTAATTAAATTAGAAATTACTTTGTCAAAACGTTGATCTACGATCCTCCTTTATACCACGTGCCTTCGAGAAAAAAAGCTAAAAGAGTAAAACACTCATCCATCAAATAATTTTTCAAAAACTAACAAGAACGAAAAATGATGCGTCCAACATTGATTATGAAACATTTTCCAACACAGCCAGAAAACTGTAAAGAAACTTCAAAGTTAAATAAGGCGAAAAAATATATGTAAGTAAACAGTATAGAAAACATATGACACACTGAAAAATACAGTTTTCGAAATTACCTTCCAGTGTCAAAAAATTAGTCTAATTATTTTGTTCAGCCCTGTATATGATCAATAGATGTGGATATATAGTATGATAAAATTTAGTTCAGTTAGAATATTCCCATTTAGTAATTTTCGCCAATCGATGGAAATGCACTTGGAATCTTTTGTACAGCCCTGTATATTATCTGAAGACTTTTATACACACGACATATTAAGTTAAAAGGCAACTTAAAACACACTTGCAGCAATTACCAAATGTAAACGACAATGAATCTTTTTTGCGTAGCCCTGTATATGAATTTATTTATCTTCCACAAGCTTCTATTAGTCTACTAAATATAATTCCGCTGGGAAATGCGTAAACACAATTAAAAACTACCCTTAGGCAATTCACTCCCATAGTCTGTTATACTTACGAATTCTCTTGTGTAGCCCTGTATATGATCAACCGCGTTTATAAATACACACGTACTATGAAAAAATTTAGTTAAACTTAAAAACGCAAACCATATTGGAAAATGCACTTATCACACTTAAATTGTAAATATCGCACATGTACTGTAACGAATATATTTTACGTGTCCCTGTAAATAAACGCAATGCACACAAGAGAGCAATTTATAGTGCACCTCAGTAATGTATATAATTTTCATTATGTTTGAAATTGTGAAATATCACTAAATTACACTGAAAACGATTTTTTCCCATAGAACGATGTGTAACAGAAATCCTTTGTTTGCCCCTATAAATGAATAATAAATGCTTTGCAACCCATATCCTACAAAAAGTATGTTTTAATGCGCTTCATAACTATATATCAATTTCATTATGTTTTAAATGACGTAGCGTCATCAAAATGCACTTGAAACGATTATTTCCCATTGACTGTAATGTAACGTAATACTTTTGACTGTCCCTGTAAAAAAACTATAAGTGCTACACACTTAAGTTGAAATAGGTAACATGTTATAGATAACGAGAATAACGTATAAACATTTCAGGGTAATCCGAGCATATTTACGGGAGTAAGAGCACAGACAGACGGCAGACGGCCAGACTGCAGACAAACCGAAGTCAAACCGAAGACCTAGTTTTCAACTAGGTTGGAAAGTGTTAAAAACTGTAAGTTTTGATCCATTTATCTCAGACCTAACTTTTCACATTTATTTAATCATTTACCAATGAAACGCCGCCCCCTGTATACTAGGCCTGCGCGCTGACACAAAAATTGCGGTTGTCGTAGGTGGATTTTTTTAAGCGTTTGTACGGTCCTATTTGGAAACCAGTATTTTATAAAAGTTTTCTTCGACTTATTTAATCTCAGAAAAATAAGGCAGTGAAAACTTTTAGAATTTATTGGTAATCAAATTCAAGGGAGCATACAAACGCTGAAAAATATCCGCCTACGATAGCCGCCATTTTTGTGTCCGCGCACAGGCCTAGTAATCAGCCGGTGGTGAATGAACAGCAAGATAAGTTAAAATTATTTTTTTAATTAGGATTGCATTTCCCGTGAAAATTTTGTTTATTTTAAAACTGTATTCCTACTGAACACAGGGTACATGATTTCAGGTTTTTTGTTAGACATTATAAATTTTATCTTAAAACGCGTACAATACTTTTACTTTTATACTTTCTTTTTGTGAAATATTTTTTAAACGCACGTTTTCTGAAATTATCATCATCATTATCCCAAAACATGGTTTAAGGCTATAAGCTTGTTCCGACCTTTCGTGGCCTTCCACTGTCTCTTTTTCCCTTGGTTTATAATTCAAGGCTGCTTTTGGTATGCGATCGGAATCCATCCTTTCCATGTGGTCCTTCTATTTTCTTCTGTAATTTTCTATTTTATTCAATACTGGCATAACCTCAAGCTCTCTTCTGATGTAGTCATTCCTTATTTTGTCCATTATCGAACATCCTATCACACTCCTCAAAAATTTCATCACTGAGGATTGTATTTGTCTGTCATCATTTTTTGTGAGTGTCCATGTTTCACTTCCGTATAGTAAAGTTGGTATTGCCATTGTTTTAAAAAAATTTCTACTATTTTAGATCTATTTATAGTACCACAAATGTATTGAAATGTATAAAGCTTATTTTGTATATCATTGTCATACTCATAAGATATATCGCGTCCTAAGTAATTAAATGTGAAATCTGCTCTATCTGTTCTTATAGGATCTTTGCCCTTAAATGTCGATAGCTTTGTCTTATTCTTTGAAATACTTAAATTATAATCGTTTTCAATTTTGTTTAAAGTAAAAATTGCACGTTGTAAATTGTGTTCATTATCCTGAAATAAACAAAGATCATCTGCAAATAATATATTGTTAAACATGATGTTTCCGAGATGTATTCCAGTTTTGATTTGATTTTTCCAAATTCTCATAACATAATCAAAGACGTGCTAAGTTCCCAACGCTTCAAACCAGAAAAAAATATTGGATGAAAATTTATTTATTTAATTTCATGTTTCTACGTAGAATTTATTTCATTTCATTTCTTAAAAAAAATTCTAGTACGAAACGTGTTAAACCTGGATTAAAATAACCCCCATATTACGGAATATTTATGAGAGCTTGGCACCTATGCATAATCAGTATATATATTAAATAGATGTGGTGATAAAGTACATCCTTGTAGTATACCTTGATTAACGATTATTTTCTCTGAACCTTTAAAACCTAGATCCAAAACAATGAAAGTTTCTTTATATAGGCTTTTAATACATTTGATGAGGTGGGGAGAGTACCCCATGTAATCCATAATTTCCCATAATTTTTCTCGATCTACTCGGTCAAAAGCTTTTTCGAAATCTATAAAAGCAACATGCGTTTCTAAATTGAAATCTCGACGTTTTTCAAAAAGCTGTTTTAGAGTTAATATATTGTTTATACAAAATCGTTCTCTCCTAAAACCATTTTGTTCCTCTAGAAGTAGAGAATGTGAGATATTATTCAACCTGTTACTTAAAATTCTTGAATAATTCCTATATCCAGTGTTCAATAGGCTAATGCCTCTGTAATTATCACATACATTACGATCTCCTTTTTTAAATAAAGAGATAACTTTGGCGATTTTCCAGTCATCAGGAATTCTACATTGTTTCCAGCATAAGTTAATGAGATGCAGCAATCTGGTCTTTATAATAGGGTCTGCACATTTAAATAGTTAAGAATTTATTCGATCAGTTCCAGTAAGTAGCCTTTCGATTTTTCAGAGCTTCCAAAACTTCATCAAGTTCTTTTTCGTATATAGCGTCTACTTCATCAGGATTCGCAATTATATCCTCTATCTCATCTGTTGTTGCTTCTTCATTAAACCATAATTTTTTATAATGTTCAATCCATTTCTTCTCCCTGAAATTATGTTAGACATTGTAAAATGTATCTTAAAATGTGTACAATATATTTACGTTTGGTCTATCTTTTTCTTTTATAAGTTTTAAAATGTACGTTTCCTGCAATTAAGTTACACATTATAAAATTTATCTTAAAACGTGTGCAGTATTTTTACTTTTAAAGTTTCTTTTTCTGTAATAAATTTTTAAAACGTGCAGTACAGTACATGGCATACTTTTATAAAGTGCTGACCTGTACTAATAGGTCAGAAAATGTGAATAAGAGTAGGTTATGGTATAAAAAGTATGTTTTTAATGGTATGGGGATGGCAGGATGTGAGTGCTTATGGAACTCGGGGTCTAACTGGCTTTTTTGTTATCCTGTCTAGACTTCCGCTATATTAGGTTGGATAGTCGAGAGTCTACTGCATTCTGTAAATATGATTTTTTCTAGAAGTGGAGTTTGTTAGATTTAGAAAATGAAGCCACATCATTAATTAATATAGATAATTTGGCTGATTATTTTATCTTATATACTAAAATATGTTACATAAGAGCTTACATAAGAAACCAAGAAGTTAAATTATTTTTAAACCAATGCGGAATTTTAGATATGACCTACAAATCTAAGATATATCCGATTCAAGAAGTTCACCTTGTGTATTTACATTTTCTGTTCTTATTATGTTGACTGCCAAGGCACACAAATATGTGAGCCCGAAATATTTCCCGAGACGCCATACCATGCGAATACGTGTGCCATCAATATTTTCATTGAAGATACTGTATTGCTATGAAACCGGACAACTGATAATTTATTACCTTCTTTTTAACCCCCCCCCCCCCAACCTGCAGGTCGGTTTAGTGATTTATGTTTGTCATTTATCATGTATAATAACTAAAATTCAATATTTTTATATTAAAATTGTAAATAATTAACACTTTGTATACAATTAACAAACATTGTCGCGATTGGGAATTGGGAACCGACTCGATAAACACTTAAAACCACTTTGTCAATGTATGCCAAAAAAGCCGCTTCATCGCAATCTGGCGGTTACCGTGTTAAAGCGAATTTGCATAAACTTGTTGAATGCAAGTCTCATAAAACTTTAAAGTTTTTAATTGAAGATAACCTTAAGTAACTCTATAATACAACTACTGTAACCCATTCAAAAATGTGCAGTTTTTTTGTTGTAGTTTTTATATGAATTTCGAAACGACCCCATATTAATAAATACAATGATTTTAAAAAGATAAATAAAATTAGATTTTTATCTATCAAGTTAATCTTAGTTGCTTCTGATAAATCTAAAGATTATCTTTATAAAATACCATTTATTTAAACACAGCAAAACTAATGTTTACAGTTTTACTCAATTTTCTTTTAATTTGGAAAGACAAATTATCTAACTAATGTGAAAAGGGTGAGCCTGAAGAATTTCTTGGACACCCTGTATTCTTTTTCTTGTGTAAAATTTTATCGTTTGAGCAACAAACTGAACAAAAATAGGAAAAAAATGACAGAGATAGACAGAATGTGTCTGTACAAAGCTTTAAAATTTGTGATTGAATGAATCAGGTATCTTATCACGTTAGTCCAGGCTTTTTCGCTTCATTGCTTCGACTTCAATCAGAAAAAGTAAGAATGTATCCAGATCTAAATGCAGTGTCATCATTCTCTTCTTAATGAAAACTGAGAAAATGTGATGAATGACTGCGATGAAATGAAATAGGAGAGTGTTTTTGTTTGATTCTTGGAATTCTTTTCAGGAATCGAATAGTTTTCTTTTTTTTTTCCTCTTTCATCGGATTAAGGCCTGATGCAGTTGATGAAGCTTGATCGTGGTGCATCCAGCTGGTTGAAGTTTCGAAGGATAAGGGAGAAAGAAAGGCGGTGAAAATATTGAGTACTGATTTAGAAATTGATATCTAAATTTATTAAGAGTTTCATTTTCTATTCTGTTGCAAACGATAAAAGATTTTTTTAGAGAGTTTTGACGGCAGCTATACAGAACCAGTTTTAATTCAGAAAATATAATCCTTCACACACTGAATCTCTGTTTGTTTGGGAAAGATGTATTTATTTCTTTGATTTAAAGGATTTGAGATACTGGTTATTTTAATTAAGCTCTTTGGGAATGAATAAATACAAAAGATATTTCGTTTTGAACAATAGAAGAAAATGGAATCAAATTTCTTGAAAGTTGTTATTTTCACACAGGATTTAATTAATAAAATAGAATCACAGTATAACTTTTCTCCACGCATGACTACAATTTATATTTGTCCTTAACTAGATTTAATATTTCTTTATGTGTAATTTTCATACGATATTATTTTCAATATTTTGTGCTAAATGATTCCTTTTGAGTTCATGACTACGTGATATGAAATACAAACTCACAACTGAAACTGATAAAAACAATAAGGATTTATAAGGATTTCGAGTTACAGTTTGAAAGATTTCTTTCGTTCATTTATATCCTCGAAAATTAAATAATGTATAAAAATACAATAAATGAAACCTACCGAACATTAATTGCAAGTTAATATTTTCACACAGGATTTAATTAATAAAATATAATCACAGTATAACTTTTCTCCACACATGACTACAATTTATATTTCGTTTGCTTTAAACTAGACTTAATATTTTTTATGTTTTAATTTTCATACGATTTCCTTTTTCCATATATTTTTTTTTTTTCATTTTGAGCTTTGTCACCGCGATATGAAATACAAACTCCTGCCAATGTACAAACTCCTGCCAATGTACAAATGCAACTGATGAAAAATTTAAAAAAACTTCCTGTTTATAAGGATTTCTAGTTATAATTTGAAACCTTTTTTTAGGTTAATTTCTATCCTAGAAAATGAAATAATGCATCAAAATAAAACTAATGAAGCAAAATGAATGAGGAAATCCGAGCAGTTTTCTTAAAACTCAATTTATACTTCAAAACCATTAAATATTTTACGAGGTCAATTAGAATTAAGGGGTCTCCACATCCGTCGAGTTCTGGTAAAGCAAGTGCGGGTCGGGAAAACCTGACTTAAGACCCAGGACCTGGCTCCCTTTTGGGTGTTCAGCTCCGAAGATGTTGGGAGACTCCGGCCCCGTCCGTCCCCAAGTGTTTTCGTGGTGGTCTCCCCTGATAATGGTATCCACCGCGTATCGCAACGACCTATGTCGTCAATACATCTGTTTAATCGGGGTGATGCGCAGGTGGCAGTGCCCCGACAGGTCGCAGCGTACACGGGAGGCCTCTCCTGGTCGTGCGCGTTATATGTCCCTCAGTACATGGGTGCAACGGTTGACGTGCTGACGGGCGCCCCTCAGGCGACTGGCGGCGCAGCTCAGTTTTACCTGATTTCTGAAGGTAGAATTTAGCATTATGTCACATTTAATTTTATTTCTGACTTCCTATAAAACAGAAATGCATAAAACTTTTACTACTGACATCTTAATATCTATTCTATGCAGCATAAATATTTCAATATTACACAATCGATATTTTACTTTCTTTAATTATTTAATTTTGATTGCAAAAAAATAATTTTGTTTTTCACTTGCATGCATTGCACGCTAAACTGTAGCAAAGCTATTGGCTCCAGAGTTTCAAATAATGTTGATAATGATGTAAAACTAACATACCTTGAACATATAACTTCAAATTTAGCATTATAATTGCGTTAATTATTTAAAATTAGAATTTTTGCAAAATAAAATGATTTTTTTCAAAATTTTATAGTTTAAATTTAACAGTTAAAAAAATAAGTTCTTAATTGCTTAAAAATTAAGTATAGGTTCAAGGTACATTAGATTTACATCGTTATAACTTTTATTTGGGACTCTAAAACCACTTGATTTGCTACAGTTTTGTGCGAAATGGATGAAATAAAAAAAAATTAAATTATTTATCATATTTAAACACTTAAAAAAAGTAAAGTATCAGTTGTAGAATATTGAAATAACTATGCTACATAGAACAGATATTAATCTGTATGTGGTAAATATTATAGGCAATTGTGTTTCATAGGGAATCAGAAATAAAATTAAATGTGACATGATGCCAAATTGCACGTTCAATGAAAATGTAAGGCTCCTGAGACTCCTTAAAACTACGTTATAAACACAATAAAATATTTCGTTCGAATAACTCGTTTCGAATAGAAACACAAAAACCGATCCTTTCGTCATGTGTTAAAGACACCACGTAGTTAGAAAGCAACCAAGCAATATGATAAAAAAGGCAACGACACTACTGACTACAGATTTAGAATTTGATATTTAAAATTTTTAAGAGTTTCAGTTTCATTCTGTTGCAAGCGATAAAAGATTTTATTCGAGAGTCTTGGCGGGAACTGTATAGAGCCGGTTGTAATTCTGAAAATATATTCCTTTACTTTCTGAATATATGTTTCTTTGGAAATGATATATTTATTTATTTATTTTAAAGGATTTGAGATACCGGTTATTTTAATTAAACTCTTGAGGAATGGAGAAATATCACAAACATTTCCTTTCGAACAATAAAAGGAAATGAATTAAATTTCTTGAATTATATTTTTTTCACGCAGGATTTAATTAATAAAATAGAATCGCACTTTATCTTTTCTCCACACATGACTCTGATTTCTATTTTGTTTGCTTTAAGCTAGACTTGTTATTATTTATTATATTAAATAGTCATACTGGTGATTTTTTAAATGCCTTTTTTTTTCGATTTGATGCTCCTGTAGTATAAAATACAGAGTCATACCAATGGACAGGAGGCAAGACATGGAAAGTTTTAATAACGTTCTGTCTATAAGGATTTCAAGTTAGAGTTTCATAAATTTCTTGCTATAATTTCTATCCTGAAAAATTAAATAATGCATAAAATAAAATTAATTAAAACTTTTACCGCATACGGACATTACCTTACAACTAAATTTATACACCAAAAGTGTGCAGTAGATTACGTGGTCGAATAGAAATTAAAAACTTTGTTACAAACACCATAAAAATATTTAAACAAGAACGAAAAATCATGCGTCAAGCATAGATTATGTAACACTTTCCAACGCTTCCAAAATAATTTTACAAATCATACCGTTTAATACGCTAAAAGATGACATCTAAGTAAACAATTTGGAAAACGCATAATATATTTCAAAACATAATTTCAGGAATTTCCAACATATACAATATTCAGAAAAATATCCGAATACTTTTATTCAGCCCTGTATAGGATCTATAGATCTGTATATATGCTACATAGGATGCTAAATTTTAGTTCAGTTATTAAACGCGTAGTACAGTTTAAAATTCTCCGTCTGGAGTTTCTGTCACTAAACGGAAATGTGTCCGAACTTTTGTGCTGCCCTGTATAGGATCTACAGAATTTATACACATCACGTAATAGACAAAAAGCGAGTTAAAATTAAAATCGTGTTCAGTAACTTAAAACGCACTTCCAGGAATTATTGTTAACAGACAGTTGAGAATTCTTTTGTGTGTCCCTGTAAATGAACGATGACTGCTATACACACAATATTCTGTTGTAAGCCTCTTGTAATGCACCTTAGTGAAATATATAAATTTCAATGCGTTTAAAATAGTGAAACATTATTTAAATAAACCGCAGACGATTTTTCTCCATAGATGTAATGTAACCGAATTCTTTTGACTGTCCCTGTAAAGTAACTATAAGTTCTATGCACACCCTATTCCATATTAAGCTTCGTCTAATGCACCTTAGTGATATATATAAATTTCAATGCGTTTAAAATAGTGAAACATTATTTAAATAAACCGCAAATGATTTTTCCCCATAGACCGCAATGTAACGGAATTCTTTTGAGTGTCCCTGTAAAAGAACTATAAGTGCTACACACTTCCGTTGAAATAGGCAACATGCTATAGATAACGACAATAACATATAAAAATTGCAGAGCAATCCGAGCATATTTACGGGAGTTAGAGCACGGACAGACGGACAGACGGCAGGCGGCCATACGGCCAGACAAACCAAAGTCATAAACACTTTTCAACTAGTTGGAAAGTGTTAAAAATACGACTGAAATGTTTCAAATCGAAATACAAAATCGATCCTTCGTCAGGTTCAAAAGGCAGTGCGTAGATAGAAAGCAACCAAAAAATATCGGAGGAAAAGCAGTGAATATATTGAGTACTGATTTAAAAATTGATAGCTAAATTTATTAAGAGTTTCTTTCATTTTTTAACACTTTCCAACCTAGTTGAAAAGTGTTTATGACTTCGGTTTGTCTGGCCGTATGGCCGTCTGCCGTCTGTCCGTCTGCCGTCTGTCCGTCTGTCCGTGCTCTAACTCCCGTAAATATGCTCGGATTACTCTGCAATTTTTATATGTTATTGTCGTTATCTATAGCATGTTCCCTATTTAAACGGAAGTGTGTAGCACTTATAGTTTTTTTACAGGGACACTCAAAATAATTCCGTTACATTGCGGTCTATGGGGAAAAATCATTTGCGGTTTATTTAAATAATGTTTCACTATTTTAAACGCATTGAAATTTATATATATCACTAAGGTGCATTAGACGAAGCTTAATATGGAATAGGGTGTGCATAGAACTTATAGTTACTTTACAGGGACAGTCAAAAGAATTCCGTTACATTACATCTATGGAGAAAAATCGTCTGCGGTTTATTTAAATAATGTTTCACTATTTTAATCGCATTGAAATTTATATATATTTCACTAAGGTGCATTACAACAGGCTTACAACAGAATATTGCGTGCATAGCAGTCATCGTTCATTTACAGGGACACACAAAAGAATTCTCATCTGTCTGTTAACAATACTTCCTGGAAGTGCGTTCTAAGTTACTTAACACGATTTTAATTTTAACTCGCTTTTTGTCTATTACGTGATGTGTATAAATTCTGTAGATCCTATACAGGGCAGCACAAAAGTTCGCGGACACATTTCCTTTTAGTGACAGAAACTTCAGACGGAGAATTTTAAACTGTGCTACGCGTTTCCTAACTGAACTGAAATTTAGCATCCTATGTGGTATATATACAGATCTATAGATCCTATACAGGGCTGAATAAAAGTATTCGGATATTTTTCTGAATATTGTATATGTTGGAAATTCCTGATATTATGTTTTTAAATATATTATGCGTTTTCCAAATTGTTTACTTAGATGTCATCTTTTAGCTTATTAAACGGTATAATTTGTAAAATTATTTTGGAAGCGTTGGAAAGTGTTACATAATCTATGCTTGACGCATGATTTTTCGTTCTTGTTATTCTATTGCAAGCGTTAAATATTTTTTTAGAGAGTTTTGACGAGAATTGTCTTGACACGTTTGTGGTTCTATAAATATAATCCTTCACATTCAAAATATCTGTTTCTTTAGAAATATGTATTTATTTATTTCACTTAAAGGATATAATATATCGGTTATTTTAATTAAACTCTTCGAAAATGAAGAAGTTATATATATTAATAATAGATAATTTTAAAATACTTTCAGCTTGGTTTTATTATATAAGATTTTTGTGTAATATTTTAAGAATTGTCTTTGATATATTATGGTCTCAAATCAATTTACTGCAACATTACATATCAAATGTTATATTTATTATTTTTAGATGTGGTAAAATAATATATTTTTTATTTAAAATTAATTTTAATAATCTTTTATATATTTATTTATTATGGATAATGTATACATAGTTTGAAGCACTTTATATTTATTTTAAAAAACATAGATGGCAGCACTATACATTACCAAATCATTTTAGCTATTAATATTTAATTGGGCTAAAGAGGGCTCCTATGTTCTGTTGTATTTTTTGCTAGATAATAATTATACATTCTTTAAAATAACTTTTTTTCTCAAAATATAAAATAGTTTTATTATAGTTTTCTGGGATATTTTTTTTCTAATATTTATGGGTTTTTTTCATCTATAAATGTTTCACTTAACTGTGAACTGTGGTCATATAACTTTTTCCCTATCTCATGTACTTAAATCAAATGCAGATAAGATGCTGTTTCTGTACTGTGTGACACACAATGCATGGTTTGTGAGTAATTTTGTCTTCTTATTAATTATTTTCCTCGATTTTTGCTATTGTTTCCTTCTGTTAGTGCAATATATCGACTTGTATATTCTATGAAATATTGCATTTCCATTTGTGCTACCAACCGATGTTTACACATGGTCATATGTCTTTTTCCGAATTCCAGTTTCATTTCATTTCATATCTAAATTCTATTTCCTATTCAAATTGGGATTGACTTTTCTTGCATCTTTTAGCATTTCATTTATTGATTATTTTCTGTTTTTATCTTAACTTATAATGCATGTATTAGTATGCCATACCATGTCTAATTTGGTGTTTCAGTAATAGTTTTTTTTTAATTTATTAATTATTTATTAACTTAAAATATTCTTTATTCACTTACTTTATGCCATCTTTATATTGGTATTTGTGTTTGAATTCAATAGAATTCCCTTTTATTTTTTCCCAATTCGATTTTATTATCAGATTATATCTAAAGGATCAGGATCCATAAGCCTTGTTTTTGGCCCATGAAAAAAGAATAAAATTCGATTTTGCTATACCGACTTAATTATTTCACTTCTTAATGTTAGAAGGTTTATCGTGTACGATTTCAACAATAGTTTTTGCATTTTGTTCGGATTTATATGACTTACACAAGCTCAAAATTCGTGGTTTCTGATGAAAAATACGCAGTTTCTTCTAATTTTACCTCAGTTATTTATATGATAGCTATCGTGCAACACTTTCTTCTTTACATATATTATGAAATACATCAAAATGTACAATATATTTTTTAAAAAAGTGTTGCAAAGCTGCGTTCATAGTAAAATATTAAAAATAGAGAGTTAACTAATTCCCTCACGTCACTAAGAGACTTTAGGATGCAGCAACGTGTTTAAACGTGCTAAAATGAACGTAAGTATTGCTAATGTGAAGGGGAATGCAGTTATTAGCAATAGTTACGTTCCTTTTAGTACGTTTAAACATGTTGCTGCATCCTAAAGTCTCCGAGGCTAACGAAAAAGACAGGCTACCGCGGTTCATTCCACTTATCTTTTTTTACAGACCACGAGTGTGACGTGTGCTCTTTTCGTACGCCTGCATTGGTGGATTCGAGCATCACGTGACTCCCGCGGTCTGTAAAAAAAGATACGCGTAAAGCACCGCGGTAGCCTTTCTTTTTCGTTAGCCTCGTAAAGTCTCTTACTGACGTGAGGGAATGCAGTTCTCTACCAGAACTTAACTCTCTACTAAACTTAACTCTCTATTTTTAATATTTTACTATGAGCAAAGGTTTGCAACACTTTTATTTTTACATATATTGTACATTTTGATGTATTTTATAATATATGTAAAGAAGAAAGTGTTGCACGATTGCGCTCATATAAATAATTGAGGTATAAATAGGTGAAATTGCGTATTTTCCATAAAAAATTACGAAAAATCCGAACTTTGAGCTTGTGTAAGTTATATAAATCCGAACAAAATTCAAAAACTTTTCTTGAAATCATACAGGATAAACCTTCTAATATTAAAAAGTGAAAAAATTAAGTCAGTATAACAAAATAGAATTTTAGTCTTATTTAATGGGCCAAAAACATGGCTTTTGGATCCTGATCCTTTCATTTTATTCTGCTGGAATCTGTTTATTTTCTAATTTTCTTTCAAACTACTTTGTATGTTTGACTGTGAGGCGTCTCTGAATTGGAGCTCGGTTTTGAAGATTGAATTGGTTAATTATTTATGTAATATTCTGTATACACATACACTTTATACTTACCTATCTTTAAAAAATTTATTGGTGATTTATTTATATAGTATTCTGTATACATTTTATGCTTACCTATCTTTAAAAAATTGGAGATTTGGTCAGTTTTGTTGCTATATATATATTTTTTGTATTTTAAATTATTATTTATATGTATATATACTGAATTATATATTTGAATTATTATTTTTTTATATACATATATAAATATATATGTGAAATGATTTTCCATTTCAGAGTGAATTATATCAACATGTTAATTGTGGTAAGCGATGATTTTGTAGAACAGGGGTTTTACAGTCGAAGGCTCCAGATGGAAGACGATGTTTAAGAAAACTATTGGAAATTTCCCATCAAAATAGAAAAAGTTGCATTTTCACCAAAATATTTATTGGTAGTTCACAAAGAATAGACAATTCCACAAGTTGTTATTTTTAGAACTCAGATCTAGCTGCGTTACATTGTAGAAAAAAAGCATGAAGATGTTACAGATTATTATAGAGATATACCAATTTAAAGACACTTCTCCTCCAAGTGACGAGATTTATTTAGCAATTCAAAAACGCAAAAAATCTGAGCTTCGGGGCTGCGTAACTGTGTTTTAAACGGAACGGAGCGTATGAATGTTTCGTCAATACACACTGTTAAAAATTTTCGTTTATTGACAGGTTGTCTTCCGTGAACTTTGATCAGAAAGTTTCCGTTTCGTTAGAAAAATGGAATCTCTCCCGTATATCTGTTGCTACACAGCTGGATAGAGTTTGCAAAAAAGTGCACAAAATCCGAGCGTATTTGGCACCTCTACTTATGCATAAAAACTGCTAACTGAATTGTGAACAAAAAGTGCATAAACTGCATCCCTAAATTGTACACTTTTTAGACTTTTAAGTTTACAGAGTTTCAAATATGGAATTATTAATGTAAAAATCTATCATCCAATGGAATTGCAGTATTTTTGATCGCCACACATGCGCTTCAACTCCTTCGCGTCTGTATTGCGCCATTTATGGACTGCAGAGACGGAACTTTCCTAAAAAAAAAACGGAAACATTCCGGCAACTCTGCTGCCAGTCCTTTTTCCGTTAATTGATGTTTTTTTTACAGTATATTGTTAAGAATAATCTGAAATTCACGGGTATTTTTTTCATGAATTTCACAGAAAAAGTCCCTTTTCACGACAAAAGGGCATTTTCAGTTAAAAGCAGAAAATTTCCTCATATTTCCTGAAAACAACGGAACGGACGGATAAGAAAGCAGCCAACGGAGATATTCCGTTATCTGCTGCATGTTTATTTTCAATGTTTCAAAAACTGACATGTTGCTGCACAGAAAAATTAAAAAAATTGATAAATTAAAATTTCGAGTTTATTTAAAACAGCAACAAGAAAATAGTACTTTCGAATTTAAAAAAGCAAAAGTTAATTTTTTCCATTCTTTTAATATTATTTGCAATTCATTTTTTAAAGTTATAAAAAAGTATTCGCACTTAAAATGTATTCTAAACAAACAGATTAATATATATATAAAATAGCTAAATTAAGTGAAAAAAAAATCGATTTTATTTAAAAAAGCAACAAACAAAAATAATGCATTGGAATTAAACTCATTCCTTTAAAATTATTCGCAATTTATTTTTTAAAGTTATAAAAAACACTCACACTGAAAATATATTCTAAACGAACACATTTAAAAAATACATAATAGTTGATTAAAAATCAATTTTCGCAAAACAGCAAAAAAAAAAAAAAAAAAAAAAAAAAAAAAAAAAAAATTTCGAATTTAACTCAAAATATAATATTTATATTTTAATCTAACAATCAACTTAAGAATATATATAATTCATGTTTTTATCCTCTATTAATACTATAGTTTTCAACCATCATCTTATTACGAAATATCCCCGCAATTAACTTCAAAATTACTAGTTTTTTATACCCAAAATTGTTTAAGTCCCAAGCTGCGATTTTAAGAAATCCCGTATCATCGTTTCCTACTCTTACTCTACCAAGGACCCGCTGGTCTTACGGTAAAGCACTCGGCTCAAGCCACTAACATCCTCAGGTCGGGCAGGAAATTGTCTTGCATTATATCAAATATTAAATACTCCCGTAATAAACAACAGATGGCAGCAAAAATAGAGATGACATTTTATAAAACCGAGTTTATTTATAACGGAAACTTACCGATTCTTCAAACGGAGTTTTCCCTTCCTTTAACTTTCAAAATGGAAAATGTACTAACGGAACGGAAAAAGTCCGGCAACTTTGCTGCCACTAGTTTTACCGTGAATTAACGGATTTATTTTTAACAGTGGGGTAAATTAACAAATGAGTGGATTGCAAGGCAGTGGAACTTATTATTATACTCTGCGTAATTTTGAGGTGAAAAAGGTAGAAGTGGGAGTTGAAATGAATTATGGGATATCGAATGATAATTTTAATTAAAAAAAATTATATTAAGAGACGTTCTAAAGAAATAAAAATTGAATGTCTCAAAAGAAGAAATAAATTAGAAGTTTTTACAAATAAGTGTAGATTTTAACAGATTAAGATTTTTAGAATAAGAATAAAAATAATATGTTGATTAAAGATATGGAATTAAGATATAATTTAGATTTAAGATATTATTAAAGACAGGAAAAAATGTAGAATTGTAAGAATTTGGAATAAATTGATTAAGGAAAAATGACGAAATATATATATATATATATATTAGGGTGGATTGAAAAATCGAAATGTGGATAATCGAATCGGCGCGGGGTACAAAAGTTGCCTTTTGTGTATATTAGTTTACATCTATTTTTTTATTGAAATCTATTCATATCTTCCGGTGCCCCAAGCGCCCCAGAAATAGTTAAAAAATGAAATTTTTATGAAAATTTATATATTTTATTATTTTTATTATTTTTAAAAATTACTTTTGGCGCGGGGTGCAAAAGTTATCTTTTATGCATGTTAGTTTACATGTTTTTTTAAATTGAAATCCATTCATATTTTCCGGTGCCCCAAACGCCCCAAAAATAGTTAAAAATTGAAAGTTTTGTGAAAATTTATAAGTTTTTTTTTTTTTTTCATTCTTTATTTCTTTCTTTAATTACTTTTAGCGCGGGGTGCGAAAGTTGTCTTGTAAGCCTACTAGCACACATGCAAAACATTTTTAACTTCAATAAATGTCTTCCTTGTGTCCCAAGACACTTAAATACTTGCCTAAAACCGATTTTTATGCAAGTCTTGAACTTAAAATTATAAGTAAAAATAAGAGTTAAATAATCTTTTGTATAGCGTAATTATTAGATCCAGGGGATGACAAATCTTTTATCGTTTATATTAAATGTATAATTTTTAATACTATACTGTTATATACGAAGTTTTGAACAGAGCAGTTGCTTCAATTTGCCAGTGCTGTTTTACAAGATATTGGAATTGTACACAATAAAGGGACTTCGAATTTAGTAGATCGCAACAAAATTCGTTGATAGCTTACAAAGGGTCGATATTTAGTTGCAGAGACGAGCAATTTAGCTGTGTCTCTGTCTATTTTAACGGTATTATTTTCCGATGGGAAAAAGACAATACAAAAATGCTAGTGATTAAGAGCACAATGTGCTACACAAAGATCAGAAATGATTAACATTATTCTCTTGTAAAGGAACCTGACTCACTGCATATTGGAAACGTTACATTTGTAACAGAAGAAGCTAAAGGTCTTTACGACATTTACTACATTCTTTAGATGTGCGGCAACTGGTACTAAAGCCTTTTTGTGGGCCAATTGGTACAGCAATCAAAACCTGCGAAGAGCTACCTGTAGCTTTCTTTTCTTCAATAAGTGTGGATAATATGCTAGATAACATAGGTAAAATGGTTGTCAGCAATGATCAGCAACATTTATATGATATTTGTGTAGAAATATCACTTGGTGAAAGTGGCTCTGACCGGGCATTTAAAAACCCTGTTCCAGTTGTTTACTCAAGATGGCTAACGACTGCAGGTAGAAAGTTAAGGTTGTAGGTGGCCACAGAAAATCCATCTGAGAATCTCATTATTTTTAGAAAATATGTTATGAAAGTATAAACCTATATGGCTCCATATCAAAACAAAGCCCTCCATAATAGAAGGACAGCGGTATATTTTGAAACTTATCACATTTTACCTCAATCTAAGAAAGTTTGTAGACGCTGTTGTTCAACTTTATAGCTTCTTTTGTCATCCTGAATTTTTTTTATTATCTATGCTCTGAGATAACACAGAGCCTATCAGGTATTTAATAATACGAAAACTATTTTGTGCTAGAAATGAAAATAGAGGATTACCAGAAGTAAGAATTTTTCAAGTACCAAAAATACACTTCAAAGCAAAGTATTATTGTGAACTTATTGACTGGCAATGAGTTGGACGTTTCGAACCACCTCTTTTGATGAATGTGCCTTACGTAGAAATTGAGGCCATGGTAAATGTAGGAAAAACGGAGGAATGGTCAAAATATCAATGCCATACACAAGATGATAAAAAATGCATTCACCTAGTGCCTGAGGCATCAGAAAGTGTATCTGCATAAGAAAAGAGACTCAGTTTCACATTGAATTGATTAAAATCAAGACTCCATATCAAACATTTTAATCCCAAAAAGGATTACAAACTTTAGAAATATGTAAATCTCCAAATTAAAAGAAGTAAAAAATTTGCTACGTAAGGTCAATGTTTATAATTTTTATGATTTAGTGCTTTGATTTTTAAAATTATACTTCATGTATTATTATAAAATTATTATTATTTATAAGTTTAACTTCATTAATTAAATACTTTGCCAAATTTGTAAGACATTTTCTTAAAAATTTCAATATTTAACTATACTTGGGGCACCGGCAGATATGAATGGATTTCGATAAAAAAAATATATATATACATATGTAAACTACAGAATTATGTAATACACCCAATACACAACTTTCTCACACGACGCCAAATAGATTTTTTTTTAATTAAAAAACAAAAAAATTATAAATTTTTATAAAACCTTCAATTTTTAACTATTTTTGGGACGCTTGGGGCACCTGAAGATATGAATGGATTTCGATTTTTAAAAAAACATGCAAAACTAATATAAATAAAAGACAACTTTCACACCCCGCGCCAAAAGTAATTTAAAACAAATAAAAAAACAAAAAAAAATTAAGTATTCATAAAAATTTCAATTTTTAGCTATTTTTGGGACGTTTGGGGCACCGGAAGATATGAATGGATTTCAATAAAAAAAAATGTGTAAACTAATATACATAAAAGGCAACTTTTGCACCCCGCGCCAAAAGTAATTTCGAAAAAAAAAAAATTTCGTATACTTTTCGATCCACCCTAATATATATATATATATATATTATTTATGTATATATATATATATATATATATATATATATATATATATATATATATATATATATATATATATATATATAAGCAGTAACCATCACATCACAAACAAAACAACTATATATTCGTATGAACAGCACCAGAAGCTGCATATTAGAACACACAAATTCAATATAATCCAGCAAAAACATGATTTTGGCCTGAACTAGCACCACCCCCCTCACCAGAAACAAGACAACACAAGAAAACACTGTAGAACATATATGTAAAAATAAACATAAACAAGCTGCGGCCTCATCAGCAGTGGGTAAATTCAAAGGCTGCCTTTGAATTTACCCACTGCTGATGAGGCCGCAGCTTGTTTATGTTTATTTTTACATATATGTTCTACAGTGTTTTCTTGTTTTGTCTTGTTTCTGGTGAGGGGGATGGTGCTAGTTCAGGCCAAAATCATGTTTTTGCTGGATAATATATATATATATATATTTATATATAGTATATATATACATATAAACCTTTGAATTCAAAATAGAAAAAAAAAACAAGTTCTAGTAACAAAACTGACCAAATCTCTAATTTTTTTTAATGATAGGTAAATATAAAGTATATACAGAATACAATATAGGTAATGAGTAATTCACCAATTCAAACATCAAAGCTTAAGCTCCAATTTCAGACGGCTCACAGTCAAACATACATAATAGTTTTAAAGAAAATTAGAAAATAATGATTATATATATATATATATATATATATATATATATATATATATATATATATATATATATATATATATATAATACATTTATATGTATAATTAATAATGAATTACGATTATTTCTTATAACTCAATTTATACGACTTCAAAACCGTTAAATAATTTATGAGGTCAATTAGAATTAAAAATTTCATTACAAACACAATAAAAATATTAATATATACGAAGCAATCGTTAGGTGTGTTTTCATAACAGATTTGAATTCCATCTTTCGGTTTTTATTTTTATTTTTATTTCATTTTTCTCTCCATGCGTTATATTTTGTCTTTGTTTTAAATTCTATTTATTTATATATTTACTTTTTTCACTACATATTTCTGGATATTATTCAAAAAGGTACGTGTTCATTTTTCTTATTTAATACCCCAACCCCCCCCCCCCCCAATTGTTGTATGATGTTTCTGTGATTTTATTTAATATATATATATATATATATATATATATATAGACAGATTCTTTTGAACATTAAGAAATTGAAATAAAATGTCTTGAAATATATTATTTTCACGCGGGATTTAAATAATAAATAGAATGGCACTGTATCTTTTCTGCACACATGACTACGATTTCTATTGTCTTTTCTTTAAGGTAATCTTAATATATACTATGTTTAATTTTCAAACGTATTATAGTTTTCAATTTTTTACCAATTGTTTTCATTTTGAGTATGTGTCTCTGTACTATGAATTACTGTGTACTAGCAATGTCAAGGGCAACTGTTTAAAACATAAAAAAAAGTTCTATCTATAAGAATTTGAAGTTACAATTTGAAATAATCATTTCGTTAATTTCTATCTTAAAAAGTTAAATACTGCATAAGAATCAAATAAATGAAACAAAAAGAATGATACATTTCAGATATATCCGTACAACTAAATTTATACTTCAATATCTAATTCAAAGTAATTCAATTTACAAGTTACAAAACCTGTTACAATCACTTTAAAATTATTAAAATTATGACGTAATCGGTTCGAATCAAAATTCAAAAACCATTCATTCTCCAGCTACAAAAAGCCGCAGGTAGTTAGAAAGCAACCAAGTAAAGTAAAAAAAATGCGATGTAAATACTAAGCAGAGTTGCCAAGTCTCCGGATTTTTGCTCACCAGTAATTTTTTAGAGAAAACAATGTTCTTTTAAATCGCAAAATGCTCCGATTAAATAAAACATTATTTTCTGTACTAAATTACTGGTATCCAAAAAGCCGGAGACTTGGCAGGTCAGACTAAGTACTGATTTAGAAATGGATATCTAAATTTATTACGAAATTCATTTACCATTATGTTGCAATTTTTTAGCTTTGATGGTAACTGTCGAGAGCAAGTTGTTATTCTGAAAATATAATCGTTCTGTTCCCGAATCTCTGTTTGGAAAATATGTATTGATATCTTTCATTTAAAGGATTTAATATACTAATTATACCGGAAAATTATTAAACAATACGACAATATCGTTGTGAATCAAAATTAAAAAACTAATCATTTGTCAGCACAAAAAATCCGCACGTAGTTAGAAAGCAACTAAGTAAAATCGGGAAAAATGCGATGGAAATATTGGGTACTAACTTAGAAATGGAAATCTAAGTTTATTAGGAGTTTCATTTTCAATTTTGTTGCAAGCGATAAAAGTTTTTTTTTTTTAGAGCTTTGATGGGAGCTGTCCAGAGCGAGTTGTAATTCTGAAAATATAATCCTTTACTTTCTGAATCTGTGTTTGGAAAAAAATGTATTTATTTCTTTCCGTTAAAAGATTTGAAATACTAACTACTTAGTTAAGAGTCTACACTAGTCACGGGAAGAAACGCTCACGCTGATGTTAAGTCTATGGGAAGGTTATCGCGCGATTTCTCGCTCGCAATTTAATATTTTTAAATGATTTTTTTGCATAGGATAGCTGAGGTTGATATCTAACGTTGTTAGTTTTTACTTTTTTGATTTTGGTTACAGTTTTTTTTTATAAACGGACATTTTAATTTTTGGAACCGGTTTGAACCGGTTCTGAAATTGAAAGTACCTTTATATAAAAAAACTGTAACCAAAATCGAAAAAGTAAAAACTAACAACGTTAAAGATCGACCTCAGCTATCCTATGCAAAAAAAATCATTTAAAAATATTAAAATGCGAGCGAGAAATCGCGCGGTAACCTTCCCATAGACTTAACATTAGCGTGAGCGTTTCTTTGCGTGACTAGTGTAGGCTCTTAAATTTTTCGGGAATACAGACATAAAGAAAAAAGTCTTTTCTGTTGAACAATAAAGCATAACGAGAATTAAATTTCTTGAAGGATATTAATTTCACACTGATTTTAATTGTTAAAATTGAACCCCAATTTATATTTTCTTTATACATAGCTACTAGGTTTTTTCTTAATAATTTTTATACTTAATACTCATACGAATTGGAATTTTTCCATTTTTATTTTTGTTTTGGTATTTTTACTTTGTGAAACATAATGTACAGAGAGTATTTCATAAAAAAATAGAAGAAAGGTTAAGTCTACAAGACTTTCAACTTCCATTTTCTGATATTTCTTTCATTAGTTTCAAACTTTAAAAAAATCAAAAGGACTTAAAACTACAATAAATGAATTCTTACTACTGCTACACCACAAATATTTTCTTACAGCTCCATTGAAATTTGAAAAGAGTTAGGTAATTTTCGACATTTTACGAATATTTTATATGGAATACTTATTTTTGTCGAATGAGAAACTAATTATATTTTCACATTAACCCTTTGTATTACCGCGTTTCATATCTGCAACATACCCAAAACTCAATGTTACTTATACAGTGAGCCAGGGTGGTGCAAAATTTTAATTAGATTAACTATTGAAAGCCAACGATTAAATGTTTAATCATGACTAAAGATTGACAAATCGTCAATCTTTAGTCATGATTAAACTTTTAATCGTTCGTTTTCAATAGTTAATCTAATTAAAATTTTGCACCACTTTGCAGTGTGCTTTAAAAGACGATTTTACTTATTGCTGCTATCTCCCAACACAGCAGTTAATAGAAATTGTTCATAGAATTCAAAACAAACGACGATACTGAGTTTATTTTTTATGAGCATTTTCACATCGTCATTGCTAAAATGAACTTAATAAATTTTGTAAAATTAAAAAGTCTGGAGATATCGAAAATTTAGATTTTTTTACAAAGTTCGTATCCTTTACAATTTTGTATTAGAAAATTGACAATATTTATGAGAGGTATGTAATTTTCTGTTTATTGCAGATGTGAGAACGTATATTTTAGTTAATAATTTTTATTTTTATGTTCTACATTTAAAAAATTATTTTTTACATGTTTATATTGATGTATTCTAACTTCTGAGTAAATATTTTTCAAATCGGAGTTTTTTAATCATAAAGGGTTAAAGGGGCCCTTAAACTTTCATCCTAAAATTAATGAAAATTCTTGTACGCAAAATACTTGCAATATATTCATATACTAGGTGATGCAAAGTAATTTTGTAATGGCAGTTTTCTGTTAAACATTCAATTTACAAAAGTATACAAATCAAGTAAAGCTTTTAGATAGGTCATTTGTTTTACAAATTAAAATACGGAATTTAACACATTTCGGTCTGGCGTCCTAAAAATTGGGCATGTGTTTGCATTTACAATTACACTGGTGTCCAAAAGTTAAGCAACAAAGTGAAAAAAGCGGGTATAATGAAAACTATTTATTTAAATCTAGACACTTTCATATATTATGGGGTATAATAAAAGACACTAGTCTAGAAATGTTACAAAGAAAATTCCCAGTAAATAATTAAATATTGTAGAGTGACACAAAAGTAGCATTTTTGATGGCAACAAAGCAGTCAATATAAATTGTTCATAGAATCCTTAATAGACAACATTACTGAGATAATTGTTCATTTCAAAATTTTATTTATCATTTGAGCAGTTCCACATCGTTATTGCTAAAATGAACTTCATAAATTTCAACAAATTAAAAAGGCTGGAGACGTCCAAAAACAGATTTTTTACACAGGTAAGTTTGTATACTTTACTATTTTGTATTAGAAAATTGACAATATTTATTAGAAGTATGTAATTTTTTGTTTATTGTAGTTGTGAAAAAAGTACATTTTAGTCAATATTTTTTTTATTTTAATGTTCTAAAATTTTTTAATTATTTTTTACATGCTTAAAATAATGTATTCTAACAGCTGAGTAAATATTTTTCATATCGGAGTTGCTGAGTCATAAACGATATTAAACAAAAATAAGTATTGCATATAAAATAATTATTACTATAAAGTTTTCATAAGTTGTATTCTTATAACAGCTGTGGTAACTTGGAGAAAGTTCTTTTCCAATTCTATTATTAATGAAAATAACTCAATTTCCCAATACTTGCGATTATTTGATGTACTACAAACAGTGCATATTTCAGTAGCCTCCATTTATTTGAAAAGTATGCTTGTTTTTTTATTCTTGAAAAGTAGTTGTGAAGTTCGTGCTGGGTTTGGTTTTAAGTTAAACAACTCCCTACATTTGTCTATTTTTGTGACCCTTCACAACTGAACGAAAAGAACATTACATTAATAATCAATGCAGTTTGGTAAAAAATGATGAAATTTATCTATTGTGATGTTTGTTGACCTTAGTACAAGTAGGAAGGGAAGACTATAGATGGAAAACTATTGCACTATTTTAGTAGTTCTAATAGACATTTGTGTTAACTCCGTAGAAATAGTAAAATGATTTAAAGTGCAAATAGTAAATTTCAATCGCATATTAGACTTATATTCTGTTAAGGATGTTTTCAAGTCAAATCTGGCTATTTTCTGACACATTTTGAATTTATTTTTGTTTGGAAACGTATCAGAAAGACAGGTGCTTATTAATAAGGTGTTTCTTATTAAGGAACTATGTAATATAACTGTTTTTTGTTATTCGATAAATGGTGGCGATGTTTAGGAAATTGGTTTCAAAGTTGATGCTTTGAACCGAATTTCTGAACGAGAAGGAAAAGAAAAGAAACTGCCGTCCTAAGACAACAAATACTTATAACTCAAGATATAATTCACATATCGGAAAATGAAAAAAGAAATCGATTACAATTCACTTCAATAATAGTACCTGGATGTATCGTGCTTTTATGTTTGAAAATGAATCAGAAAATGTGTCAGAAAATTTTCCTTTGTTGAGCGCGGAAAAATACTTTTTTGAGAACCATCTTAATTATTTTGCTGGTGGTCAATTCTTAATTATTGCTAATAAAAGTGATTAGTGTATAACATTTGAATATTCGTAAAATTATGGATCACTATTTTTATTAATTGAGAATTTCTAGGTCGTATTCAATTGAGAATTTCTAACTAGCTTAGTATTTAAAGATTACAAAAAAAAAATCTATACACAAATAATATTTGCGCAATTCGAACATAGCTAGGTATTTCTTTTTGTGGATACATCGAATGCGTATGTAATTTATTTAGGGCCTATAACATTGGCTACGAGAAAAGATGGGGCGAGTTCCACATGAGCCAAATTACCCATTAAATATTGGTTCCGGTTTGATAATGTAGGTGGCGCTGCCTTAGTAGGGATTCTCGCCGGCTGCACAGAACCGTGCAGCTGCCATTTAGTTCCAAAATCACAAACACGATATTAAAACTATTTCGTTAGAAGTCCTTCTCTAGTTCTATGTTCATGGCGGAGATCTACCTGAATAGTTCCTTGGCCCTCATTGGCTGCAGTGCTATTTTGCAAGAGTCACTTTTGTTACTGTGTTGGCCGGTTCTATATTATTATTAACTATGGGTTTCTAGGTATGTTGTCGAATAAGGAAAGGGAAAAAAAGTCTTGTACTTTCTAAAAAAGAACATACTGTCTCAAACCCTCCCACCGTGTGTGACTATATGTATTTTGTTTTATTTGCACTTTTTTGGCATATTCAAAAAATGAGTGAGCGTGTTTTTTAATGTTACGACATACTTTTTCAAATTTCTTAGAAGCCAAGAAAACACTCAAATAGAAATACGTTTTGCTTATTTTAAGTACCGATTTTAACAATTCTTTTCAATAATGACCTAAAAAATACTCTAATTCGAATAAGATGTTTTTAAAAGAAAAACGCGACTTTAAATTTTCTCTTTCCCATCGTATAAATATCTGTCCTTTAGAGAAATTTCTATCTGAACAAACTTCAATATTCCTCCAAGGATCTCCACCTTCTATAAATCTTGACATCTCGACTATAAAAATAAGAAAATACCTCCACAACCTTAGTACCTTATCTTTCGAACACGGCCTTTAACAAGAAACTGATTTGCGATGTGATTTCTATTCTCATTATTACATATCGGCTCATTTCACAGCTCAGCCCGAGAAAATCTATGAGTACTTAAAAGACGAATTTATTACCTAACGCCGACGCCAGAATATTAAGGAACGTATTACTAAAAAGACCGTGTTCTTATCCTTTGAGTACACTTTATTAAAGGGATGTGTTTCTTAGAATAATTTATAAAAAAGCTTTTATTTGATGATGAATGATGTTGTGCCAGCTTTTAAAGGAGCGATATTGATCATGTATATTATTTCTGATGTCAACATTCTTTTTTCTATGCACATACAAAACGTACATCGACGAAAGAGGTATAAGAAATGTTTTTGAACAGCGTTTTGATATAGCACACTCCTATTTCGTTACAACACGCTGCTTGATTAAAAATTTCAGTTAATTAAAAATAATGAAAAAACGTATCAGCAAAAAACATCAAAGATGTCATTGACAAAGACTCTCACGGTACACGAAACAAATATGTTATGTCCATCAAAAAACTTTCTTCCATATTTCGAACAATTCATCGAATTTTGGCACCCTCCCTTAGATGACCGCAACCGCAATTGAATGACAATCTATCCCTCTCATGACAATTTAAATTTGAATTTTTGTCGAATTATGCACGCTTAAACTAGAGATATGGGCATCACAAAATTCGAACAAATCATCGATTTTCTGCACCCCCTCTTGGTGATTTTCCCCCAAAAGTTCACATAAGGATAGAACTTTATATGAATTTTAATCTTATTCTACACAGTAGTTCGTGAATTAGAGCGTTCATATACGGACAACCAGACGACACAGACTCATCTTCAGCACATTCTACAACGAATACCTACTTCTTGTACAAGTAGAAAAAACATCTAATGCTCCTTTCTTTCAACATAGGATTCAAAATGAATTAGACATAGGCTTAACAGTAGACCGGTAGACTGGAAGACCATGTTATTAGCCTTTGAGTACACTTTGTTAAAGATATGTGTTTCTTAGAAGAGTTTATTAAAAGCTTTTATTTGACGATGAATGGTGTTGTTCGCCAGCTTTTTAAAAGAGCGGTACTGATCATTTTTCAGTATATTATTTCTAATGTTAACATTCTTTTTTCTATGGACAGCGATTAATGAGATATACGAATAGGATTTTGACATAGCACTCTCACATTTCGTTACAACACGTTGTTGGATTAAAAATTTCAGTTAATTAAAAATGAATGTAAATAGTATCTCAGTGCGAAAGCCACTAGTAAACGAAAAATGCTTTTCTGTATATAATGATTGCAACATATAATTCAAAATGAATGAATGATAGGGTAAACACTGTAAAAAAAGACCAATGTTTTCTAGAAAAATATGATATAACCACGAACGAAAATATACGATAACATCTTACAGTTACTCACGATTCCGAAAAGCGTTCTTATCTTTAGAACCAACAGAAACTTGTATGTTTTCTAGATTTAGCAAAGCATTTTTAAAAGATGTTAGCAATTCTCAATTAAATATTTTCAGCTGCGTAACTGGATTTATCCATGCAAGAGTAATAAAAGAATATTCATTTTAATGTTAATGTTAATGCTGTTAATTTATTATGTATGTCTGTAAAACATGTTTTTGAACATGAAAATGATTACTCGAGAATAGATTAGCTTTCGAAAATCCTACATTCTGATTAACACATTAAAATATCTACTCGGAAACATTTCCGAAAATCAGTGTCAGAAAGAGAAATATTACTTTTTAGAAATGCTTCTTGAAATCTATTGGTTTCGGGGTTTCTAAAGATAAAAAAGTGAGTAACTCTGAAGTGGTTATTTTCGATTTTTGTTCGTGGTTATATTATATTTTCGTAGATTAAGAAAAATATGTCTTTTTTTACAGTGCACATTTATTAGACAATAGTTCTGGATGTAAATGTCCCTTAAGTAGTTAGAATATACAAGATTTTGTTTTTAAAATACTACTAAAACTTATCAAGTATTAGTAAAAAACACCTTTTCGTATTTCGAACGGAATTAATTAGAGAACACATTACTGGAAAGACTGTGTTCTTAGTCATGGAGAACACTTTATTAAAGGTACGTGTTTCTTATAAGAATTTATAAAAAGCTTTTAGTTAATGATAAATGATTTTGTTCGATAGCTTTTACAGAAGGTTTTAAAGGAACGGTGTATCACGGTTCTTTTTATAAACATAAAAGTTATTTCTGTATCTAATACATGCAACATTTGATTCCAAATGATTAAAAGATAGGCCAAACAAATACATACTTGCAAACCTTAGAAATTTTTAAATAAAAAACCTTCTTTAAACCGGAAAATGTATTTAATAAAATTTGTCTTGCTTCTATGCGGTTGTCATTTGAAATGTACGCGGTTTCATTCATTAAAAAAATTTCTGGTTTCCATATGTTTTTTAAACGAGAATCTCGCTTTAAAAATCGGAGTGTTTTTAAGCATGCAGCTAGTACTTTTATGATACCCATGATACATAAGTTAATTAATTAGAATATACATGTTTTAATTATTTAAAAAACAAATAAAACTTATCAAGTATTAGCCAAAATTACTTTCGAACAGAAATAATTGTATTATTGGAAATATATTGTTCTTAGTCATTCAGAATATTTTATTAAAGGATGTGTCTTTTAGAAGAATTTATAAATTTCATGATGGATGATGGCCAGTGATCAAGAATTCTCTATCTTTTTCAAAGGGTTACAACTTTCAAAAAATCGATTTTTAGCCTGAAAGTAAATGCTTATGGTGTGGAATTGTGGGAAAAAAGGTTTAAAGTGAAATCTCAATTATTAAGAAAGATATGAGCAAAAATGTGGGCGAGCGCACGATCGATAAAACCGACCTCGCCGTAAAGATTCTACTCCCTTTTAAATGAACAGATTAGGGCATAGGAGGGTCCACAGTATGGCTCAGGAATAGAAAATTAAGTGTGAGTTAAAACATATATATCAGTATTTCTTTTCTTCTAAAACTTTGAACGCGATTTTCTGGAAACTACATTTTTCAACATGGGCAGCATGATAACTTGAACAATTTTTAACCTTTTTGGTAAAAGTTACGCTTATCTACGCATAATTAAATTGTCTAACGAACATCGAGCCATTTTTAAAAAAATTTCCAATAAGATTAAATGTCAAAAATTAAAAAAAATGAACCGATGATCCTTAGCTACAACTTTATTTTACAAGGAGAAAGTGAGATTTTAATAATTTTTATTTCTACAGGAAGTTGGGATGCTGGCCATCGAGCCCGGATATTTTGGTGCAGGTTTCCGACGTAATATGTGGCCAACTTTAACAAAACAAATATTTTGAAATACTTGAAGCTATAAAAAACAAAGTGAAATTATTAGTTTTTCAATTAATTTTACTCCTTTCCTAAAACAAAAAAATTCCAAACCGCCGAGAACGTATGTAACCCCTTAAAGGAGAAGCGTTGCATTAACGAAAAAGTATGTAATGCGTGCAGCATATAATTGAAAACGAATGACTAAACATTTAGTCATATTTTCACAACCATACTTCTGCTAGTAAATGCGCTTTAACTCGTTAAAATGTACAAATTTAATTATTTAAATGTATCAAGTATTAAAAAAATCCCTTTTTCATATTTTAAACACAAATAATAAGAAGACCATGTGCTTAGTCTTCGAGTACATTTTATTAAATGAATGTAATTATTAATTCGTAGAATTTATTAAAGAATACTTTATTTAATCATGAATGATACTGTTCCCGTTATTTTCGTCAATTTTTATAAAAGAGTAGTGTGAATCAAGTTTTATTGTATAAACTTAAAATACTTTTAATTATATGATGTGTGTAACACAAGTCTAAAATTAAGTAAACATTGCGCTATTAAAAATGGATAAATTTTTGGGTAATATCGGCTTATAGTATAGCGATTACTTACAGGGTGTCCCAAAATATGCTGATGGTTTAAAACGGAAAACAAATGATAACAACTACTAAATTTATTCTAGCAGGAGATTCATGTGTAAAGCCAGGAAAGTTTTGCAGTATGCTTCCTTCTATTGGTACTAAATATAATCTACAGAAGTCGCTGTGCTAGAAGTCTGCGAGGTACGGATTTTCCAAGCCCGGTGTAAATCTAAAAGTTAGGTCCATGCCCGCCCTGACCCGTGGAAAAATCAAAGGAATCAGGCCCATCACGGCCCGATCCGACTCAATTTCTACAAAAAATTCCGATTTTTTTAAACATACAATTAACATTCTATTAATGAATGCTGCCTACATATTTATGGGAAATTTTTACAATATATTTTAGATTATTATATGGTTACAAGCCATTGAAAGCAGAATAGCAACATTAATTAGTACTTAGATTCTTAGACAATTACATTCAAATAAAGAGATTAAAAAATTAATGTAGTTTAGAATAAAATAAAAAAATATATGGTTAAAAACATCCTAACTTTTGTTGCTGTATAATAAAAAAAGTAGATTTTTGAAAATGTTTCTCTATAATTTATTAAAGTATATTTCCAAAGATTCAATTAACAAAATTTCATTCTCGCGATAGCTATTTTTACAAAACAAATTGCTTGGGAACATTTAAGTCCAGTTCCGAGTATATAGAATAAAATGTAAGCCTGATACTCCCCTGTCCGAGTGTGCTTAAAAAAAAAGCCCGAACTTAGACACGATGTAACTGTCCAATGCCGATTTCTACGCTATAAATGTTATATTTCTGAACTGATGTTGTCAAGCTAATATCGGTTCGTGCATTTATACTTCTTCTCGTCCTAGTCACGGCTATTGAAAATTGTTCAGATTTTATCTGCATAGTTGGATACTTTTAAATCTGCTATATCGGGCTGGTTGGCACGCTTCATTTTTTTGTCGGGCTGGCTTGTCCGTTTAGTTTTTATTATCGGCCTTCACCGGCCCGTTTAGTGTTTTTCATCGGCCCAGCTTTGACCGTTATAAAAGTTGTCTTTATTCTGCCGGCCCGTTTGAAAATTGGCCTTCATTGTGCCGGGCCGGGTATGGGCCACAAGCCCGGCCCGTGCCCGTACAGACCTCTATTCTGCGCTGTCTTGAGCTGTAAAGAATACACAAAGAAACTTATAGAGATGTTATCCTATGCAAAAAAATGCCTTTAAAAGTATTAAAATGCGAGCGAGAAATCTGTCAAGAATCTTTCCATAGACTTAACATTAGCTTGCGTGTTTCTTCCCGTGACTCACGCTCACGCTAAAGTTAAGTCTATGGGAAGGTTATCGCGCGATTTCTCGCTCGCATTTTAATATTTTTAAATGATTTTTTTTGCATAAGATAGCTGAGGTCGATCTTTAACGTTGTTAGTTTTTACTTTTTCGATTTTGGTTACAGTTTTTTTTATATAAAGGTACTTTCAATTTCAGAACCGGTTCAAAACGGTTCCAAAATTTAAAATGTCCGCTTATAAAAAAACTGTAACCAAAATCAAAAAAGTAAAAACTAACAACGTTAGAGATCGACCTCAGCTATCCTATGCAAAAAAACATTTAAAAATATTAAAATGCGAGCGAGAAATCGCGCGATAACCTTCCCATAGACTTAACATTAGCGTGAGCGCTTCTTCCCGTGACTAGTGTAGGCTCTTAAGAGCCTACATCAGTCACGCGAAAAAACGCTCAATCTAATGTTAAGTCTATGGGAAGAGGTTAATGTTAAGTTAATGTAATGGTTAATGTAATGTTAAGTCTATGGAGTATATATTCTGTTTTTGCGTGATTTCTCGCTCGCATTTTAATATTTTTAAATGATTGTGTTTGCATAGAATAGCTGAGGTCGATCTCTAACGTTGTTAGTTTTTACTTTTTCGATTTTGGTTCCAGTTTTTTTATATGAGAGTAATTTCACTTTCAGAACCGGTTCCAACCGGTTCCAAAATTGAAAATGTCCGCTTATAAAAAAAACGTAACCAAAATCGAAAAAGTAAATCATTTAAAAATATTAAAATGCGAGCGAGAAATCGCGCGATAACCTTCCCATGGACTTAACATTAGCTGGAGCGTTTCTTCGCGTGACTAGCGTAGGCTCTTAACGTGGAAACGCCGATTGTCGGTCACACTGTTCTAGTATTTATTTTAGTGACTTTCAAGTCCTTCTGCATTTCTATTCTTTCTGTATAAACAGCGCCTTTCCTTCTTCATTTGTTTGCAAATTATTCTTTTTTAAGTTTTTATTGATTTTAGGAACACTCTTTACATAAATTATTTTCTGCCTTTAAGAATATAAATCGCTTCAGGGGTTTTATTACTGAATATGTTCTGTATTATAGATTAAAAAATTTACCTTTTTTTATGTGCAGAACTATGATAAATGAATGTAAGAGTATATAAAATATAGATAAATATAATAGAAATAAATAAAATGTGATATAATTCGTGAGAAATAGTTCTAAGCAATAGTAATTTCCAATAAATGTAGAAAAAACGCATAACATCTCCACTTGTTAAATACAACCGCAAAGTAGATTGTATATCTGTCATAATATATTAGATAGATATAATATGTTAGATAGTTTTTATAGATAGATACATCCTGGGAATAGTAGAATAAAAGAGGACAGATGTTAATAGAGCCTGATTACCGCCTAGACAAACTTAGTCAAATTTTTTCGAAAAGAAAATTATGTCTTCTGTGATTAAATAATAAGTCGGTAATCAGGCCCTGTTCACATGTTTCATCCTTTTCCCTATGAGTAACTATACGGGGTGGCTATTATTAAAGACGATGTTCTGGAAGGCCTATAATTTTCAAACGAATGGGACTAACATAACGAAATTTTGCATTTAGAAAATCTGAAATTTATTTAAAATACATAAGACCTGAAAGGATGAAATTTCTATCGAAAAAGAAATTTAATTTAACAAAATTACAAATAGTGCTGAATAAGTTTTCCCTATCACATCTCCTAAAACTGTGCAAAATACGTCTGATGTAAAGATATCGTAGAAAACCTTTTTGTAGCGATATATCCTTCAGTTTTAAACTTCAAGTAATAGATTTTGTGTTTTTTCATATTTTTAAATAAATTATATAATATTGAATCGAACAAAACAAACCGCGTGAAATTATCTATTGAAATTATGATCGGTCAGTTTGAAATTAAAATGCGTACTTTAACAGAGACTCCTATTGATTTTTAATTTTACATGCGCTTTTCTCAACACTGTGTTTTTGCGACTTGTGTGCACTGTATAAAAATAATCGATTGTAGGCATTTCATTTGTACAGATTTGTATAAAATTATCATACCTAGAATTTTAACCTCAATTAAATGACGCAAATATTATTTGTTGCGATTAGAATGTGTTTTTTAACCTATTATATTTTAGAATTCATTGCCTATTTTTTTTCAATAACTAATTTTTAAAATAAACCGTCTAAACAAATAATAGGCATAGAGAAATATTAATAATAATAACTGATTAAATTTAAAAAACAGCACTGAATATTAAAGTATGACTAGGAAAACTGACTAAATATTACTCAACATATGAAATACTTTCTTGTCGAATAAATAGCACGTGATTATTCTAGGAAAATTTATTTAATTTATGACTTGTTTAAAAAAATATTATAGAGAGAACTTTCAGACGCTATTATATATTTATTTTATTATTATTTTTTTAACACAAAGGAAACTGACAATTTCATTTACTAAAGCTTTGTTAATGTAAATAAAAATGCAAAATATATCGACATATTTGTTCTGTTGTATCTTTTATTTTGTTTTTCGATAAAACGGGAAAATTGAAATCTTTTACTAATAAGTTAAATTTCATTAAGAGAAGACAACATTGGATTCCAAGTATTGCAAAAAACTCATTAAATTTCTGTGGCATTATTTCAGTTTTTATTTCTTTTCTGGGAAGCAGAAAAAAGACTATTGAAATATGTTAAAAGACATAAAAATCTGTACCTTTTAAAACATATCATAATTCTAAAGCAGAAAATGCGAAGCATGTGCGTTCGTTAAAATAACAAAAAAAGTGAGAAAGTTAATTAATTTGAAATTTCCGATAGCAAAAACAAAGCATTTTTAATTGCCAGTCGGAATATTTTACAAAGATTAAGAATTTTTCTTTTTTTCTCAAACATGCTTAAAATAGAATAATGATAATTAAAAAGAAACAAGTTTAATAACTTTAAATTGTAAATTGTTTTATTTAGTTTTGACTTTGAGATATGAGATTTTTCACAATTTATTTGTCTTAAATATTTGTGGGAAAATATATTTTTGGTTCAGTTTTTGGAATTAAGAACACCCCTACATGAAAAGTAATATTGGTTATGTGCGTTCGTTAGCACACAATAATGTGCCAATATTTAATTCATTGGGAATACTTCCAATGAAATGCCAATACTCACAAAATATTGACTCTGTATTGGAAATATTTGCAATGAATTGGCAATGTCATAGAAATAATACCTCTACAGTGCAAAATGTTGCACTAAAATGCTAACATTAAAAAAATAATAATGCTTTATTGGAGATATTGGCTATAGAATGGCGAATTAATATTATTTCCTATGAATGTTATTGCAATATTGACGAAGTATAAACACGCTAATTCTGAGACAACATTGCAAATATTTTCCAATTTACAGCCAATAGACAGAATGTATACTAGGAAAAAAATTATCCCAATATTGTTTCTAATAAGGACGTCTGATTTTAAAATTTATTTTAAAGATACCATTTCTTTGTCTAAAGTAGCAGTTAAAAATCGTCCCAAAATAAAAACACGCGAATTCCGATAAAACATTTCTGGTCATAATTGAAGTAAGATGTATACTAGAAAGAATGTTGGCCCAAGAGTAGAAAATTCCATTTAAAGATACATTTTTTTTGTCAAAAGTAACAGTTCATCCAAACTGTGGCTAACAAGGGCAGTTTGATAATTGACATACTCTGATTTTTTTTCATACTTCGTTTGTTTGAAAGTCCCACCTAAATATAAAATATCCCGTAAGAAATTTGGGATAATATGCATAAACAAATAGTTATAACTGATTGAATTATTGAGAATATTAGGGCTGTTATAAACACGCCGTACACTTATTCACAAAATCATCGTCTTGATTTTCTTATATTTTATAACAAGGCTTTATGTTGGTTTCCCTTCAGGGCGGGTATCATTTAACGATATTTAAATTTTTGTTCCAGTAATTACGTATAGTATTTTTCGCCTTGTTTAATTATACGATTAGCTAAGGAGAATATTACGACTAAAATATTCCGAATAAAAACCATATGTACCTTATATGGAATGTATACGTGCCACTCGTCCCAAAAAGGTTAAATTTGTTGTTAGTTAATGATATCTTTATATTATTTTACACTATACATGGAGTCCCCTTCTTTCATTCTACAACAGCTAATTTCTAGACATATAACATATCCTAAATATATAATTCCAATTGCAAAAAAATTTTAGATGTTGGTCTTCAGCATAATCAAAGTCATTTACGTCAAAATAATTGTTTTAGTAAAATTTACGAAATTAAATTTTTTGTGATCCCTTGATCCTATGTATCTTTGGGTCCTAAATATAGAAAAACCTTATACATACTCTATACTATCCTGTATCATAACTCGGTAAGTTTGGTCGTACAAGAATATGACTTTTATTGTTTTATTTACTAGAACACAGAGAAAAAATAATTTATTGGACACAGGGACAGTGGGAAAATTTACAATTAAGAACTTTTACATAAACAACTATTATGACGTAAATGGCTTTTAATATGAAAAAGGTTAATGTTTAAAGAGTTTTGCATTTAGATCTATACCTGTAAAATTAATGGTTTATGGTTTAGAAATTACCTATTGGACAACGATAAGAATGGATACCCTCTAAAGCATAAAACATTTTAGATATATCATTAATTAACAACAGACTAATGAAGGAATCCCAATTTAAAGTCATGTGACAAATTATAACAAAGGCGAGAAGTGAAAAAAGGGTACGGCGTACTTATATAAGCAGTAAAAACCAATCACCTAAAACATTTTTGCTTATACATATCAGAAAAATTTAGTGCGGGATTTTTTATACCTAAGTAGAATATTCAAATCCTTAAAGCATGAAAATAAATACAGAAATGTATCATTTTATAACATTTCATTATTTAACTAGAAACTTGGAAACATTCGTTTTAATATTACGGTTGCAATGTAACCGTGAAAGCCTTTTTCTCATTTTATTACATTATTTATACAATGTAATCCATATTATACAGTGTTTTGAAAAAAATTCATTAACACGTTTGTAGAGTACAGTACAAAAATGTTTGTATAGGACACCAGGGTCAGAATCCAATTTATTCAGCAAAAAATGCAGTTTTTTCACGCCAATAAGAACCTATTTCTCTGAAACTTAAAAAATGATGAAGATATTTTAACGAAATATGCAAAAGTCTTACTTTGCTTTGCGTGAAATTTTATAACATTGCAAATAGTTCTAAAAATGAACAGTTATTAGGTCAGTAACATCATAAGTAATGTCAATAATATTCCGATATTTGGCGCTCCTATTTCAGCGCTGTTTGAATATGGACTACTTTTTGTGATAGCGTTACATGTCACACAAATTCAGTTAAATATTTTTGAAGTTTCTTTAATTTATCTTCAATATTGTTAAAATTATAAAGCAAAATACTTCTTTAAATTAATGTAAGATACCCTCTATTTTTGATTGAATGAATGGATTCCTACACTGTTTTCATAGACATATTGTTTATTGTAAATTTCTCTAAACCCTCATGAACCTTGTTCGATTTTAACACTATATTATCGATTAAGACTCTATAAATAATTAAACGAAAAAAATAGCTTGCAAATTATAATCATTATCAGCTTATTATTAACAGGTTTCGTAGTTTGACAAAACACACCAGATATTGTAGTTTATATAAGAAGAAACGCAACTTTAAGGTAACTGTTAAGATTTTAATAGTTTAAAAATTGCTAAATTTAAAGATTTGGATTCGTTTCTGAAATCATGCTAGTCCGCATAAGTTTTAATGATGATTTCACTTTTCTAAGAAAGATTGGAATATTCACACGCATAATAAAGTTTTTAACTCCATAAATGTCATTTTAATGTAATTCACGGGTTTAAAATTAATTCTGGGGACAAAAAGTACACATGTAGTAAAGCACATTCAATTTGTTCATTATGTTTCACGCGCAAAATATTTTTGAGTAATAAGAAAGAGAAATTAGAAATGAACAGAAGAGATGTCATTTAAATAAAGTAATGCGTTGCGTGACTCAGGTAATGTCGCAAACTCATAGTGGACAACCCAGTCTTCTAAAAGAGAAAATATTCATTATCACGCCATAGGGTTACTTGGTATCATTGACGAAATCACGAAATCTTTCGTAGAAAGCATCGATTTAGGGATCAAATGTTAATTCAGTAGTTCATGACAACTACTTGGGAGAAAAAAATTAGGTGGTCGAAATTATTGAGCGCATTTCATGTTTGAAAAAAAAAAAGAACAAAATGAGGTACGTAAATGTTTAGTGTATTCTTAGAAATACAATTTAAAACAATTTCACACAGCAAAATTTTAAACATTAAATAAGTTTCCCATAAGCCGGTAGAGGGCGTGACAACGTTGCACGGGGAAAATTTACCATCAGTCTGCAAATGGCTACCGTACAGAAAAAAGCAATGTGTACAAAATTCCTGTTCCGGATATCGATGACCTAAAACGAAGAATAACTGAAATCATTGGAGGAATACCTGCTGAAATGCTGCAACAAACTTGACGTGAAATTGAATATCGTTTGGATATTTTTCGTGCCGCACAAGGAGTTCATGTGGAACTTATTTAATGTTTAAAATGTTGTTGTGTAAAACTGTTTTAAATTGTCTTTCCAAGAAAACAATAAACATGTACGTAACTCATTTTTTTTTCAAACATGAAATGCGCTCAATAATTTTGGACCACGAAGTATTTTATACATCGATAAAAAACAAGATAGTTTCACTTATTTGGTAAAACAAAAAGTCCTACAGAAGGTCATTTATACTGTATGGAAAATAATTTAACGCCTTATTTATACGGGAAAATACAGTTTTCTTTGCGAAAAAAATATTTAATTGGATAGCCTTAACTCTTGGCTATTATAGCTCCTGCTCAAAAGTCTCATGATAGTAGAATCTTTTAAGCACACTCTTGTAATTCTTTTCTCATACCTCTTGGTCAGCTTTTCGAAAACTTTCAAAATTCTATCCAGAGCTATAGTGAAGAGTTAAGGATATACAACACAGTCGATTTGTCGCACAAAATGCATTTATGTGTAGAAATTAACTGTAAAATTCGTTTCCATAAACAGCGTGCTTACTTTTGAATATAAGAAATTATGAAAAGTAGTTTTCGCCTCAAGTAATTGCAAACAGTATTTTTTTATGGAAATAATGGTATTCAAAAGAAAAAAAAGTGAAAATATAAGTACCCGTATGAATCCTGATAGAGTATGATTGACATTTTGTATACATTGAGAAATCATATCGTGGCTCCATAAACGATTATTAATTGCAAGAAAGAATGATGTTCGTGACTATCGTTTTGAATTGAATCTTTAGATTGCGTTTGAAATGAATCAAAGAAAGGATTTAATGAAATCAAGTCACTTCATACATAATACTCTATTTTACTCGAGGGATTTGCGATCAATTCTGAATAAAAAATACAGACAGTATTCTAAGTGATAAGTTTCATAACAATATAAAAGTGTGCAGTTTCTTCATAAGCTTAGAAATAACAACGAATACATTCCTAGCACAAAAAAGCATTAGCCTATATTGTTAGTATTAGCTGTATTTTTCGTTTCAAGTATTGACAACAAAAATAACTTAAAAAATGGAGTGTTTACATTTTGAGGTGCAAACACCACTAGAAAGTCTTTTCCAATATTCCTAAGAGAAAATATTTTTTTTTCAATATTGACTTTTTATTGTAAGTATCTTTCAAAAAATAACCAATTATAATGAATCCATGATGTTATAATTTAAAAAGGGGTAGCGTGTAGTCTTTTCATATGGATCAATTTCAATATGTTACTTCGAAACGAATTTTATTTAATATCGTTCTCGAATTTCTTAATATTTACAACTCATTACAACAATTTTTTTCAGCGTGCTTCGTTTCAACTTACAATCAATTTATAAATCAATAAAAAGTCCAGTCTTGTGCAGTAATTTGAAATCTTAACATCTAACCAGAGTTCTTTTTCACTCTTCACAAAAAGTTCAAACGACGGCCTTGCTGTTGCCTTTCGAGAAATCTTCTCTCTTTAAAAATGTGTCAGCAAAACCTTTTCTTCCCCACTAAGATGGGAATCCGTCCAGAGATGAGTGTTTTTCCACCAACACTCGTCTCCCGCCAAACTCTAACTAACTTCCCCTCGATTCTCTTTCTGGTCCGTTGGCTCCAACAAAAGTCTCTCCGTTCACCAATCAAAGAAGTTTTCGTTCACGTCATAGCATTCAGTTTTTTTTTGTGATTCGATCGGGATTCCTTTTTGGGAGGTCTTACTGAAATACTAAGCAATCCACAAAAGTTTCTGACGGTGTAAAAGTTCCCACGATAGAGACCTCACCTATAGACGGTTAGATCAGAGAAATATTTTGCTGTCTAAGCAATTTCCGTTCACAAGATTGATCGAAGCTATTCTGTGCCTTTGCAGGCCGGCGACATTCTTGTAAGTTAGCAGAAAAATATGAGGGAAGTTTTCCCACACCTGGGAATTTCTATCCTTGATTATTTTGCATAATTAGCAGACTGTGAGAGATTTAATGAAATCGTCACAACACCCCCACCTTCAAAACATTTTCCGGGTTAAAACGCAGAAAATCTGCAAAAAAAGCGTTAGCTCAACATATTTCAGTGGCTAAAATAACATTTCAATTTAACCTCACTATATACATCAGTGACCTAATTTCTTATATACTGTTTACCATTGCTTGAACATCTAGCTTTAGAGACTTTTTTTTTTGAAAGATACTTTTTTTTTTTTTTTACTACATATGCCAAAATAACAATAAAACTAAAAATAATCAGATATGGACAAAAGATTGAATTTTACTCAAAAACTTACTACTGAATTGCTCTACTTAAGTAGTCAACGTGGGGTATATGTTTACCCGGTTTGTGTCGGATGGCATATTGAAAGGGTTGCAGGGCTAGCGCCCATCGAAGTAATCTGGGATTGTTACCTGCATTATTTTTCAGAAACACCAAAGGGTTGTGGTCTGTTTCTATACGAAATTCTTGACCGTCAATGTAATGTCTTAGTTTCTTGATCGCAAAAATTATAGCAGCGCATTCCTTTTCCGTTGCGCTAAAACTTTTTTCTGGGTCAGTAAACTTCGGCTGAGGTATATTATGGGATGTTCTTCTGAGCCCTGCCTCTGTGCTAACACTACTCCGCTCCCTTTTTCGGATGCAACCGTTTGCACAACGAATTCCAAATCATAATTTGGGGCGTATAGAATCGGTTCCCTGGTGAGTTTATATTTTAGGAGATCGAACGCCTTACTCATTTCGTCACTCCATGCTATTTTTTCTTTTTTGTGTTTTCCCTTCAGCGCTCGCGTGAGAGATTCAACTATAGTGGCGTAATTTTCTATGTAACGCGAGTAATACCCTGCCATACCTAGGCATCTCCTAATTTCTGTTTTGGTTTTTGGCGCGGGCAATTCCGTGATGGCGTGGATTTTAGCTTCGGCGGGTTTTCGTTGCCCTTCCCCCAGTATGTGGCCTAGATATTTAACCGTCTTCTGTGCGAATTTACACTTCGCTATTTTAACTTTTAATTTGGCGTCCCTTATTCTGACTAATACCTCTTCCAGATGTTTAATATGGTCCTCCCAATCGTCTGAAAATATTGCCATATCGTCTAGGTATGGTAAACAAAATTTTTCTAGACCATATAATAATTTTGCCATGAATTTAGAGAACATATAAGACGCGTTGAGGAGCCCAAAAGGCATTGACAGAGGTAAATAACTTCCAAAATTAGTCACAAATGCGGCCAATTTCTGCGCCCTGGGGGTCATGGGTATCTGTCAATATCCTTTTGTCAAATCAAGCACCGTAATATACTTCGAGGCTGCCACTTTTTCAACCCATTCCTCTATATTCGGGAGTGGGAAATACTCTGCCTTCGTAATTGCGTTCAGTTTTCTATAATCAATGCAGGGGCGCGGATCTTTTCCCGGGGCTTCCACCAATATCATCGGAGAATTAAAATTAGACTCCCGTTCTTTAATTATGTTGAGTTCTAACATGCGCTTAATCTCCTTTTTAGCAATTTCCAACCTAGTTGAAAAGTGCTTATGACTTCGGTTTGTCTGGCCGTATGGCCGTCTGGCCACCTGTCCGTGGTCTAACTCCCGTAAATATGCTCGGATTGCTCTGCAATTTTTATATGTTATTGTCATTATCTATGGCACGTTCCCTATTTCAACTGAAGTGTGTAGCACTTATAGTTTTCTTATAGGGACACCCAAAAGAATTCCGTTACATTGCGGTCTATGGGGAAAAATCCTTTGCGGTTTATTTTTAAAATGTTTCACTATTGTAAACGCATTGAAATTTATATAGATCACTAAGATGCATTAGAAGAAGCTTAATATGGAATAGTAGGTGTATAGCACTTAGAGTTACTTTACAGGGACTGTCAAAATAATTCCGTTACATTACGTCTATGGAGAAAAATCGTCTGCGGCTTATTTAAATAATGTTCCACTATTTTAAACGCATTGAAGTTTATATATATTACTAAGGTGCATTACAAGAGGCTTACTACAGAATAGTGTGTCTATAGCAGTCATCGTTCATTTACAGGGACACACAAAAGAATTCTCTACTGTCTGTTAACAATAATTCCTGGAAGTGCGTTTTAAGTTACTGAACGCGATTTTAATCTTAACTAGCTTTTTGTCTATTACGTGGTGTGTATAAATTCTGTAGATCCTATACAGGGCAGAACAAAAGTTCGCGAACACATTTCCGTTTATTGACAGAAACTCCAGAAGGAGAATTTAAACTGTGCTACGCGTTTCCTAACTAAACTAAAATTTAGCATCCTATGTATATATACAAATCTATAGATCATATACAGGGCTACATAAAAGTATTCGGATATTTTTCCGAATATTGTATATACTGAAAATTCTTGAAATTACGTTTTTAAATATATTATGCGTTTTCAAAATTGTTTACTTAGATGTCATCTTTCAGCTTATTAAACGGTAATGATTTGTAAAATTATTTTAGAAGCGTTGGAAAGTGCTACATAATCTATGCTTGACGCATGATTTTTCGTTCTTGTTTAAAATTTCATTTTGTCTGGGCGATGCACGGTACGGCCTTATTCTCACCGGTTTTTCTTCTATAAGTTCTATATCGTGTTCCGTGAAATCCGTTAATCCTGGGTCGTTCGAGAACACTTCGCGGTATTCGTCCAATAAATTTTCCAACATATGCAACTGTTCGTTACTGCACCGATCCCTTAACCCACTATCCTCCACTACTTCGGTAAACTTGTAACTGCTGGAGTCTGCTAAGGGGTACACAATCTCTAAGTCTTGGGATGCATCTGACTCGTGAAATTCGCGGGTTAAAATATTTATTTTTCCCACCCTTTTTACATACGGTTTTAAGAGATTTACATGATAGATCTGCGATTTTTCCCGTCTGCCCGGAACACTCACTATATAATTTGTCGCGAAAATTTTAGATTCGATCTTTCCGGGACCTATCCACCCTACCGACATTTTATTCTTTTTGTTTGTTGCTAAGACTAACACTTCTTCCCCTGGCTCAAAGTGCCTTTCGACGGCATTTTTATCGTACCAGATTTTTCTTTTGTCTCTAGCGACCGTCATATTCTGGACTGCTAATTTCTGACAGCGCTTTAACCTATTCATAAGATTGAAAACATATTATGTGACCAACTCTGGCTCTTGACTTTCCCCTGTCCATTGTTTGAACAATAAGGTTTCCGGGGTCCATAGATTTCTCCCATGAACTAACTCGGCCGGGCTAAAACCGGTCGATTCATGCGTTACCGTCCTCAAGGCTAACAATGCATGCGGTAGATTTTTCTCCCAGTCACTACCGTTTACCACACTCAATACCTTTAATAATCGTTTGACAGATCCGTGCCATCGTTCTATCAAATTTGATGAAGGTCTACACACACTCGAATGATTTAGTTGCACTCCAAATTTCTCCATAAAAATGGTGGTTAAACTTGAACTAAAAGATTTTCCTAGGTCTGTCTGTACTTCAAAGGGGTAGCCTAAACGACTAAAAATTAAGGTTAGGGCCTCGACTACTGTTTCAGAAAGCATGTTTGGTATCGGTATAGCCTTAGGATATCGCGAATAACAACAAATTGCAGTTAGTAAATACCTATTTCCCTTGTTAGACTCTGCAAGGGGCCGACTAGATCTACCGAAAGTTTTGAAAACACCTCTGAAATTACAGGTACTAGCTTCAGCGGGGCCTTTTTCTGCTCCCTTGCCTTTCCCACTTTTTGACATGAGTCACAAGATTTTACGAAATTTTCCGTTTCTTTTATTATATTCGGCCAGAAGAAATACCTTAAAATTTTGTCTTTTGTTTTTAATTCGCCCATGTGAGCCGCGATTCCCTCATGACATGCATTCAGAAGGCTTGCCCTATATTTTGCCGGAACCACTAGTTGAATTCGTTCAAACCCCCGATGGTCTTTAGTTTTTCGTATTATCAACGAGTCTTTTATTTCATAATGCGATTTTTTTTCCAACGCCTTTTTCCTGATAATTTCTAGAGAAGGGTCACTGCTTTGTTCCATTCTAAACTCACCCCTCCCTACTTTAGCCAGATCTAAGCATTGATCATTGAGAACTTCAGGGGGTAAATCTTTTTCCCAGGTTTCAACTGTCACCTCATCATCCACCTCTTTTTCGTTTTCCCCGGCTAGGGGAGAAAGAGTAACTTCCTTGTTCGGTTCGTTTTCCTTTTCTTTCGGATTCGTTTTAGTCTGACTACGCGTTATTACCGCATGTAGGGTTTTAATTGTTCCGTTTTTAATATCGTCTATCAACTTCTGCGTTTCGTTACACAAAATATAATATGACATATCTGCTTCGCTGTCGGCCACAATTGCTTTAGTTCTCACATTTCCAATGTCTTTAATTTCGAGCATTACATCGGCCGTCGGCAAACAATGCAAATCATTTATTAAAGGTTGTCTTACCCAAACGGTTTCCCCATCTAATTGATCCGAATTAATGAATTTCCTAGACACCACGTCCGAACAGGAACCCGTGTCTCTCAACACGGTAATTTCTTTCCATTAATTAGAGCATGACTTAAATAGGGTTTAAAACCTTCTTCCAATTCAGGGCTGTTTCGGATGTGACTAATTTTAGATATGGGTCTTTCGTTTTTTTTGTATTCTGGGCAATTAGCTTTCAAATGCTGGGAGGATCCACACACGAAACATTTGTTCCACCTCTTTTGTTCAAATATACGCTCTTTGTCTTTGTTAATATCTTTGTCTCGTCAATTTGTTTTGGTTTCGGGAATTCTCTCACTTCGCGTTTTTTCTTCGAACCTTGGTTTTTCGGTTCTTTTATCGGGAGGGGGCCTTACATTCCAAAGTTTTTTCGAAGGGCCTTTAATCGCTTCATATTCGTCGAGACAATTTGCCAAAACTAACGGGTCTTTGTAGTTTGCCCACGAATGAATGAAATGCTCTTTCAATTCGCTAGAAGTACGGCGCTTGATCTGGTCCGTTATCAATAAATTTTTCTGACTATTGAAATCTGTAACATCTAACCCATTTAACCAACCCTCTAAATAACTATTTAGCTCGAAGATAATGTTCTTCCACGGAGCACCTGGATTGCGTGGATGTTTCATTAATTTTTGACGATACGCTTCGGGACTCATGCGGAAGCGCTCTAGCAAAAACTTTTTGACGTATTCAAAGTTATCCGTCTGATCTTGCGGTTCCCTTAAAATTAACTCTGCAATTTCGACCGGCACTAAAGTTAATAAATGCGTCACTAAGTCACCTGTCTCTATTTCCGCTTTGGTCGCCTGTCGTTCGAACAAATTTAAAAACAAAGTTATGTCCGAGCGTTCCGGATCAAATCGATGCATGATTGTTCGGAGCGGCAATTTAGGGGGGCGTTCCGACTCGCCACTGGTAGTTGAACTACGTCTATTTGCATCTTGCGTCAATCTAAGTTGTTCCAACGTAAATTCGCGTCCTTTTTGTTTTTCCTCTCTTTCTGTTTCCTCTTTCTCCCTCTCATATTCCCTTTGTTTTTCCTCTTTATCCACGGCTATCTTGTCTTCGTGATCTTTTATGATATACGCAGCTTGCGTAAATGCAAAATCTCTATCGTAATCATCGGCAGCTTCGATTTTTTGGATAATTACCGGTATCCTGTCATTTTCCCTATTTCCACTCCCAATTCTTCCGCTAAATTCTGCAAATCAATTTTCCTGCACTGTTTCAGATCAGTTACTTCTTGCATTTTAAAATTTTATGTAAATACAATATAAAGATGAAAATGATAGTTTCGCTCGCTAACTTATGCAATAGGGATTCTAACACTTTATGGACAATTTTCTGCTACTACCCACATAATACTAACAATTTTAAATAAAATTCAATTTGAGGAATAATAAAAATAGTATACATATAAAAATAAATTTTCAATATTGTAAAATTTTCAATACACTGACACGTTTTGGTGTCGATCATACAAATTTAAACCAAATTTAGAAATTTGAAATTCTGTGCTCATAATTCAACCAATACTTGATATTTCTGACACCGCAGGTAACAATTTTCCCAGTTATAACAAAATGACCACTTTTTGCAACTGCTAAAAAATTTTCCTAACATCACATATGCAAAATATTTGATTATCAACATCTATTGTTTCACTAATAATATAACAAAGTACACCTTTGAAATCTTTCAATCAGGAATAACTAGACAATCGACTTATTTGAAAAATCAAAATTTTTATCTCTTTTTTTTCCGAGAAAAAAAAAATTATATATATATATATACACATTTAGCCTGACAGTACCTCCTTATATTATTTTACTGCCAAAAGAAAATTCACACTATCAAATTTTATGCTGATAACAAATATACATATATTTTTCCAAATATGTTAAAAGTTATTAGATTTAAAAATTTATCATAATCTATCATAAATCAATATTCAAAAATAAAAAATTTCTCAGAAATGAATTTTCCTCACTAAAGAATATAAAACAAAATGAGAGCCACTCAAAAATGAATTGAGCCTACCTTTTCTACAGTCTTTGTCTGCATCATCAGTCGCCGGTTTCGGGTCTGGCCTAGACGTCGTCGACTGCACAGGTCATCTCGATTTGTCGGCTCCTGATGTTTCCATTTCAAGGGCTTGCTTCGGGCTTGTTATTTGTACACAAGGGCTTGCTTCGGGCTTGTTATCTGTACACACGGGCTTGCTTCCAGGACGGAGCTGCTGTCTGTCGTGCCACTGCCAGGGCTCGCTTCGGGCTTGTTATCTGTACACACGGGCTTGCTTCCAGGACGGAGATGCTGTCTGTCGTGCCACTGCCAGGGCTTGCTTCGGGCTCTGTTTCTACGTTCGGATGACGGAACTGCGGTGTCTGTCGTACCAGTGCAAGGGCTTGCTTCGGGCTCTGCTTTCCTCTCCTGACCTGGCGTCAGATCTTACGCGCTTAGATGAGGGCGGGTGTCACTGCTACTGTCTGGGCTCTCTTCACTGATGCTAATCAATTTTTGTTGAAATATCCGACCCGCTTGCCACCAGCTATAATGAATCCATGATGTTATAATTTAAAAAGGGGTAGCGTGTAGCCTTTTCATATGGATCAATTTCAATATGTTACTTCGAAACGAATTTTATTTAATATCGTTCTCGAATTTCTTAATATTTACAACTCATTACAACAATTTTTTTCAGCGTGCTTCGTTTCAACTTAAAATCAATTTATAAATCAATAAAAAGTCCAGTCTTGTGCAGTAATTTGAAATCTTAACATCTAACCAGAGTTCTTTTTCACTCTTCACAAAAAGTTCAAACGACGGCCTTGCTGTTGCCTTCCGAGAAATCTTCTCTCTTTAAAAATGTGTCAGCAAAACCTTTTCTTCCCCACTAAGATGGGAATCCGTCCTGAGATGAGTGTTTTTCCACCAACACTCGTCTCCCGCCAAACTCTAACTAACTTCCCCTCGATTCTCTTTCTGGTCCGTTGGCTCCAACAAAAGTCTCTCCGTTCACCAATCAAAGAAGTTTCCGTTCACGTCATAGAATTCAGTTTTTTTGTGATTCGATCGGGATTCCTTTTTAGGATTTCTTACTGAAATACTAAGCAATCCACAAAAGTTTCTCACGGTGTAAAAGTTCCCACGATAGAGACCTTACCTGTAGACGGTTAGATCAGAGAAATATTTTGCTGTCTAAGCAATTTCCGTTCACAAGATTGATCGAAGCTATTCTGTGCCTTTGCAGGCCGGTGACATTCCTGTAAGTTAGCAGAAAAATATAATATGAGGGAAGTTTTCCCACACCTGGGAATTTCTATCCTTGATTATTTTGCATAATTAGCAGACTGTGAGAGATTTAATGAAATCGTCACACAATATATGTGTATCAGTAGTATTTTGTTGCAAATATTTCCAATGTAAATCTACTGTTTCGCCAAAATTTATACTTCATTAAAATAAATTTATAATAAACCAGAACCTAAAAATAACGATTTTCATTTTTGAGACGAACCCCCAAATTAGCCTAATTTTTCACATTGAATATCTTAGGTCGTAATCATAGAAACTTTAACGCTGTAAACTCTTTGAATAATTACGAGTAAAAAGCATCCTTTCGTCTTCCTTTTGTGCTCCAGACTCTAAGGATTTTTGGTAGGCGCTCTTTAATTCTGCAAAAATGCTCAAACCACGTAAGCTTATTTCGTTTGATCGCCTGTACAGCATCCTGTTTCATTTCCATTATTTCACGTATTATTAAATTTGTAAGTTTTCCAGCCTTGATTGTCTTGATGAGCTTCGCCAGAAGTCCATTTCGGTAGAGAGGAATTTTCTTTTCTCTTTTCTTTTTTTTGGGAGGGGGGGTGTGTGGGTGGGGGAGAGATTTAAAGTACATGTCTCTTAACCATACAGTAAAATCCTTTGTACGATTGCACTACAAGTTTGTCATTTAGTTTTGGGGAGAATATTACAACTTTACAGAATCGAATTCAACATTGCAGTTGCTATTCTGCCTTCTTCAATTATCTTCTCTACATCTCTAATAATTATATAATCTATCTTTATACTATCATAATCTATCTTCATGAATGCTAGATATAAGGTATATGAATTTCTCAACAGTTTTTATACTTATATTATACAATGAAGTATCAGCATTCAGACTTGTTGTTAAGTCCTCTGTTTTACTCTTTTATTTTAATTCCCATTGGTCATAAGTATCCTTTAATTTGATAAACATGTATGTGGCGTCTTATTCATCTTCTGCTATGATGACTTGATCGTCCGAGAATGATAAGTGAGAGGTGTATTTCACATTAATCATTTAAAGCCCCTTTTATCACATAGCCTCATCCATACTTTGAAGCAGATATCAATATATATTTTAAATAAAGTTAGTAAGAGAGAGCAACCTTTCAGATTATCTTAACTAGTGATGAAAGATATAGAAAACGTAATTCTAACTTTAACTCTGCAGCTGTTTCTGTAATAAACCTCAGTACATATGCAACACCGGTTCTGCATCAGCGGTGGTGCGGCTGTGCGGTGGTGGCGTGTTCTGCGCTGTGCGGTGATAAATCCGGCGGCAGCTATAAGAGCATTGCTCGATCCCAATTGCTCGAGCGAGTCTCTCGAACTGCTTCGAGGTAGGTGACGTTTGGTAAAGGCAAGCAAACTGTGGATGGACCGTCTCAAAAACTTTATCCGGGGAATTGCCGGCTGCGAGATTGAGGTCTGTTGAGCACGATGCGTGGTGAATCTATTGTGACGCTGGACAGTGCATGATTCGGTGTGTAGCAACCATCGATACTGAGCCAGCGGTAGAGTGTAGTTACTGGCATGCGGGCGTACACGCGTGGTCCGCAACCACATCATCCGCTGCAGATGGAGCAGTTGTGCGTCGACCTCAATGTTTGAGCAGAACAGGGAGCGCTCAAAACCAGATTCGGCTACAATCCGAAGGCGACCCTTCTGGTCGCTGTGGACAAAGCCAATCTTGGTAGGGGATCATTCGCTTCCAGGTTTGCTTAACTACGAGGAATTGGACCGGTGGCTCGCCGACTAACGCGGCGGCGATCAAGCCCAAAGTCAATACTCGTGTCGAAAACCAATCCAGCGCGTCTATGTGTAATCGGATTTTGCCGTGCCCGATGGTTGGATTAGCGGGAGTCTTCACATAACATTCTGTTTACTAAACTCAACCGGGACCGCTTCATTAGCGGTCTTAAAGGAGTTTTCCATGTCCTTCAGCGTCCGGAAGTGGTTCTAAATTAATTTCCCGTTGATTCTAACATTTGTTGTGTTTTTGCTTTTTGTTTGTGTTTGTGTTAGGTTCTTTGTTTATATGTGCATGATCCTCTCAATAGAGTCGATCGGGGACCACCTGCATTTTGACTTCAGGAGTCCTGGAAGCAAAGTCATTGGGGGGGGGGGGGACAACATTAGACAAAGCGTGTGTATACGTCAAGGACTGATTTCCCTCAAAGTTACGGGTTCACGAGAGGCTTCTCCTGCTCACCACAGCCAATGAACTAGTTATTTCCTTCTTCCCTTGGACTCGACGATCAGAAGCCGCGGCAAAGCAAGGATGGTATGGAAACTCGAGATATGGCCGAGGACCCGGTTCCAGTTCATGATGTTCCGGCTACGGAGCCGTGGACTCTAGCGATTCACCAGGTGTCTTCGTGGTGGTTTTCTCTGATATTGGGATCCACCGCGTATCGTAATGACCTCTGTCGTTATCTCATGGGTTCAATAGGAGTGATGCGCGGGTGGCGGTTCTTCTACCAGTCGCAGAGCATATTGAAGGCCTCTCCTGGTCGTGCGCGTTATAAGTCCTTCTGAACTTGGGTGCGACGGTTGACGTGTCTGACGGACACCACTGTGGCGTCTGGCGGCGCAGCTCAGTTTTGTATCATTTACGTCATTAGAGTTGATTACACTTTTAGTAAATATATTAAGGACATTTTGTCTTTTAAAATGCTTCACTTTTTCATATAACATATCTTTTAAAGATGATGATATGATAACTTTGGGTAGCACTTTGCGTGCAGTGTCTACATGACGTAATCAACCATATTTCCGATTAAATATTTGAATACACTGGATGCATTTATACAGCTTTTGGGCCTTATTGATCTTCTTATCTTTCAATACGTCGCACTTTCTCGAAAACAGTTCGTTGAAAATATTGCAATTATATTCCTTCGGTGATTTGTGAATCCTGTTGACGTAAATCACACTTTCTTTTAAAGACTTCAGCGCACAGGTAACAATTATTTTGTTTGAGAGATGATTTGTGAATCTTCCTATGTTGGCGTAAATCACTCTTTTTGAAAAGACTCCAGCGCACAGATCACAGTTATAGATCACATGTGTCTTTGAATGAATCTTCTCATGATTTAATAGATCACTCTTTTGTACAAATTGTTTTTCGCATATGGCAAAAATAAAAGTTTTTTCTTTAGATAAAATTTCATGTGTCTATTTAAGACAAACTTTCAGGAAAAACCTTTGTTGCACTTACTAAACACGTATGATAATTTTGGGTTATCCTGTCTTGTTGTATAGGGTTTCACATCATAATTCAAAACGGGTCTTTCTTTGGGTTTCACTGAATGTTCCATGTCTTTATCCGTCAATTCTGGTGATAGAGTTTGACTTATCATATTGGGATTAATTAACACAGAAGAAGAATGTATGTCTCGTTCCATTTTAACTTAAACCCGCTTAAACGAATAAAACACTTGGCTACGTACTCACTCTATCATAGCAGTGCACAGAATAAGGAAATCATCTCATTCTTTGCAAATTTATAGGATCCTGGGGGGCGCGCATGTGCGTATACATTATAAATAAACGTATGGGATTGGTTCATGAATAAACAGATATGATTGGTGAATCATGTCTTAATAAATTTTACTTTCATATGGTTTTAAAGGGAAGTGTGTAATAGTATAAATCTTTATTCAGTTATTTATAGCTTTTAAAACATTTATTAAATGAAGAACTGGCCCTTATTCATAAAACAGGTTTCTTCGACCCTTTAGAAAATTTGTTATTTTTATTTATTATTTAAATATTATTATTATTATTATTATTATTATTTAATTATATTATTATTATTATTATTATTATTATTATTATTTAATTATATTATTATTATTATTATTATTATTATTATTATTATTATTATTATTATTATTATTATATAATTATGTTATTATTATTATTTAATTATATTACTATTATTATTATTATTTAATTATATTATTATTATTATTATTATTTAATTATATTATTATTATTATTATTATTATTATTATTATTATTATTATTATTATTTTAAACTGTGTTCGTTCATTCTTTCAATATGTGGCAGAAAACAAAAGCTCGCGAATTTATTTATTTTATTCGTAACTAAATGTCTCGCTCTTTTACTATCTGCGTAAACACCCACTTCGGTTATCTGCTAAGGTGACGAATCGTGATTCACTCCCTGTAGTAGCTTTATACTAAGAAGTGCAAGAAACATGATTTTTCTTAAATTTCAATTCTAAAAGGAATTTTTTAAAGCGTGAACACTCGAAATTCATTAAATTCAGTTATGAAACACTCACGAATATTTCACTTACTAGGGTAAAAATCTCACCCAAGTATTTTTCATAAAAGTCTCTACCCTATAAATATTAAAGACGTGTATTATAAATTTTGCTTAATTTTTTTCTATACTGAAAAAATGTATCTTTTTCTAAAATACTTGAAAACCTTTTCGATGACAATTTTAAAATTCCACTCAAATTTTCGTAGTTAAGATATTTCATTCATTAATTATTTATTAATTATTATTATAAAAAATAATTCTGCTTATCTAACACCTTTCTTAAGTCACTTTTCATTTCACAAAAATTTTCACCTTAAAACAGGTCTCCTCACACAATTTTTTGTCCTTTCACTAACATTTTACCATTCTTCATCAAACTCAACAATTCACAAATTTAATCATTTAATCATAAAATCTGATTGTTACTTTTGCACTAGATGGTAAACACAAATATAACATTATATTTCATATTATTAACTCATTTCTCCTAACATTCCGATAACGTTGGAAAGTGTCGTATAAACTATACCGTGACGCATGATTTTTCCTTCTTGTTTATTTAATTTGTTTTAATTTCTTATTTATTTTCTTACTTACTATAGATCCTATTTTGCATTAACGTTAGAATTCTTCATTCATTAGTTTCATTTTTGTAGGCACTCTGTATTTTTTTAAGAGTAACCTGTATTGTTAGCCCAAATTATATGAAACGACCTCTGTAAAAATAAAGGTAGGGTAAATATTTAATGTAGGAAAATTCATACATCTTATAAGGAACACTGTATTTTTAGTATAATCTCTATTATAATAACTTTTATCGAATTAGATTCATTAACATATTTAATTAAAACTCAACATTAATCCATCTCTTAACCCAAAAATTCTTAGTACCGATCATCTCTTAATTACTATTTTTAATTTAATTCTTAGTTATTACTTTCATAATTAATCTTTTTCATTGAATACTCAATAACTCTCTCTAAATCTAACACGTTTTAACGGTTCGAGTGAAAAAATTCTCGTAAAATTCTTAAGTCCGATCATTAATATTACTACATTAATATTTTAAATATTTTTAATTAATATTTTTAATTACTTTGTGACACATTTTGAGGTTTTTCTTAGGCTAGCCGGGCTGTTTTAACCCAAAAGAGACTCTTGCTAAACTTTAATATTGCCATTTCCTACATAACGACAAATTAGGCTAATGTAAATCTTTAATATCAACTGAGACATTTTCGTTAAAAGATGTCACAAAGGTACCCCATCGGGTGGGGTTACTTTGTGACAAGTGTGTTTTTTCCTTGAAATGAAAAAAATCTGTCGCAAAGTTAGCCAATAAAACGTTTATTGAAACTTTTATTTATATAGTGCTTGCAAATTTTTGGTAGATTAATTTAGGTCTTTATCGCAAACAGATCTCGGTCGCCCACTGGCATTGGTTGATCAATAATGAATAAAAACATGTTCCTTTCGTACAAAAATTCACCCAGTTCCTGATGATTATCTTTGGACCGTTTTGACTTTTCAGAATAGGAAGCAAATGTGATGCAAATCAGCCCTGAAAAACGTGGTTGTCGAACTCTAGCCTGATTTTGTTCGATTGTATATTGCTCTTTCCGGTCTCCCTCCAAGTGGACCATAATTTTTCAGATTTGTAGGTGACGTAAATTCGACGTTTTGAATCTGTTCAGGATATTTTGCTACTCTTCGAGTGATCACGATTTTACTTTCAGGGTTACCCACACTGTGAAAATTGACAAATGTTCCTTAATCTACGAAAATATAATATAATCACGAATAAATTTACAATATAAACTCATCCACTTGTTAACCATGATTCTGAAAAGTGTTTCTTTATCTTTAGAAACCTCAGAAATCAATGGCATATCGAGATTTAAAGAATCATTTATAAAAACGAAATTGCTCTTGCTGCCCGTAATTTTCGAAACATTTACAAGTAGCTTTTAAAGTGTATTAATCTTTTTTCTAAGCCCCGAATACAGTTTTTTCCGATGCTATCAATTCTCAAGTAAACATTTACATGTTCAACAAATACGTTTAACAGACAAACATGCAAAATTAACAGCGTTAACATTAACATTAAAATTAAGTTTATTTCTTTACTTTTTCATGTATAAATTAACTTATGCAGCTGAAAACGTTTACTTGAGAATTGATGACATTCGAAAATTAGATGTTCCAGACTGAGGAAACTGATTAATACACTACGAAAACTATTCGGAAACATTTCGGAAAAATACGGGCAGCAAAAAATGCTTCGCTTTTATAAATAAATCTTTAAATTTTGGAAATGTATTGGTTTCTGGGGATTCAAAAGACAATGGAACACGCTTTTCGGAATTTTGGATAACTTAGAAGTATATATTATATTTTCGTTCGTGGTTATAGTATATTTTCATAAAATAAGAAACATTGGTCATTTTTTACGGTGTACTACTTTTGTCGCATCGTAATTCCATTGGTTTGCGAGCGGAATAACCTCTAATATATTTTCCAAGTTCATAAAGTTTATGCAAATATCTTCTTGATCGGTCTTGGACCTGCTACAGTTGAAATTTTTGGACAATCGTCGAGTGAGAATTGCTTTGTGACAGTGTCAGTGTGTGAAAAAATAGCCCCATGAAGTGTCTGTATTTTGGTTATGTTGCCATATCTCATATAAATATCAATTTACAAATGTTATACTACACCACAATTTAACTAACACATTAACGACGAAGAATATTTACCTGTGTTAGGTGGTTCTCATTCGCTTTAGGATTCAGCACACGAAATATCCGGATTTCGGGACAACATTCAATGATACACCGGCTAGAGAGAACAAGCGAGGTGTTGGAGCTTCGAGCAATGGTTGTTATATGACATGGCACACCATACTAGAAGGTGCACTGTTTGCTTTCCTGCCATCGCGGACAGGGCGGAAGATTAGAAATACGAAAACTAGACCATGTGTCACAAACTAAACCCATCCTACAGTCACAAGACGACTGCGGGTGTTTAAAAAAAACGCGGCACCCATCCATTACTGGACATTGCCCCCTTCATACTTTCTGGATGCCTGAATCGGCGCGATCGTAACCCCTTTCATGAGTACGACAGTGGCCGGACAGGCTCGGTTCATGAGCGACAGTCCGTGACATCCTCGACGCCGAACTTGTCTGGAAAGCTCACAGGAGCAACCAGGGCCCAGCGACTAGTCGAGGGCTCCCTCTCATGATTTGATTTATCCCAATTCGAGATCGAGAACAACTCACACGAGTGATCTCATGTCTCTCTAGTCGGGAATGGACAACACACACTAAAAACTAGGTTAGTAAAACACAGATAGATTAAAAAAATAGGAAGAAGGTCCGACCCCCGTCACGCTGTCGGGTGACTAGGCCGCCAGAGCCGTAGGGCCGGGAGAACGTTAGTTTGAAAGCGAAAAGTGAAGGGATCGAAACAGGTAGTGCGATAGTTTCGTCCCGGTGGTCCGGCCAGATCTGCGTAACCGCCCGCGTCCGCTAGCTCACCTTCACCAGACACGAACACCAGCTTTCCAGAACCTTAACCATGTGGCTCCCACCCATGGCTCCATATCTCAACAACAGCTGTCTCCGACGCCCCCCGCCGAGGGCCCTGGGAACGGACAAGAGAAGCACTCATCTTGTCTATCCCCTGGAGTGCCGTACGCTGAGAAAGGATGAGTTCCAGGCCGCTCGATTTCGTGCCCTGTTCAGGATCCCCAGGCTGCACTTAGGATTGTCCGAGCGTACCGGCGACGGCCGGCAGCCCAGTCCTCCCCGAAGTGGACTTACGTCGGTTACCGCTCCCTCTGAGACCCCGCTTTGTCCCAAACTCCTGGAAATGGAATCCGGACGCCACGGCGTCTTCTGCCGGGCTCCAGGTCATCCCTCCGCGTCCCGAAGGACCGGATTGATTCCGGAACACCCGGAGGAGCACGCAGCCCCTAAGTAACCCAATCTTACGGTAATTATAAATAATATTTTTAAAGTCTCATCACATCCCGCAAACTTAATTTCGAAAAAATATTTCCTGGAAAATAACCCATCCTACTCTAACACACATTTCAAACCGCATACTATAGTTCACTAAAAAAAGAAAAATAAATCCTTCAATATTTTCCAACTCCCTAAATTAAAATAAATATATTAAAATATTCCTCGTAATAATAAGCCATCCTACTCAATCACAAAAAAAATCCTTATCTCGTCAGAAAATCCTTATCTCTACCACCGCTGGAATCCAACGATGCACTCCCCTCTACCGCAATGCTCTTAGCGCCACCACCGCCGGATTCCCCCACCGCACAGTGCACAGTTCGCCACCACCGCACTCAGTACCGCACCGCCGCACCACCGCTGATACAGAATCGGTGTTTCATATCTACTAATCTCTTTAAGGATATCGATCAGCTTTTTATTTATATTTTTATTTAAGTATTTCGCTTCCAAATTGTTACTTCAAAAATATTTAGTTGAAGAAGTATAATTTAGGTTTCCAAAGCTTTTTTTAAAAAAATCTAATTCATGCATTTTTCAATTAGCTGTTCTGCGTTTAATTATGCAGTAAATTTGCCGACAGCATTTAATTTTGTAAATTAAATAAAAATCTATATTTTTAAATTGTGTTATGAAATATTTGCATATTATACATATGTACTTATTCTGTACAAAACAAAAGATTCTACACACTTTTAAATTCCTTTGCTACTAGTAATGAAACTGAGTATTCAAACAAAACATTTTTTACTCCTTTAAATTTTGAGAAGTTAGAGAGAATGCTTTAATATGGAAACAACTAAAATGTAGACAATGCATTTTACCTGGGGAAAAATAGAACCAAACAAATCACCTTGTCATTTACAGACATGACATTTCAAAAGATAAAAAACTGGAAGGAAACCAAATGCATTATTTTTTTTAACATTTTCATTATGTCGTTTGACACATGCCGAAATTTTTAAAAAGTGATAAGGTACTTAAAGTTTTACAGCAAATATTTGTAAGAGCATTCCTGAAAGTGAAGATATTTTACATTCATTGAGCTTATATATTTTACATATTTTTAGTAGTTTGTTTTGTAAAATGCTATTCATTTTTTTTAATTGTTTATATGTAGAGTTTTCTAAAATTTTATTTGCGTCATTTTAAATTGTCACTGTATATAAACAAATTTGTCTATTTTATTTGTGTTACAACTATATTTGTTTAAATAAATTACTTTTAACCGATACTGAATAATATTTTTGATTTTATTTATTTATTTATTTATTTATTTATTTATTTGCATAGGTAGTCCCTACATACGTAGGGGTATTATCAACTTTTTGTATCATTTATTTTATAATATGAATTTCAATGTACCGTATATACTTGCGTATAAGTCAACACGCGTATACGTCGACCCAATAACATTTAAATGCAGATTCTGCCAAAAATCAAAAACCCGCGTATAAGTCGACCCCCTAAGTTTTTACTTCAATTTTGTATAAAATCAAGCCAAATATTTCACTTTCTAGACGCATTACAAATTCTCGCGAAAACAGCGAACTATTGCCAAATCCAGTTTCGTACCGTGCGCCGATGACTGCTTCTCTGCAACACCCCAAAGTTTCGAGGTAGGTAAAGGAATTTCATCACTGAGGGGTTACCAAAGACTGGTTTCTCCAAACCGTTGCTCTGCTCGAGAAAATGCGCAGAGGAATTTTATGAGGAGGAAAAATGTTTATGTTCTGAACAGGTTGACAGACACGTGCGGATTATTTTGCATTGTTTTCAATTTTTGTGTTTTATACAGCGCGACTCTTTTTAATATTTGAGACCATGGATAAAAGTAAAAGGTTAAATTATACAGCTTCTTTTAAGTTAAATGTGATTAAAGAAGCTGAGAAGACAAATAACAGTGCAGCTGCACAAAAGTTTGCTGTGAATGAGCTGCAAGTTCGAGAGTGGCGGAAAAACAAACATATTCTTCTAAAAATGCCGCAAAAAAAAGGCAAGGAGAGGTAAAAGAGCTTGTTTTTCTAAATTAAAGGAAGCGTTTAATTCCTGTATTTTGGAAAAAAGGAAAAAAAGGCTTTATAGTAACTCGAACGTGCATCCGCCTTCGTGCATTACACCTGTCAAAATATTTGTATCTCCTTCCGCAGCCGCCCACGTTTGTTGCTTTTGCCAGATGGTTCACGAGGTTTATTAAACGTTATGATTTATGTTTACGGGAGAAAACAAAAATATCACAGAGCCTGCCATCGGACTTAGAAGATAAAATAGTTAGTTGGCAAAAACACATGATAAGGTTGAGAAAAGAGCATAATTTTGAATTGGCCCACATCGGAAATATGGACAAAACACCAGTAACATTTTGATATGCCGAACAACAGGACAGTGAATAGAAAAGAGGAAAATACTGTCCTTATTCGAACAACAGGTCATGAAAAAAGTATATTTACAGTTGTTTTATCATGTTTAGCAAACGGAATAAAACTGCCTCCTGTTGTCATTTTTAAAAGAAAAAAAACTCCCTAAAGGAGCAAAATTTGCGACAGGCGTTCGAGCTCATCCGAAAGATTAGATGGACGATGATGGCGTTCAAGACTGGCGGGAAAAAGTGTGGAATCGGCGAACGGGAGAAGTTTTCCATAAAAAAGTCTTCCTATCTGGGACTCATTCAGTGCGCATACCACAGATGCCGTAAAGACGAAGGTGAGTTCACAGAAAACAGAGATGGCTGTAATTCCTGGTGGACTTACATCAATCCTTCAGCCACTTGATGTCAAATATAAACAAACCTTTCAAAGATAATCTTCGAAGAAAATGGATGGAATGGGTGGAATCTGATGAATTTCAAAAAAACAAAGCTGGTAACTTAAAAAATTTGGACATTGTTACAGTCGTCCTGTAGATAAAAGAATCGTGGGACTCTATATCAAAAGATGTCATAGTGAAATCCTTTAAAAAATGCGGCATTAGTAATGCGATGGACGGCAGTGAAGATTTCATTTCGGACGATTCATCAACTTCAAGTATCCAACTAGAATAGGAGGCAGAAGATATTTATAAATCCGATAAAAAAATTACTGCAGTCGAATTTAAGGAACTGTTTGAAAATGTTGATGATTCTGATTTTTGATATGCAGCATCACGTTTTATTGCTTGTAAGTAAAATGTTTGTGTTTTTAAAAAATAAACACAGCAGAGTGTTGCAGCGCGTGTAACCGTGTAACCGTGTTGTGTCTTGCTGGAAAGATGTTGAATTGTAGCCGTCAACCTTTACCATACTTTAGGCTTAAGATACGTTTCGCGTCCGAAGAAAAGATGAGAGAAAAACGTACGCTCCATATGGTAGGAAAGATTCGCCAATGCTAAAAAGGCGGTAAACAAAAAAGTGGTAAACAAAAACAAATCAAGGAAATATTTTTTTAATGATAAATTATTTTTATTTGTATATTTTAGATATTATTTTATTATTTTTACGCATAAAAAACCAGAATATTGGCAGTATTTGAAGATTTTTTTTGTTGTTGTTGTTTTAATTGACTCGCGTATAAGTCGACCCCCCTTCCCCCAATTTGTTTGCCGAAAATTATCAGAAATTCCTCGACTTACGGTAATTATGTTTCTTTATTCCTATTCCATAAAAATATGCCCCACCAGTGGCTGAGAGGTTCTGCTCTCGAAGCTGGTAGTCGGGAGGTGCTGGGTTCGATCCCAATCACGCCCGTCGGCTTAATCGTTCGGAGTTTTCGTGGTTTTCTTCTAGCCGTGGATTTATCCATGCGTAAATACGGGTTAGGTTCCCTTACAAAGACCCCCACGAAGGGCACTCCCCCCGGGCCTATATCCCAAGTGTAGATAATTGGCCGTCAATAATCAACCCAACCCATAAAAATATAAAATGTAACTTATGACATTTAAAACAGAAATGTGTATTTCGAAGTTTTGAATGCGGGAATCCAAAATTGCAGCTCATTCAGCCAACGCGTTTTAGAGTTATGCTTCAAAATCTTCTCGCATTGCAATCTGTTTTGCGATGTTTAAAGTTGAATTTAACATTGCATATTCAATTTTTTTCATCTGCATAATTTCTAAACCCATTCACTTAGTGACTTACCATTTGGTATCCGAAGGTAAAATTTACTGAAGAATCCAAATATGATATCAAACTTAGGTGTTAGTATTGAAAATTTAAAATTCGTTACTATTTCAATATGTAGAGAATTTCAGTATAGATTTAATTAGTAGGCGTTATTGCTTATAGGTTTGTACCAGTTAAATTTTATACGGAGTTAGTGATACATAGTATATTTTTATATCACTGTACATTTATCTCGGAAGGTGCATAAGCAATTTCAATACTTTTCAAAAAGTTTTTGCAGTAGCTAAACTATAAATTAATCGTTTGCATGATATAAAAAATGAAAAATGCAAGAGTAATGCGAATTCGCAAAAACAGATCACATGTAAAACACTTGATATTGCTGTGTCTTTTTTCCTAGAAATAATGAAGCAATTTTATATTTTTTTAAATAGTTTTGGTAGTAGCTAATCTATAAGTTGATCTGTCACAAGAAAAAAAATTCCAAATTTACGCGAATTCACATAAATAGATAATATTCCTATAAATTTTTTCTCGATAAATAAGGAAGCAATTTCAATAACATTTTAATAGTTTTGGCAGTAGCTAAACATTAAATTTATCAACCAACAGAAGATAAAATACAGAATGCAATAGTTGTGTATTTTTAAAAAACCTTAATTTGTTTTGTTTGCAAAATTGCGCAATGATTATTATTATTTTTTTATTTCTTGTCGAACGATCAATTAATTTTTAGCAACTAAAATAACGATAAAAATGTATTGGTGAGTGTTCTCTAAAAAGCTTTCTAGTACAAACATAACATTATACTGATAGTATTAAATATCTTGTATTATTATTGTTTTATAGTGCGTTCAAACTGTATAATTCTTTATGAATCACTATGCATTTTCCTAATCTTTAAAAACTACATTTTCTATTATGTCATTAAACTTTTGTTGAATGCAGTTATCAACTTATTTTCATTCTATAATTTTTGTTTTAAAGGTCAGAGGAAAGTCCAAAAATAAGTTTTACTCTCACCGCGGGGAATATTAAATTACGCATCGTTGTTCTTGCGAATACTTACAAATTTCTCGTTTCCATGTCAATGTGTTTAGATGTGTCTTCCCCATAGGATATCGGACGCCGATGTCCACACGGGTATCGTTTTGGATTTTCGTTGCAGATTTTTTTTTCTAAAGGCACCTTTTTCGGAACCAGTTCCAAAACATAACGTTATACTTAGAAAAAAAGTGCGTAAAAAGTCGGAAAAGTAAAAATTGATACGGTTCGGCTTCTGATAATCCCTGAAAAAAAAATTGAAATTAATGAAAGACAAACGAGAAATTTGTAAAGAACACTGAGATTGTTTTTATTATACCACTAATCAGGCCCCTACATGCCGGGCAAGAGTGCCTAGCTTGAAGAGTTGGTATCTGGGCAAGAGGCGACATTCACCTGATCACAGCATAGCTGCGATCCACATGACAAGATCCTTGTTGCTCACTAGTGGTTTGCTACAGTTTTCTTTGTTCACCGGTTCATGGTTTTTATTTAACTTTGTTCAATTGGCAGATTTTTCAAAAAAGGAAAAAATAAAGAATAGTAAGGGATTGGTCTCATAATTTAGAACCTTGATCATGTGATGAGACCTTCACTTGACTAGGCACCTCCAGAGGTACAATTCATTTTGAGCTTGGAGGACTTTGCACGCACGACGGGTTTTACATGCACCAAGTACCATTAGCGCACATGGCTTTGTATATTTGCCATGACTGTAGAATTGTCACGTTCATGGCGCGTTATCGCTGTAGTGTTTATCGCCGCTTTTATGGACTAATTTTACTTTTTTGTTTTATTTGTCTCTGTCAGGGTTTTTTGCCGCTTTTATGGGCTCACCCTTGTTGTGGGTTGTTTCTGTCTATTATCATTGGTTGTTTTTTTTTCTCACTATCTTTATAAATTGATAACTCTGGCTTGTGCTACTCTGGTTGTCAAATTTTGAAACTTGGTCTTCTTGCAGAAGTTTCACTGGTTATTATGTCACTATCGTGGGTTTTGTCGCATTGTAACTTTTGTTACTGGTGGTTCTCATATTTCTAGATGTTGCACACTCATTTTTGTTGTTTTGCTACTTTAACTCACCCGTGCATTATAGCTAGGGGTTTTGATTTATATTTTTTCCTTCGTGCGATCTGTCCATTGAATCCTAATGGCTGTTATGACCGCTTATGAATTTTGTGCAACTTGGTTGATTTGTTATTTGAGAATCATGGTACACTAATGTGGTAGGTCTTGTTCTGTGGCCGTAAGTCCGTTATATACCTATGAGACTCTATTCACTTGCCGATACACTATTTTTTCACTATTCATTTTCTTTGGCAGTTGTGCTTTTTAAATTAACCAATTAATTACTTTGTTGTGTTTTGTTCACTTTTTGTTTATTATTTGACTTCATCAGTTGGTTAAATTCAGTCTGTCGCAGATGACTTCCACTTCTAACTAGTGCTGAAAAAAAGCGATTTTTTTTGGCCTAACAAACAGGTTCCGTTGCTACTATTTTTTAAGATATATTACAATATATACTTACCAAAGGGGGGGGAAGCTTTTGAGGGTGGGGAATGCTATTCAGGAATCTCCCATGCAGCTAAGGTGTATTTATTGTGATATGAGATCGATGTTTTCTATTAACCATCTGATCACTGCTCTTCCTTTTGTTTGCACATGTTTGTTGTACGCTAATAGGTTGTGCCATATTTTTTCGTTGTTCGGTGTGATGTGGATCAGATGGTGTGATTGAGTTAGTAAGCAGGTTGTTAGATAGTGTTTGAAAAACTCCGGCGGGATTTATAAAATACGAACTGGTAGCTGTGGCTAACCGGAGTAATTACTATAGTCGATTTTTAAAAGAAATATTTCTTTATTCGTAACATCGACTTACAAAATATTTCTTCAATACATTTCAGTATTAACATAAAATAATGAGTGCGTGAGTGTAGTGATTATAAACAATGCAATACAGTCTTTTAATCTCTCCTTACGATCTCTACTCAAGATACTCTCGTTCTAAACTTTGACCCAATCCTCCGTATTAGGCAATACTATTTAACTGGACAGAGTGTCCTTGGGGATCGAGCCTGATTGCTCCTCAGAATTTCTCTCTCACAGACCGGGCCGTCTGTCTCTTTCGGTTTCCCCTTCGCTCCTCGCTTCTCTGCCACACTCGGCTTCTCAGGGTCACGTCTTACCCTCTCGCCTCCAAAAACCCATCTCCCTCTCTCGTCCTCTCTCATTCCTCCAGCCTCAGAAAAAGGGGGGCGGGGGGGGGCTGCCCGCCATGCCATCCCGGCCTCCTAAACTTTCGGCAGCATATCCTTGGTGATATACGGTTCTCATTGGAAGGTTAAAATGACCTCCCTTAGCGTCCAACTGTCTGGGAAAGCTTTTCCCATCCCGACCTCACAAGAAGAGTAATTAATTCGTTAATGTTAGGCTAGGTGCCAGGCAGTCTCAGGTATTGTTCCTAAAATGTCCAAACCATTCAGTATCGGGGATAGATCGTTTCTTTAGATTTGAACCGACAACTTGGGGGATCTGTCGTAACTGTTAAACGGTGATTCTTCCTTCGCCAGCCGCTTTCGCTGGGATATTTTGAAAATGTCACCCAAATTCCCCGCATGAGCAGTTTGGTGCGTCGTTTTTGCGCTTAAACCTGCATAGGTAGTCCGGGAAGCAAATTCACATTCACTCAACGTCCTACGCACTTGACGCCAACCTCCGTCGCCAAGCACTTTGACGAGAAAATGAACTTCGCGCATGCGTGGCATTTGGCTGGCAAACTCAAAATCTTACTAGTACCATTGAATTGATAGATGTTTTATTACAATTGTACATCTTACAATATTCCTCCTACCTTTTTACCTCGAGTTTTATCGTCAGCATTAAAATGCTTTAAAAATAAATGAAAGCTTTCATTTTTTTAAAGATATTACAAAGATTCAGTAGCTACTTGCTAGCTTAGGCTACCAAGCTCATAAAAATGAATCATTTCCTGTTTTGTAAACAGTTACATTAAATAAAACAATAATTGCTTTTATAAAATAGCTGAGAAAGAAGTAAAAATACATTTTATAATACATGGTGTTATTTAAATTTTTTACCTTTTATACTACTTTATTTAATCTCGAATAAACACGGATATTTATTTATTATATTTAGTTAAACGCTTTTTCATTTTTAAGTTACCCCCCCCCCTTCCCCCCCAAAAAATTTTTTATAGAGTTTTTTAAGCATTGATAGAATGAGATACATTCTAAAGGGATAATACAGCACTGCAATAACACCAAATTCAATAAAATAATTAGGATCGTTAGGCTTTTACTTTTCAAATTCATCTTAATTAAGTATATATATATATTTAAATAAATTTGCTAGTAGATTAGAGAAGAAACCTAATTGAGCATTCCAGTAGTGGATACTATTTAAAAAAATAAATGAAATTTTGTAAATGACCATTAGTATAAAAAAATCCAGTTTTCTATTACTGAAAGAAAAAAAAACATACAATTTTTGTAAGAAAACAAAGAAGATATAAATGAATTAAGTAAAACCATCTCTTAGCTTGTTCAGTAAAAATTTCACTGAAAGACAGTGGAACTTTGAAGCAATATTTTATGCTTGAGTAATTCAATAAGATATATTGAATATTAGATATTGAGATCAGATATATTGTACATTCAATAAGATATATTGAATAATATTTATTCCCTATCCCTGGGTTTGAGTCTCGAATTGGTTTATCTAATGTAATAAGAGATGGCAGCACCATACACAGATTAAATAAAAAGAGATACGGTTTTCCTCCCTCTTACGGAAATGTATTTTGATCGGCTATAACTTTGAGGTGTGTCGTGTGTCGAATGTTTTTTTTTAATGGCACAAAAGCAAAATGAATAAAAGGTTGTTGAGTTTTATATGATTTTCACTTATCTTATTGAAATATATTATTTTCACGTGTTCTGAATGGCGATAATATAAGATCGGGTAAATTTTTGTTTATCGAATCGTCGTCGTTTGCGATACCACATTATAAAACATGCAAGGAAAAGTTCTGAAAAAAATAATAAAAGATGAATTTTTATTGGGTATTTTTTTATAAAGCAAAACCTTTGAGGGGGGGGGGTCCATTACTGTTATGTTACATTTACCCTATTATCAATCAGTAACAAAACACTTATCTTATCCTCAAAAAGTAATTAAGGTAAATATAATAAACTATCATCTATTTATTGTGATCATTTTAAGAAAGGTAAAGTTATAAAACATTAAATAATGCACATGTTCACAATATATATGCATACATATGTATTATAATTAGTCAGAAATACTTCTTACATAGACAAGAAATGCGCGGTCGAAATGTCGAAGTAGTTTCAACCGTTTGCCAATTCGTATAAGACACGCGAATGGGTGCTACAGTTTATTTTCTCGCCAAACCGTTTGGCGTCAAGTGCGTAGGACGTTGAGTGATTGTGAATTTGCGTCCGGGAATGCTCCGTGACTCGTATAAATTTGACTTAGTAAATTGCAGCTGATGATTCTGTGAGAGTCTACTTTTGGGACGTATTCATATGTGTTCCTGCCCGTCTCCCTATAATCCTCCTCGAACTGCCCCCCCCCCACTGTTTGATAGTGAGTTTATTTATTTTTCTTTTTAAGTTTGATATCGGTTTATCTAGATGGTATGGAATTTCTTAAGTTTGGTTTTCTACAGCCTTTTTTGCTAATTCGTTGGCATCCTCGTTTCCTTTGATGCTCACATGAGCTTTGATCCAGCTAATTTTTAATTTTCGGTTTGAGTATTTTGTATTGTATCGGTTAATTTTATTACATTGAAGGGTTTACTGAGTGATTGGATGGCTGACATGCAGTTCGAGCGCATGCTGTATTCCTTCCCTGTGCTATTTCCCCATTCTGCTGTTTTTAGTATAGCCAGTAGTTCGGCATGGAAAGCACTGCTGTACTTCCTTAATGGAGCTGACCATGTTTTTGTTTTTTGTTCATTTTTTAAAGCTACGAATGCCAAACTAGTAGCGCCTGATTCCAAATTCGATCCATCTGTATATATTATGTCCTATTCTTTGTTCTATGGTGGTACTAGGGTGTGTTTCCTATATATTAATCTTTTTTATATAGTCTGTATGGTGGGTAGTGGTTCCGTGTATTTCTATCGTTTCTTTTAATCGTGATACTGTGCCGTATAATGCCTCGCATTTAACTTGGTGGTAAATTGGAATCAGGCTAGCAAGTACCTGAAGGGCCGCAGTGGGGGGCGGTTTTATACGCCCTAACTAAAGCCAGCAGGAAGTCCTTTTGGCATGTTGTTAGTACTTCTCTACGTCTTTGGTTTAGCTTATGTCCCCATATTGGGCCCGCGTAAGTCAGTGTTTTCTCATCTACTCTTCTATACCATATTTTTAAGATGATTGGTTTCAATCCCCAACCCCGTTTGGCCATTTGACTTATCATCCAAAATGCTTTCCTTACTTTGGCTGTTTGTGCTTGGCAGTGTGTTACCCAATTTCGGTTTTTATGTATTATTATTCTTAGAAACTTAATACATTCTTTACCTTCAATATTAAATTTAATTCCTTCAATTTTATATGAGTCTGCTGCTGGTAGGTTTCTTGTGCGTGTTCATTTAAGGTACAGTAGTTCTGTTTTGTCCTAATTAAGCGTGAGGTTATTTTCCGTTATCAACTTATTGAATTCATTTATTATTTTTTGCTAGTTTTACTAATTGTTCTTTTGTTTTTGCTTTTAATATTAAATTAAAGTCGTCTGCGAAGACTTGTATTCTTACATTTTACCCCACTTTTTCTTTAGGGCTGTATCTGCTCTTAGCAGACATAGCAGTGGTCCTAGACAGCTGTCCTGTGGTCAGCCGCCAAATGTTTGTTTTCTTACTTTAATGCCGTTTTCTCCTACGGTTACGTATCTGTCTTCTGTAAAGCTTAGTATGAATTTTGTTTTGTAATTGGGGCATGGTGATTGTTTTAAGATTTTGGCTCAAATAGACCATGTGATGTTATCAAACGCACCCTTTATATCCATGGCTTTTAGTAATGTTTGGTATTTGTCTTTTTTGTATTTTCTATTGTTTTTATTAGGTTATTAGTGTATGTAAGTTGATAACCCATGTTTGAACCCATATTGTTAGTCGCTCCAGTAGCTGTTGATTGTTAGATGATGTGATAACCTCACGTGTATTATTCTTTCTAATATTTTTCTAAATGCAGGTAGTAAGCATATGTGTGTGTAGTTTTTTGGTTCTTTCCGATCTTTTCCCGTTTTATGAAATAGGACTACTATATAAATGATTTTGGGAAATAGTTGGAGTTAAAGCATGTGTTATATAATGTTAGTAGTAGTTGTGTTGCTTTGTGCATTTTCTTTTCACTAGGTTATAGTCTATGTAGTCAAAGTCCGGAGCTTTGTTTTGTTTTATGTTTTTGATTATCCTGTTAAGTTCTTGTTTGTTAACAGCGGTGGTTAGTAGTGGAAAAAGGAGAGTTCGTTTGAGAAGGTGGAAATGTGGAGGGAGGCGTGGTTAGAGAAGGATAGATGACAGGTGAGAGATTGCCAGATGGGTGAGTGACAGGTGAGTGATTGACAGATAATAGATAAGATAAGAAGTTTAATGAGGTTAATGAGGATGAAAGCGGTGAGATCGTAGGAAAAAGGTATACTTACGGAGAGCGTCGCAGAGACCACCTTCTATCATGGAATCCTCTGGGCAACTGAACGGGGTTTACCGATGAACACAGGTTAAGACATCATCCTCCTAGGGGATGTAGCGATCGGCGCTGTGATTGGTCGAAGCGAATGCTGCTTTCTGGTTGGTTATTTCCATTTCACCTGAGGGGATGGCAATAACGACCATCCTAAAGGGGTTCGATGACGTCATGTTCTAGAACAATCTGACGACTTACGACTTACGACTTACGACGCATGCGCGAGTTCTGAGAGAGATGTTGCAATCGGAGAATAAAGTTAAAAAATTAAATTAAAATAAAATTTTACATAGAATGGCATGGACACGACTTTCTATCATGGTGTCCGTCACGCAACTGAACGGGGTTTACCTTTCAACACGGAATATGACATCATCCTCCTAGGGGGCGCTGCGATCGGCGTTCTGATTGGTTGAGAGCTTTTCCCCTGAGGGGTGGGGGATAACAGTTCGATGTTGCTATGAGTATAATGCGAAGATTTAGCACGTGACATCGAGACTTATTGATGCTAATTAAGATTATGAAGAAATTTTGATTGATTTTTTAATAAATTAAATTTTTAATTAAGTATTTTTTGTAATTAAGTAATTTTTTTAATTAAGTATTTTTTTCTGTTAACTATTTTGAAAATGATTTTCAAGTATTATGAAATTAAGAAATATATTACTGTAATAATAATAATTTAAGTGAAATAAAGTAACGAAAGTGTTTATCAAGTTTTGTAGAATCAAAAGTTTTGAAAATAAAGAAAACTTTAATTTTTAATGACATTAATTTTTTGTATGCACAAGTTTTAATGAATTAAGTAAATTAAAGTAAGGTTTATTTTTTAATGAAATGTTTTGCTGAAAAGGAACAATTAGTTAAAATATTTCTTTTTAATTATCAGGTACTAATAAATCATATAAACAGATTTTGTGTCAATGTGAAGAATAATTATATTTTTATAGTTGCAGTAAAACAATTGTTTTTTTTACCTAGCTAATAATATATATATTTTATAAATAACTTAATTTTTTCATGAAAGTAATAGAAAATGTTTCACTATTCAAATAAGCTATATATGTGTTGATACGTTTTGTCTAAATGTATGTGAACTTGTCGGGACTTATGTAACAAAGTCATCATCAACTCTATATATATGATGAAAGTATGTTCTCGTTGTAACCGTTATCTTGCACATAGTGAATGTATTAAGAGAAATAATAAGAGTTAATAAAAAGCCAAAAAGTTAAAGTGTCATACCCAACTGAAAACGAGAAATGGTTAAATTGAAAGATTTTCCCTACTTTAAAAGCTTTTTTTTTAATAAATCAGTTACACTAATTTTTAAGTGATTGAAATAAACATCATTTCTCAAAGAACAGCTATAAATGTATTGATAAACTTTCACTAAGTATTTTAACAAATATCATTTCTATTAATTATATTTACTTACAAAAGATGGAGCACTTTAATTATCATCAACGGACACTTTTAGTTAAAGCGTATGCATTCTTGCTTTTTTTAAGTAATTGTTTTTAGAAGATTGGAAGATTCTTGATGATTATCATGATCTGCAAACGCTATAGGTAGAAAGATTAAACTAGTGAACTTAGTCTCAACTTTAAAAGAAAATAATATTATATGAGTGAATTTTGTAAACGAGTACTTTAAGAAAAAAAAAACTTTGAGAAATAACTTCATGTTTTTTAAAAACACTTTCTTAAAAGCAATACAGAATGACTTTAACTTATCATTTTTAAAATTTTTAAGTACATTTGTGTAACTGATTCATAAAAATGTTTTTAAAACAAAAATTTTTCGTTTGATTTATATTTTAATCTTATAATATTCGTTTAAAACATTTTTTGAATCTGTTACTAAACGTTTAAAAAATAATTCTGTTGATCTTTTTTAATGAAAGCAAAAAAAGTTTAAACTATTAATATTTTTTTTTACAAAATATTTCTTTAACACTTGCTAAAAATCTGTTACATGTAAAAAGTTTGTTATTTTTTTATTACATTTTAAAAGAGTTTGATATTTTTCTGTTACATATAAAAAAGTTTGATATACATATATCTATATTTTTTTATTACGTATACAAAAGTTTGATATTTTTGAAGACTTGTTAACATATGTATATAACATATGTTATTTATAACATGTATATTATGTATATCATGTATATAACATATGTATAAAACATATATAACATATGTAACATATGTATTAAACATGTGTAAAATATCTAACAGATGTATAAAACAGATGTAACATATCTAATGTATAAAACATATGTAACATATCTAACATATGTATAAAACATATGTAAAATATGTATAAAACATATGCAACATATGTATAAAACATATGCAACATATGTATAAAACATATGTAACATATGTATAAAACATATGTAACATATCTAACATATGTATAAAACATATGTAACATATGTATAAAACATATGTAACATATGTATAAAACATATGTAACATATGTATAAAACATATTTAACATATGTATAAAACTTATGTAACACATATAACATATGTATAAACATATGTAACATATCTAACATATGTATAAAACATATGTATAAAACATATGTAACATATGTATAAAACATATATAACATATCTAACATATGTATAAAACATATATAACATATGTAACATATGTATAAAAAATACTATATAACACATGTAACATATGCATAAAACATATATAACATATGTAACATATATATAAAACATATGTAACATAGGTATAAAACATGTTTAGCATTTAAAAAAAATATTTTTCATTCTTTTAATCAGAATTTATCTAATTCAAAATTTCTTCATAAACTTTTTATTTGTTAAATTTCATTTAAAAAATCCTTCAAAAAATAAAATAGTTCAAAAATTAATTTGTTAAAAAATAATTAATAAACTTTATAAACTTTTTATTTGTTAAAATCAAACGAAAAATTTTCGTTTTAAAAACATTCTTATGAATCATTTACACAAATATACCTAAAATTTTTAAAAATAATAAGTTAAAATCATTATGTATTGATTTTTAAGAAAGTGTTTTTAAAAAACATGAAGTTATTTCTCAAAGTTTTTTTTTTCTTAAAGTACTCGTTTACAAAATTCACTCATATAATATTATTTTCTTTTAAAGTTGAGACTGAATTCACTAGTTTAATCTTTCTACCTATAGCGTTTACAGATCATGATAATCATCAAGAATCTTCCAATCTTCTAAAAACAATTACTTAAAAAAAGCAAGAATGCATACGCTTTAACTAAAAGTCTCCGATGATGATAATTAAAGTGCTCCATCTTTTGTAAGTAAATATAAATTATTGAAATGTTATTTGTTAAAATACTTAGGGAAAGTTTATCAATACATTTATAGCTGTTCTTTGAAAAATGATGTTTATTTCAATCACTTAAAAATTAGTGTAACTGATTTATTAAAAAAAAAGCTTTTAAAGTATTCTGTATTGCTTTTTAAGAAAGTGTTTTTAAAAAACATGAAGTTATTTCTCAAAGTTTTTTTTTTCTTAAAGTACTCGTTTACAAAATTCACTCATATAATATTATTTTCTTTTAAAGTTGAGACTGATTTCACTAGTTTAATCTTTCTACCTATAGCGTTTACAGATCATGATAATCATCAAGAATCTTCCAATCTTCTGAAAACAATTACTTAAAAAAAGCAAGAATGCATACGCTTTAACTAAAAGTCTCCGTTGAAATAATTAAAGTGCTCCATCTTTTGTAAGTAAATATAATTAATAGAAATGATATTTGTTAAAATACTTAGTGAAAGTTTATCAATATTTATAGCTGTTCTTTGAAAAATTATGTTTATTTCAAACACTTAAAAATTAGTGTAACTGATTTATTAAAAAAAAAGCTTTTAAAGTAGGGAAAATCTTTAAATTTAACCATTTCTCGTTTTCAGTGGGATATCACACTTTAATTTTTCGGCTTTATATTAACTCTTATTCTTTCTATTAATAAATTCACTATGTGCAAGCTAATGGTTACAATGAGAACACACTTTCATCATATATAGAGAGTTGGTGATGACTTTGTTACATAAGTCCCGACAAGTTCACATACATTTAGACACGTACCAACACATACGAGGGTTGTAAATTAAATAGTGGCAACTTAACCTTGAAACTCGCAGAAGGGCGGGCATGCGCAAGTAGGATATGGGAGCGGTGAGGTGGCGCTGTTGTCGATGTGTAGAGTGCAAAAAACAGTCGATCTGCTTAGAAGGGTAGTTGTTGTGTGGCTTTAAAGTGAGGAGTTCCGTTTCCATCGCTCTAAAGCATGTTTTCAAAAGGTGATCAGCGGTCGTGGCGTAAGGATAATTTTCGGACAGTCCATCGGCGGTCTATGGTAAGGAGACTGCTCAGGATGTCAATCTGCTCTTGCGGAATGGAGGGCCGACCTGTGCGTTGCAAATCCGCAGTCTCATTCCGACCCGAACGAAATGCTTGAACCCATCGTGCTACTGTCCTATACGGTAAAGCATTTGTGCCACAGGCTTCTACTAATCCTCGATAGCATTCTGTTGCATTTTTGCCACGGGCAACCTCGATTTTAAGCCACGACCGCTGACCACCTTTTGAAAACATGCTTTAGAGAGATGGAAACGAAACTCCTCACTTTAACGCCACACAACAACTACCCTTCTAAGCAGATCGACTGTTTTTTGCACTCTACACATCGACAACAGCGCCACCTCACCGCTCCCATATCCTATTTGCGCATGCCCGACCTTCTGCGAGTTTCAAGGTTAAGTTGCCACTATTTAATTTACGACCCTCGTATATAACTTATTTGAATAGTGAAACGTTTTCTATTACTTTCATAAAAAATTATGTTATTTTAAAAAATATATATTATTAGCTAGGTACATAAAAAATTGTTTTACTTCAACTATAAATATATAATTATTCCTCATATTGACAAAAAATCTGTTTATATGATTTATAAGTAACTGATAATTATAAAAAATAATTTAACTAATTGTTTCTTTTCAGCAAAACATTTCATTAAAAAATAAACCTTCCTTTAATCCTCTTAATTTATTTAAACTTGTGCATACAAAAAATTAATGTCATTAAAAATTAAAGCTTTCTTTATTTTCAAAACTTTTGATTCTATAAAACTTGTTAAACACTTTCGTTACTTTATTTCACTTAAATTAATATTATTACAGTAATATATTTCTTAATTTCATGATACTTGAAAATAATTTTCAAAATAGTTAACAAAAAAAAAATACTTAATTAAAAAAATTACTTAATTAAAAAAAATACTTAATTAAATTATTAATTTATTAAAAAATCAATCAAAATTTCTTCATAATCTTAATTAGCACCGATAAGTCTCTATTTCACGTGCTAAATCTTTGCATTATACTCATAGCAACATCGTACTGCCATCCCCCACCCCTCAGGGGAAAAGCTCTCAACCAATCAGAACGCCGATCGCAGCGCCCCCTAGGAAGATGATGTCATAATCCATGTTGAAAGGTAAACCCCGTTCAGTTGCGCTACGGACACCATGATAGAAGGTCGTGTCCAAGCCACTCTCTGTAAAATTTTATTTTAATATATATTTTTTTACTTTATTTTCCGATTGCATCATCTCTCGCAGAACCCGCGCTTGCGTCGTAAGTCGTAAGTCGTCAGATTGTTCTAGAACATGACGTCATTGAACCCCTTTAGGATGGTCGCTATTGCCATCCCCTCAGGTGAAATGGATGCAACCAATCAGAAGCAGCATTCGCATCAACCAGTCACAGCGCCCCCTAGGAGGATGATGTCATAACCCGTGTTCATCGGTAAACCCCGTTCAGTTGCCCAGAGGATTCCATGATAGTAGGTGGTCTATGCGACGCTCCCCGTAAGTATACCTTTTTCCTACGATCTCACATCTTTCATCCTCATTAATCTCATTAACCTCATTAACCCCTTGGGGACGAGCGACATGTATACGTGACAGATAAGATGCTCAGAATCCTCGATTATTCCCACCAGTTATTTTTAGCGTAAGCTTTGCCTTATTTAATGTTAGCATTTCTGCAATTCAATTAGGTGAAAATTTCTCTTTTAAAAAACCGGTGGCAAAAGATTAAAAATTCCGTAAAGGACGCCCATGGCGAAGGGGTTAAGCTTCTTATCTTATCTATTATCTGGCAATCACTCACCTGTCACTCACCCATCTAGCAATCACTCACCTGTCATCTATCCTTCTCTAACCACGCCCCCTCACTTCTCCCTCCACATTTCCACCTTCTCAAACGAACTCTCCTTTTTCCACAACTGTGGTTTCGTTTCGTTAAATTTTGGTGGCTCTGGTTTTAATTTGTGCTCTATTGATGGATCTGTTAGATATAGGTTATTTAGAAAATTGTTAAATGTAGTTTTGACTCTTACTTCTTGATTGTTGGGAATGATATTTACTAATCTTGATGGGCTTGTTTTTTGCCTGATGTCTGTTTATATTGAAGACCATATTTATTAGTGACGTCCTCACAGTAATTTTTCCATGTGTCTCTTTTGGCTTTTTGGACTATTTTCCTTAATTTTGCGCGTTCTTTTTTATATTCTATGTGTTGTTTGTGTTTTACATCCTCATCTTGTTATTGCTGGAATTTCCTTCTGAACGTCCTAACTCTATTCCTTGCTATTTTGACTTCTTGCAATCACCATGATGGTGCCGTAAATTCTGGAGTTTTTCTGTGTTTGTAGCAGGCGAATGCTAATGTTGTTATTTCTCTTTGTAATCTTAGCACTATATTGTCTAACTGATCTATTTGTGCTGCTTTTCTTAGTTCTTTTGTGTATTTGTTTCTAATTTGTTTTATTATCTTCTCAAATGTTGCGTGTTTGCCGTGTTTTGTTTCTAATCTATGTATTTGATAGCATGTTTTTTTTTATTTTATATTAAATTTTATGTATTTGTGATAACTGTTTGATTCGTCGTCGCTTACTCCCCAGTCTGTTATATTTTCTCCTAATTTGGCTGCTGCTATTTTTAGATCCGGCTATCCTTCTAGCTTCCTTTTACCTCTCACGGTGCTGAACGATGCTTTTGCGTCTGGTGGGTTTTGTACAAAGAGTGAAATCATGAGGAGGAAGTCTGTAAGTTTTACCCCCTGTGATCTATGTTCGCACAGCCCATTGTTGAGAGTGTGCGATGAAGTCCCCCGTCAGTAGTACTTCGCCCTTGCGTATTTTCAGGGTGTCTTCGACCTCCTGCAGCACATCTTCGAAGTCTTCTACTGAGGGGGTTGAGTATACATTGATTAGTGTTATTGTTTCTTTTTAATTTTCGAAATTTATTGCTGTTGTGTATTCTTTTTCTGTTATTGTTATTGGATTTGGTGACTGTGTGAGTCCCTATTGCTGATTTAATTCTTTTTATTTTTGTTATTTTCCAATTACCATTACAGAAAAATATTCTTTTTCCTGTATTTTTATTTTGGTGAAAATCTTGTAGGAGTCCAATATTTATTTTCTTATTTCTCATGCAGTCCATTAGTGTTTTTGTTGCATGGAAACTGTTAGAGAGGTTTACTTCTATTAGTTCGATGTTGTCTTGTTTTTTATTGTTAGCGTTTTCTTTTGAGGTTTTCTTTTTATTTAGACTTGGATTTATGTCATTGGTTTTTAACATTAACTTGCAAGTATATTTGCGCGAATAGAGTTGGCTCGTAAGTATATTTTCCCTAAAGTACTTCAAATTCAGCATTTGGTCTTTATTTCTTTATTTACGAGCAAGGAATACCAAGCTATCCTCGGACAAAATTAGCTTTGAGTTCAAATATCATTATCCACGATCAAAATGACCCACTAATCAAATTTTCTCGAACATGTGACCTAGTCCAATTGTCTTCTCGTGCCCGAAACCCGTAGGATATAAAATTTAGTCAAAATAGTCTGAGCCGTTTTTTAGATGAAATTAGCTTGACCCATAGTGACCAAAAAATGACCCACTAATCAGATTTTCTAGAGCATGTGACCTAGCCTAATGATTTTCTCCTGCCCAAAAACCGTTGGATACAAAATTTAGTTCAAATCGTCTGACCGTTTTTAAGATAAAAATAGCTTGAACCATAATGACCCATGACCAAAATGACCCACTAATCAAAATTTCTCTAACATGTTACATAGCCCAATAGTCTTCTCGTTCTCTAAAACTGTAGAATAAAAAATTTAGTCAAAATAGTCTAAGCCTTTTTTAGATAAAATTAGCTTGACCCACAGTGATCCAAAAATGACCCACTAATCGAATTTTCCCGAACATGTGACCTAGCCCACTGTCTTCTCGTGCCCGAGAACCAAAGGATGCAAAATTTAGTCTAAAAGTCTGAACCATTTTTAGATAAAATTAGCTTGACCCACAGTGACCCCAAAAATGACCCATTAATCGAATTTTCTCGGACATTTAGCAAAGCCCAATGATTTTCTCGTGCCCGAAACTCGTAGGATACAAAATGTAATAAATATCGTTAGAGCCGTTTTTCAGATAAAATTAACTTGATCCGCGTTGGCCCAAAAATGACCCACTAATAAAATTTTCTCGAACATGTGACCTAGCCCTATTGTCTTCTCGTGCCCGAAACCCGTAGGATATAAAATTTAGTCAAAATAGTCTGAACCGTTTTTTAGATAAAATTAGCTTGACCCACAGTGACCCAAAAATGACCCACAAATCGGATTTTCTAGAGTATGTGACCTAGCCTAATGATTTTCTCGTGCCCAAAAACCGTAGGATACAAAATTTAGTTCAAATCGTCTGAGCCGTTTTTAAGATAAAATTAGCTTGAACCGTAATGACCCATGAACAAAATGACCCACTAATCAAAATTTCTCTAACATGTGACGCAGCCCAATAGTCTTCTCGTTCTCTAAAACTGTAGAACATAAAATTTAGTCAAAATAGTCTAAGCCTTTTTTTAGATAAAATTAGCTTGACCCACAGTGCAATTATTTAGGTCCCCTCTACCCGCCTTTATATTTTTGACATATAGTTCTGAACCACCCTGTATATATATTTTTATTACTTAGTTGAATCACTTTCTTGGAATAAAAAAACCACACATAGGGAGGGCATTGAATGAGCACATCCGGACAAAATATGATATTCCACTTGTCACTGAAAACCCAAGTGATTGCAGACGCCACAACACAATGCTGTTGAATAAAAAATATTCATGATAACATTGATATTTCATGAACACAAACACCTTGAGCATATGCAGAGATCGGAAGTACTTCGATGGCATTAAGATGCTAACGAAAACATTTTTCACTATAGCGCTGAAACTCTTCATTCACAAGCATAGTATGAAAAGAAAAAAAAAACTTTTCACCTGGACACGATTAAGTTGAACGGAGCTGTAAATCAGTCTGCAATTTTCACCATCGGTCGCTCGGTAGATTTGCTTCGGTTGCGTAGAGAGGGAGAAGTTGCACCGTGCTGGCAAAAATTAGAAGAGCGGTGCGTCATCAAAGGCTTGCGAGAGGCTAACGAAAAAGACAGGTTACCGCGGTTCATTCCACTTATCAAGCAGGGCGGTCGCTCTGCAAGCCAAGCTAAAAAAAAAGCGCCAAACAAACAACGCTACGAACTGGACTTTAGACCGCTAGTGCTTACTTACAGCAATCAACTTCGCAATGTTAAATCGACCAAACATGCCAGATTAAAATACCAGATATCAAATGAACCAAGCGTCATAGAAAAAATTAACGAAAACTAAAAGAATCTAATGAAGAAATTCTTCAATTTGAGACCAAACTCATCTTCATAAGTGATTTATAAACAGAGATATAGATTTTTAAAAAAATGTCGAGTTACTTAAAATGATCACTATTTTCTTCGTCAAACTTTTTTTTTTCAAACAACCTACAGATTTAAATATAGGAAAGAAATGAAAAAGGATTGCATTTTTGGACAAGTAATAACCTAATCTACGTGCTTTTATAAAATACAGTGAAAAAACAAATACATTTCTATCCTTAATTAGCAAAAAACTGTTGTGACGTTGAAGTGACGTTACTGTAAGTCACTGAAGTCACGTCACACCTGTGACCAAAATTCTGTCCCGATTTGGCTAAGGAGAATTGGACTTGGAGACTTGGAATTTGGAAAAAAAAACTTGTTAGACCAAACAATAAAGGAAATGAAGGAATATACTTTTTTAAATCTCATAAAATGTAGACTTAAATCATGTTATGTATCTGAATCTCTCATATTGTCTCTGACTATTTAAACAAAAATATTTACAAAATAAAATAATGAATAATAACTGTCTATATATATAGGGGAAACTAGGGATACTTAACCCCGTTGTTAGTTTTTGATTTTTAATTTTTTTACAATACTTATGGGTGTGTAAATGCAGTCTATATAAACTTAAGGAAGTATTGCACAATATTTATTATTATTATTCCAAAGTATTAATTATAAAGGTAAAAAATATGAATATTCAATAACTTTCAATTTGGGTCAAGTATCCAAATGTATAAGGATACTTGACCCAGCCATTAGGGATACTTGACCCAAGTCATAGATTTGGCGTATGATTTAAAATTATAAACACAACACAATTACATAAGAACAAAGTTAACATTAAGGTTAATACTTTTTTTATTTTTGTCAAACAAAATTAATACTTTTAATTTTTATTACATTCCATAGGCCTGGCATTAATATGCCCAATTTTAATTTGTATTGTAGAAAGTTCAGAATATTAGCAGTCTGAAACTTTATCCTGTGCCTAAACAAGTTCCAGAATAAGAAAATAGCAATTTAATCAACTCCAAATATAAAGTTATATTTAAACACAGAACTTGTAATTCTATCTTGGTAGCTAACTTGGTGGTCGAACCATGATTTATGCGAGCCATAACTTCTAAATAGTTGGACAGCAGTTCTTCTTTTTCATTAAAAACTTGCTTTGCTTTATATGATGGAACAAAATTTGTTGTTTGCTATCTCTGTACTTTTCTAACATATCTTTTTAAAGTGTTTCTACAGAGACCAAATTCTTTGGCTACTGTATGATATAGGACACCATCCAGAACCTTTTCCACAGATTTTTCCAAAATACCAGAATGAATAACCTCTCTGGGTTTAGTCCACTCTTTTCTTTTATATTTTTGGGGCATCTATACAAAAGTAAAACCCAAAATAAATAAATAAAACGCATTTGAATAGTACTAATCCCTTGGGTCAAGTATCCCTAGGGACTTGGGTCAAGTGTCCCTAGTTGCATATTTACTACATAACCCTAAAATGCAGCCATTTGCTAATAAGTAAATTAATACTACTATACATGTTATTGTAGCTAAAAACATGTACAAAACAAATGACCAATTAAAAAAATCTTACCTTTAAACAAAAATAATTATAACATCAGAGTTTACAGCACAAAAAAATTACTTTTGGAGCATGAAAATGTATTTTGTCTGATAGTTTAAAAACTTTTGAAATGATTCAGTTTTTATTTTCACCGTATGATCAGCAACCTGAAAGAAAAGAATTGATGCCACTTCCAACTTACAAAACTTTTCCAATTCTCAGAAAAAGGCCTTGGGTCAAGTATCCCAAGTTCCCCCTATATATATATATATATATATATATTAACGGAGATAAATTATTCACATTTTCATGCAATTTTCAAGAAATAGTAGTAATAAAAAATATAACATAATAAACATGCAAAAATCCTTAAATATAAACATAATAAAGTAGACAAGTCGTTCGGGAAAGTTATTCATCAATAGAGCTTCCATTGTGATAAAATTGTTAGGAATTTAAAGGTTTATTAGCATTTTAAACACAAGCATTTTATTATATTTCACAGCCGCATGAAACGCATTTGATAATTTTGAGATACAAAAAATATTTCTTCAGAAATCTCTACTTTTCATTAATTATATTTAGGTGCCATTCAGCCCATTGCTGGCAAAAAAATTAGAGCTGATATTTGCTAGTTCGATACCGGTGCGATCTGGGCTGATAAGCAAGGATTAAAGGCTTTCCCTTGTTCGGGAACAATAATTCGGGTTACTTTCCCTTTAAAAATTGTTCCTGAAGGCATCATTCTAATAGTAATTTAGCAAAAACTGGTCGTTTCTTATAAAAAATGTATTACAATTTAAATAAAGTATATTCGTATTTAATAAATTTATTTATAAACAAATATTGTTATTACATAGAAATTATTGTATAAAGGCTTCGTATTAAATCAATTTTTATTTATAATTTTTGTTTACTTTGGACTGATAGTGAGCTAATGCAATGTATTAAAAATATTTAAAAATGCCAATTATCATAAGTTTATTTCTAAGAAATTTAATAGAAGGCACTATTAAATGCAAAATTCTCTCATATAAAAAGAGAATATTAAAACATCAATATAAATTCATTTATTGCTTATCTAAATTACAAAACATTTAAAGTATCATCATTTAACTTCGTTTCTTTATATAAAGCAGGTGTTAATTCGGCTGTGACAGGAAGTGGGTTTTGTTTGCGCAGAGCTTCACTGCGCATATTTAAAACAGACGATATTTTTATTCTTTGCAAGCTGAATATGTTGTTCTTTTAATGTTGTTGCGAATTAATATCATATAGGTACATTTTAAATATTTTATTAGAACAAAAATATTTACGTGTCTAGCAGGGTGTATTCTTAGGTCTGAGTGATATTTGATCTTCAGTTCTATGAACACATCTCTGCTGGTTCACTTTTATTGTGATCAGTATTTAGAACGGCTTTTGCATAGATATGAAATCTAAACAGACCAGCAGCTACAATTATAACAAGAACGAAAAATCATGCGTCAAGCATAGATTATGTAACACTTTCCAACGCTTCCAAAATAATTTTACGAATCATACTCTTTTATAAGCTAAAAAATAACATCTAAGTAATCCGAATACTTTATTCAGCCCTGTATAGGATCTATAGATTTGTATATATACTACATAGGATGCTAAATTTTAGTTCAGTTAGGAAACACGTAGCACAGTTTAAAATTCTCCGTCTGGAGTTAAATAATACGGAAATGTGTTCCCGAACTTTTGTACTTCCCTGTATAGGATCTACAGAATTTATACACACCACGTAATATACAAAAAGCGATTTAAAATTTAAATCGCATTCAGTAACTTAAAACGCACTTCCAGGAATTATTGTTAACATACAGTAGAGAATTCTTTTGTGTGTCCCTGTAAATGAACGATGACTGCTATACACACAATATTCTGTAGTAAGTCTCTTGTAATGAACCTTATATAAATTTCAATGCGTTTAAAATAGTGAAACATTATTTAAATAAACCGCAGACGATTTTTCTCCATAGACGTAATGTAACGGAATTCTTTTGACTGTCCCTGTAAAGTAAGTATAAGTGCTATGCACACCCTATTCCATATTAAGCTTCTTCTAATGCACCTTAGTGATATATATAAATTTCAATGCGTTTAAAGTATTGAAACATTATTTAAATAAACCGCAAATGATTTTTCCCCATAGACCGCAATGTAAGGGAATTCTTTTGAGTGTCCCTGTAAAAAAACTATAAGTGCTACACACTTCCGTTGAAATAGGGAACATGCTATAGATAACGATTATAACATATAAAATTTGCAGGGCAATCCGAGCATATTTACGGGAGTTAGAGCACGGACAGACGGCAGACGGCAGACGGCAGACGGCAGACGGCCAGACGGCAGACGGCCAGACGGCCAGACAAACCGAAGTCATAAACACTTTTCAACTAGGTTGGAAAGTGTTAAAAATGGATAACCATTCACTCAGGATTTCAGCGATGGCGGATCAGAACGGTATGTGACCTTTAACGTCTTTACATATATATAGTTTAATATTTTGGTAATAGTACGTTTTTAGGGATTGTACATTTAATAGTGTATTTTTTAATGGTTACGATGCTTAATGCTTCTTTTCAAATTAAAAAAATAATAATTGTTAAATTTCTTCTTTAAATTTTTAATCGTTATTTATATGTAGTTTGGGAGTATAATCGTTCTTATTTATTTATAAACAATATATTTTTTAAACGTAACGTTTTATTAATAATAAAGATCAAATTTGAATTAAAAACATTTTGCGTTTCTTGGTTCAATTTTCATAGTTATTCAACTAAAGAAAATCTGGGGGGGGGGGGTTGTGCTTTATTTACTATGTTCTTTTATTTACTGAAGATGCTATGGATGTCGGAATACAGTATTTGTATGATACTTCATAGATCCATGAAATTTTCTTTCTTGCCGAGGGGAATATGGCGGTAATGTCGAACTGATTTGCATCACACAGTTGTTTACGGATTGTTTGTTTGGAGGAAATAGTACTGTATTTCACTAGGGGAAAAAACTGTTAAAATAAATTATTTGAAAGACTGTTTTATACTCATTCCTTCTTAAGTAATAAAAGAAACTTATTTTACTGATATTGTTATAGTAATTTTCTTCCGTCAAGTTTTGACGAGTTCCATCTAGTTATAATTTAAAACTATTAATATTTGTTTGTTTAAGAAATAATTCTAATAAATTTGCAACAATTGGGATAATAATAATTGTTTGCATTAAATTTTCATAATTATTCATCTAAAAAAATATATAATTTATAACTAATAATATTTGATTTTTTGAAATACGTTCCTGATAAATCTGTAATAATTGTCACAATTTAGTACATTAATTGACATTTAATGTGTGCATTTCACACACCATCAAAAAACAAGATAATTAATGACAAATTGTCAAATTGATTCTAAGCGTGTAATGAAACATCAGTAAAAATATATAATAAAATATGTTTATGATTTTAATTTTAATTTTTTATTTAGATCAAAATATGATTTAATGCTTGATATAACGGTCATTATTTTTAGAATATTTAACAATAAACATACCTATCTATATTTTAAATATTTTCCTTATATAAATCTTTTACAGTACTTATTTTAAAATACTTATATTTTCATTAATTAAATAATTTAACCACATTTAGCTAATATGGCAAAGCGCGTATTTTAGAACTTCAACACTTAACGGCAAGATAGTGCTAATTATTGTCAACAGTTTTTCGTTTAAATATTGAAAATAAAAGTAGAAGACAATTTAAAAGGTTGTTGTCCACTTGCATAACCGAATTTCATATTATTGAAATACTTATTTTTATTAACATTTTCAATTCATCCATACCTACATTTTTATATTCAATACTTGTTTTTACATTTGTAATTTTACTTGTTTAACTCTACATTAAATTCCCAAACCGATGTAAAATTCTAATTGAAAGCCGAGTTACACCAAGAAAAATTATAGCCGATCGGACATGAATCATATTCAGATTTGATGAAATCTTGTTATCCGTCTCTAAGCGAAATTCTAATCTGTAACTGACAGTAGTAGAAAATTTACAGCCAATCTAGCGTAGCGGTGTCGGGTCTGGTAAAATCTGGTTATCCGGAATAGAGTCCTACATCGGATTGGATAAACTTTATTTTACCCGCACCCGCACCCGATCCGATACAATATGTGTTGCTTCTAATTTATGATATTTGTTTTTGTTGTCACGTTTTGAATCTGGTTGACTATAATGTTTTTTGATTGAAAATTTATTCTTGCAGCTCGGGTTCTTCTTAACATTTTTTTAAGACAAAAATACTGTTTCAGATGAAAAACTGTATCATTATGAATGAGTCTTTATATGTGTTCATTTTTCTATATGAAAGATAAAATTAATATGAAAGATCTGATTATACACAATTTGTCTATAATTATATCAAGTTGTAGATCTGTTTTCTTTGATTTCGGGTTTCGAATCTGGATGAGTGCCGATTAAATGATTTATCAGGTTCGGTCGGGTTGTTGGCCTACAGATTTTTGGTCGGGTTAGGGTTAGGGTACGAATGCAGGTTGAATTGAAATATAATTTCAATCAACTATCATTCATGTTGAAGTAGACATTCAATCATGTTCAAGAAGTGTTTAACCGGATTCGTGCATGACTAGCTCCGAGCCGACACATATCGCAATACAATATATGATAAAATCTGTTTACTCGATCGTATGCAGGATTCTATTCCGTGCAAGACTTACAGTAAAAATCTTATTCCCGACCCGGGTCAGATTGGGTTCACAAAATTCAGGCCACTCGACCACTAATCCAAATATAATCTGTAGCCAAAAAAATCCAAAAAGATCGATCCGAACTTTCTGTGTTGGATTCGGATAAAATCTGGCCACCTGACCCGGTGCAGTGTCATCACACATGTCACAATCCTGTAGCAAGAAGAAAATGTCGAACCGAACAATCCGGATAAGATTCGGGTAAAATCTGGTCACCCTATCCAATGCAGATACGTCACATTTTTCACATTGAAGTCGCACGGTGACTTCACAAAGTAGTCACATTGTCAGGTCACAGAAAGCCTTAAAAACGCCCATTACGACTTCACATTTAGGTTACAGTGACTTCACATCGACGTCACGATGACGGTCACAAATTCACAGTGTGACGTGATTGTGAGGTCACCGTGACGTCATAATGCCTTACGGGGATATTCATTTAGAAACACCCTGTATTAACAATTTCTCATCTGCCACATTTTGGATTTATAAAAACATGACTTTCTTCCTTCGCGTTATTGTTCGAAAGACATATATACAGACACGCTTAATTTTGTTCCTTCGTGCACAAAATGCCTCCAAGTAAAACATCACCGAATTCCTAATGCACCGCTTCAACCTACGTACACACAAAAATTCCCAGGAGTCACAATTTCTATTGATCTTGTTGGACCTTTAAAAAATGGTCAGTCTATTTTAACCGTGACTGACTATTTTTCCAGACATCTTGAATTGTATTCACTCCAATCAACCACGGCTCCTAAAATTTAAAAATGCATATTCTCATGTCTGACTATTTTTGGACGATAGGCAACCCTATTGTCAGACCTCGGTCCCCAATTTAGGGCATATATTTATGATACTTTATATAATACTCTAGGCATAAAAATTTCCCATTCTTCAGCATCACACCCGACTTGTAACTCTATCTCTGAGAGGGTGAACACTTCAATAAAATACTCTAGAACTACTCTAATGCAAGAAGGATATACATTTGAAAACGCAATTGCTATACACAAAAACTTATACAACGATTCCAAACATTCTTTCACTTCATTCTCTCCTAACTTCTGACATTTTGGCCGAGCACTATCACTAATATTCGACACTTATGATTATAATGCAAATAAACCCTTTTCGGATCAAAATGTTGAAACATATAAACTATTTGATGACTTAAATGGCATATACAGAAAAACATATAAAAACATTAAAAAATCACAATTTAAAAGAAACAATTATCATCAAAATACAGCTAAATTAAGATCAATCTATATATATATTACGCTATCGTACGTGGCACAGAAATCACGATTATTTATGATTTGTCGATGGCAACGAAAGGTTTGTTTTCAGCAATTTGCGAATATTAAGAAAAGTATTTGAAGTATCGATTTAAAAGTCACCACACATATGTAGAAAAATTTTTTGCATTCGAAAATACAATTTTTGTAAAAATTCCGGTAATTTTTCTTATTTATTTTAAAAAAAACTAGCTATTTTCTTAAAAGGAAAGAAAATAAAGTGCGAAATCAAACCAAGAAACGTGCCATTTTGTTATTAATTAAAACATTAACTCCATTGTTGTAACTTATGCAGTTTAACCTTATTGTTGTCCGCATCATTATGATGTCAATGTTACGAATGCACATATTTGTTATTTATAATATAGATTGAGTAATAACAAATAAATAATAATAATAAATAATAATAAATGGATAAAATACTCTTATTGGGTAGAGATTTCCGTCAAGTCAGTCCTACCTGTCATTTTTAGAGGTTCAAGATCACTAACAGCTTCAAGTTGCATAAAAAGAAGATTTTACATTATGAAACTTACAGAAAATATGGCTGGCATTCAAACAGAGAGAGTGTTAGCAAGTTGGCTGTTACAGATTGGCGAATGTCAAATTGGGGAAACTATTAAGTTGCCCCCAATTTGCTATCCAGATATACAAGATTCAGTGCAGCAACTGTTCAGCTACATTGATTTTTTAACGGTGACACCTCAAAAGCTTAAAGGACGAGCCAACAGTGACAAACAATTTGTCAATTGAATTGAAGTCAAGACGTTTTTGATGCAGAAAATTAAATAAAAGGATAAAAATATTTTCTTAATTGGGAATGGTGTAGATATTTTCAATATAATATGCATACACTTTTTAGCACTTTCCAACCTAGTTGAAAAGTGCTTATGACTTCGGTTTGTCTGGCCGTATGGCCGTCTGCCGTATGGCCGTCTGCCGTCTGGCCGTCTGCCGTCTGCCGTCTGTCCGTCTGTCCGTGCTCTAACTTCCGTAAATATGCTCGGATTGCTCTGCAATTTTTATATGTTATTGTCGCCATCTAAAGCATGTTCCCTATTTCAACGGAAGTGTGTAGCACTTATAGTTATTTTACAGGGACACTCAAAAGTATTCCGTTATATTGCGTTCTATGGGGAAAAATCATTTGCGGTTTATTTAAATAATGTTTCACTAATTTAAACGCATTGAAATTTATATATATCACTAAGGTGCATTAGAAGAAGCTTAATATGGAATAGGGTGTGCATAGCACTTATAGTTACTTTACAAGGACAGTCAAAAGAATTCCGTTACATTACGTCTATGGAGAAAAATCGTCTGCGGTTTATTTAAGTAATGTTTCACTATTTTAAACGCACTGAAATTTATATATATCACTAATGTGCATTACAAGAGGCTTACTACAGAATATTGTGTACATAGCAGTCATCGTTCATTTACAGGGACACACAAAAGAATTCTCTACTGCCTGTTAACAATAATTCCTGGAAGTGCATTTTAAGTTACTGAACGCGATTTTAAATTTAACTCACTTTTTGTTTATTACGTGGAGTGTATAAATTCTGTAGATCATATACAGGGAAGCACAAAAGTTCGCGAACACATTTCCGTTTATTGACAAACTCCAGATGGAGAATTTTAAACTGTGCTACGCGTTTCCTAACTGAACTAAAATTTAGCATTCTATGTAGTATATATACAAACCTATAGATCCTATACAGGGCTGAATAAAAGTATTCGGATATCTTTCCGAATATTGTATATGATGGAAATTCCTGAAATTATAATTTTAAATATGATATGCGTTTTCGAAATTGTTTACTTAGATGTTATCTTTTAGCTTATTAAACGGTATGATTTGTAAAATTATTTTGGAAGCGTTGGAAAGTGCTACATAATCTATGCTTGACGCATGATTTTTCGTTCTTGTTTAATTTTAAAGAGTATCCAGCAACTATTTTGTGCATGCAAAGGTTTTTATATGAATGATGCTGAAAAAATACCTCTGTTTTCATACTTCTAAATTGTGTCCATATCTTACGATGTGTATATATTTTTTATTTCAAAGTACCCATTCCTAAGTGGAGAAGTTTTTATGTATGATATTTATACATATAATGCTGAAATTCGTGTTTTCTAATATGCATATAGTATTTAAAAGAGACGACACTAGTGTGCAGATACTCTGCGCGGGATCGGCTAGTTTGTAAAAACAGACATTGTTTATTTGAAATCAGTTGACAAATTTAAACAAAAATGCACAGGACCTTATGTTGTAGTCCAAAAACACTCACCGGTATCGTTTTCTATTATGAAACTTAACTCACATCTTGATAATGCCATATCTAGAGTTTACTCAGACAGAATCATCCATGCTCCACCTCGCAATAATCATCTATTCGATGCAAGTCATCACAATAATCCTAACAATTTTGTAGACACAGGACAAATTCTAAATCAGCCACATCCCTAGAATTTACGCCCTTGTAATTAAATTTTATATTGTTGTTTTGTCAGTCATGTCTACACAGGAGTTGCAAATCCTTGTGTACCATTTATGTTTTTTTTGTAGTGTTTTTGTATATTGTTGTTATGTTCTTGATGCTCATGGCTGGTTCATGGTGTATCGTTTGTTATTTTTATATACAAGGAAACTATTTACTCGATTCCTGAAAAAATTTCATTTCTCATTTCATAATAGAAAAGTAAAAAAATAAAAATAAATAAATAAAAAGTGATATTTGTAAAAAATAACAATATTCTAGGTATATTTATCATTTAAGTCTTCATTTTTCTAATATTTTTAAATCAGATAGTCTATTTCAATATATCAATGGTGATATTTAAATTTCGATTGTGAATTCTCTAGATTTACTTTTTTTTTTTTTTTTAAATCAAATGAACACAAAATCATGACTATGACTTTAATTGCTCTCAGCACTCTGGAATGTGACTTGAATTTTTTTTTCATTTTTAGCTCACAGGCTATCAAAGCCTGCCCGTTCGTGTATGTATGTATGTGCCCGCCCGTTCTGTATGTATGTATGTATGTATGTATGCACGTAACGCGATAACTCTTGACAGAAATAACCGTTTTTCTTCCAATGTTCCTTGTGATATGGCGCTTCCCTGATTACTTTTGGGGATTGATTGGTTAACTATAAAGGAGGGGAACGGAGGGCTAACCCCCCTTAATTTAGATAAATGTTTCTTTCATGCAGAATTATCCAATTTTCTTCAAATTTTTTTATATAGGTTCATTGTGATAAAGTTCTTTGGGGTTCATAGGTTAAGTATAAAGGGGCTAACGGGGGGGGGGCTAATCCTCCCCCCTTAATTTAGATAAATGCATTTTTCACGCAGAGTTATCCGATTTTCATCAAATTTTGTATATGGGCTCATTGTGGCAAGGGGCTTCCCTGATTAGTTTTGGGGGTTCATTGGGGAAGTGTAAAGGAGGGAAATGGGGGCTAACCCCCCCCCCCCTTAATTTTGATACATGGGTTTTTCATGCAGAATTATCCGATTTACTTCAAATTTTGTATATAAGTGCATTGTGGTAAGGCACTTCCTTGATTAGTTTTGGGGGTTCACTGGTTAAAGGGGGGAACGGGGGGGGACTAACCCCCTTAATACAGATAAATGGGTTTTTCATGCAGAATTATCCCATTTCCTTCAAATTTTGTTTATAGGTTCACTGTGTTAAGGCGCTTTCCTGATTAGTTTTCGGGATTGATTGGTTAAGTCTAAACGGGGGGAACGGGGGGGGGGGCTAATCCCCCCCTTAATTTAGATAAATGGGTTTTTCATGCAGAATTATCCGATTTTCTTCAAATTTTGTATATAGGTTCATTGTGGTAAGGTGCTTCTCTGATTAGTTTTAGGGGTTCATTGGTTAATTATAAGATGGAGAAACGGGGGGATGGTCCCTCCTTAATATATTGTCGATTTCTTTATTTTTCGAGGGCTTATTTCAAATTGTTTGAAATAAGAATATAATTTACAGTTAGTGTGAATAGCCTGTGAGCTCAATGCCGTCAGTTTAACTCGGCAGTTTTCTTTTATTAACTATATGTGATGACCAAAAGCAATAACCACTGGTCATATTCCTTGTAATAAATACAAGTTTAGGGTAAAAAAAGGGAATTTGCATTCAGCAGAACTGAATTGCACTGAATTTTTCCCGTATCTATACACGAAGCAACTTTTTAATTTTTCAATTTTCATTTCCATATATATTCTTTTGACTTGTAATTGTATTTTTGTGTATTTTATATCTGTGTTTAATTTTTTGCATTTTGATATATTCATGGTTTGTTAGTAAACAAACAAAGTAATGTGAACATCTCAAATTTTGAACATAGCTTTAGCTGCATCTCCAGAAAACTTTTCTGAGTTTACAAACTTTCATCAACATAAAGTAAAAGCAGCCAGTGGATATAGTAATAAAATTTGAAATGTTTTACTGTGTTTATTTTTCACGTGAAAAGAACATTTAACAGATGTACAAACAAACCAAAGAATTTTTTAAGAATTGCTGATCACAATTCTTTCTTTTTCATATAGCATGGCCACATTTTTTACGTTCATCATCATTGCAATGTATGTATTATTAGCATGTTATATTTGATAATTTAATGGCAGCCAGGAGAAATACTTTGTATTTTTATTTGTTGCAGAAAAAAAAAAAAAAAAAAAAAAAAAAAAAAAAAAAAAACTTTCTCTATTCAAAAAGCAACTCGCAACTCATTAAATAAAGAAAGAGACAAACTTGGTGAAGACAATATATTTTGGCTAGCTAAAGGATATATTTGTGTGCGTATATATACATATTTTTAATTGCCTTATAGCATTTTTCTAATCATATAAAAAATTACGTCCTTTATATTGTAGTATTATGTGCATCATGTCTCTTTTCCATTTAATTATATATGTGTATTGTATTTCGGATGCAGAGGCTTTTGGTAAGACTCATTGTTTTTTGGCCAGTTTCGAGGTAATACATTGTATATGGTATAGATCCATATATATTCATTTTTTTAATTAAAAAAAAACCACATCTTTTAATTTATTTGTTAAAATTATTTTTTCTCTTTTCCTTTTATTCCAAAATCATATTTCATTTATTTATAGATTAACGCTTTATCCTTTTTGCATGCAGATGTAATTTATTCCCGCATATCTTGTCTTTTTATTTTAATGTTACATGTACACCGCAGTCCGAGACTTACAACAATTACCAATATGATTCACGCTGTGTGAGAATGCAGACTTTGTACAATATCATTTTATATCTATACTAACAGATCCACCCGGCGTTGCCCGGTCCCGTCAAAAAATAAAATCTAAAATCTGCATAAAATCCAGTTTTAAGCTATGCAGATTTAAGGGTCTACTGTATAAATAAATATATATATATATACACTATATTTCCAATGATGACCGGTCACTTGCGATTTTAGACGTTTTGTTAAATATCTGGAAAGATACATGAGGAATTATCCTGACACTTCAGGAGTGTAAACAACATGATAAACGTCATATATTTCCGCGAAGATTTTTTACCGAAACCCCATAAGGGGCCGTCAACAAATTGAAGAAAAATAAATATTTTTTGGATAACCATGTAAAAACTAATATTGCAAAAGCATTCAAACTGCAGATTATGATTAAGTGGATTATTGTAATAATTTGGGTTCATTTGTATGAAGATAGCATGTATACTCGAAGGGAAATTCAGGTTTTTATAAAAACAGCCCCAAATTTTACCAAGTTTTTTGCTTATAATTTGCAGAGTTTTTAATATAAAAACAAGTTTTTTTTTTCAGAAAATATGACAAACAAAATTATACACAATACCCTGTAATCAGAATTAAAAAATTAAAAAATTGTATGAAAAATGAGCAGGTTTATTAAATATTGTTTCACTGCGCATGCGCGAATTCAATCAAAATAAACTGTGCATAATATATTAGCTAAATGTATAGACCAACTTTTATGAAAGTCTCAAAAACATAGCTTGAAAATTCTGATAGTAATCGTCGATAGAATAAGCTCGAATTTCGCTGTTCCCAAAAGGAAGCAAAAAGATGAGGGGTTGTATCCAAATGTACTAGCTTATCAAAGTTGACATTATAAGAAAGAAGTGTCTCTCATTCTATATTTGATACAGCCCCTCATCTTTTTGCTTCATTTTGGAAACAGCGAATTTCGAGCTTATTCTATCGACGATTACTATCAGAATTTTCAAGCTATGTTTTTGAGACTTTCGTAAAAGTTGGTCTATACATTTAGCTAATATATTATGCACAGTATATTTTGATTGAATTCGCGCATGCGCAGTAAAACAATATTTAGTAAACCTGCTTATGTTTCATACAATTTTTATTATTTTTTAATTCTGATTGCAGGGTATTGTGTATAATTTAGTTCGTCATATTTTCTGAAAAAAAACTTGTTTTTTCATTAAAAACTCTGCAAATTATAAGCAAAAAACTTGGTAAAATTTGGGACTGTTTTTATAAAAACCTGAATTTCTCTTCGAGTATACATGCTATCTTCATACAAATGAGCCCAAATTATTACAATAATTCACTTAATCATAATCTACAGTTTGAATGCTTTTGCAATATTAGTTTTTACAGGGTTATCCAAAATATATTCGTTTTTCTTCAATTTGTTGACGGCCCCTTATGGGGTTTCGGGAAAAAAATCTTCGCGGAAATATATGACGTTTATCATGTTGTTTACACTCCTGAAGTTTCTGGATAATTCCTCATGTATCTTTCCAGATATTTAACAAAACGTCTAAAATCGCAAGTGACCGGTCATCATTGGAAATATAGTGTAGATGCATGCATGTAGTACTTTTTGTCTGTTGTATATGCGAGTGTTTGGTGACATGATATATAGTATATATCCAATATTTATTTTCAAAAGGTGATTTATATTATGTATTTGATAGTAATTTCACAGTATTGTGCATGATAATGTAAATGAATTTTTTAATTGCTCTTGACTGCATCATTCTGTAGATCAAATACTTTTGCCTCTGGCAGTAACTTTTTTTATCCCCCACCCCCAAATATTAAAACAAACCAGTTAAAAATTTGCATACATATACATAAGATGCTTTACCACCTGTGCATTTTGATGATTTTGTCATGATAGCGTGAATGAATATGTTTTGCTTGAATATTTTTATATTGTTGACAATTTGTTTAGAGGATTTGGAACTTTTGTAAATGTATGCCTGTAGCACTTTTTGCCTGTTGTATATACCACCGTTCGGTGACATGATATATAGTAAATATCCAATATTTATTTTCAAAAGGTGATTCATATTATCATGTATTTGATAGTTATTTCACAGTATTATGCATGATATTTTCAGTCAAAAAAGGTTTGTAAATGAATTTTTTTATTTCTATTGACAGAATCATTCTGCAGATCAAATACGTTTGCCTCTAGCAGTAACTTTTTAACCCCCAAATAATAAAACAAAAATATTTTCCAGGATTTTAAATGCAGAAGCAATAATCATGTGCGACAATTTTAACTTAGAAAAGCCGTTGAGGGATAAACTGTCTAATTTAGATGTTCACTTATTTACAGCTTTATTAGAAAGAATCTTTTCTGATCTGGTTGTTGTTCTGTTTAAACTGTTCAACAGTTTAGGGAATGAAAATGCAGAGAAACTTATATTTATATTCAAAATTTTTTCGATACTTGATACTGAATTGTTTGTGTTTTAATGAATGTACAAAGCAAATTCTTTCTGTTTTCAATTAATTTATCTTCAAATTTGTTATGTAAATGAAAAAAGAAAGAAAAACACATTTAGAATAATGTTTTATTAAGTTTTTATGTTAGGTACAATGTTTTAGTTTCTTATATATGCTAAGTTTAAAATATCTACTAGCTGTTTAACCCATTCTACGGACGGGAGTTCATGAATTTAATTCTAAAATGTGAATCAAATGAATTTAATTCTCCTGTTAAAGTGTTGAGTTGTTCAATAACTATACGATTTAGAAAAAGAAATACTACTGTGCATTTTTTTAATGAAACTTAATTTATGTTACTATGGCAGCAGACGATAAAACGATATCTTTGGAATAAGGGAATAAATAGAATAAAAATGTTGTTGCCGTTTGTGATAAAATGTTTTCCTTTATTTAAAAAAATGAAATAATGAAGCGCAATTAAATAATCTCTAATTATTTGCATGCGAGGTAAAAGAATTGTCACAATACCCGCTACAGCTTGTTAGTATTGCAACGTGGCGTCCGTAATATGTATATATCACATTGCAGTAAAGGGGGGTACCGGGAGGAGGGGATGTTCAAGTGTCCTTCAGAAAATGACTAATTAGGAGGACCACTATGCATCTTTAAAAAATTGTTCGTCTGGTTAAGCTATGAACTTAATTACAAATTTGGCTTAAACTATTATTCAGAAATAGTGGTAACTACTACTCATAAATTTACTTTAATGTTATAGAGGGTGATTATGAAGTTAATTATAATGTTTGTAATCAGTTGCGTTGTAATCGGAAAGATAGTTGCTGAGTTATGGAAACGGGGCATAGTTAGAGAAAAAAACCTTGAAGGAGGCGCCGGGGAGGAGCGAATGTTTAAGTTCACTTCAGTAAATTACTAATTAGGAGGACGATTATGCATCTTTAAAAATTCGTTCGTTTGGTTAAGCTAGGAACTTAATTAGAAATTTGTCTTAGACTGTTATTCGGAAATAGTGGTACCCGCTACTCACAAATTTATTTTAATGATATAAACGTTGATTATTAAGTTAAATATGATGGTTGGAATCAGTTGCACTGAAATTGGAAAATTAGTTGCTGAGATATGGAAACAGGGTACAATTAGACAAAAATCCTTGAGGGAGAGGCTGGGAGGAGCGGATGTTCAAGTGCCTTTCAGCAAATGATAAATTAAAAGAGCCACTATATGCATCTTTAAAGATTGATTCATTTCGTTATGCTAGGAACTTAATTTGAAATTTGTCTTAGACTATTATTCGGAAATACTGGTAACTGTTTTCTAGAAGTACACTCTGAAGCTATGAATGCTGATTTTTATGATAATTTAGCAAAATGGAACTGGTTTGGAGAAGTTCGGAACATAATTATCTGAGTTCTGGAAATAAAGCGCAGTTAGAGAAAAAACCTTGAGGGAGGGGCCGCGAGGAGGCGCGTGGTCAAGTGCTCAACAACAAATCACTAACTTTGACTGTTGGTATGAATCAACTGAATACGGGCTCTGTACTTTTATTAGGAACATAAATTTAATTTTTAAGAAAATTGTTATTCTAAAATAGCGGTATCATCTATATAAAACAGCGATTAAATGTTACGGGTGAATAAAAAAAATGTTAAATTTGTTAAATGTAATTAGTTCATACAAGTTGTAAATTTCCAACTGGACGAAAAATGTCCGGGCCAGGATTCGAACATGGGATCGCTTGGCTGAATCCGCCACGTTCTACCACTGAGCTATCCCGGTCGAATCTGGAGGGCATAATTCATTCAGTGCCAAATGCTAAAAACTTAATTAAAAAAGATTTTATCTATTTAATGAATGATAATTAGCTGGGTTTAAGGTTTATTTACATGACATATATTAGTATGATAGAGATTGTGTTAAAAAATAATCCAGTAATTAGTTCAGTTGAAATTAGAGCAGCAGATTTGGATTTATTAATAAGGAGGGTCAATTAATGAAAAAGCCGCCGCAAGGTGGCGCGCGGTCAAGTAAAATACATATGTGTGATATTTAATAAAAAGTCGTTGACCCCCACCCCTACCCATCCCTGCAAATTTAACAAATAATCTGTTAAATAAAGTTTTCTGTATTAATAATCTCTATCATACTAATATATGTCATGTAAAAAAACCTTAAACCCAGCTAATTATCATTCATTAAGTCGATAAAATCTTTTTAAATTAAGTTTTTAGCATTTGGCAACGGTCAATAATTAAGTTGATTGTCTACATGTCTTATAATCTCTGATCCATCGATTTTAAACACTCGACTAGGAATTGCAATGATTCCTGCCTTGATATATTTAATGACTCCTGCGGAGATTTTATACAACCAACCAACCGAAAATAGAAAAGCGTATTTTTGAATTTTTGATGAGATCTCTTTGTAGATGGATTTTAATTAATATTTAATGTATCAAAAATTTATTTAAAATTTTCGAATTTTTTGCCCCGATCGTTCATAACCGCCCTACCAGCTACCCGTGTGCAAAATTTCCTAGCCCTGCGCCCTGTGGTTTTCGAGTTTTTGAGGTTACATAGATACGCGAACGGTTTTTAATAGTATAGATAATCAGCAACTAGATGGAAACCGTCAAAACTTGGATGCAAACAACTTGATCTTGATAGTACCATAAAAATAAAATTCATAGCAGCTTTAAAAGGTTTGAAATTTTTGCAGAACAATTCAAATAAATAAAAAACCCACCTTGAATTAAAGCTATATTAGGGACTGGCAATTGGCTGAGTTACACTGGCACATGCACTCACAGAATTTCTTTCATCTGACACACATTTATCGCTGTTGTGCCAGTAAATGGAAACCCATTTACTAGTTCAACAATGATAAATCATACACAATTGTCATTATACAACGTCAGTGAATGTAAAATGCATTCACATGCACTACAGACTTTTCTATCTACTGATCCGATAAGCATTTTGCCATTATTGTGTATCTAAATACAGTTTGTGATATAGAACAAAATTAGCACTCGCCACTCGGCATGTAATACTGAAAATTTGGCGATTGACTTTATTGTCAACGCTGGTCAAACTTAATAGTCACACTTGCTAATTGCAATAATTGATTGGAAAATGAGATTTATTTTCGCTGTCGCACGACGAATTTCGAAACCATTTAGCGAATTTCGCGATTTCCCCCTCCCGCGAAATCATTTGACGAATTTTGTGATTTTTTTCTCAATGTCATTTGATGATATTCGCAATCTTTTAACCTGAGACCATTTGGAAATATTCACATTTTTTTTACCTGAGACCATTTGGCAATATTCACAATTTTTTTACCTGAGACCATTTGATGAATTTTGCGAATTTACCGCTATTTATTGATGAATTTTGCATTTATCGACTATCGATTAACAAATTTCATGATTTTTTCCATGAACGTTTGACGAATTGCATACTTTTTTTCTACTGATGTTCGGCGAATTGCACAATTTTTTCTGCTGACTTTCAATGAATTTCGCAATTCTGTTCCGCGATTGTTAGACAAATTTCGCGATTTTTTCCCCGAGATCATTTGACGAATTTCGAAATTCTTTCTTTTCTTGACGAAATTTGATGAATGTTTTCACTACAATTTGGTGAAATAAATTTTTTTACGCAATAATTTTGCGAAATTCACTATATTTTTCGTGATCGATTGACAAAATCTGCTATTTATTTCAACGATTCCATGAAAAAAAAGCTTTTTTTTGCAGTCATTTGACAAATTTCGTGATTTTTCCGCAATTCCTTGACAAATTTCGTGATTTATTAACCGAGACAATTTGCCGAGTTTGCTGATTTCTTTTCCGAGGCCATTTGACGAATGTCGCGATTGTTTTCTGGACATCATTTGACAAATTTCGCTATTTATACCCCAATCGTTTGTCGAATTTTGCGATTTTTTTTATCAAGTATTTGTAAATTTGTTACTGGCCAGTGCTTAAAAACTGCTGAGTAAAAAAATCCATGTGCTACCAATGTTAGATAGTACATTAGCATATCGTTTGTTGGTGGTGTGCTGATAAATTGGAGATCGTCGGATGAGGGAGGTTCTGTGAATTCATCTGTCAATTGCCGGTCTCCAACTTGGATTTGGATTGAGCTGGGTTTTTTATTTATTTGAATTATTGATAAGAAGTATTTTGTACAAAATTTTAACATTTTGAAGTGGTTATGAACATTTTTCTGTGGTACCATAAATTTGTTTGTCGTCAAGTTTTGACGGTTCCATCATTAAATACTATTTCTCTCATTAAAAATGCGTTGTTTACGTTTTTAAATTTAATTTTATTAAATGCATATAATAAATTTAAATTGTTAGAATTATTACTAAGAATTATTCTGTAAAAATGTTTAACATTCTAAAGCAGTTAGGAACTTTTTTCTTCTATGGATACAATATTTTAGTTTCTTATATATGCTATGTTGAAAATATTTGTAATCAGCAGTAATTTGACTATTTTGAAAATATAGGATATATATATATATATATATATAATATCAGACATTTAAAAAAAATACCTTGTTATTTATGAAATCTATACGTAACTGTATGCATTTCAACGTAAACACATTAAGAAAGGATTCCACTTACTGACAGAACACAGATTAATAATATACGATTGTGATTATCTGACATTTATTGCTCCAAAATGCTTTTAGATACACCATGACTATAATAACAAAAGGGTCATCAAATCAGTAGGTGGAGAAGTGTGTAGTGTATGTTGTATCAGTGTTGTGCCACTAAATGGAATAGCATCAGACGATAGAAATTCTGTGAATACATGTGTAACTCTAACATTTTGTCGGTTCTCATATCCCCAGTCTAGATTTAAATAAAAGTAATTTTTTATTTACTTGAATTATTTAGCAAAAATTTAAAGCATTTTAAAGTCGCTACGAACTTTTTTTTAATGGTACCATGATGTAATTTCGATCCATTTTGAACATAGCATATATAAGAAACTAAAATATTGTATCCATAGAAAAAAAAGTTCCTAATTGCTTTAGAATGTTTAACTTTTTCCAGAATAATTCTCAGTAATAATTCTAACAATTTAAATTCCTTGTATGCATTTAATAAGTTAAATTTAAAAATGTAAACAATGCATTTTTAATCAGAGAAATTTTATTTAATGATGGAACGACAAACAACTAGCGGGTACCACAGAAAAATGTTCATAACCGCTTCAAAATGTTCAATTTTATTATAGAATACTTCTTATCAATAATTAAAATAAATAGAAAACCCACCTCAATCTAAATCCAAGCTGGAGACCAGCAACTTGATAAAATACTTGATAAAAAATCGCAAAAATTATCAAACGATTGTGGAATAAATAGCGAAATTCGTCAAATGGTGTCCGGAAAGAAATCGCGACATTCGTCAAATGGTCTTGAGAAAGAAATCAGCAAATTCGGCAAATTGTATCGGTTAATAAATCACGAAATTTGTCATATGACCGCAAAAAGAGAAAGCTAATTTTGTCAAGGAATCGCGGAAATAAATAGCAGATTTTGTCAATTGATTGCAAAAATACGGTGAATTTCACATAATTATTGGGCAAAAAAAAAAAAAAATTCGTCAAATTGTCAGGAAAAAATCGTCAAACAGTTTCTTGAAAAAAATCGCGAAATTCGTCAAATGATCTCCGGTTGAAAATCTTGAAATTCGTCTAACAATCGTGGAACGGAATTGCGAAATTCATCGAACATCAGCAGAAAAAAGCGCGCAATTTGTCGAACATCAGTGGAAAAAAAGTGCGCAATTCGTCGAAGGTTCATGGAAAAAGTCATGAAAATCGTTAATCGATAATCGATAAATTGCGAAATTCGTCAATCGACAGCGGTAAAATCGCAAAATTCGTCAATTGACAGCGGAGAAATCGCGAAATTCGTCAAATGATCTCAGGTAAAAAATTGTGAATATCGCCAAATGGTTTCAGGTAAAAAAATGCGAATATCGTCAAATGGCTTGGAGAAAGAAAAAAATCCCAAAATTCTTCAAATGATTTCGGGGGGGGGGGGGGGGGATCGCGAAATTTGCCGAATGGTTTCAGGAAAATCTTGGCCAAATAGTTTCGAAATTCTTCGAGTGATAGCGAAAATAAATGTCATTTTCCATTCAATCATCGCGATTGGCGAATGTAACTATTAAGTTTGGTTAGTGGTTGCAATAAAGTCAATCGCCAAATTTTCCGTATTACTTGCCGAGTGGGGAGTGCTAATTTTGTCGTATATCACAAGCTATATTTAATGCATCATTTTGTATCCACTGAAGTTGTATAATGAGAATTGTGAATGATTTATCGCTGTTGTTTCAGTAAAGGGTTTTCCATTTACTGGCATAACAGCGATAAATGTGTGTCAGATAAAATAAATTCTGTGACTGCATGTGCCAGTATAACTCAGCCAATTGCCAGTCCCCAACCTAGCTTTAATTCGAGGTGGGGTTTTTATTTATTTGAATTATTCAGCAAAAATTTCAAACATTTTAAAGCAGCTATGAATTTTATTTTTATGGTACTATCAAGTTGTTTGCCGTCAAGTTTTGACGGGTTCCATCAAGTAAAATATATAAAAGAAGTTGTTATAAACATATATAAATTGTAAAAGTAAATTGTTATAAAAATAAATAAATTGTAAAAGTAAATTGTTGTAAAGTAAATTGTTGAAAAATTAAATAATTTGTAAAAGTAAATTGTTATAAAAATAAATAAATTGCAAAAATTAATTCTTATAGAAATAAATAAATTGTAAAATTAAATTCTTATAATTTTTTTTTTGGATTGGACTAACATATTTTTTTAATAGCATATCTACAAATTTTTAAGTCTTGGTGCTAGAAATACAGATTAAATATAGATGAGAGCACTGTTTGATTTATTTTTTTAGGACTAGAAAAATTAAATTAATAATTGTGTTTCAGATTATATATTTTTTTAATCTATTTTTTTCACTTTCTATGTGTTTGTGCATAAATTTATATTTATATAAATTGTATTAAACTTACGATGATCGATAGAGTGATACAAGTACCCGACCTGTGCTAGATAGCAGGCACCTTCTACCTGGTTAACTTTGGATACCAAAACGTGAAGCCAATCTGTCAATAAGTTTACGAATTATAAATACTAGGGCATCCAACCCGGGCTTCCCGGGATAGAGAAATATGTGAAAACCATTTTTTTAAATGCAAACTCTAATAAATTTTTTACATACACTCATGTTTGTGAAAATTGCAACACCATGAAGGAATTATGCAAATTGAACCAAACTTACAGGAAATGTAAAATGAGGTAAGACATGCAAATGATTAGAATTACAAAGTGATCGCGCATGTGTGGAACGAGAACCGGCTACTTATCAGTCGCTTGTTCCAGGTATATAAAGGACTATAAAGATGCCTTGAATTTCGTTGATCTTCCTCTGTTTGCGATAAACGTTTCATTGGTGGTCAATATGCCTCGTCAAAAGCGGAGGAAGCCATACCAACAACTAAAGGAGTTCATACGAGGCCGCATCGTCGGTATGCGAGAAGGTGGATTTTCGTATCGAGAAATCACAGCCCGCACGCAGTGTAATGCCACAACAGTGATGCGTGTTTGGAAGAAATGGACAGAGAAAAATCAAACAAGGCGAAAACCTGGCAGTGGGGCACGCAATAGCACAACGGCACGGGTTGACAGAAACATCATCCGCATGGCTGTGACGGACCGTACAGCATCCTCTCGTGTGTCCACACAACGTTGGAGCACAGCTACAGGTGTTTTGTTGTCTAGCTCCACAGTTTGCTGCAGCATGAACTGCGTGCAAGGGTTCCACTACGCAGGATTCCCCTCTCGCTGAATCACAGACGCCTCCGAATTCAATGGGTTCAGCAACAGAGCGCGTGGCGTGTCCAGTTGCAACAAGTTTCTTTTCCCGATGAATATCGCTACAATCTGGAGTACAATCATGGAAGAGTACGCGTCAGACGTTACAGAGGGGAACATCTACTTCCACAGTGTGTTATCCAGCGTCATACCGCCCAAACGCCTGACATCACGATGTGGGGAGCTATTGGGTATAATTGTCGATCCCATCTAGTGCACATTGCGGGCAACTTCAACAATGATCGCCACATAAGGAAAATTGTGGAGCCAGATGTCCTCTCCTTTCTTTGACGGATTCCGGGCGAGGTATTTCAGCAGGATAATGCCCGTGCACATGTTTCTCAGACTGCACAAGCCTTCTTCAGTACACAACAGGTTTCGCTTCTTCCATGGCCTGCTTATTCCCCGGATATGGCTCCCAGCGAGCGTGTCTGGAATTTCATTGGTTGGCGACTCGCTCGTACAGCTGGTGGGGCACACAGTAAGACTGAACTTTGGCTTCAGGTCGAAGCCATCTGGAATGCCATTCAACAGAATTACATTCAGAACCTGTATGATTCAATGCCACGACGTATCCAGGCTCTCATTGCTCAGTGTGGTGGACACACAAAGTACTAATTTCCGACGTTCTTATTGTTTTTTTGTCTTGTAAATTTGATCGTTTATTTGTACCACTATCAGTAATATGTGGAATAAATTTCATAAATTTCTGAGAATTCCTTCATGGTGTTGCAATTTTCACAAACATGAGTGTATAATATTTTTTTTTAGATTATCTCCTAACAACACAAAAGAGCACTTTTATATGAAATATGTCAACTATATATTCAAATAAAATTTTAAAAATTATTAAAAGCTGTAATTTCGTATTGGCATCGTGCCAGAAGTTAATAGCCAAAGAAATTGCTATAATGTTGTTATTTACAAAGTATTTTTTCATTCTGATAATTTCAGCGGTTTTAAGCATTTATTTCAATTACATGCCTGTTGAATTTATGTTTTATTTATACTATTTTATTTATTGCTTAATGAAGTTTTAATTTCGTTATTGAATATTAGCTGGAAACAAATGCTGAACTTTTTATAATGTTTAAAGTGCAAATGGAAAACTGATTATTATTTTGTAATCGTTTGCAAGTGATAGAGATACATTAAAAAAATCATTCTTGAAATTTAATTTAAAAGCCATAATAAATCAGTCAATTAAGATAAAGTTTTCCATCAAATTGCATTTGAAAGTAGATTTTCTCCCCCTAACTAAAGGTGTAAAAATTAAAAGTATGCAATTTTTAGAAATTAAAAAAATTGCAGTAGCAGAAATCGCAAATCTGAAATTTCATCGTTAAGTGTTGCCACTCGCAAAATGACGTCAGCATTACGCACGGACACGTTTGTCTTTTATAATATAGATAAGTAATGTTTTAACCTTTTAATATAATTTTTTTAAATGTATTTTCGCTCATATCTCTCTAATAATTTTTTGTTTCCCGCTGATTTTTTTCGAATTCACTATCTTAAACATTATTATGTTATATTTAAAAGATTTATGTGAAATATTTGAAAATTTGAGTATTGGGACCTGTGATTTTTAAAAACTGAAATTGACTTCTGGAAGCATACAAAATTACAGATGGATCCGGTGAATCGTTTATCAGTTAAGTTATACGTAAAAAATAAATAAAAAATAAAACATGAACACAACAGTTTGGGGGACCATATAGCAATTATTGAAGAAACCATAATTTCATAAAACGTTTAAAAAATGTAACAGAGGTCTTAATTACTTAATATAATTTTTAAACGGTTTCTTGAATGTTTTCCAAGCACAAAGATTATTTCTCATTAAACAGCATTTATAAATTTTATAATAAATCTGAACCTTAAAGTTACTTTTTCCGCTTCTGAGAAGAACCCCCAAATTATCCAAATTTTCATATGGAATATCGTAGTAACTAACCATAGAATCATGCTGCAAACTTATAGATAGACAAATTTGAGGGCCATGAATTTATTCTGGTGTCAAAATTAATTGTTCGTATTAAAGATTTCAATGGTTTTTGCTAGTTAAATATGAAGATGTTTCACTTTTTTAGATAAATTTAAAGAAAATATAATTCCCAATCGATTGCTTATATTCGTTTTTTTCTGCGTGTATTTTGCGATAAAAATAACCCATGGGGTGGGATGCCCTTTTTAGGTGCGTTCGTAATTATATAAATACGTAGCACCTATTGTCGTCGTCTGTCCGTCCGTCTGTCTGTCTATCCGTCTGTCCGTCCGTCCGCATATAACAACGCAAAAACTACCCAACCGATTTTTTTGAAATTTCAAATATATTATCTTTGCAGAATTTTGTCGAGACATTTCAAATTTTATCAAAATCGAATCAAAACTTTAGAAAATATTAATAAAAATATTTATCAAGAAATTTAAAATAAAAAAAATAAAAAAATCGGTGCTTTTTTGTTATAGGAGGTTCCGAGGTTTAATCGTCAAGCGACCGAGAAACTTATTTTATTACAGAAATTAATCTGCAGACGATATAATTCATTCCACAGAATTAAAAATCATCAAGATCTGAATATTTATATAACTAGCTACAGTACGAAACGTTTGACGTACAATTTCCAACTTGTTTTCTCTTTTCTATGACTCTACAAATGCTATCGGTAAATTTTGCCTGCTGCACTCTGCCTACGTATGTGGCGGCGTTAAAGAATTGTTAAAATTATGAATATTACGTTGACAGTACAATGGAGTGTAAAGAAATTACTTATGATATATAATACTAAAACACCTGAAATTAATAATTGTGTTTCAGATTATATATTTTTTTAATCTATTTTTTTCACTTTCTATGTGTTTGTGCATAAATTTATATTTATATAAATTGTATTAAACTTACGATGATCGATAGAGTGATACAAGTACCCCACCTGTGCTAGATAGCAGGCACCTTCTACCTGGTTAACTTTGGATACCAAAACGTGAAGCCAATCTGTCAATAAGTTTACGAATTATAAATACTAGGGCATCCAACCCGGGCTTCCCGGGATAGAGAAATATGTGAAAACCATTTTTTTAAATGCAATCTCTAATAAATTTTTTACATACACTCATGTTTGTGAAAATTGCAACACCATGAAGGAATTATGCAAATTGAACCAAACATACAGGAAATGTAAAGTGAGGTAAGACATGCAAATGCTTAGAATTACAAAGTGATCACGCATGTGTGGAACGAGAACCGGCTACTTATCAGTCGCTTGTTCCAGGTATATAAAGGACTATAAAGATGCCTTGAATTTCGTTGATCTTCCTCTGTTTGCGATAAACGTTTCATTGGTGGTCAATATGCCTCGTCAAAAGCGGAGGAAGCCATACCAACAACTAAAGGAGTTCATACGAGGCCGCATCGTCGGTATGCGAGAAGGTGGATTTTCGTATCGAGAAATCACAGCCCGCACGCAGTGTAATGCCACAACAGTGATGCGTGTTTGGAAGAAATGGACAGAGAAGAATCAAACAAGGCGAAAACCTGGCAGTGGGGCACGCAATAGCACAACGGCACGGGTTGACAGAAACATCATCCGCATGGCTGTGACGGACCGTACAGCATCCTCTCGTGTGTCCACACAACGTTGGAGCACAGCTACAGGTGTTTTTTTGTCTAGCTCCACAGTTTGCTGCAGCATGAACTGCGTGCAAGGGTTCCACTACGCAGGATTCCCCTCTCGCTGAATCACAGACGCCTCCGAATTCAATGGGTTCAGCAACAGAGCGCGTGGCGCGTCCAGTTGCAACAAGTTTCTTTTCCCGATGAATATCGCTACAATCTGGAGTACAATCACGGAAGAGTACGCGTCAGACGTTACAGAGGGGAACATCTACTTCCACAGTGTGTTATCCAGCGTCATACCGCCCAAACGCCTGACATCACGATGTGGGGAGCTATTGGGTATAATTGTCGATCCCATCTAGTGCACATTGCGGGCAACTTCAACAATGATCGCTACATAAGGAAAATTGTGGAGCCAGATGTCCTGTCCTTTCTTTGACGGATTCCGGGCGAGGTATTTCAGCAGGATAATGCCCGTGCACATGTTTCTCAGACTGCACAAGCCTTCTTCAGTACACAACAGGTTTCGCTTCTTCCATGGCCTGCTTATTCCCCGGATATGGCTCCCAGCGAGCGTGTCTGGAATTTCATTGGTTGGCGACTCGCTCGTACAGCTGGTGGGGCACACAGAAACACTGAACTTTGGCTTCAAGTCGAAGCCATCTAGAATGCCATTCAACAGAATTACATTCAGAACCTGTATGATTCAATGCCACGACGTGCGCAGGCTCTCATTGCTCAGTGTGGTGGACACACAAAGTACTAATTTCCGACGTTCTTTTTGTTTTTTTGTCTTGTAAATTTGATCGTTTATTTGTACCACTATCAGTAATATGTGGAATAAATTTCATAAATTTCTGAGAATTCCTTCATGGTGTTGCAATTTTCACAAACATGAGTGTATAATATTTTTTTTAGATTATCTCCTAACAACACAAAAGAGCACTTTTATATGAAATATGTCAACTATATATTCAAATAAAATTTTAAAAATTATTAAAAGCTGTAATTTCGTAATGGCATCGTGCCAGAAGTTAATAGCCAAAGAAATTGCTATAATGTTGTTATTTACAAAGTATTTTTTCATTCTGATAATTTCAGCGGTTTTAAGCATTTATTTCAATTACATGCCTGTTGAATTTATGTTTTATTTATACTATTTTATTTATTGCTTAATGAAGTTTTAATTTCGTTATTGAATATTAGCTGGAAACAAATGCTGAACTTTTTATAATGTTTAAAGTGCAAATGGAAAACTGATTATTATTTTGTAATCGTTTGCAAGTGATAGAGATACATTAAAAAAATCATTCTTGAAATTTAATTTAAAAGCCATAATAAATCAGTCAATTAAGATAAAGTTTTCCATCAAATTGCATTTGAAAGTAGATTTTCTCCCCCTAACTAAAGGTGTAAAAATTAAAAGTATGCAATTTTTAGAAATTAAAAAAAAATGCAGTAGCAGAAATCGCAAATCTGAAATTTCATCGTCAAGTGTTGCCACTCGCAAAATGACGTCAGCATTACGCACGGACACACGTTTGTCTTTTATAATATAGATAAGTAATGTTTTAGCCTTTTAATATAATTTTTTTAAATGTATTTTCGCTCATATCTCTCTAATAATTTTTTGTTTCCCGCTGATTTTTTTTCGAATTCACTATCTTAAACATTATTATGTTATATTTAAAAGATTTATGTGAAATATTTGAAAATTTGAGTATTGGGACCTGTGATTTTTAAAAACTGAAATTGACTTCTGGAAGCATGCAAAATTACAGCTGGATCCGGTGAATCGTTTATCAGTTAAGTTATACGTAAAAAATAAATAAAAAATAAAACATGAACACAACAGTTTGGGGGACCATATAGCAATTATTGAAGAAACCATAATTTCATAAAACGTTTAATAAATGTAACAGAGGTCTTAATTACTTAATAGAATTTTTAAACGGTTTCTTGAATGTTTTCCAAACACAAAGATTATTTCTCATTAAACAGCATTTATAAATTTTATAATAAATCTGAACCTTAAAGTAACTTTTTCCGCTTCTGAGAAGAACCCCCAAATTATCCAAATTTTCATATGGAATATCGTAGTAACTAACCATAGAATCATGCTGCAAACTTATAGATAGACAAATTTGAGAGCCATGAATTTATTCTGGTGTCAAAATTAATTGTTCGTATTAAAGATTTCAATGGTTTTTGCTAGTTAAATATGAAGATGTTTCACCTTTTTAGATAAATTTAAAGAAAATATAATTCCCAATCGATTGCTTATATTCGTTTTTCTCTGCGTGTATTTTGCGATAAAAATAACCCATGGGGTGGGATGCCCTTTTTAGGTGCGTTCGTAATTATATAAATACGTAGCACCTATTGTCGTCGTCTGGTCCGTCCGTCTGTCTGTCTATCCGTCTGTCCGTCCGTCCGCATATAACAACGCAAAAACTACCCAACCGATTTTTTTGAAATTTCAAATATATTATCTTTGCAGAATTTTGTCGAGACATTTCAAATTTTATCAAAATCGAATCAAAACTTTAGAAAATATTAATAAAAATATTTATCAAGAAATTTGAAATAAAAAAAATAAAAAAATCGGTGCCTTTTTTGTTATAGGGGGTTCCGAGGTTTAATCGTCAAGTGACCGAGAAACTTATTTTATTACAGAAATTAATCTGCAGACGATATAATTCATTCCACAGAATTAAAAATCATCAAGATCTGAATATTTATATAACTAGCTACAGTACGAAACGTTTGACGTACAATTTCCAACTTGTTTTCTCTTTTCTATGACTCTACAAATGCTATCGGTAAATTTTGCCTGCTGCACTCTGCCTACGTATGTGGCGGCGTTAAAGAATTGTTAAAATTATGAATATTACGTTGACAGTACAATGGAGTGTAAAGAAATTACTTATGATATATAATACTAAAACACCTGAAATTAATAATTGTGTTTCAGATTATATATTTTTTTAATCTATTTTTTTCACTTTCTATGTGTTTGTGCATAAATTTATATTTATATAAATTGTATTAAACTTACGATGATCGATAGAGTGATACAAGTACCCCACCTGTGCTAGATAGCAGGCACCTTCTACCTGGTTAACTTTGGATACCAAAACGTGAAGCCAATCTGTCAATAAGTTTACGAATTATAAATACTAGGGCATCCAACCCGGGCTTCCCGGGATAGAGAAATATGTGAAAACCATTTTTTTAAATGCAATCTCTAATAAATTTTTTACATACACTCATGTTTGTGAAAATTGCAACACCATGAAGGAATTATGCAAATTGAACCAAACATACAGGAAATGTAAAGTGAGGTAAGACATGCAAATGCTTAGAATTACAAAGTGATCACGCATGTGTGGAACGAGAACCGGCTACTTATCAGTCGCTTGTTCCAGGTATATAAAGGACTATAAAGATGCCTTGAATTTCGTTGATCTTCCTCTGTTTGCGATAAACGTTTCATTGGTGGTCAATATGCCTCGTCAAAAGCGGAGGAAGCCATACCAACAACTAAAGGAGTTCATACGAGGCCGCATCGTCGGTATGCGAGAAGGTGGATTTTCGTATCGAGAAATCACAGCCCGCACGCAGTGTAATGCCACAACAGTGATGCGTGTTTGGAAGAAATGGACAGAGAAGAATCAAACAAGGCGAAAACCTGGCAGTGGGGCACGCAATAGCACAACGGCACGGGTTGACAGAAACATCATCCGCATGGCTGTGACGGACCGTACAGCATCCTCTCGTGTGTCCACACAACGTTGGAGCACAGCTACAGGTGTTTTTTTGTCTAGCTCCACAGTTTGCTGCAGCATGAACTGCGTGCAAGGGTTCCACTACGCAGGATTCCCCTCTCGCTGAATCACAGACGCCTCCGAATTCAATGGGTTCAGCAACAGAGCGCGTGGCGCGTCCAGTTGCAACAAGTTTCTTTTCCCGATGAATATCGCTACAATCTGGAGTACAATCACGGAAGAGTACGCGTCAGACGTTACAGAGGGGAACATCTACTTCCACAGTGTGTTATCCAGCGTCATACCGCCCAAACGCCTGACATCACGATGTGGGGAGCTATTGGGTATAATTGTCGATCCCATCTAGTGCACATTGCGGGCAACTTCAACAATGATCGCTACATAAGGAAAATTGTGGAGCCAGATGTCCTGTCCTTTCTTTGACGGATTCCGGGCGAGGTATTTCAGCAGGATAATGCCCGTGCACATGTTTCTCAGACTGCACAAGCCTTCTTCAGTACACAACAGGTTTCGCTTCTTCCATGGCCTGCTTATTCCCCGGATATGGCTCCCAGCGAGCGTGTCTGGAATTTCATTGGTTGGCGACTCGCTCGTACAGCTGGTGGGGCACACAGAAACACTGAACTTTGGCTTCAGGTCGAAGCCATCTAGAATGCCATTCAACAGAATTACATTCAGAACCTGTATGATTCAATGCCACGACGTGCGCAGGCTCTCATTGCTCAGTGTGGTGGACACACAAAGTACTAATTTCCGACGTTCTTTTTGTTTTTTTGTCTTGTAAATTTGATCGTTTATTTGTACCACTATCAGTAATATGTGGAATAAATTTCATAAATTTCTGAGAATTCCTTCATGGTGTTGCAATTTTCACAAACATGAGTGTATAATATTTTTTTTAGATTATCTCCTAACAACACAAAAGAGCACTTTTATATGAAATATGTCAACTATATATTCAAATAAAATTTTAAAAATTATTAAAAGCTGTAATTTCGTAATGGCATCGTGCCAGAAGTTAATAGCCAAAGAAATTGCTATAATGTTGTTATTTACAAAGTATTTTTTCATTCTGATAATTTCAGCGGTTTTAAGCATTTATTTCAATTACATGCCTGTTGAATTTATGTTTTATTTATACTATTTTATTTATTGCTTAATGAAGTTTTAATTTCGTTATTGAATATTAGCTGGAAACAAATGCTGAACTTTTTATAATGTTTAAAGTGCAAATGGAAAACTGATTATTATTTTGTAATCGTTTGCAAGTGATAGAGATACATTAAAAAAATCATTCTTGAAATTTAATTTAAAAGCCATAATAAATCAGTCAATTAAGATAAAGTTTTCCATCAAATTGCATTTGAAAGTAGATTTTCTCCCCCTAACTAAAGGTGTAAAAATTAAAAGTATGCAATTTTTAGAAATTAAAAAAAAATGCAGTAGCAGAAATCGCAAATCTGAAATTTCATCGTCAAGTGTTGCCACTCGCAAAATGACGTCAGCATTACGCACGGACACACGTTTGTCTTTTATAATATAGATAAGTAATGTTTTAGCCTTTTAATATAATTTTTTTAAATGTATTTTCGCTCATATCTCTCTAATAATTTTTTGTTTCCCGCTGATTTTTTTTCGAATTCACTATCTTAAACATTATTATGTTATATTTAAAAGATTTATGTGAAATATTTGAAAATTTGAGTATTGGGACCTGTGATTTTTAAAAACTGAAATTGACTTCTGGAAGCATGCAAAATTACAGCTGGATCCGGTGAATCGTTTATCAGTTAAGTTATACGTAAAAAATAAATAAAAAATAAAACATGAACACAACAGTTTGGGGGACCATATAGCAATTATTGAAGAAACCATAATTTCATAAAACGTTTAATAAATGTAACAGAGGTCTTAATTACTTAATAGAATTTTTAAACGGTTTCTTGAATGTTTTCCAAACACAAAGATTATTTCTCATTAAACAGCATTTATAAATTTTATAATAAATCTGAACCTTAAAGTAACTTTTTCCGCTTCTGAGAAGAACCCCCAAATTATCCAAATTTTCATATGGAATATCGTAGTAACTAACCATAGAATCATGCTGCAAACTTATAGATAGACAAATTTGAGAGCCATGAATTTATTCTGGTGTCAAAATTAATTGTTCGTATTAAAGATTTCAATGGTTTTTGCTAGTTAAATATGAAGATGTTTCACCTTTTTAGATAAATTTAAAGAAAATATAATTCCCAATCGATTGCTTATATTCGTTTTTCTCTGCGTGTATTTTGCGATAAAAATAACCCATGGGGTGGGATGCCCTTTTTAGGTGCGTTCGTAATTATATAAATACGTAGCACCTATTGTCGTCGTCTGGTCCGTCCGTCTGTCTGTCTATCCGTCTGTCCGTCCGTCCGCATATAACAACGCAAAAACTACCCAACCGATTTTTTTGAAATTTCAAATATATTATCTTTGCAGAATTTTGTCGAGACATTTCAAATTTTATCAAAATCGAATCAAAACTTTAGAAAATATTAATAAAAATATTTATCAAGAAATTTGAAATAAAAAAAATAAAAAAATCGGTGCCTTTTTTGTTATAGGGGGTTCCGAGGTTTAATCGTCAAGTGACCGAGAAACTTATTTTATTACAGAAATTAATCTGCAGACGATATAATTCATTTCACAGAATTAAAAATCATCAAGATCTGAATATTTATATAACTAGCTACAGAACGAACGCACCTCGTTTGTTACGTTTGACGTACAATTTCCAACTTGTTTTCTCTTTTCTATGACTCTACAAATGCTATCGGTAAATTTTGCCTGCTGCACTCTGCCTACGTATGTGGCGGCGTTAAAGAATTGTTAAAATTATGAATATTACGTTGACAGTACAATGGAGTGTAAAGAAATTACTTATGATATATAATACTAAAACACCTGAAATTAATAATTGTGTTTCAGATTATATATTTTTTTAATCTATTTTTTTCACTTTCTATGTGTTTGTGCATAAATTTATATTTATATAAATTGTATTAAACTTACGATGATCGATAGAGTGATACAAGTACCCCACCTGTGCTAGATAGCAGGCACCTTCTACCTGGTTAACTTTGGATACCAAAACGTGAAGCCAATCTGTCAATAAGTTTACGAATTATAAATACTAGGGCATCCAACCCGGGCTTCCCGGGATAGAGAAATATGTGAAAACCATTTTTTTAAATGCAATCTCTAATAAATTTTTTACATACACTCATGTTTGTGAAAATTGCAACACCATGAAGGAATTATGCAAATTGAACCAAACATACAGGAAATGTAAAGTGAGGTAAGACATGCAAATGCTTAGAATTACAAAGTGATCACGCATGTGTGGAACGAGAACCGGCTACTTATCAGTCGCTTGTTCCAGGTATATAAAGGACTATAAAGATGCCTTGAATTTCGTTGATCTTCCTCTGTTTGCGATAAACGTTTCATTGGTGGTCAATATGCCTCGTCAAAAGCGGAGGAAGCCATACCAACAACTAAAGGAGTTCATACGAGGCCGCATCGTCGGTATGCGAGAAGGTGGATTTTCGTATCGAGAAATCACAGCCCGCACGCAGTGTAATGCCACAACAGTGATGCGTGTTTGGAAGAAATGGACAGAGAAGAATCAAACAAGGCGAAAACCTGGCAGTGGGGCACGCAATAGCACAACGGCACGGGTTGACAGAAACATCATCCGCATGGCTGTGACGGACCGTACAGCATCCTCTCGTGTGTCCACACAACGTTGGAGCACAGCTACAGGTGTTTTTTTGTCTAGCTCCACAGTTTGCTGCAGCATGAACTGCGTGCAAGGGTTCCACTACGCAGGATTCCCCTCTCGCTGAATCACAGACGCCTCCGAATTCAATGGGTTCAGCAACAGAGCGCGTGGCGCGTCCAGTTGCAACAAGTTTCTTTTCCCGATGAATATCGCTACAATCTGGAGTACAATCACGGAAGAGTACGCGTCAGACGTTACAGAGGGGAACATCTACTTCCACAGTGTGTTATCCAGCGTCATACCGCCCAAACGCCTGACATCACGATGTGGGGAGCTATTGGGTATAATTGTCGATCCCATCTAGTGCACATTGCGGGCAACTTCAACAATGATCGCTACATAAGGAAAATTGTGGAGCCAGATGTCCTGTCCTTTCTTTGACGGATTCCGGGCGAGGTATTTCAGCAGGATAATGCCCGTGCACATGTTTCTCAGACTGCACAAGCCTTCTTCAGTACACAACAGGTTTCGCTTCTTCCATGGCCTGCTTATTCCCCGGATATGGCTCCCAGCGAGCGTGTCTGGAATTTCATTGGTTGGCGACTCGCTCGTACAGCTGGTGGGGCACACAGAAACACTGAACTTTGGCTTCAGGTCGAAGCCATCTAGAATGCCATTCAACAGAATTACATTCAGAACCTGTATGATTCAATGCCACGACGTGCGCAGGCTCTCATTGCTCAGTGTGGTGGACACACAAAGTACTAATTTCCGACGTTCTTTTTGTTTTTTTGTCTTGTAAATTTGATCGTTTATTTGTACCACTATCAGTAATATGTGGAATAAATTTCATAAATTTCTGAGAATTCCTTCATGGTGTTGCAATTTTCACAAACATGAGTGTATAATATTTTTTTTAGATTATCTCCTAACAACACAAAAGAGCACTTTTATATGAAATATGTCAACTATATATTCAAATAAAATTTTAAAAATTATTAAAAGCTGTAATTTCGTAATGGCATCGTGCCAGAAGTTAATAGCCAAAGAAATTGCTATAATGTTGTTATTTACAAAGTATTTTTTCATTCTGATAATTTCAGCGGTTTTAAGCATTTATTTCAATTACATGCCTGTTGAATTTATGTTTTATTTATACTATTTTATTTATTGCTTAATGAAGTTTTAATTTCGTTATTGAATATTAGCTGGAAACAAATGCTGAACTTTTTATAATGTTTAAAGTGCAAATGGAAAACTGATTATTATTTTGTAATCGTTTGCAAGTGATAGAGATACATTAAAAAAATCATTCTTGAAATTTAATTTAAAAGCCATAATAAATCAGTCAATTAAGATAAAGTTTTCCATCAAATTGCATTTGAAAGTAGATTTTCTCCCCCTAACTAAAGGTGTAAAAATTAAAAGTATGCAATTTTTAGAAATTAAAAAAAAATGCAGTAGCAGAAATCGCAAATCTGAAATTTCATCGTCAAGTGTTGCCACTCGCAAAATGACGTCAGCATTACGCACGGACACACGTTTGTCTTTTATAATATAGATAAGTAATGTTTTAGCCTTTTAATATAATTTTTTTAAATGTATTTTCGCTCATATCTCTCTAATAATTTTTTGTTTCCCGCTGATTTTTTTTCGAATTCACTATCTTAAACATTATTATGTTATATTTAAAAGATTTATGTGAAATATTTGAAAATTTGAGTATTGGGACCTGTGATTTTTAAAAACTGAAATTGACTTCTGGAAGCATGCAAAATTACAGCTGGATCCGGTGAATCGTTTATCAGTTAAGTTATACGTAAAAAATAAATAAAAAATAAAACATGAACACAACAGTTTGGGGGACCATATAGCAATTATTGAAGAAACCATAATTTCATAAAACGTTTAATAAATGTAACAGAGGTCTTAATTACTTAATAGAATTTTTAAACGGTTTCTTGAATGTTTTCCAAACACAAAGATTATTTCTCATTAAACAGCATTTATAAATTTTATAATAAATCTGAACCTTAAAGTAACTTTTTCCGCTTCTGAGAAGAACCCCCAAATTATCCAAATTTTCATATGGAATATCGTAGTAACTAACCATAGAATCATGCTGCAAACTTATAGATAGACAAATTTGAGGGCCATGAATTTATTCTGGTGTCAAAATTAATTGTTCGTATTAAAGATTTCAATGGTTTTTGCTAGTTAAATATGAAGATGTTTCACCTTTTTAGATAAATTTAAAGAAAATATAATTCCCAATCGATTGCTTATATTCGTTTTTCTCTGCGTGTATTTTGCGATAAAAATAACCCATGGGGTGGGATGCCCTTTTTAGGTGCGTTCGTAATTATATAAATACGTAGCACCTATTGTCGTCGTCTGGTCCGTCCGTCTGTCTGTCTATCCGTCTGTCCGTCCGTCCGCATATAACAACGCAAAAACTACCCAACCGATTTTTTTGAAATTTCAAATATATTATCTTTGCAGAATTTTGTCGAGACATTTCAAATTTTATCAAAATCGAATCAAAACTTTAGAAAATATTAATAAAAATATTTATCAAGAAATTTGAAATAAAAAAAATAAAAAAATCGGTGCCTTTTTTGTTATAGGGGGTTCCGAGGTTTAATCGTCAAGTGACCGAGAAACTTATTTTATTACAGAAATTAATCTGCAGACGATATAATTCATTTCACAGAATTAAAAATCATCAAGATCTGAATATTTATATAACTAGCTACAGAACGAACGCACCTCGTTTGTTACGTTTGACGTACAATTTCCAACTTGTTTTCTCTTTTCTATGACTCTACAAATGCTATCGGTGAATTTTGCCTGCTGCACTCTGCCTACGTATGTGGCGGCGTTAAAGAATTGTTAAAATTATGAATATTACGTTGACAGTACAATGGAGTGTAATGAAATTACTTATGATATATAATACTAAAACACCTGAAATTCTGCAAGTATTTGATAAAAGTTGATTGATTATTTATGTATTACATAAAACATCACAAATCTTCATTCAAACTCGATTACTATCCTTATATCTATAATAAGATACAGTAACTTTTTTTACTGCAAAGACTTTGGAGACGCCAATTTTATATAATTTGTTTAGCTTTTGTGAATAAAAGCCTATAGAACATGCATTTCTAGTTAATTAGTACATTTTCCCGAAATTTTACTGTATAAAGTGTATAAATATGAAAATCTCCCCGATATAACAACAACAACAACGTAAGTATGTTGGAGATAGTAATCGAGTGTTAATTACTTATATTACTCATGAACTTCTTTTATCGCAATCAGAAGTATCCTTTTGGAGCGTTAATCCTTCAATTCCAAACAGGAATTCTTTGGTAAAAATAACTTTTTAGTGTGTTCCTTAAAAATATTTATTCGTCTGTTCTACTATCCCTTCATTTTTTGTTAGAGGAATTTTAAACTAATCTGTATTTGACCTACTTCATTACCCTTCTTTTTAGCTTTTTCCTAGTCGGGTATAAACCATATTCAATAGCGAAACATTCAAATGCAAATTATTGTATACTTTAAATCAAACAGGCAGGTTGCTTTAATAACATTTTTTAATAGAATGTTTCGTGATATTTAACCGCAAAAGAATATTTAAAATTTTGTAAGTAAACGGGGTGATTGCTAATTCTGCAATTTAAATATTAAAGATATTTTTTTCTTCTTAAATAGCGGTGGCAAACTTTATAGAAATTTTAACACTGTAAAAAAAAATGATAAAAAAAAACCTTCAACCAAGACCTCAGTAAAAAACTGTTTATTTTTCGGAAATAATCTATGTTCATTACGAACTTACGGGCAAAAACTGTTAAAATAACAAAAAGTGTGTAATAAATACAGATTATTTCCTTAAAATAGACAGTTTTTTACTGGCATTCTGGCTAAAAGTTTTTCCTGTAAAATCAACAGATTTTGTTTTGTAGTGAAGACGTGTACGCAATTTGAATATGTAAATATATAACATTTAGTTTATTTTTAAAAATGAAAAAAAAAATGAAGTAAAATTTTTATATTTAAGACTTTAATGTGCCAGTCTATACTTATTGTTTAGAAAATTAAACAAACATAGGAATGTACGTTGCAGAATTTTAGATGATGAAAAAAAAATCGATATTTCTTTAGTTAATCTTATGCAAAATGCGTGCATAAATTCAGCGGCGATAATGCGTTTTGCAATTGCTTTTATTTCCTGAATGAAGCTAATTAAGGATCATTACTTAAAGAAAATTTATGCTAGACATGAAATTTTAAGATCCATTATCTAATTCTTCCGCATAAGCATACATTAAACGATAAAAAAAAAAAAAAAAAAAAAAAAAAAAACATTTTACCGCAATAAGTTTATTCGCAATTTCAAAGTAATACACATATCGATTCTAATATTTCTATTTCTGTAGGCATTTGTTAGATAAATCATGCAACTTAATTATTTTGTAGACAATATACTTTATTAGAAATTCATTCAAAAATAATCCATCCCATAAAGTTCATTTCATACTATATCTTTGAAAGTTTCAGAATTTATTTAAATAGGATCGCTAAAGCAATTAAATTCTCATTTAATTTAAAATAATATCAGAAGTAATATATGTAAATGTCATTGAAATGACAGCTTAATTTAAAAGTAATTACACATCTCAAATGAAAAATTCCAGATTTCATTTTTCATTATCCGGGAATGCAATTTTATCTTAAAAATCCCGACACTGAACAATTAATATCTGCAATCATCCATAAAAAATGAAGGCTAACTATTGTATTTAAAGTTAATTATGGTGACAAAAAATTGTTTTTACTGTAAAGATGTTAAATAATCTCTAAAGAATTATTTATCAAAGTATTTTGTTAAAAACAACATCTTAATTTAAAATTTACTTCACAAAACGATACAGAATAATTATTAAATATCTAAAATTTTTATTACCTTAATTTGCAAAAAAAGAAGAAAAAATTCACAGTTTAAACAGAAAAAAAGAATTTATTCTACACCATGATGTATGTGTTGAAACTTAATTACATCTGAAAAACAGCAGGGAAATTAGTTTTACTTTAAATACAAGCCAGTTGCGGTTAAAAAAAATTGGCCTGTTTTGAATTATGAATAAAAATATATTTTATTCAGCATAATATTTTTGCTACCGTTTTTCCGTGAATAATACATTCGAAATTTTGAATTTATTTATATTTAATGTATTCATTATGTTTTTTGTTGGTGAAGTAATCAATATAATGAATATTTTAAAAAGTTCTTGAGTTTAATTTTTAACAATTTTATCTAATTACTTACAAGTCATTGGATTTTACAGTACTTCAGGAAACTGTTACGATTCAGTTTTATTTATGTGTCATCTAAAAATAAAAAAATGCACCTTTTTTTAATCTATTTTCCTAAGTAAAAGTTCAATGTAATTTAAGGTTCCTTTTTAGAAATAAAAATTAAATTAAAAATGTTTCAGCTGAAAAATACGTAATATGGTTAAAATAATACACAATATACAATTGCATACAATCGTGCATATGGTATGACTGCACGTGGTAAGATATTTTGTCATCGGAAATCAGTGGAAAGTGTTATTTTTTAGTAATTAGAGCACAATTGTGTGGTTATATAACAAAAATTGTATTTCTTAGAATACTGATAAAATAATTGGAAGTTTTTTTTTCACTTAAAAGTTATGTTTCATATAATGCAAATTAATTCATGCATGTTATTATGATTTCTTATTTACCAGTTAGTACCCGTCAATACTTGACGGCTTGATCTGCAGTTTTTTTTCCTTTAGTAAAGAATCTTCATTGCTACTAATTACTGATCTGTAACCTAGACTCACGAAAAATCATTATAAAACTCGTACTGATTCAGAATTTTGGTGACAGTTTATGACCTGATTTTGAGAAATTTATCTTTGGCATTACAAATGAAATAGCGCGAAATGAACAATTACCATCTTCTGTGATATGTACATTACTACTTTTCATCTCACAAATATAATGATAATAATAAACGCTGTGAAATTTTGTATTCCTCAGCGAAGCTTCGGAGTCAACAAAGCAGCGAGCTCCTTTGAATTAGTTTATGAACAAATTCAGATGTATTTTGCAAGCGCTAATATATATAAAGCCAGTTTTGAAAATATCAAGCGCGAAAAGCAAATCTTAATTGTGAATTACCGTTAATTAATAGTAATTATGGTCACAAAAGAGACATAATTTGGTACATTATAGACTAACAAGGAGAGTGCCAAGCTTGGTAATCACAGATTTTGATTATTTTTATATATGTTGTAGGGTAGAAGTCCCTTAGTCTCAGTTTCAATGGATTTTATACAACGTTCCTAAGTTTTCGAGAAATGGGGGGGGGGGTGTCTAATATTATAACACAACTTAAATACTTACATTGTAACGAAATAACTGCGTTGGTCATAGCTCAGTTGGCATGGTATCGGCTCGTTTTTCCGAGGGCCTGAGTTCGATACCGCAACGCGCTGCGTATGTTTTTCTCATTTTTTAAAATAAATATACTTTAATATTTATTAGTTTATATAATTAATAATATATTAATAATTAATAATAATAATGTATTAATAATTATTAATTATAATTTAATAATCTCAATAAAAAAATTTGTTAACATAATTAAATTTTAATTTAGCATTTTTGACTTTTAAACCATTATTAAAAACTTCTCATCATTGAAAGAGCATTATAAAAATTGGATCTATTATTGACTAGTAAAAATTCAAAAATCGTTCCAAAATCAGCATATTTACTATCGAATTATAGAATTCTTCTTCCATCGCAATACAAAACGAAGATACTTCAGATGCTGGATTATTTGTTAAAAATCCATTGTTTAGCATTAAAATTTTACAGTGCTTCAACGCATTTGTGACATCACTTTTCTGATTTTCATCGAATCCCGACACTTCAGATTGATCTTCTTCTGAACTACAGCATACTTCTTCCATTTTATACGATTATAAGCTGTTATAGAATGATAAGCACTTGTGCGATAAAGATTGAAAACAAAAATCACTTAACAGCACCAAACTAAAAAAAAAAAGAAGTCTCTTGTGGCGCCCTCTAGTTACAGTGAAATAAATGTTGTAATTTAATTCTTATGCTAAATTTTAATATGATTATGCTTCTTACTTTAAAGACATAGTATTACCATCGCATTGACTTTAAGGCGTTTCGTTAAGGCAATTTATAAATGATGTTTCTTTACAATCATGAATTGACATAATTGTTCAATATCGTTGCATTGATAAAGCATATATGGAATACATTTTAAAACTGATTTTAAAAAAATCAAAAATGCTAAATTGAAATTTAATCATGTTAACAAAATCTTTTATTGAGATTATTAAATTATAATTACATGTATATTTATTTTAAAAAATGACAAAAACAAACGTAGCGTGTTCCGGCATCGAACCCGGGCCCTCGGAACAACGAGCTGACGCCACACCAACTGAGCTACGACCAACGCAGTTATTTCGCTACAAATTAAGTATTTAAGTTGTGTTATAATATTAGACCCCCCCCCCCCCCCCATTTTTCGACAACTAAGGAGCGTTGTATAAAATCCATTGAAACTGAGATTAAGGGGCTTCTACCCTACAACATATATAAAAATAATCAAATTCTGTGATTACCAAGCCTGGCACTCTCCTTGTAAGATCTTTCGATTGAAATCTTTGTATCGCTTTACAGTGTTGCAAATGCTTTACAAAATTTCTCGATAAAATATTGTGAAAATCTCTCATGTTTTTTTTTTCCCATATTTTTAGTATTAGAGGGAAAATGGTGTTCTGCAGCAATTTTCGTGTCCTGAATTAATTGACAGAAAAAACTAGCTACACGAAACAGTATTAGCTGCTATAATACAGGCTGAATCATCAAGTATTTTGTTTCCCACTAAGACCAATCAACGATTGTTGCCCACGCGACGTGGTCAATCGTTCTTCTTCTACGGGCAATTAAATGGCGGCGTGTAGGCAAGTAGGAGCCTTACTGTTGTGCCAGATCGTCTCACAACGTCATAAAACTTTTACAAAAACAAAGTATTTGGTTTACCTCACTTTATATTTTGTCAGTAAAGAGTTTGCTGAAATTATATATGATAGCTTGCATTAGTGAAACAAGACCTAGCGTTTAAAGAAATGGGATCTTTTTTTTAAACTTTTCAACACAGTTGAAAAGTGTTGTCTGTCCGACTGTTTGTCTATCTAGTTGTATGTCTGGTCGTGCTCTAACTCGCGTAAATATTCTTTGATTGGCATACAATTGATATACGTTATTGATGTTTATCATAGCATGTTTGGTATTGAAAATGAACAGTGTAGCATTTATAGTTCATTTCCAGAGGCACTCAAAAGTATCCCATTACATTATGATCTATGGTGGAAAAATCATTAACATTGTATTTTAATAATGTTTCACTATTTTAAACATAATGTAATTTATATACATTATTTAGGTGCACTACAAGAAGGTTATTTTAGAATATGTTATGTGTAGCACTTAGAGTACGTTTACAGGGGAGCTCAAAAGTATTCCGTTATGCTATTACTGTCTACGGGGAAAATCATTTGCAGCGTATTTTAATGATGTTACTGTGTTTCAAAGATAATAAAATTTATATGAGCATTTGAGGTGCAGTAAAACATGCTTTCTGCAGAATATCGGGTGCAGAGCATTTCTCATTAATTTACAGGGTCAAAGAAAGGAGTTCGGTTAAATGATGGTCTACGGGGAAAGCTTCTTGCAGCATGTTTTAATTATGTTGCAGTATTTCAAACAGGGTGAAATTGATACACATCACTGCGGTTTACTACAAGATGTTTGCAGTAGAATATAATTTACATCGTATTTATCGTTCATTTACAGGGAGATATAAAGATTTCGGATACAAGACTGTATCCGAAGTATTGTCTATTACGGATGATTTCTGAAAGTGCCTTTTCAGTTATGTTATAAGTTTTTAAGGTTAACTATTTTTTTGAAATTTTTCTATATTACATGGTGTGTATAAATTCTATAGATCATAAGCAGGGTACACAAAATAATTAGTAAACATTGCTGGGGATGAGCGTAATTTGCTAAAAGGTGTTTTTTAATTTGAGTTATGCATTTTCAAGCTCAATTACATTTAGTATACTTACCGGTCAATTTTCCACCAACCTTCAACTCCCCGTTCAAATCTCAGTAGAGTAACCCCGGGTTCGCAAATCTAACTGCCGGTTGATATATCGAATTCTTCGTTTACTTCAGAGGCATGGTTATTCGACTCTCGGTTAGTCAACTGAAAGTTGAAATGTGTATGTATGATTGGCCAAAGGGATCACCTGACGTAGCAATCGCCTTTATCAGTTCTGTTCTCCCTTGAATCAGTTTTCAATAACGAAACAAAACAGAATATTGAAAGAGCATAATTGTTGTGTTTACTTTTAGATAAATAAAATTACAAATAAATTTTGATTTAAAACTTTGATTTGATGTTTTAGAAATACTGTCAGAGTCATAAGACGCTCATTTTTACAAAATTTTACAGTATCTTATTTTTTTTTAAATTACTAGATTAAAGAATATATATATATATATACATATATATTATCTAAGTTTAATAAACAATTTTATGACCAGGCTAACAGCAAATAACGAGCTAGGTTTATTTATTTTGCGAGAATATTATATAAAAAGACATTTTTATATATTTATTTCTAATATATATTTTTTTATTTAACTAAAATAATTGATTACAGATTCAATTAAATTACCTTGGATAAAATTGCATGCTTGGTAGCCTTTATCCCTTATACGAGACATAAGAAGGTTTTTTTTTAATTTCATGTGTAGATTATAATAATAGATTTTTTTAAATTCCTTGTATAATAATTTTAGAAGCTGTTTGAAGAAATTCTCGTGAAGTGCGAAAATTTTCAAGAAATCCTCTGAAAAATGTTTCTTACAAACAAAAATAATTATTTTAAACTAACAAGTATATATTAGTTCAAATTATTTATCTCTTGCAAACGGATAAACATACGCGATATTTTAACATAAAATTCCGTCTTCTATGATTTTATTCTTTAAATAAACATGAAGTGTAGGAGTAAATCTGAAATTTAAGAAAGTTTTTTAATTCTTTAAAAGAGAAAAAAAAAGATTTCAATCATACATACAATATTTGAGGTGTAAGAACATTTGATTTTGCATTCGGTAGATTGCGTTACCAAATATGCACAGTAGTTATTTTACGCTTTGAAAGCTTTGTCAAAAATCACTATAATCTTGACTTCACAGAGTTAAAATATCCTAAAAGGGCTAAGAATTAAAAGTAACGCATTATTTCACATTATTATTTTTTTAAATTAATATTTCGTGTTCTAATTGCATCACAAATAGCGTTGATTACAAAATAAACGTCAAAGCACTATTCAAAGCGACCGCCATCTTTGCTTCAACTGCACATGCGCGCGTCGACTAACGCGAGATCAAAAGCAAGGACCAGTTAGTCAACTCGACTTTCGTTTTTGGATCACCTCCTCCTGGTTGAGTTAGCAGAGAATTGAATTTCAGGGTCAACCGAGAGTTAAGTCCTAACTGGCGAGTTGAAGTTGACGGAGAGTTACCAGGTAAAAGATGTTTGTAATATATAAATAAAATCATATACAGGGCGTCACAAAGAACAGGATACATGACATACTATGAATAATAATTTCTGAAAGTGTGATTTCAGTAGTTTTAAGTGTGTGTTTGCCTGAAATAAATGTAAGCTTAATATGTGGCATATATAAAAATATGTCTGTAATATACAGGGTTGTACAGAAGAATTCAAATACATTTCCGCTTATTGGTATAAACTGCTGAAGGTGAATTTTCAACTGTTTTATGTGTTTTCTTACTAATTTCATTTTAGCATATTATGCAGAATGTATACTAATATATAGATCATATACAGAGCTGCACAAAATAATTAGAGTACCTTTACGGCTATGACTGATAATTGCTGAAATCTGGTTTTCAAATGTATTATGCGTTTTCTAAAATATTTACTTAGGTATCTTCTGTACCTTATCAAACGGCGAAGTTTTGTTAAAGTATTATGGAAGTGTTAGAAAGTGTTTCATAATCTATGCTAAACGCATGATGTTTCTTTCTTGTTTAAAATCACCCGAGACTAGAAACAAAACAACGCTACTCAGAACAGAAGAATGTATAGTAGCAAGTACTACTAGAAATAATAAGAATCATTGCTTCTTATTATAGAAATTCAAGAAATAGATAACAGTAAATTCTGCATGATCCTCCATTTCTTTTACCTCAGGATTGTGTTGGAAAATTTTTGTCCTTATAAAATCAAAGTAATAGATGTTTATAGTAATGTTTTTCGATTTATATACATCCTGAGATTCAACAACAGGTTCCTCTATGCGCTTCAAATATGTTATTTCTTAACCCTACTGAAGATAATTTTTGCAAAACACAGAAATTCTACGGTACTGACATGATTTGTGATTGGTTTTAGGCTTATAGATTAGTTGAGGAGTTTCATAATTGCATCTGATAACCGGAAGGATATCAGATATCAAATCAGATAATACCAAATCTCACGTGCAAGTTTGTTCATAACCTTGGTGAATAAACTTATATCAAAACCTTTATACTTAAGCAAAAAAATAATGATAGAAAAAAGATATCTCAAAAATGCAATTATTATTTTTTAATGTGTAAGTATGATCCATATTAATTAGTTACTTCAACAAACAGCAAGGCGATATTTGGCCAAATGTTGTACAGGGTCGGAAGAGACTACAACCCTTGGCACAAAGTTTCCGATCATTACACCAACACTACCATTTTTTGTAAGAAAGGATTATTTATTCTCATTCCATAAAAATTAAACTATTATTAGCGATAATTCATTTGTATTATACATAATGAACAACAATATACAATAAAGAAAAATCATTATTCATCCATTTATAAACAGAAAAATGGTGATTGAAATTTAAACACCAAAGAAAAAATTTATCCAATCACGCTTTGATTTGGACAAAAATAACCGATTACTGTAATCAATATTTAGTAAATCCACTTTTAGCTCGGATGACAGCCGAGATTCTTCGTGGAATGGACTCAATAAGCTTTTTACACTCATTGGGAGCAATTTCACACCAGAAATCCTTTATAGCTTTACGTAGTTCTATGAAATTTGTGATCCTTCAAAAATCGATTTTTCTTTTTAATATATTCCACAGATTTTCGATGGGATTAAGATCCGGACTATTGGGCGGCCGAATCATGGTTTTAATTGGATTATTACTTACATTTTGTAGAAATTTCTTCACCGATTTGCTGCGTTGTCATATTGAAATAAGCAGTAATTTTATTCCCGAACCATTGATCGATGCTGGGAATCAAAAACTTCTCTAAAATGTTAATGTAAACTTCAAAGTTTACTGTACGTAATACAATGCACAACTTGCCGACGCCTTGTGATGTCATACAACACCAAACTGTAAATGCAGGTGAAAATTTAGTCCTCGTATTGACACACTTATCATTGAACTTTTTAAAAACTCTACTCCAAGCTAATGTTCTAGAGTCATCACCTGCTCCGATAGACATGCGAGGTTCATCGCTAAAAATAACTTTATTCCATTTATCAAGTGGCCAGTGTACATGTTTTTCACACCATTGCAAGCACTCTTTTTTTATGCTTCTTTGACAAGTAAGGATTCGTTTTAGCTTTACAGAATTTAAATCCTGCTGCATTTAGACGATTACGTACAGTGCGGTCACATAACTTTACGTTATACTTACAAGGAAGGTCTCCTTAAAGCTCTTACTCAAAAAATTTTGAAAAAAAATGCTAATGATGAATACTCGTGTATGTAATACAGGTACAGTGAAATTTAGCTGAGGAATCCCTCTAGAAAAACTGAAAACAAATAAAATACTTTCGAGTATTTGGCGCAAAAAAACGCGATTTGGCTAGCAAGATTTTTTCCTCGTCAAACGCAAATGATTTTAATGCATTTTGAAATTGCATGTAAAATGATTATTCGAATGCGCAATACTTAATGAATTTAAACTTAAACTATGAAATAGTTTATTATTTTTTTATAATATACAATATATGTATATATAATAATAATATATAATATATGTATATGTATATATAATAATGATATATAATATATGTATATAATATATGTATAATAGATATATAATATATGTATATAAGCTGCTTCAGGTTGCAGTTATTTATTTTATCACTGAAAAAATATGTTCTATGTTTTGGAAGCTGCAAATAGCTATTTTATGTTATTGCGAAGCTGACATTTAAGTTATGCCTATTATTGAATTATTAAATCTGTTTTTTTTAAGTTGGAAATGTTTATTTTAACATTTAGTTAACAATCGAAATTATAAAAAAATATATGAATGTGTAAGGCATATTAAAGTAAACGAAGAGTTTGAAGGAATTCTTCTTATGAGACCTATGAGATTTTTGTAAAATTTGAAAGCGTAAAACTGTCATTAGCTTAAAAAAAAGTCCTTCCGGCCTGTACCGGGAGGAAAAGGTAGCTTTCCTATATCTTCGTTTTAAAATTTTAGCTAATGTTACACGAAAACAGCAACTTAAAATGCAAAGAAACGTTTACAAAAGATTCGTTAATACTGAATTTGAATAAGAATTTCGCCAAATTATTGAGCAATAGCCAAATTGGCTTCATTTATGAAGACTTATTTTGGTCGCCAAATTTAGCGATATTTCGCCAAATGTCGCCAATTTTGGCAATTTTGGCGCTAACGGATATGAATATATAGTTTTATGCGTATGATTGGGAAAATTATTACAACAATGAAAGAAAATAATTTGCGAGTAATCGCGTTAATGTGCTGTTTTGTTTCAAAATGTCAGCCACCCTAGAATTTCAAACTGCTCTATCTCAGCCATTTTTTAAGATAGAGGTAAACCAAAAAATGCTCTGGAATCCCTCTATGAAGGCCTAAAACGTAATTAAAAAATAAATTTGAACTTTTAATTTTTTTGTATATTTATTTTAGTTTTAAATTTTTAAATGGCCGCCATCTTGAAACAAAATGGCGGACCAAGCTGGCCAACGAACTCGGTCGAGACATTGGTGAGCTTAATACACACAATTACTTTCATCAAAATCGATTTATAAATACGAGCGTTATCGTATGACATAGGTCAGATATATATATATCTTTGGTATCGGGATTTCAGTGTATGTGGTCAGTTTCTTATGTTTCAATGGTTAAATTTTACTTAAAGTTTATATATATATATATATATATATATATATATATATATATATATATATATATATATATATATATATATGGATATATATATATATATATATATGGATATATATATATATATATATAAATCCACATTTGAACGGAGGGTGGTTTTGGGTTCTGGGGGTCATGATCGGTGAAAATATATCGAAATTTTCCGGAACTGCTTTCCTCCGAACGGCTGTAATAGGTAGCTTTATACTTTTTTGTATTGAAAGCTACCTAAAATTATACGAATGGATTAAACCCAGGGCTCATGATACCATACGTACTTGTTCAGAATCGTTTGCATTTTGCGTTTAACATTTTCAACTCTCTGTACATTTGCAGTAATATTAATTAAAAATATTCTTTAAATCATATTAAATAAATCACTCACGTTTTTTTTTTCTATTTATTACCGATTGAATGAAATTTTGCTATTGTTTTATCCTCCATTCCATAATTTTTTCTAATTTAAACGGCTTCACCGGTTATAGAAGTAATTTTTAAATATGTTTTAAAAGGAAAAGCCCGATGACAAACGGATTCGTTATACATTTACATATCGAAGGAGTAGTTGTTTCCATAGCAACATTACTTTTTCTTGAATTGACAATGTTCAGAATCGGGCTTATTTTTGAGCTTGAAACAATTTAATCAATTTTAATTTTTTTTATATCGTAAAATACAATCGTAAAATTTCATTATATGTACATATAAGTGTGTACACAAAATTGTAGTTAGAAAATTTATTTATTATGTAAGTTAAATTTACATAAACAAGTTCAGCATGAAAAAGCTTTTCCTTAACCCATTACCGCCCAACGATCTATTTCTAGATCACATACAACCGAACAAAACTTTTAAATTTCAATGCCAGTATTTTAGTACGGAAATTTTCTCATTATCTAATCTCAAATTTTGAGTCATTAAATAACTCAGAATTACTATATGGGAAAAACTGGTGTCGAAGAATTAAAAGAAGTGTAAAAACAGTTGGGTGTTAAAGTGTTAAAGAGTATTTGTCATAAAAGCGTATCTTTTAAAATTTCATTCCGTCGGCAACCGGTGACAAATCGCCAAATAAACGAAATTTTAATAATTTTTTACAGACATTATATCGAGGTTCCTCAGAATTTTTTTTTATAAACGTATATATCCTCATGAGAAGAACATTCTGTAATTTTTTTAAAAAATTCTGAGTATGCGCTTATGGAGACCTTCCTTGTTAGACCATTCGGCATTGAGTTGTTTTGAGGTTGCTTGCCACTTGCTTTTCGCTATTTCCACAAGTTTTCTGTCCTCCCTAGGCGTTGTCATTCGTGGACGTCCACTTCGAGGTAAATTGTCCACGCTGTTAGTCAACTGATATTTTTTCAAAATATCGCATACCGTACTTTGAGCTCAATTTAATTAAGCAGCTACTTTCCTTTGTGAATTTACCTCTTGCAACAATTTAATCATGCGGATTTTTAAATTGCGAGACAGGTTTTTCACACGAGCCATTGTCCAGCACTTCAAAGCTGCTTTTGACCTCGCAGCTGGAAGATTTCTTCTTTTATATAGGATTCAGATATTGTACGCATGCGCAGGCAGTCTTTCAATATGCAAATTTCGAACTTGTTTCCTCAGTGATCGATTACTATTTTCCAACTTTCGTCTTGATCGGATATTTTTTTTCTCACGAGTAAACTTTTTCGCCTGCAGTATAATTATAAATTATATGATTGTTATAATGAATTCAATTTTTATTTATATTTTAGTACGTGTTCTTTTATTTGGCATATTGTAAAACGCCCCTATGCTCATGAATCGCGAAATATATACTTCAAAATGCAAAAATTATAAACTTGATAACATTGATCGGAAACTTTTTGCCAAGGGTTGTTTTTCATTCATTTCCGCCGTAAAACTGTAATCAAAAATCTATCCTTGCGCATATTCTGAAAAAAAATTTCATTTTCCATGCTGTGTACAGAATAAGAAATGTCTTGTTTTAAAACATTTTCAATTATCTCTGTAATTATTTGCATTGGTAATTTTTTATGAATTATTGTTACAATACTTCTTTTGTCGGTTGTTGTTGTCGTGTCAACTTTCCGTGGAGGTTAGACTTCTAAAGTGGCTCCGTAATTTTGACCCTGGGCCAGGGTCAAAATTACACACAATATTAACAGTAAAATTAGAAAAATCTTGTCCAACATGCGTAAAATAATTGCTATAATTTTAGTAGTGATTGATGTATATTAAAACGAAAACGCAGATTTTTGTATTTTTAGAATCTGAGCTTATATTAAAGTAATCATCTGTTTTGCATAACAAACTCTCCAACAAGACCTTCATCTTGTTGGATAGACGGAAACTGGCAATTCATGTTCCGAGGACTTAGCCTCCATGACGGATTTAGCGGGAACCAGATGCCATTAGCGATCACGGTAATGGCGTCGATCCTTATACCGCAATCTTCCTATCCCAGAGTCCACCGCTCTGCTAACTGGATTAGTGCAGAATATATCTATTTTAGTCGATAGATGTTTGGTTAGATCGGCAGTGATAATATCGACTACTTATTAGCACCAATTCTTTCCAATCGCTCGAAGCAGAATAACACACTACTATTCTATTTGAAATTAAAATCGCATATTCTTATAAAGCATGTCTGTAAAATTTAGTAGTGATTCGACCCGTAGTCTCCTAAGATATTAGAAGAAATATTTACATTACATTTTGAGGACTAAAATGAGTTTTGTAGATGGAATTTTTCTTCTTATTATTATTATTTAAGGGGATATTAGACATTGAAAAGAAACAAATTTAAACAATTTAAATTGTATAAAAGCAAACAGAAATTAGTTTTTGATTTAATTTATCATTTAAGAAAATATCTGTGTTTACCTTAAATCAGAGACCTTAATAAGAATTACATGAAATCTGAGTGTGATTTCAATCCAATCAAGTTTTTAAGTTCTTTTGAGCAGTTTTAAAACCTCACATATAACCAATGGTTAAAATGTACCATTCGAACTATTTTTCTCTCAATCCCTTTCGCATTTATCGTAAAAGTTTTAATTTTAAATAAATGTCCATCTTTTTGCAAAACAAAAATTAATTACAAAAGTTACAGTCATCAAACACAATATTAAGAGTAAAATTCGAAAAATCTTGTCCAACATGCGTAAAATAATTGCTATAATTTTAGTAGTGATTGATGTATATTAAAACGAAAACGCAGATTTTTATATTTTTATTTTCTTCTATCTTTACAAGATAAAGTATTGGATTCATGAAAATTTTCGACTTCCAGTTTTCGACGGATTTATACGTTTTAGAAGCTCCTGAACACGATTTCACTATTTTTAGAAAATGTCTGTCTGTGACTCTGTCTGTGACACTGTGACTCTGCACCCAGAAAAAAAGGTTTGTTGAATCAACAAAAATTTGGTTGACCTAATAAAACTTTTCGTTTAATATGGGTCAATGGAAATTTTGTTTGAATCAACAAATAAAATATTGTTGATTTTTTTTTGCAATTCCAAAAAAATTTTTTGTATCGTCAGCAAAAAAAATGTTTTATTAATTCAACTAAAATGGTTCAATTTTACTTGAAACAACAAAATTCTTTTTGTTACATAGATATATGCTATGTGTTATTTTAACAATTTATTTTCTTTTTTCAACAAAATATATTTTGTTTGTTAAATAAATATATTTTGTTTGTTTATTTGTAATAAAATATGTTATATTACGAACTTGTTTTGTTTATACTACAAAAACTTTTGTTAAATGAACCAATCTAAATATGCAATTTTAACTATCTTTTAATTCATTTTCAGCAGTGAATTACGCGTGTAAACCTTGAATAATAACAAGTGAAATTTTATCCTGCTTTTTTACAAGCGCAAACCGAGAGAGTTTAAATTGCCCAAGCCGATCCCGGGTCCTCAGAACAGCAATCTGAGGCCCTACCACTGAGCTACCAGGTACGATATCTGAGCTTGGCATTTCTCATTCTTATGCATGTCGGAATGGCTGCAACCGCAGCACAAAATGGAAAGCCATCAAGCAAATTTCTGCGGTAAACATGAGACGGCAATACAAAGCCCCGCAAACGGCAACACATAGTTAATTTTTAATTCATTTTCAGCAGTGAATTACGCCTGCAAATAGCAGAATAAAAATTCAATGGTTACTATTCAAAGATTATAGGCGTAATTCTTTGCTGAAAATGAGATTATTGCAGACATGATATTGCAGAATGAGCTATTGCAGAAATCGCGAAAAATACAACATCGCAGCGCCACCTGTTGCGCGATTTACAACAAAAACTAATCAGCAACAATTTATATCAGGAAGTAACTGAATATAAAGTTTTATTAAATTCCGTGCATTAGTTCTTGAGATAGAGCGCCCACAAAATTTTTGTCACATACAGACAGAGTTATTGACAGTCATTTTCTAAAAATTGTCAAATCGTGTTCAGGACCTTCTAAAATCCGTCGGAAACCGGAAGCCGAAAATTTTCATGATTCCAATACATTCTTCTTGCAAAAATAGAAGAAAGTATTAAATGGGGAATGGGGATTTTTAAAACTACCTTGGTCCGTCCCAATGAAAAAAAGTCTTAATTATCCAAAAATTATGTTAGTCCTTTAATTATATAGCTATATAAGTCAAATAAATCGAGTTACGCGAGAGAGTTATGGCTACTACACAACGATTTAAATTTTGCAAAAACAACAAAATTTTGCTGGAATTACAAAATTGTTGTAAAATTAATAAAACAGATTTTGTTAATTTAAGTAAAATTGATGAAATTTTGTTAAAATTTTGTAAGAGTGTTAACAATAATTTTTTGTCCAAGCAACAAAACCAATTTTTAACACTTTCCAACCATGACTTCGGTTTGTCTGCCGTATGGCCGTCTGCCGTCTGCCGTCTGGCCGTGTGCTGTGTGCCGTCTGCCGTCTGTCCGTGCTCTAACTCCCGTAAATATGCTCGGATTGCTCTGCAATTTTTATATGTTATTGTCTTTATCTATAGCATGTTCCCTATTGCAACGGAAGTGTGTAGCGCTGATAGTTTTTTTACAGGGACACTCAAAAGAATTCCGTTACATTGCGGTCTATGGAGAAAAATCGTCTGCGGTTTATTTAAATAATGTTTCACTATTTTAAACGCATTGAAATTTATATATATTACTAAGGTGCATTACAAGAGGCTTACTACAGAATAGTGTGTGTATAGCAGTCATCGTTCATTTACAGGGACACACAAAAGAATTCTCTACTGTCTGTTAACAATAATTCCTGGAAGTGCGTTTTAAGTTACTGAACGCGATTTTAATTTTAACTCGCTTTTTGTCTATTATGTGGTGTGTATAAATTCTGTAGATCCTATACAGGGCAGCACAAAAGTTCGCGAACACATTTCCGTTTACTGACAGAAACTCCAGAAGGATATATTTAAACTGTGCTACGCGTTTCATAACTAAACTAAAATTTAGCATCCTATGTAGTATATATACAAATCTATAGATCCTATACAGGGCTGAATAAAAGTATTCGGATATTTTTCCGAATATTGTATCTGTTGGAAATTCCTGAAATTATGTTTTAAAATATGTTATGCGTTTTCCAAATTGTTTACTTAGATGTTATCTTTTAGCTTATTAAACGGTATGTTTTGTAAAATTATTTTGGAAGCGTTGGAAAGTGCTACATAATCTATGCTTGAAGCATGATTTTTCGTTCTTGTTTTACTTCAACTAAAAATTTTGCTAAAACAACCGAAATGTACTCAACAAAACATGCTTTGTTGTTTTAATCAATTCCTTTTTCTGGGGGTGTCTGTCAGTATGTGACGAAGTTTTTGTGGCCGCTCTATCTCAAGAACTAATGCTCGGAATTTAATAAAACTTTAGATTAAGATAGTCCCTGATATAAATTGGTGCTGATTAGTTTTTGGTAAAAATCGCCTTGCAGGTGGCGCTGCTATGCAGCATTTTTCGCGATTACCGCAATAGCTCTATCTCAAGAACTAATGCTCGGAATTTAATAAAACTTTAGATTCAGTTAGTCCTTGATATAAGTTGGTGCTGATTTGATGTTGGTAAAAATCGCCCGGCAGGTGGCGCTGCCATGCAGCATTTTTCGCGATTACCGCAATAGCTCTATCTCAAGAACTAATGCTCGGAATTTAATAAAACTTTATATTCAGTTAGTCTGATATAAATTGGTGCTGATTAGTTTTTGGTAAAAATCGCGCAGCAGGTGCCACTGCTATGCAGCATTTTGCAGGATTTACACGAATTTAGCGATAGCCCTATCTCAAGAAATATTGCACGAATTGAATAAAACTTGAGTTTCAGTTAGACCTTGATATAAATTGGAGCTGATTCTTTTTAGTGTATGTGAAACCTGTGTGAGATAGAAGAAAGTTTTGGGATTGACACATCCGACTAGTTAGAATCTGAGCTTATATTAAAGTAATCATTTGTTTTGCATAATTTAAAAATCGCATGGAGCATTTTTTAATTTGAATTTCTTATGCATTAATTTATTTGGAAAAACACTCTTTTGCGCAAAATAATAATATAGTTATTTGAAGAATTTATTGTAAGAAATTTTTGTTCCATGTCTGTCCTTTATAGAGATTTTAAATAAATAGAAAAATACGCAATTTGAGGGTAAAGCACCCGGTTAACCCTTTCAGCATCAAAGTACTTATGTTGCTTAAATATCGGATTGGTACGACGTTTTACGAATATATTTATTTCAAAACTAGCTGATTCGCCCGGCGCGGCGTTGCCCGGTCACGTCAAAAAATATACCAAATGCGAAATCACTCTAAAAATCGCTGCACGAAACGGTTCCTCTGGTAACGCTTTGTCTTTCGGAAATTAAATAGACATGAACCCAGAAGCAGAAGTAAATTTAATTCCACCCCTTTAAATGTCTGGATCATTTGATTCAAAACGGATCAGCTTTTGGTCAAAAAAATATATATATATCGTCGGATTTTCATAAAATTTGCATTTTCGTAATCAGAAAAAGAAACTATGTACAGACTGTCAGTTTCGAACGAATACCTTCAATGCTCTTTTAATACTTGAGGATGAGTGAAAATGACAATATTTCGTTGTCTGGGATTTTCAAATCGGAAACATTTTTTCACGGTTTCAATAAAAATAGCCATTTTCGGCGCTTGCGCAGGAAAAACTTTTAGTTCCACCGCCAAAGGCGCATTCTGTTCTAAATAAATTTCTGACACGTGTCCCCGTTGCCTACGGTACCGTGTACCAGTTCCCGTTGAAATCACCCCCAAAGAACTCGAGAAAATAAATCACCTCCCTGGAGATTAATATTCATAAATGATGGTAAACAAGGGCTTAAAAAATTGCGCCTAAATTTCTCTCAGCTACCAATCACAACGGCCCTCCAAAGGTGTTTGACTTAAAGTGGGCAATTTGTGACGCCATTTGAAACAAGAAACCCTGAAAAACATGAAAAAACATTAAAATACCGATAAAATTTTTTAATTAAAATAAATGTAATAAAACAATCCAAATCGGGATAATTAATAGTCTGCCCATCCCTTTTAAAATAATATATATATATATATATATATATATATATATATATATTTATTTATTTATTTATTTATTTATCTGTGAAGAATTATCAACTCTCTTCAAGCTAAATAGAGGAAAAATTACGATTTTGAGCATAGCTGATGCTCAAATGAAAGAAACCAATAAACCAATCAAGCAATCTGGGCAAAATTTCTTAGTGTCGACGGAAAAAATTCGCCAAATATTCAAAAATCGCTGTACGAATTCCGCATAAACTTTATTGAAAATACAAAAAAAAAAATTACTATATTGGGCAAAAAAGTGAAACCGGATTCCTGTTACTAATGTGGAAAAATCGCAGCAAAAGGTGAAAAAACACTAAAAATCGCATAAAAATTTTATTTCAAAAATATATTTCAAAATTCAACAATCGGGCTTCGAGGTGCAACACTACATGCAGAGAGGTATCTTCTCACCAAATTTTGTAGCTCTGCGTGCAGCGGTCTCTTCATAACACAGCCGAGAAACACATACATACAAACTTCCTTCTTTATTATAGTTAGAGATAAGTAAATGCTTTTTTCACTTACATTATGAATATAAAATTTTATTTTAAAATTCTGTTGGCATTGTGGCATTTGGGAATTAAAATTAAGTGGGATATATAATATCCCACCGCCTTTCAAGGGGTTAATATAAATTGCGTTCAATGTGCTTCTGAAGTGTCTCCCAGAAGCCTATGACAATGATCAAATTGAGCATACTTAACTTTTCCTATTAAAATTCAGTCTCCCTTGCTTACATGACTTATTTTTATTAGTAAATGCGCATCTACCATAAAATTTAATATTTCTGCATGCAATTAGTGGCATATTTAAGCAGGTAATTGGGTATAAAAATTACTTTTAACGGCTTCTATTATTTATTTACATGTTAGACGTCGTTTCATAATAAAACGATGCCACTCTACAACTCTGTAGTTAAACTGCTGTTAAATTGATGTTAAATTTTTTCCTGGATTTCCTAGCGGTTTACAGATAGAAATGCTAATTCAACATTTTTCTGATAGGGGGCGCTTCCAGGTATCTCATCGTGTATCGCATAACCATTTTACTATATCTAGGCACCATATTCATTTCATTAGGTACCTCGTTTCACCAGTTATTTCAGGCGAAACGGAATTAAGGAATCACCCAATCGAAGAAATCTTGCGAAAATAATTCATGGTTGGATGATAAGTGTCGTTTACTTTTCTATTGCCACTGTATACAAGTTATTCCTTAGATATGAAACTACGCTGGTCTTCTTGGAGTTATTGTCCATGTATGTGAATATCTCAACTGCTCGTGAGTCAAATCGTTCATGTATGTAATTGATCCAAACCCTTATATATATTTTTTTTAAATACCAGATTTTTGTTCCTCATTAAGTTCAAGCAATACATATATACATAATAGGGATTTAAAAATACTTATACGCAATTTTTTTCCTAATAACTGGCATGTTCTTTTTTCCCTTTCATATTTAACTAACATTAAATACCAGTTGAATCGAAAGTAAGCTTTAGAGAAAGGAAATTGCACAAGAAATTTTAAATCATATAAAACTACTTTTGTCTGTCAATTAGCTCTTGCATCTTCCTCTAAAATCCCATACAAAATGAATTTAAAAAAAGTATAAAAGTTTGCTTTAAAAAAAATGATTAAAAAAAATAAATAAATGCACTAGAAAATATGCTCTCTTAATGGTACGATATCATTAATAAAAAATGAGGCAAAATAAGAAGATTAATAAACTATTAAAAAAATGTACAAATGTACTTCACTATTTAAGAAACGTAAAGGATGGAAGCAAAGATGTAAAAATTGCAAGTTTGATGCATTAATAAAAATGGTGTACAACCATGAAATAAAAATCTCAGAAAAATACTACCATGGACTTAATTTAAGGTGTTAATTAATGTTTTATTTATTAAGAATAATCAAAAGGTATTTAAAATTAATGTAATAATAAGCTTGCAAAAGATTTAAAAGATACTATGCTTGACAAGGCACTTTTATTATATTATGTCATGTCATACATATAAGTCATAATATTGGGCGCTGCAAATACACTGTAAAAAAAATCACAGTATTTTTAAAAATGCTGGCAATATGGGTGCCAGCATATTTTGCTGTGAATTTACAGCAGTTTTGTTTTTTATGGATAAACAGCGCTTTTGTAAATTCACAGCATTTTTTGCGGTTAATTTTACAGCAGTTCAGTTTTTTTATTTTACAGCGGATTTGTTAGTTTTACAGCCGTTTTTGCTGTTAATTTTAATGCAATTTTAACAGAATCACTGTAAAACTTTTAGTATTTGTTGTTGATATTTTTACCCCCCCCCCCCCTCCTCTCCGTGTATTGTTTCTTTTTCTTATTTTAACCTGAGACATTTCAAAGACTTTGGGCACTAAGTATTACCTTTTGTTTACTTATATCATTATTTTAATATCATTATTATATAATAGATTCTGTTATACATATATACGATACAAATTTCGGTTTTTGGTCAAGTATATCACCCACAAAAATTTTAGTCATTTGCCTATAGAGATAAAATGTTTTTTCAGTAAATCATAACAAAGGAAGATTTTACTTTATCTAGCTTTTAATTAATTATTCAGTATTTCTTTACAGGACTTTGTTTATCCGTTTGTATTTGAAAATACCCACTAATTTAAATCATGCATATATTTTTTTTCCTTCCAAAAAACTTAGGGTTATTTTTTGTATATATTTAAATATTTTTGTTTATTAAATGTAGCCATTATTTCCTCCACCCCCCAACACGGACATGCAAAACTTTCTGATATTTAAACTATCATTCATATATAATTAATAACAAGACTTTATTGTACGCAACTTGCTGATATGGAAACATTATATTGATAAAAACTTATTTTATGCTAAGATAATTTTATAAGTCTACATTTAATTCCATAAATATCAGGTCTGATTGAAAAATGAACACGGGGAGAAAAAAAGAACACTTATGAGTTCAAGAAACGTAGAATAAAATAATAATAAAAAAAATCTGTTCACATAAAACTTTAAAATTTAGCGTAAAAAATAAATAGATAATGGACAAAAACATTAAACGAGTTGCTGCAAATTACTGCTGCGACAGTAAACAAACAAGGAATATTTTAGGAATTGATAAAATAGTGCATCCAGATTACTCATAATAAATGATTTGAAAATGGAAAATAAATCACTGTTCGAAATATCGGCTAAATAGGTATATTAAATAAATAAAAATATTTAAATTACCGTCCAAAGTGAACCGAAAACTGTAGCTGGTAAAATATTTATAGGATTTAGAAAGTATATTCGAATGCCAACGTATGAACTGGAGTTTTGAAAAATATATAATAGCGTAATAAGGCATAGCTAAAAACAGGGATCTTGTTTAAAAAAAAAAAAATGCTTGCATAAAGTTTCCCTGTGATACTTAAATACAAATTATACGTAATCATAACTAAGTTCTAGGAGAACATACTGAGGTAAAGTAAAAAACAACATAACTAAGCAAAATCATCTATTTTTACGATTTAAAACAAAATATTTATTCTAGACAAATGACGTGAAAGTTCCTGCCGTGATATACACGTGGTTTAAAAGCAAAATTAGTATCGTATAAATATATAACAGAATTTATATGATATTATTAAAACAATAATACAAGAAAACAAAGATAAAACTTACTTTTACTCTTTAAAATATGTTTGTAATAATCCATTATCATGTGTAATTGTTACAACTTTATAGGCTCGCTCCTAATGTCGGCCATTTCTCGTAGAATCGAAGCGTCACTTCATTATTGGACTGCACCTGCCGCTGACCTAAATGTGTTTATTCCCCTCGTTTGAGATAATGATAAACAACGCCAACAGATGTCGCTATCTATACAGCTGTAATCACTGTAAATTAACGAAAGTGCTGTGTTTGATTGCTAGGGGAAATATTAACAGCCCTTTTTGCAGTTTTTCCTTCCGTTTTTTTTTACAGTGTATGTATGCACTATTTATTCGCTAATAATTGCCAAGATCAATTTTCCCTTTTAGATTTTACTAACGTTAAGTAACGGCTGAAACAAAACTGTGTGCTTGGATTACGTTATACATGGTGTTGTCGTTTAGCAAAGGAAATGTGTGTTACTGGAAGGTTGAAAACATACTTCAAGTGCAGAAAATGTTTAGGAGAGAATTTCAAACTATTCAAAGATCTTACGCGAAGTATAATCGCTAGAGTTATAGAAAAGTTTGAGATACATGAAACTGTACAAAGTGTTCAGGAAGACCGTGGTCATCAACGATCCACGCAGAAATACTGGTACATAACTTGATGGAAACATATGGCTAAAATATACTTTTGGAAATCGGATCGCGAGATAGGACATTTAAAATCAAACGTCTATCGCATCTTAAAGCGTCTATATTAGCTGTATCTATATATACATAGTGCTCCAAAAGTTTCAAACGTGCTTTAGTTTCTCATCTGTTGGAGATTAGGAGGCAATGAAAATACAAAAGCGTTCAAAAAGAGGTAGGATATAGGATTATATTTGTCAAATCGTTAATATGTTAATTTTACAGAGTAACACTCTTTAAAAAAATAAATAAACTATATAGACAAATCGGTAAACTAATTTTTTTTCTGTTTCAATTATAAAACACTTCATAGCTGGATATCTAAAATTGGAAAAATTATCTTACTTAAAAATTGCCTCCGCCATCAAAATAAGCCTCGTCCATTCCCAAATTTATCTTTTGATAATAATTGTCCCACTGCAAACTCAAATGTCTGAAATTCAGACATATAAGTGTCTGAAAGGGATGTTTAAAAAAGGAGACACTTTAAAGGGTCTTAATTTTTAAGACACTTGTACATGTATTAATTTAAGACACTTGAAATATCCGAAATATCGTAATTTTTTTTACCCGGGCAAACAGCTAGAAAAAAATTGCAAAAACGTAAATGAGAGCCAGACCTGCCGTCTCTGGAAGCAACTTTATTTTCGATTACGGGAGGAAAAAGTTTAACTTTCCGTTTTAAAGTATATAATGCAATTAAAAATTCTGTTATAGTATCTTTAAACCCCGCTTGGCAAGTTAAAATTTGCTTTATTATACAGTATAATTTAAAATTTATGTTACAGAATATCTTGTATCCAGATTGGTAAGATACACTTTGCTTTTACAAGTTCATAAACCAACAAACCAACCAACCTTTTACAAGGTTATTTTATAAATTAAAAAATGCCTTGGAATGTGTTTGCTAAGTTTAAACATTAAAGTTTCTTGAAAAGCTTAAATTATTTTTCAAAATTAAAAACAAACCCTTAATTTACGAAATGATTACAACTGTATAGAAATAATCCAGTTTGTTTCATCACGTGACAACTTTTCTTAAATATCTTAAATCTCGTCTAAGAAGCATAATCTCATGGTATGTTCGTTTAAACCTAGTGCAAATGAACACATCATAAGATCATTTTGTAGCGGTTTCGAATACAGCTTAAAACTTTTGAAGAAACAGCAATTTTTGAATTCTGCAAATATTACACCTGGCGATAGAGTGCGACACCACAATGAACTTTCTCTCCCATAAAATAAAAAATGGGGGCCGGGAGCATAGGTTATAGAGGGGATAGTGCTCAGACTCTGCCATAACCGATACCTAATTTGCACTCATACGGTAAGACAATTGTAAAATTTTAAAACAATTAATTAAGCCCTCCTAAAGTACACCCTCTTACAGATGATTTATTTGCGTCACCCTATTATATTATAGCTTCCACATGCATAATTTCCCTGTCCACCGCCGATCGACGATTGGGACTTTAACGCTTTTTGATTAGTTGTTAAACCGAACGCTTCTTAAGTCATTTCTGGTTGAACTTCGTTTCTTATATAATATCTATTAATTTCTATATAATCTAATTAATTTATAACTGTAATATAATAAATATTATAGTAATATAATCTAATTAATTCCTAAATAATCTAATCTCTATATAATCTAATATTTCTATATAATCTAATAATATACATTAATTTCTTATTTCATATCTTCTTAAATCTTCATAATCCTCCAAAATACCGGAAATGACTTAAAAAGCGTTTGATTTTACAAATAATCAGAAAGCGTTGAAGTCCCAATCGTCGATCGGCGGTGGAGACGGAAATTATGCCTTCCACATACTAGCTATTCTACCCTCCTACTATGGTATCATCACGGCAACAGGGGGAGTAACCTCTGCACCTCCACCTACGCCTGCTGTTGAAACATAACTGTCATTCCCTATCTACTTACATTGAAAGCAAAAGTTTCTAAATGGTCATTGTCTTTTTTTTTTCATTTTCATATTTAGACATTCAAAAGAAAACTGTTGACAATTTCAATTGTTTTTTTATGAAAATTTGTCTTTTCTGATAGAAAAAAACTTGTAAACGGAAACGTTGCAGATTTATGAATTTCTGATAAATATATAGCTTTCTACTTCACACACTAGCGCAAAACGAGCGAAAATATATACAATATGAACGAAAAAAATTTTTAGTTCATCCTTAATTTAATTACTTTCCTTTATTTACGAAACACGTTTTCTGTGTCTCATTTTTCCTCACAAGCAATACATTTATTTTTTTCATCTGCAACATAAATTGAAAACAAAATCAAAACATAATAAAAAAAATTTTAATCTCTATATTTTTTATAATACATAAGACAAACACGAAAATTAGAAGACTGAAGTAGTTAATTAAAATAAGAATAATCATACCTTATGTGTTACTGTTGTCAAAATTGTGAAATGACTGTTTACATTACATTATTATTCATAATTAATTTCTTACTTGTGTTATATAATAATGTACGTTATAAAACAATTTGATACTGGCAATATTGTTTTTACATTAATTATTAACATTGATTTTTTCATAATCTAAATTATTATCCTGTTTTGAAAGATGTCTCATTAGTAGATAAGTTTAGATATGCAATTTTTAACAGTTTAGTATTAATAAAAATTAAAAAAGTAAAAGAAAGAGTTAGTACCTAAACTCTATAACTCTTGTATGTAAAAAAAAAAAAAAAAAATACAGCTGTTGAGTATTCACTGCTAAAAGCTGTAAATATGAGGAATGCATGCAGTCTTTCATAAACCAGACACATCAATATACTTCCCTTAGAAAAAAATCCAACTTTCTGCGCTTTGATAAAGAGACATTGAAAATCCAGTAGTGTTTTAATATAATATATATGCATTATTGCATCATTTTTTATTCCTTATTTACATCGAAAGCCGAAGATCCTATGTGGTTATTGTCAGTTTTTCTTCGTCTATATTCTTTGTTAAACATTCAAAAGAAAATTGCAGACATCTTCCAATTCGTCTTTATAAAAATATTTTTATTTGTGATAACAGAGTTGTAAGCGTAAACATTCCGAACACATAAATTTCTTATAAATGTATTTGCATTTTCCTTCACGCATTAGCACAGAAATTACGAATATATATACAAATATGAAGAAAAATATTTTTATAATAAAAATATTTTTTATTCATCGCTAATTTAATTACTTGCTGTTATTTACGAAACTCCCTCTATGTCACATTTTCCCTCACAAACAAATCTCTTATTCGTTTCGAATTTAATTTTCTGTTCCAATGTATTTTTTATAAAAATTCGAAATATAAACAATTTTTATGACAAAAAGGACGCATTTTTAACACTTTCCAACCTAGTTGAAAAGTGTTTATGACTTCGGTTTGTCTGCCGTATGGCCGTCTGTCGTCTGTCCGTGCTCTAACTCCCGTAAATATGCTCGGATTGCCCTGCAATTTTTATATGTTATTTTCGTTATCTATAGCATGTTCCCTATTTCAACGGAAGTGTGTAGCACTTGTAGTAGTTTTACAGGGACACTCAAAAGAATTCCGTTACATTACGTCTATGAGAAAAAATCATTTGCGGTTTATTTTAATGATGTTATACATTTTCAAACACATTGTAATTGATATATATCACTAAGGTGCATTACAAGAAGCTTAATATGGAATAGGATGCGCATAGCACTTATAGTTACTTTACAGGGACAGTCAAAAGAAATCCGTTACGTTACGTCTATGGAGAAAAATCGTCGGCGGTTTATTTAAATAATGTTTCACTATTTTAAACAGATTGAAATTGATACATATCACTAAGGTGCATTAGAAGAGGCTTGCTCCAGAATATTGTGTGTATAGCAGTCATCGTTCGTTTGCAGGGACACACAAAAGAATTCTCTACTGTCTGTTAACAATAATTCCTGGAAGTGCGTTTTAAGTTGCTGAACGCGATTTTAAATTTAACTCATTTTTTGTCTATTACTTGGTGTGTATAAACTCTGTAGATCCTATACAGGGAAGCACAAAAGTTCGCGAACACATTTCCGTTTATGGACAGAAACTCCAGAAGGATATATTTAAACTGTTCTACGCGTTTCCTAACTGAACTAAAATTTAGCATCCTATGTAGTATATATACAAATCTAAAGATCATATACAGGGCTGAATAAAAGTATTCGGATATTTTTCCGAATGTTGTATATGTTCTAAATTCCTGAAATTATGTTTTCAAATATGTTATGTTTCCAAATTGTTTACTTAGATGTTATCTTTCAGCTTATTAAACGGTATGATTTGTAAAATTATTTTGGAAGCGTTGGAAAGTGTTACATAATCTATGCTTGACACATGATTTTTCGTTCTTGTTATAATAGGAAAGACAAACACTAAAATTAGAATTTTTTGCTTTCAGAAGTAGATAATTAAATAAAGATTATTTGCAGGTTGTACAAAAGAGGTTGTACAAACAAGGTTGTACATGAGAATCATCTTGTACATCTTTACATTTGAAGCTTTTTTTTCACCACAAATAAACAGATACATTATTACGAGTATATATTGCAGGTTTTGTTTTTTGCATCAGTTAATAAACCTCTATGTGTGCACCAATGGTTGCAAGAAACACATCAAGGCGATAATAGTCGACGTTTTCGACAGTCTTTTTCGTCCACTCCTGAATTCCAATACTGAAACTGTCTCCACGAATTCATGGACGTAGGCACAAAAAATTCACGGAGACCGGTTCAGTATTCGATAAAGCAAGGAGTGTCGGAAAAAGTGTGTCGAATAACTCGACGATTATCGCTTTGATGTGTTACGTGCAACCAATGGTGCACATATAACGGTTTATAAATTGCTTCGGAAAAAACTTCAGCATATATTTCTAATATTGTACTACTAACCATGCATGTATATGTTCATTTATGTTTGTAATAAAAGCTTGAAAATTTATAAAGATTTTGCGGACACCGTTAACGGTGTCAACTCTGTCAGATGATCCTTTACATATTATTAATATCCATAATCATTTATTATTTGTATTATTAACAAAGCGTTAAAAAAAACAATTTGAAACTCGTTTTTTAGCTCACAGGCTATCAAAGCCTGAGAGCTTATATGCCCTCCCGTTCTGTATGTATGTATGTACGTAACGCAATAACTTTTGATAGAAATATCCGTTTTGCTTCAATTTTTGTTTATAGGTTCATTGTGATAATGCGCTTCCCTGATTAGTTTTAGGGGTTCATTGGTTAAGTATAAAGGTCGGGAACGGGGGCTAATTCTCCCTTAATTTAGAAAAATCGGTTTTTTATTCAGAATTATCCGACTTGCTTCACCTTTTGTATATAGGTTCCTTATGATACGGCGCTTCCCTGATTAGTTTTAGGGGTTCATTGGTTAAGTATAAAGAGGGGGACGGGGTCTAATCCAATTTAATTTATTATTGATTTCTTTATTTTTTGAGGGGCATTATTCTTTGAAATATGAGTATAATATAGAAATAGTGTGAATAGCCTATGAGCTCAATTGCATCAGTTTAACTGGCACTTTTCTTTTTATTACATTTATTATTTAATTATTTATTGTTTGCCTTATTTTCAGTTAATGTTTATCCTGTTTTAGAAGATGTTTTGTAAAAAGAAAATTCTACATAAATATCTTTTAAACAGTTTAGTAGTAATATAAGTACAATAAAAAGAAAAGTGCCCAGTTAAACTGCTGGCATTGAGCTCACAGGATATTCACGCTAATTGTATATTATACTCTTATTTCAAAGAATAATGCCTCTCGAAAAATAAAGAAATCGACAGTAAATTAAGGAGGGATTAGCCCCCCGTCTCCCCCTTTATACTTATCCAATTAACACCCCCAAACTAATCAGGGAAGTGCCTTATCACAATGAATATATACACAAACTTTGAATCAAATCCTATAAATCTGCATGAAAAACCCATTTATCTAAATTAAGGGGGTATTAGCCCCTTTATAGTTAAGCAATGAACCCCTAAAACTAATCAGGGAAGCGCCTTATCACAATGAACATATAAACAAAATTTGAATCAAATCGGAAAATTCTGCATGAAAAACTCATTTATCTAAATTAAGGGGGGATTACCCCCATTCCCCCTTGATACTTAACCAATGATCTCCCAAACCTAATCAGGGAAGCGCCTTATCCCAATGAACCTATAAACAAAATTTGAAGCAAAAAAGGATAATTCTATCAAGAGTTATCGCGTTACGTACATACATACATACATACAGAACCGTCGGGCACATTAGCTCTCAGGCTTTGATAGCCTGTGAGCTAAAAAGCAATTTCCCTAGTCATAAGTTTCCCACAACTCAGTATGTAAAAATGGAGCACTAAAAATGTATTACTATCAAGCATAGGTGCCGATATCACGCAGGTGAAGGAAGGAGGCAATCATGTATGCTTCATTTTATAATTTTGAAAGTTTTTTGCATTATTTAATCGCAGAATTCTGAGAGTAATGAAGACAAAAATAACATTTTAAAATTAGTGGTAGAAGTTTGCCTGAGTTATTTCGGCGCCAATGCTATCCAGTATTTACTGATATTAATTAAATAAACATTGTTTATAGAATTAGGGATGCATGTTGTCTTTCATAAACCAAGCACATTAATGTACTCCTCTTAAAAAAACTAATTTTTCGCGTTTTGTTATTTAAACAGAAATAGCAAAAGTTTTAATGTAAGGGAAAGTAGTGTCAAAACGTATAGTTAGTTGTGTGCAACCGGATCTCTCACTTTTGATTCAACACTGTAAAAAAAGAAAAAAAAATCTCTCAAGTCGAGAGAAAAAACTCGTGCGAGTGGAAAACCGTTTAATTTACATAAAATATCCGTATATTTTCATTAAAACAGTTTGTTCGGAAAAAATTATCGATTTTTTCTTCAAAAATTTCAAAATCCACATTTTTTACATCAAAAGATCCACTGTTTTTCTTTAAAACAGTTTTTTTTTTGTAAAAAATACAATATTTTTCTTTCAAAAATTAAAGATTTATTTTTACAGTACATTTGAATAGCCCACCAGCAGCTTGAAATATTTACCATTATAGACGAGAAGGTAAAGAGGTCTTTACGATATCTCCATGACAGTTTCTATTTTTAAAAATTTATTTTATCCTTTTCTTGTTTTAATTTTTTTTTTAATATGAACATACAGTGACCTCTCACTTTAACGCGATGTTCAGTAATCACCTTTTCGTACTACTATTTTAAAACAGTAAAATTTGATTTATAAATTCTGTGATTAAGTAGAAAATTACTTTAAAAAGAAACTGGTGCTAAAAAATAATTACCGTGTATCGCGTATAAGTGAGAGGTCATTATATTTGAAGTTACTGAATTTTTTTATATTATTCTGTGTAGCACATACAATAAGGATTTATTTAAAAAGCAAATTTAAGGCTTGCTTTCTGATCCACATTTTCTTGGCGTAAAACCTCATATCCTACGTGGCATAAAAAATGATAACGGGAAACAATAACTAAAGAGCCAGTAAACAATGTTTGAAGAAAAGGTAGTAAAAACTACACTACATAGAAATGAATGATTACAATTTTTTTAAGCTGACAAAGAGGTGAACTTGTTTTTTGCAACCTCCCAAATTTTAATGGTGATAAATATTCTACTGCCTGAAAATATTGATTAATTAGACTTATAATGGAAGTATTATTAGCCCAGTTCCTTAATTAAAATTGTAAAATAAAATATATTGTTACTTAAGGGAAAAAATGTCCAATTATTTTCATTTATTGAAAAATTAATATGCCCATGCGGTTTTACCCTATCGGCGGACTACGACCGCATCATTTGATTTTATATAAATAAACATTTATTAATAAAAAAATTATATCATATATTAAAAATTATATTATGCCACAAGGAGAGAAGCAGAGTATTTGCGCAATTTTGCATTAAATTTAGTTTGAAATCTGCATTCGAAAAGCAACTTATAATATGTGTTTTTAAACTACTTTTCTCTAATAAATGCATTATAGTTTCATTTTTTTATCCTTATCTACATCAAAAGCGAAAGTTCTTATGTAGTTATTATTATTTTGACTTATTTACATTTTCTTTCGTCTCTACATTTTTTATCTTGATACAAATATTTAATTTTTTTTAAAAATATAATCAGTTTTTTTAAAGAGAAAGTACACATATGTTTAGTAGGAAAAACAAACACGAAACTTAGAAGACTGTTTATGATGCACATAAGTAAATTAAGAATGCAAATGCCTCGTTTATTACCGATGTCAACTCTGTCAGATGAATGTTTTCATTTCATTTATATTTATATTTTTTTTTTTGTGTACAAATATCTCACTCATTACAGATGTCAATTCTGTGGATTGAATGTTTACATTTCATTAGTATTTTTTTATTATTATTATTTGTGTTTACAAATGTCTCACTTGTTACTGAAGTTAACTCTGTGAAGGCTCAATCAGACACGGACAATACCCGCATCTTTAAGCACATCATGCAACATTATACGCTGCAAAAAAGGCGGAGAAAACGACAAAACTTTACTAAATGCTGCGTGTAACTTTGTAAGCGGGTTTCTACAGGCAGTCCTTTATCGCTCCCTTAGCATCATGCGCCTGCTGTCTTTCATTCCCCACAATTTACTTTAGCATTTATTAAATCAGTTGTATTGTATCTATCTATCTATATATATGTATATGTTTTAATCTCTGAACTTTAAAAGGGTATGACTGGAACTAAATTTATGAGTAAGAGTTTAAAAAAATTATGTGCTGTAGCTCTTTTTTACAACGGCAATGATTGAAGAAGAAAAGAAATAACTTTTTAAAAAAAGGACAGCAAAAATATAAAATAAAAGTGGAATGCTACTATAGTGCAAGAATTGAAATTAAAAAAATATATGATTATATTTATATAAATTCGATAAAATATTGTATATGTATTTTGCGAAAACACCGCAACTATTTTTGTCTGTTTTTTAGCACACTTTTTATATTGTAATGTTGCATTTTTTAAAATTTAAAATCAGAAACGAGTTCATGTAAAAATTCGTTTAGAAAAAAAATCTTGAAAGTGCTAAAAACTTGTTTATTTAAAATTACAATGTGTGTGTATGTGTGTGTGTGTACTACTTCAATTGTTATTTTATTTATTTATTTTATTTTATTTTATTTTATTTTAACGCTATGAATATCGGGATTTTTAAGTCAATTCAAAATATATAATTTTTGAGTGTTTTTCTTTAAGGAGTATTAAAATCCAAATTCTACAGATTTCAATGGATTAATTTGAAAATTGGCAGGCTCGTAAATAACAAGCTGAAATAGATATATTAAAAAGTTCGTGTTAAAAAATAATAAGTTTTCAAATAATTCATTTTTATTTTTAAAGTAAAGCATATTCGTCATATTTCAAAATGTCCCATTCACATTTCTTTTGCACAGAATATGACAATATTTATTTATGACATTATTCTTTTTTACACTTTTCAACCTAGTTGAAAGTGTTTATGACTTCGGCTTGTCTGGCCGTCTGGCCATGCTCTAACTCACGTAAATGTACTCGGATCGCTCTGAAATTTTTGTATGTTATTGTTGTTTACTATAGCTTGTTCCGTATTTCAACTGAAGTGTGTAGCACTTATAGTTTTTTTTACAGGGACAGTCAAAAGTATTCTGTTACGTTACAGTCAATGGGAAAGAATCGTTTCAAGTGCATTTTGATGATGCTACCACATTTAAAACATGAGGAAATAGAAATATAATTATGAAGCGCATTAAAACACGCTTTTTGTAGAATATGGGGTGCAAAGTATTAATTATTCATTTACAGGGTGAAACAAAAGAATTTTTTTACACATTCTTCTATGGGGAAAAATTGTTTGCAGTGTAATTTAGTGATATTTCACAATTTCAAACATAATTGAAAGTTATATGCATTACTGAGGTTAACTATAAATCTTGAAAGTGTGGTGTGCATTATGTATATTTACAGGGACACTCAAAAGATATCGGTTACAGTACATGTGCAATACTTACAGTCTATGTGTGATAAGTGCGTTATCAACTTTGGTTTGCGTGTTTAAGTTTAACTGCATTTTTTCACAGTATGTGTGTGTTTATAAACTCGGTTGTTCATATGCAGGGCTAAACATACAGGGTACAAAAGATTTCTAGTGCATTTCCACCGATTGACGAAAATTGCTAAATGTGAATATTCTAACTGAACTAAATTTTATCATGCTATATATCCACATCTGTTGATCATATACAGAGCTGCATAAAATAATTCGGCTTCTTTTTTGTCACTGGAAGGTAATTTCGAAAACTGTATTTTTCAATGTGTTATATGTTTTTTAAACTGTTTACTGACATATCGTCTTTCACCTTATTTAACGGTGAAGTTTCGTTACAGTTTTCTGGTTGTGTTGGAAAGTGTTTCATAATCTATGCTAATACATATTTTTTAAATACCCGATATTCCGACGACTCGCACCTACGATTTAAAACTATATATATATTTTCGGCATGTTTACCGTATTACGCCCACCCCTTTCATTTCAAAGAAATCCTCATGATATATACAGCATGAATATACAATATAAAGTAAATAAACGTCTCATCTCTCTCCCACATATGTGAAAAAAAAAAGAAAAAGAAAAAAAGGAAAAGGGAAAAAGAAAAAATCTTTGGTAAGTAATAAAATAACTGAACTATTTTTCAGCAATTTCAGACGCACTCCATTAATAACAAGAACCGAAAACCATGCGTCACGCATAGATTATGTAATGCCCCCCCCCCCCCCCCAACACATCCAGAAAGCTGCAACATAACTTTTCCGTTAAAAAAGGTGATAGAAAATATATAAGTAAACAATTTAGAAAAACTATAACAGATTCAAAAGTCCAGTTTTAGCAATAACTTTCTATAGTCAAATAAGTTGCTGAATTATTTTGTGCAGCCCTGTATATATCTATAGATTTCCATATATACTACATAACATGCTAAAATTTAGCTGAGTTAAAAATTTCACTTTTAGCAAATTTTGCCAGTAGATGGAAATACAGTCGAATTCTTTTGAACAACCCTGTATGATTTTTGCATGCATCACATATTAAGCTAAAATTGAACACATAGCACAACTAAAACGCACTTCCAGTAATTACCAACCATAAAAGGCAATGTATCTTGTTCTTTCGTTTCGTGAAATTATTTATAATCTACAAACTTCTATTAGTATACTAAATACAGTTCAGCACGAAAATCCATAACGCAATTAAAAACTACTTTTAAGCAATTCAGGACTATAGGCAGTAATATTTAAAATATCATTCGTGTAGTCCTGTATATGATCAACATAATTTATACACACTACATACAATGCAAAAATTTAGTTAAACTTAAAAACGCTAACCAAAGTTTAAAATGCACTTCCAGCAATTACAGCTTTTAGACAGTACAGTAACCGAATTATTTTGTAAATGATTAATAAATGAAATGTACACAATATTTTTCAATAACACTTGTAGTGCACTTCATTATTTAGCCGTAATGAATTACCGTTATAGTATCATCAAAATGCGCCGCAAGTGATATTTTCCCTTAGTAAAAATATTATTTTGTGTCACCTTGGAAATGAATAACGAATACTTTGCACCCCATATTACACAGAACGCACGTTTTTGTGCTCTCATAAATTGCATATCAACTTCATTATGCTTGAAATGGTGTAAAAATCATCAAAATGTACTTGAAATGATCGTTTTCATATCGACCGTAATGTAACGGAATAATTTTGACTGTCCCTGTAATCGAACTATAAATGCTACACTCTTCACTTTTAATAGAGATCGTTATATATTAAACGTCAATAACATAAAAAAATTACATTTATATTTACTTGTGTTACAGGTTCGGACAGACGGACAGACAATCCAAATTCATAAACAATTTTCAACTATGTTGGAAAGTGTTAAAAATGATTGTTAAGGATAGTTGGTGCTTATGATTGAAGAGTTTCTAATACTTTAACATTTGATGGAATATGAAATTTTGAAACAAATTTTATTCACGAGGATATCTGATTAAAATTGAATTTCCGTACACATACATAAGGCAACGCAGATCCTTTTAAATTTAATATATAAATATTACAATAATACAAATTAAATAAAACAATTTCTATAGTAAAAAAATGAAGTATGCTTATATTAATAATTCCTCTAGTGAAATTCCAAAATACTTTTAGTAACTGATTAATATTTTTCAATTACTTTATTTATTTGCAAGGAAAATGATTCGTTAAATAATTAAATAGTACATATGATATATTTCATAAAATGCGAAATGATAATATTGCACTGTTATTAAGAATTGCACATATTAAATATTGAGCAATATAATATATTATGTAGTGTGCTATACCACATACAAGAGCATACGGCGAATTTTTTTTCTGTAAGCACTCTCTTGCATCTTGAATGAAGAGAGTGCTTGGCGACATTGGTGACAAATAGACGAAGCGATATCAAAGCTTAAAAATCAAAAAGAAATCCGAAACCTCTCAACATTTCAATAAATGTTATTATGAAACAAATTTTAAGATTAACACTAGAACGACCGGAAATATTACTCAAGTTTTATAAAACTATTTCACACCAGAATTTTTATTTAAAACTATTTAACTTATTCATTTAACATATTTATGAGAGATTTATATTTAATTTATTTTAAAAAGAAATTTCTGGTTTGAATCGGAATATATTCATTTGGTAGCGGGCAAAATGACCGCTCATGGTCGTTCTAGTGTTAATTTAAAAAAATACTTTTAAAATTTATCAAAATTTACTTACCAGTTGTCATCAGTCAAAACGATTTTATCTTGTCTTGTAGAAATCGAACGTTAATGGCACTTGCTTTTTCATCGAGTTTTGCAGGATCCTTATTTAATTGACGTGCCGTTGATCTGATAATAATACTTCATTACCGTAATCCTTTTCTGTCGTACAAAGATGTTTTGTGCCCACTTTTAAAATATTTTATTTGTTTTCAACAAAAACGAATATGTATCTTCTTTAACAGCAGCCCTCTTGAACTAAAAGGAGTGGCTTAAGTAAGCTCCTGTGACGCTATTTGTCAGATTAAGTGCTGCAAGCAACAAAACCCATTTGACGTCGAAAAAACTGCGTATAATGTTTCACTTTCAAATTCGCAATCACACAGCGTTTTCATGCAAAAGCTGTGGGAAAAGTTGAGTGATGAGCTTAAAGTTTCACTTAAATAGCGTGTCTGATTGCCGCTTGAGATGAATCGTTAAACTTCCTTAGTATTTATTTTATTTATTTATTTATTTATTTTTTTGTGATTTACAAGTATCTCACTTATTACGGATGTCAACTTCGTCGAATGAATGTTTGCATTTCATTATTATTCATATATATATATTTTTTTGTATTTACAAATATCTGACGTATTACGCAAGTCAACTCTGTGAGATGAATTTTTACATTTCATTAATATTCATAATTATATTTTTATTTATGTTTACAAGTGTATGACTCAGTACCAATGTTAACTCCGTAATTAAAAATGTTTACATTCCATTAGTATTCATAATTATTCTTTTATTTGTGTATACAAATACCTCGCTTATCACCAATAACAATTCTGTGAGATGAATGTTTACATTACATTAATATTCATAATTATTAGCCACTCACAGGGTGGCTTATTCTGTCAGGCAACAGCAAAATTCATGTTTATGAAAAGTCGCAGCCATCTGTCGTTGACACAGGTTAATCTAGGAAAATTAAACATTTGAAGTTACTGAAAATTTAATAGCTCGAAAAGTATTTGTCACAAAATTGTTAGACAAACTGCATTAGAAAGGTAAAAAATTGTATTTTTCTTGATATAAATTTCAAATTCAATGATTGTGCCGTTTTTCAAATATTGAATTTCAAAAATTACCAAACTTCACAATGAAGTACCATAGGGGCTGTTTACGGATGAAGATCATGCGGCCCGCGGGCGAAGGAGATTTGCGTATGGAGTAGGTCTTATCAGATTAAATATTTGTAAAAATTTAATTATTTCATGCTTTTATAGTTCAGAACAGGTGAAAACAGCGACTACAAATCCTTATTGTTCCAAAACAAAGGCTCTCGTAATCGGAATACATGCCTATATGTACTCAGACTAAATCCAAAACATTCATGAAAGTGGTCTGATTTAGCCCGATCAACGTTCATAACCCGCAAAATTTTCACCCGCGTTGCACGCGATCGACCCAGGAAAGAAATCTGTGGGTAGTTTGATCACGTGATTGGGCTTTTTCTGTTTATGTTTTACTAGGTTTGGTAGGTTGGTTGATACAGTTGTAGCAGCATGATCGGATATCTGAAATTTTTCAACTTTTTACCATTCTAAAATAATTTTTAAAACTTTTGATCCGACATAAAATAATAATATAATACCGAAGTATGATGTATATATATATATATACATCCTATATTTATATAACTGCTGTCAACTTATATGTCACTAAAACTACAGCGCCTACTAAAACTAATATATTAGTTTAGTTAACAGCAGTTACATAAATATATGTATCATACAAAACAATGCATATAATAAAATAATTTTCTATAACCAGTGCATCTTTAACTAACAAGGAGAGGGCATCCGGATCACTGATTTCCTGAAACACGGTGTTGGTTTCAATAAAATTAATTTAAACTCTCAAAAAAAAAATATATATATATATATTGTTACGTACTTTACAGACGTTTGGGTTGTCCTACACAGATAAACCTGGATGGTGTTGATACAAAGTCCATGCTCGCCGTTTATTTCAGATTTTAGCCACACACAGGGCTAATTCATGTTTATGAAAAGTCACAGCCACTCCATATATAAAGGAGGACACCATTTATACATAGCTATACAAATGGTTGTTATTGACGATATTAAAAATCAAATTGTCTCTCTTTATTATATGTTGATACTTTCGCTTCTATTTCCTTTCTCAGTCCTTAATTGCCCTACAGCGGGCGCAGACCCCATTTAAAGGATCCAACGAAGTTAAACTCGTCTTAGCGAACATTTCTAAGGGGGTCCCGTGGCCATATCTCCCATAGGAACGAAGTTATCCCCCCCTTTTTGTTGCTCAAACCCCTTCATGTAACATAGCAATAGATAGTTCTCGTCAAGCACTATGCTCTGGTCCTACTCTCCCCCCTCCCTTAATATACATTTTTCTCTGTTTCAACTCTTTTTAAATTTTAGTTTTTCCCATCTTTCTCAGCCCCTTTAATCCCCACAGAGGGCGTAGGCCTCTTCTAAAGGATCCAGCAAAGTTAAACTCGTTTAAAGGGTGTCATTAAGCCAGCACATTTGTAAACAGTATCTACCTCGCCACGTCTCAGCCCATTGGAGCCACATCTTTTCACTATTATATTTATTAAAAGTACTTCTAGACACCGAATCTTTTTAAAACTTGGTGTGTTCGTTCTTAATATATTCCGCCAACCTCACAAAAAAAATCTTAGAGCGCTGACTAAATTCAAAAATGGAGAAGCTGGCTTATGCTAACACAGACTTTTTTTATTTTTTATGACGAGTTAGATTTGGCTAAAACAGTTTGAAAATCCAAGTGTGGTTTTTACATTTTTTATTTAGATCATCATCAACATCATTATTTTTAAAACAAATTAGCCGCTAAATATTTGCACTTCTTTGGAAGATGATTTATAAGAATAGATAAATATTTTTAAAACAGTTTAGTAGTAATAGAAATACAAAAAACAATTTTCAAACCATACTGATTCCGAAACTTTGATTTATAAAAGTATAGAGCGCTTACAATTTATTACAATAAAATATTCAATGCCAAAATCTGCATTTCAATTAATAATATTTACAGTGTTAAGGATTCGTGTGTTTTTTCATATATCAGGCACAGTTATATACATCGCTTCACAAAATCGAATTTTCTGCGATTTGATAAAATTAAGAGCCATTGAAATTCCAGATATGTCTTATTGTGATTTACGCATTATTGCTTCAACTTGTATTCCTTATTTACATGAAAATCGAAGGTTTCTAATTAGATATTGTCCCTTTGTTTATTATGCATTTTCTTTCTCAGACATTCAAAAGAAAATTGCAGACAACTTCAATTTCGTTCTATGAAATAATGTATTTTGTCATAAAAAATGGTAAGCATAAAAATTCCCGTAGCATGAATTTCTTATAAATGTTTTCCTTTCTGCTACACACATTAGCATAGATACAGCAAATATAGATGAAAGTATAAAACAATATTTTTAATTTATGCTTAATTTAATGAATTTCTTTTATTTATGAAACGCTTTCTCTGTTTCTCTTTTTTTCTCGCAAACAATTTTCTTATTCTTTCTAATTTATTTAATTTCGCTTGTAACATAAAATTAAAAAAAAAATTCAAAAGTATAATTAATTATTTTATGAAAAGTAGACCATTTTCTATAATAGAAAAAACAAACACAAATATCAGAAGACTGTTTAGTGAAGGAAATAATTAAATTAAGAGTACATATGTCACACGCATTTTCGGTGTCAACTTTATGAGATCCTTGTTTATATTTTATTAATATTCACAGTTATTCTTCTTGTGTTATCTAACAATGTAATTCATAAAAACTTTTAGTACTATTTCCATTTATTATCTATATTTAAATTTATTATCCACATATGTTATTTCTACCATAATTTTTTATCCTGCTTTAAAGATATCAGGGGATCCAACCCAGGTTTACCAAATTACACAATATAGATTTAGAAAAAAGTAATTTGGAAACTCTAATAGATTTTTTAATTATATATAATTTTTTAGATTGCCCAACACCAAAGAGCATTGTTAAACAAAAAATATCAATAGTATATATTAAAATTTTTTAAAAGCGATACTTCCGTGTTAGCCGCATGCCAAAGATATTGCTAAGCTTCGTGTCAAAGATATTTCTAAGCAGCATGTCAAAGATATTTCTAAGCAGCATGCCAAAGATATCGCTATTTACAGACGCTTTTTTGATTCTGACAATTTCAGTAGTTTAAGTGCGCAGTTCGATTACATGTCTGATAAATTTGTGTTTTATTTATAATATATTATATATTTATTTATTTATTGATCAAATTTTAATTTTATTATGGAATATTAGCTACTATTTATACCTTTTGAAGAACAAAACGTTTAATCAATCGTAATCGAGCTGCACGCGATACAGATAGATTTTTAAAAACAAATCATGCTTGAAAATTATTTTAAAAACCATAAAAAATCAGTAACTGAAGATACTGCGTCAAACAAATTGCATTTGAACGAATTTTTTTAATCTGTGCGACGATGTAAAAATTTAAACTGTTTGATGTTCAGAAGTTAAAAATATTGCATTAAAAGAAATATTTATTGGTCCAATCGTTGTTACCGTCAAAATTAATTCATTGGTACTTACGTACATGTTTTTGCTCTAGAATATAGATTGCTTTATATGAAAAATCTAGATTGACGACATAGCTGCCAACTGCTACGATTTTTTGTCAAATGTTTTTCCATATATTAATATTCGCCTTATTTACACGCAGCTTCGATTAAACAAAGCGGATAATATTATTCGAAAGTAGTGGTAAAACAATTTTAACAGTTACTAGCTGTAAAATATTTCTAAAAAGATTTAATAATAAAAATTCTAAAAATGATTGCCTCAACTATACCTATTGTATGTAAAACTAGCTGCCCGTCCCGGCTTTGCACGGGTAGACAATGTAATTTTTTTATTACATTCGTTTTCCTGAATTTCGCGCTCCAAACTAAAACTGTTGCTGAGATATGGCGAAATGACCTAAAACTTTCGAATCCCCCTTCAACCACCTTCTAGGGGGGGGGGGGATTCCGAAATTCACTGAAATATGTGTTTAATCATTTGTTTAGTAGATTAGTTTTCCTGAATTTCGCGCACCTACATAAAACAGCTGCTGAGATATGGCGAAATGTCCTAAAATTTTCGAAACCACCCCCTTTAAAATCCTTCGGGGGGGGGGGATTTCTAAACTCACTGAAATGCGTGTTTATCCATTTTTTAGTAGATGTGTTTTCCTGATTTTCCCGCTCCTACCTAAATCCGCTGCTGAGATATGGCGAAATGACCCGAAACTTTTGAATACCCCTTTAGCCACCTTCTGGGGGGAGTTTCCAAAATCGCCGAAATACGTGTTTAACCAATTTTTTAGTAGATTTGTTTTAATTAATTTCGCCCTCCTACATAAAAGCTGAGATATGGCGAAATAACCTAAAATATTCGACCCCCCCCCCTATTTAATCACCTTCTGGGGGGAATTTCAAAAATTGCTGAAATATGTGTTTTATTCATTTTTTAGTAGATTTGTTTTCCTGATTTTCGCACTCCTATCTAAAACTGCTGCAGAGATATGACGAAATGATCTAAAACATTCGACCACCACCTTTTAACACCCTCCGGGAGGGGAAATTCTACAGTCCCCGAAATACATGTTTAGTCATGTTTTTAGTGGATTTGTTTTCCTGATTTTTGTGCTCTTAATTAAAATTGCTGCTGAGATACGGCAAAATGACCTAAAATATTCGACCCCCCCCTTAACCCCCTTCTGGGTGGAATTTATAAAATTGCTGAAATAGGTGTTTAATCATTTTTTTAGTAGATTTGTTTTCTGGAATTTCAAGCTCCTACCTATAACTGCTGCTGAGATATGGCAAAATGACCTAAAACATTCGACCACCCCCTGTTACCCCCTTCTGGGGGGAATTTCTAAAATCGCTGATATAGGTGTTTAATCATTTTTTTAGTAGATTTGTTTTCTGGAATTTCAAGCTCCTACCTATAACTGCTGCTGAGATATGGCGAAATGACCTAAAACATTCGACCACCCCTCTTTAACCTCCTTCTGGATGGAATTTCTAAAATCGCTGAAATAAGTGTTTAATCCTTTTTTTAGTAGATTTGTTTTCCTGATTTTTGCGTTCCTACATATAACTGCTGCTGAGATATGGCGAAATGACCTGAAACATTCGACCACACCCCTTTAACCTCCTTCTGGATGGAATTTCTAAAATCGCTGAAATAAGTGTTTAATCATTTTTTTAGTAGATTTGTTTTCGTGATTTTTGCGTTCCTACCTATAACTGCTGCTGAGATATGGCGAAATGACCTAAAACATTCGACCACCCCCCTTTAACCCCCTTCTGGGTGGAATTTCTAAAATCGCTGAAATAGGTGTTTAATCATTTTTTTAGTAGATTTGTTTTCTGTAATTTTAAGCTCCTACCTATAACTGCTGCTGAGATATGGCGAAATGACCTAAAACATTCGACCACCCCCTGTTAGCCCCTTCTGGGGGGAATTTCTAAAATCGCTGAAATAGGTGTTTAATCATTTTTTAGTACATTTGTTTTCTGAAATTTCAAGATCCTACCTATAACTGCTACTGAGGTATGACAAAATGACCTAAAACATTCGACCACTCCCCTTTAACCCCCTTCTGGGTGGAATTTCTAAAATCGCTGAAATAGGTATTTAATCATTTTTTTAGTAGATTTGTTTTAATGATTTTTGCGTTCCTACCTATAACTGCTGCTGAGATATGGCGAAATGACCTAAAACATTCGACCACCCCCCTTTAACCCCCTTCTGGGTGGAATTTCTAAAATCGCTGAAATAGGTGTTTAATCATTTTTTTAGTAGATTTGTTTTCTGAAATTTCAAGATCCTACCTATAACTGCTGCTGAGGTATGGTAAAATGACCTAAAACGTTCGACCACCCCCTGTTACCCTCTTCTGGGGGGAATTTCTAAAATCGCTGAAATAGGTGTTTAATCATTTTTTTAGTAGATTTGTTTTCCTGATTTTTGCGTTCCTACCTATAACTGCTGCTGAGATATGGCGAAATGACCTAAAACATTCGACCACCCCCTGTTACCCCCTTCTGGGGGGAATTTCTAAAATTGCTGAAATAGGTGTTTAATCATTTTTTAGTACATTTGTTTTCTGAAATTTCAAGATCCTACCTATAACTGCTGCTGAGGTATGACAAAATGACCTAAAACATTCGACCACCCCTCTTTAACCCCCTTCTGGGTGGAATTTCTAAAATCGCTGAAGTAGGTGTTTAATCATTTTTTTAGTAGATTTGTTTTCTGGAATTTCAAGCTCCTACTTATAACTCCTGCTGAGATATGGCGAAATGACCTAAAACATTCGACCACCCCCCTTTAACCCCCTTCTGGATGGAATTTCTAAAATCGCTGAAATAGGTGTTTAATCATTTTTTTAGTAGATTTGTTTTAATGATTTTTGCGTTCCTACCTATAACTGCTGCTGAGATATGGCGAAATGACCTAAAACATTCGACCACCCCCCTTTAACCCCCTTCTGGGTGGAATTTCTAAAATCGCTGAAATAGGTGTTTAATCATTTTTTTAGTAGATTTGTTTTCTGTAATTTTAAGCTCCTACCTATAACTGCTGCTGAGATATGGCGAAATGACCTAAAACATTCGACCACCCCCTGTTACCCCCTTCTGGGGGGAATTTCAAAAATCGCTGAAATAGGTGTTTAATCATTTTTTTAGTAGATTTGTTTTCTGAAATTTCAAGATCCTACCTATAACTGCTGCTGAGGTATGGTAAAATGACCTAAAACGTTCGACCACCCCCTGTTACCCTCTTGTGGGGGGAATTTCTAAAATCGCTGAAATAGGTGTTTAATCATTTTTTAGTAGATTTGTTTTCCTGATTTTTGCGTTCCTACCTATAACTGCTGCTGAGATATGGCGAAATGACCTGAAACATTCGACCACCCCCTGTTACCACCTTCTGGGTGGAATTTCTAAAATCGCTGAAATAGGTGTTTAATAATTTTTTTAGTAGATTTGTTTTCTGGAATTTCAAGCTCCTACCTATAACTGCTGCTGAGATATGGAGAAATTACCTAAAACATTCGACCACACCCCTTTAACCTCCTTCTGGATGGAATTTCTAAAATCGCTGAAATAAGTGTTTAATCATTTTTTTAGTAGATTTGTTTTCGTGATTTTTGCGTTCCTACCTATAACTGCTGCTGAGATATGGCGAAATGACCTAAAACATTCGACCACCCCCTTTAACCCCCTTCTGGGTGGAATTTCTAAAATCGCTGAAATAGGTGTTTAATCATTTTTTTAGTAGATTTGTTTTCTGTAATTTTAAGCTGCCACCTATAACTGCTGCTGAGGTATGGTAAAATGACCTAAAACGTTCGACCACCCCCTGTTACCCTCTTCTGGGGGGAATTTCTAAAATCGCTGAAATAGGTGTTTAATCATTTTTTTAGTAGATTTGTTTTCCTGATTTTTGCGTTCCTACCTATAACTGCTGCTGAGATATGGCGAAATGACCTAAAACATTCGACCACCCCCTGTTACCCCCTTCTGGGGGGAATTTCTAAAATCGCTGATATAGGTGTTTAATCATTTTTTTAGTAGATTTGTTTTCTGGAATTTCAAGCTCCTACCTATAACTGCTGCTGAGATATGGCGAAATGACCTAAAACATTCGACCACCCCTCTTTAACCTCCTTCTGGATGGAATTTCTAAAATCGCTGAAATAGGTGTTTAATCATTTTTTTAGTAGATTTGTTTTCCTGATTTTTGCGTTCCTACCTATAACTGCTGCTCAGATATGGCGAAATGACCTGAAACATTCGACTACCCCCTGTTACCCCCTTCTGGGGGGAATTTCAAAAATCGCTGAAATAGGGGTTTAATCATTTTTTTAGTAGATTTGTTTTCTGAAATTTCAAGATCCTACCTATAACTGCTGCTGAGGTATGGTAAAATGACCTAAAACGTTCGACCACCCCCTGTTACCCTCTTCTGGGGGGAATTTCTAAAATCGCTGAAATAGGTGTTTAATCATTTTTTTAGTAGATTTGTTTTCCTGATTTTTGCGTTCCTACCTATAACTGCTGCTCTGATATGGCGAAATGACCTAAAACATTCGACCACCCCCCTTTAACCCCCTTCTGGGTGGAATTTCTAAAATCGCTGAAATAGGTGTTTAATCATTTTTTTAGTAGATTTGTTTTCTGAAATTTCAAGATCCTACCTATAACTGCTGCTGAGGTATGACAAAATGACCTAAAACATTCGACCACCCCCCTTTAACCCCCTTCTGGGTGGAATTTCTAAAATCGCTGAAATAGGTGTTTAATCATTTTTTAGTAGATTTGTTTTCTGGAATTTCAAGCTCCTACTTATAACTCCTGCTGAGATATGGCGAAATGACCTAAAACATTCGACCACCCCCCTTTAACCCTCTTCTGGATGGAATTTCTAAAATCGCTGAAATAGGTGTTTAATCATTTTTTTAGTAGATTTGTTTTCCTGATTTTTGCGTTCCTACCTATAACTGCTGCTGAGATATGGCGAAATGACCTGAAACATTCGACCACCCCCTGTTACCCCCTTCTGGGTGGAATTTCTAAAATCGCTGAAATAGGTGTTTAATAATTTTTTAGTAGATTTGTTTTCTGGAATTTCAAGCTCCTACCTATAACTGCTGCTGAGATATGGAGAAATTACCTAAAACATTCGACCACACCCCTTTAACCTCCTTCTGGATGGAATTTCTAAAATCGCTGAAATAAGTGTTTAATCATTTTTTTAGTAGATTTGTTTTCGTGATTTTTGCGTTCCTACCTATAACTGCTGCTGAGATATGGCGAAATGACCTAAAACATTCGACCACCCCCTTTAACCCCCTTCTGGGTGGAATTTCTAAAATCGCTGAAATAGGTGTTTAATCATTTTTTTAGTAGATTTGTTTTCTGTAATTTTAAGCTCCTACCTATAACTGCTGCTGAGGTATGGTAAAATGACCTAAAACGTTCGACCACCCCCTGTTACCCTCTTCTGGGGGGAATTTCTAAAATCGCTGAAATAGGTGTTTAATCATTTTTTAGTAGATTTGTTTTCCTGATTTTTGCGATCCTACCTATAACTGCTGCTGAGATATGGCGAAATGACCTAAAACATTCGACCACCCCCTGTTACCCCCTTCTGGGGGGAATTTCTAAAATCGCTGATATAGGTGTTTAATCATTTTTTTAGTAGATTTGTTTTCTGGAATTTCAAGCTCCTACCTATAACTGCTGCTGAGATATGGCGAAATGACCTAAAACATTCGACCACCCCTCTTTAACCTCCTTCTGGATGGAATTTCTAAAATCGCTGAAATAGGTGTTTAATCATTTTTTTAGTAGATTTGTTTTCCTGATTTTTGCGTTCCTACCTATAACTGCTGCTCAGATATGGCGAAATGACCTGAAACATTCGACTACCCCCTGTTGCCCCCTTCTGGGGGGAATTTCAAAAATCGCTGAAATAGGTGTTTAATCATTTTTTTAGTAGATTTGTTTTCTGAAATTTCAAGATCCTACCTATAACTGCTGCTGAGGTATGGTAAAATGACCTAAAACGTTCGACCACCCCCTGTTACCCTCTTCTGGGGGGAATTTCTAAAATCGCTGAAATAGGTGTTTAATCATTTTTTTAGTAGATTTGTTTTCCTGATTTTTGCGTTCCTACCTATAACTGCTGCTGAGATATGGCGAAATGACCTAAAACATTCGACCACCCCCCTTTAACCCCCTTCTGGGTGGAATTTCTAAAATCGCTGAAATAGGTGTTTAATCATTTTTTTAGTAGATTTGTTTTCCTGATTTTTGCGTTCCTACCTATAACTCCTGCTGAGATATGGCGAAATGACCTAAAACATTCGACCACCCCCTGTTACCCCCTTCTGGGGGGAATTTCTAAAATCGCTGAAATAGGTGTTTAATCATATTTTAGTACATTTGTTTTCTGAAATTTCAAGATCCTACCTATAACTGCTGCTGAGATATGGCGAAATGACCTAAAACATTCGACCACCCCCTTTAACCCTCTTCTGGATGGAATTTCTAAAATCGCTGAAATAGGTGTTTAATCATTTTTTTAGTAGATTTGTTTTCCTGATTTTTGCGTTCCTACCTATAACTGCTGCTGAGATATGGCGAAATGACCTGAAACATTCGACCACCCCCTGTTACCCCCTTCTGGGTGGAATTTCTAAAATCGCTGAAATAGGTGTTTAATAATTTTTTTAGTAGATTTGTTTTCTCGAATTTCAAGCTCCTACCTATAACTGCTGCTGAGATATGGAGAAATTACCTAAAACATTCGACCACACCCCTTTAACCTCCTTCTGGATGGAATTTCTAAAATCGCTGAAATAAGTGTTTAATCATTTTTTTAGTAGATTTGTTTTCGTGATTTTTGCGTTCCTACCTATAACTGCTGCTGAGATATGGCGAAATGACGTAAAACATTCGACCACCCCCTTTAACCCCCTTCTGGGTGGAATTTCTAAAATCGCTGAAATAGGTGTTTAATCATTTTTTTAGTAGATTTGTTTTCTGTAATTTTAAGCTCCTACCTATAACTGCTGCTGAGGTATGGTAAAATGACCTAAAACGTTCGACCACCCCCTGTTACCCTCTTCTGGGGGGAATTTCTAAAATCGCTGAAATAGGTGTTTAATCATTTTTTTAGTAGATTTGTTTTCGTGATTTTTGCGTTCCTACCTATAACTGCTGCTGAGATATGGCGAAATGACCTAAAACATTCGACCACCCCCCTTTAACCCCCTTCTGGGTGGAATTTCTAAAATCGCTGAAATAGGTGTTTAATCATTTTTTTAGTAGATTTGTTTTCCTGATTTTTGCGTTCCTACATATAACTCCTGCTGAGATATGGCGAAATGACCTAAAACATTCGACCACCCCCTGTTACCCCCTTCTGGGGGGAATTTCTAAAATCGCTGGAATAGGTGTTTAATCATATTTTAGTACATTTGTTTTCTGAAATTTCAAGATCCTACCTATAACTGCTGCTGAGGTATGACAAAATGACCTAAAACATTCGACCACCCCCCTTTAACCCCCTTCTGGGTGGAATTTCTAAAATCGCTGAAATAGGTGTTTAATCATTTTTTAGTAGATTTGTTTTCTGGAATTTCAAGCTCCTACTTATAACTCCTGCTGAGATATGGCGAAATGACCTAAAACATTCGACCACCCCCCTTTAACCCTCTTCTGGATGGAATTTCTAAAATCGCTGAAATAGGTGTTTAATCATTTTTTTAGTAGATTTGTTTTCCTGATTTTTGCGTTCCTACCTATAACTGCTGCTGAGATATGGCGAAATGACCTGAAACATTCGACCACCCCCTGTTACCCCCTTCTGGGTGGAATTTCTAAAATCGCTGAAATAGGTGTTTAATAATTTTTTAGTAGATTTGTTTTCTGGAATTTCAAGCTCCTACCTATAACTGCTGCTGAGATATGGAGAAATTACCTAAAACATTCGACCACACCCCTTTAACCTCCTTCTGGATGGAATTTCTAAAATCGCTGAAATAAGTGTTTAATCATTTTTTTAGTAGATTTGTTTTCGTGATTTTTGCGTTCCTACCTATAACTGCGGCTGAGATATGGCGAAATGACCTAAAACATTCGACCACCCCCTTTAACCCCCTTCTGGGTGGAATTTCTAAAATCGCTGAAATAGGTGTTTAATAATTTTTTAGTAGATTTGTTTTCTGGAATTTCAAGCTCCTACCTATAACTGCTGCTGAGATATGGAGAAATTACCTAAAACATTCGACCACACCCCTTTAACCTCCTTCTGGATGGAATTTCTAAAATCGCTGAAATAAGTGTTTAATCATTTTTTTAGTAGATTTGTTTTCGTGATTTTTGCGTTCCTACCTATAACTGCGGCTGAGATATGGCGAAATGACCTAAAACATTCGACCACACCCCTTTAACCTCCTTCTGGATGGAATTTCTAAAATCGCTGAAATAAGTGTTTAATCATTTTTTTAGTAGATTTGTTTTCGTGATTTTTGCGTTCCTACCTATAACTGCTGCTGAGGTATGGTAAAATGACCTAAAACGTTCGACCACCCCCTGTTACCCTCTTCTGGGGGGAATTTCTAAAATCGCTGAAATAGGTGTTTAATCATTTTTTTAGTAGATTTGTTTTCCTGATTTTTGCGTTCTTACCTATAACTGCTGCTGAGATATGGCGAAATGACCTAAAACATTCGACCACCCCCTGTTACCCCCTTCTGGGGGGAATTTTTGAAATCGCTGATATAGGTGTTTAATCATTTTTTTAGTAGATTTGTTTTCTGGAATTTCAAGCTCCTACCTATAACTGCTGCTGAGATATGGCGAAATGACCTGAAACATTCGACTACCCCCTGTTACCCCCTTCTGGGTGGAATTTCTAAAATCGCTGAAATAGGTGTTTAATAATTTTTTTAGTAGATTTGTTTTCTGGAATTTCAAGCTCCTACCTATAACTGCTGCTCAGATATGGCGAAATGACCTAAAACATTCGACCACACCCCTTTATCCTCCTTCTGGATGGAATTTCTAAAATCGCTGAAATAAGTGTTTAATCATTTTTTTAGTAGATTTGTTTTCGTGATTTTTGCGTTCCTACCTATAACTGCTGCTGAGATATGGCGAAATGACCTAAAACATTCGACCACCCCCCTTTAACCCCCTTCTGGGTGGAATTTCTAAAATCGCTGAAATAGGTGTTTAATCATTTTTTTAGTAGATTTGTTTTCTGTAATTTTAAGCTCCTACCTATAACTGCTGCTGAGATATGGCGAAATGACCTAAACCATTCGACCACCCCCTGTTACCCCCTTCTGGGGGGAATTTCTAAAATCGCTGAAATAGGTGTTTAATCATTTTTTAGTACATTTGTTTTCTGAAATTTCAAGATCCTACCTATAACTGCTGCTGAGGTATGACAAAATGACCTAAAACATTCGACCACTCCCCTTTAAACCCCTTCTGGGTGGAATTTCTAAAATCGCTGAAATAGATATTTAATCATTTTTTAGTAGATTTGTTTTAATGATTTTTGCGTTCCTACCTATAACTGCTGCTGAGATATGGCGAAATGACCTGAAACATTCGACTACCCCCTGTTACCTCCTTCTGGGAGGAATTTCTAAAATCGCTGAAATAGGTGTTTAATAATTTTTTTAGTAGATTTGTTTTCTGGAATTTCAAGCTCCTACCTATAACTGCTGCTGAGATATGGCGAAATGACATAAAACATTCGACCACCCCCTTTTAACCCCCTTCTGGGTGGAATTTCTAAAATCGCTGAAATAGGTGTTTAATCTTTTTTTAGTAGATTTGTTTTCTGTAATTTCAAGATCCTACCTATAACTGCTGCTGAGGTATGGTAAAATGACCTAAAACGTTCGACCACCCCCTGTTACCCTCTTCTGGGGGGAATTTCTAAAATCGCTGAAATAGGTGTTTAATCATTTTTTTAGTAGATTTGTTTTCCTGATTTTTGCGTTCCTACCTATAAATGCTGCTGAGATATGGCGAAATGACCTGAAACATTCGACCACCCCCTGTTACCCCCTTCTGGGTGGAATTTCTAAAATCGCTGAAATAGGTGTTTAATAATTTTTTTAGTAGATTTGTTTTCTCGAATTTCAAGCTCCTACCTATAACTGCTGCTGAGATATGGAGAAATTACCTAAAACATTCGACCACACCCCTTTAACCTCCTTCTGGATGGAATTTCTAAAATCGCTGAAATAAGTGTTTAATCATTTTTTTAGTAGATTTGTTTTCGTGATTTTTGCGTTCCTACCTATAACTGCTGCTGAGATATGGCGAAATGACCTAAAACATTCGACCACCCCCTTTAACCCCCTTCTGGGTGGAATTTCTAAAATCGCTGAAATAGGTGTTTAATCATTTTTTTAGTAGATTTGTTTTCTGTAATTTTAAGCTCCTACCTATAACTGCTGCTGAGGTATGGTAAAATGACCTAAAACGTTCGACCACCCCCTGTTACCCTCTTCTGGGGGGAATTTCTAAAATCGCTGAAATAGGTGTTTAATCATTTTTTAGTAGATTTGTTTTCCTGATTTTTGCGATCCTACCTATAACTGCTGCTGAGATATGGCGAAATGACCTAAAACATTCGACCACCCCCTGTTACCCCCTTCTGGGGGGAATTTCTAAAATCGCTGATATAGGTGTTTAATCATTTTTTTAGTAGATTTGTTTTCTGGAATTTCAAGCTCCTACCTATAACTGCTGCTGAGATATGGCGAAATGACCTAAAACATTCGACCACCCCTCTTTAACCTCCTTCTGGATGGAATTTCTAAAATCGCTGAAATAGGTGTTTAATCATTTTTTTAGTAGATTTGTTTTCCTGATTTTTGCGTTCCTACCTATAACTGCTGCTCAGATATGGCGAAATGACCTGAAACATTCGACTACCCCCTGTTGCCCCCTTCTGGGGGGAATTTCAAAAATCGCTGAAATAGGTGTTTAATCATTTTTTTAGTAGATTTGTTTTCTGAAATTTCAAGATCCTACCTATAACTGCTGCTGAGGTATGGTAAAATGACCTAAAACGTTCGACCACCCCCTGTTACCCTCTTCTGGGGGGAATTTCTAAAATCGCTGAAATAGGTGTTTAATCATTTTTTTAGTAGATTTGTTTTCCTGATTTTTGCGTTCCTACCTATAACTGCTGCTGAGATATGGCGAAATGACCTAAAACATTCGACCACCCCCCTTTAACCCCCTTCTGGGTGGAATTTCTAAAATCGCTGAAATAGGTGTTTAATCATTTTTTTAGTAGATTTGTTTTCCTGATTTTTGCGTTCCTACCTATAACTCCTGCTGAGATATGGCGAAATGACCTAAAACATTCGACCACCCCCTGTTACCCCCTTCTGGGGGGAATTTCTAAAATCGCTGAAATAGGTGTTTAATCATATTTTAGTACATTTGTTTTCTGAAATTTCAAGATCCTACCTATAACTGCTGCTGAGATATGGCGAAATGACCTAAAACATTCGACCACCCCCTTTAACCCTCTTCTGGATGGAATTTCTAAAATCGCTGAAATAGGTGTTTAATCATTTTTTTAGTAGATTTGTTTTCCTGATTTTTGCGTTCCTACCTATAACTGCTGCTGAGATATGGCGAAATGACCTGAAACATTCGACCACCCCCTGTTACCCCCTTCTGGGTGGAATTTCTAAAATCGCTGAAATAGGTGTTTAATAATTTTTTTAGTAGATTTGTTTTCTCGAATTTCAAGCTCCTACCTATAACTGCTGCTGAGATATGGAGAAATTACCTAAAACATTCGACCACACCCCTTTAACCTCCTTCTGGATGGAATTTCTAAAATCGCTGAAATAAGTGTTTAATCATTTTTTTAGTAGATTTGTTTTCGTGATTTTTGCGTTCCTACCTATAACTGCTGCTGAGATATGGCGAAATGACCTAAAACATTCGACCACCCCCTTTAACCCCCTTCTGGGTGGAATTTCTAAAATCGCTGAAATAGGTGTTTAATCATTTTTTTAGTAGATTTGTTTTCTGTAATTTTAAGCTCCTACCTATAACTGCTGCTGAGGTATGGTAAAATGACCTAAAACGTTCGACCACCCCCTGTTACCCTCTTCTGGGGGGAATTTCTAAAATCGCTGAAATAGGTGTTTAATCATTTTTTTAGTAGATTTGTTTTCCTGATTTTTGCGTTCCTACCTATAACTGCTGCTGAGATATGGCGAAATGACCTAAAACATTCGACCACCCCCTGTTACCCCCTTCTGGGGGGAATTTCTAAAATCGCTGATATAGGTGTTTAATCATTTTTTTAGTAGATTTGTTTTCTGGAATTTCAAGCTCCTACCTATAACTGCTGCTGAGATATGGCGAAATGACCTAAAACATTCGACCACCCCTCTTTAACCTCCTTCTGGATGGAATTTCTAAAATCGCTGAAATAGGTGTTTAATCATTTTTTTAGTAGATTTGTTTTCCTGATTTTTGCGTTCCTACCTATAACTGCTGCTCAGATATGGCGAAATGACCTGAAACATTCGACTACCCCCTGTTACCCCCTTCTGGGGGGAATTTCAAAAATCGCTGAAATAGGTGTTTAATCATTTTTTTAGTAGATTTGTTTTCTGAAATTTCAAGATCCTACCTATAACTGCTGCTGAGGTATGGTAAAATGACCTAAAACGTTCGACCACCCCCTGTTACCCTCTTCTGGGGGGAATTTCTAAAATCGCTGAAATAGGTGTTTAATCATTTTTTTAGTAGATTTGTTTTCCTGATTTTTGCGTTCCTACCTATAACTGCTGCTGAGATATGGCGAAATGACCTAAAACATTCGACCACCCCCCTTTAACCCCCTTCTGTGTGGAATTTCTAAAATCGCTGAAATAGGTGTTTAATCATTTTTTTAGTAGATTTGTTTTCCTGATTTTTGCGTTCCTACCTATAACTCCTGCTGAGATATGGCGAAATGACCTAAAACATTCGACCACCCCCTGTTACCCCCTTCTGGGGGGAATTTCTAAAATCGCTGAAATAGGTGTTTAATCATATTTTAGTACATTTGTTTTCTGAAATTTCAAGATCCTACCTATAACTGCTGCTGAGATATGGCGAAATGACCTAAAACATTCGACCACCCCCTTTAACCCTCTTCTGGATGGAATTTCTAAAATCGCTGAAATAGGTGTTTAATCATTTTTTTAGTAGATTTGTTTTTCTGATTTTTGCGTTCCTACCTATAACTGCTGCTGAGATATGGCGAAATGACCTGAAACATTCGACCACCCCTGTTACCCCCTTCTGGGTGGAATTTCTAAAATCGCTGAAATAGGTGTTTAATAATTTTTTTAGTAGATTTGTTTTCTGGAATTTCAAGCTCCTACCTATAACTGCTGCTGAGATATGGAGAAATTACCTAAAACATTCGACCACACCCCTTTAACATCCTTCTGGATGGAATTTCTAAAATCGCTGAAATAAGTGTTTAATCATTTTTTTAGTAGATTTGTTTTCGTGATTTTTGCGTTCCTACCTATAACTGCTGCTGAGATATGGCGAAATGACCTAAAACATTCGACCACCCCCCTTTAACCCCCTTCTGGGTGGAATTTCTAAAATCGCTGAAATAGGTGTTTAATCATTTTTTTAGTAGATTTGTTTTCTGGAATTTTAAGCTCCTACCTATAACTGCTGCTGAGATATGGCGAAATGACCTAAAACATTCGACCACCCCCTGTTACCCCCTTCTGGGGGGAATTTCTAAAATCGCTGAAATAGGTGTTTAATCATTTTTTAGTACATTTGTATTCTGAAATTTCAAGATCCTACCTATAACTGCTGCTGAGGTATGACAAAATGACCTAAAACATTCGACCACCCCCCTTTAACCCCCTTCTGGGTGGAATTTCTAAAATCGCTGAAATAGGTGTTTAATCATTTTTTAGTAGATTTGTTTTCTGGAATTTCAAGCTCCTACTTATAACTCCTGCTGAGATATGGCGAAATGACCTAAAACATTCGACCACCCCCCTTTAACCCCCTTCTGGATGGAATTTTTAAAATCGCTGAAATAGGTGTTTAATCATTTTTTTAGTAGATTTGTTTTTCTGATTTTTGCGTTCCTACCTATAACTGCTGCTGAGATATGGCGAAATGACCTGAAACATTCGACCACCCCCTGTTACCCCCTTCTGGGTGGCATTTTTAAATCGCTGAAATAGGTGTTTAATAATTTTTTTAGTAGATTTGTTTTCTGGAATTTCAAGCTCCTACCTATAACTGCTGCTGAGATATGGAGAAATTACCTAAAACATTCAACCACACCCCTTTAACATCCTTCTGGATGGAATTTCTAAAATCGCTGAAATAAGTGTTTAATCATTTTTTTAGTAGATTTGTTTTCGTGATTTTTGCGTTCCTACCTATAACTGCTGCTGAGATATGGCGAAATGACCTAAAACATTCGACCACCCCCCTTTAACCCCCTTCTGGGTGGAATTTCTAAAATCGCTGAAATAGGTGTTTAATCATTTTTTTAGTAGATTTGTTTTCCTGATTTTTGCGTTCCTACATATAACTCCTGCTGAGATATGGCGAAATGACCTAAAACATTCGACCACTCCCTGTTACCCCCTTCTGGGGGGAATTTCTAAAATCGCTGAAATAGGTGTTTAATCATATTTTAGTACATTTGTTTTCTGAAATTTCAAGATCCTACCTATAACTGCTGCTGAGGTATGACAAAATGACCTAAAACATTCGACCACCCCCCTTTAACCCCCTTCTGGGTGGAATTTCTAAAATCGCTGAAATAGGTGTTTAATCATTTTTTTAGTAGATTTGTTTTCCTGATTTTTGCGTTCCTACCTATAACTGCTGCTGATATATGGCGAAATGACCTGAAACATTCGACCACCCCCTGTTACCCCCTTCTGGGTGGAATTTCTAAAATCGCTGAAATAGGTGTTTAATAATTTTTTTAGTAGATTTGTTTTCTGGAATTTCAAGCTCCTACCTATAACTGCTGCTGAGATATGGAGAAATTACCTAAAACATTCGACCACACCCCTTTAACCTCCTTCTGGATGGAATTTCTAAAATCGCTGAAATAAGTGTTTAATCATTTTTTTAGTAGATTTGTTTTCGTGATTTTTGCGTTCCTACCTATAACTGCTGCTCAGATATGGCGAAATGACCTGAAACATTCGACTACCCCCTGTTGCCCCCTTCTGGGGGGAATTTCAAAAATCGCTGAAATAGGTGTTTAATCATTTTTTTAGTAGATTTGTTTTCTGAAATTTCAAGATCCTACCTATAACTGCTGCTGAGGTATGGTAAAATGACCTAAAACGTTCGACCACCCCCTGTTACCCTCTTCTGGGGGGAATTTCTAAAATCGCTGAAATAGGTGTTTAATCATTTTTTTAGTAGATTTGTTTTCCTGATTTTTGCGTTCCTACCTATAACTGCTGCTGAGATATGGCGAAATGACCTAAAACATTCGACCACCCCCCTTTAACCCCCTTCTGGGTGGAATTTCTAAAATCGCTGAAATAGGTGTTTAATCATTTTTTTAGTAGATTTGTTTTCCTGATTTTTGCGTTCCTACCTATAACTCCTGCTGAGATATGGCGAAATGACCTAAAACATTCGACCACCCCCTGTTACCCCCTTCTGGGGGGAATTTCTAAAATCGCTGAAATAGGTGTTTAATCATATTTTAGTACATTTGTTTTCTGAAATTTCAAGATCCTACCTATAACTGCTGCTGAGATATGGCGAAATGACCTAAAACATTCGACCACCCCCTTTAACCCTCTTCTGGATGGAATTTCTAAAATCGCTGAAATAGGTGTTTAATCATTTTTTTAGTAGATTTGTTTTCCTGATTTTTGCGTTCCTACCTATAACTGCTGCTGAGATATGGCGAAATGACCTGAAACATTCGACCACCCCCTGTTACCCCCTTCTGGGTGGAATTTCTAAAATCGCTGAAATAGGTGTTTAATAATTTTTTTAGTAGATTTGTTTTCTCGAATTTCAAGCTCCTACCTATAACTGCTGCTGAGATATGGAGAAATTACCTAAAACATTCGACCACACCCCTTTAACCTCCTTCTGGATGGAATTTCTAAAATCGCTGAAATAAGTGTTTAATCATTTTTTTAGTAGATTTGTTTTCGTGATTTTTGCGTTCCTACCTATAACTGCTGCTGAGATATGGCGAAATGACCTAAAACATTCGACCACCCCCTTTAACCCCCTTCTGGGTGGAATTTCTAAAATCGCTGAAATAGGTGTTTAATCATTTTTTTAGTAGATTTGTTTTCTGTAATTTTAAGCTCCTACCTATAACTGCTGCTGAGGTATGGTAAAATGACCTAAAACGTTCGACCACCCCCTGTTACCCTCTTCTGGGGGGAATTTCTAAAATCGCTGAAATAGGTGTTTAATCATTTTTTTAGTAGATTTGTTTTCCTGATTTTTGCGTTCCTACCTATAACTGCTGCTGAGATATGGCGAAATGACCTAAAACATTCGACCACCCCCTGTTACCCCCTTCTGGGGGGAATTTCTAAAATCGCTGATATAGGTGTTTAATCATTTTTTTAGTAGATTTGTTTTCTGGAATTTCAAGCTCCTACCTATAACTGCTGCTGAGATATGGCGAAATGACCTAAAACATTCGACCACCCCTCTTTAACCTCCTTCTGGATGGAATTTCTAAAATCGCTGAAATAGGTGTTTAATCATTTTTTTAGTAGATTTGTTTTCCTGATTTTTGCGTTCCTACCTATAACTGCTGCTCAGATATGGCGAAATGACCTGAAACATTCGACTACCCCCTGTTACCCCCTTCTGGGGGGAATTTCAAAAATCGCTGAAATAGGTGTTTAATCATTTTTTTAGTAGATTTGTTTTCTGAAATTTCAAGATCCTACCTATAACTGCTGCTGAGGTATGGTAAAATGACCTAAAACGTTCGACCACCCCCTGTTACCCTCTTCTGGGGGGAATTTCTAAAATCGCTGAAATAGGTGTTTAATCATTTTTTTAGTAGATTTGTTTTCCTGATTTTTGCGTTCCTACCTATAACTGCTGCTGAGATATGGCGAAATGACCTAAAACATTCGACCACCCCCCTTTAACCCCCTTCTGTGTGGAATTTCTAAAATCGCTGAAATAGGTGTTTAATCATTTTTTTAGTAGATTTGTTTTCCTGATTTTTGCGTTCCTACCTATAACTCCTGCTGAGATATGGCGAAATGACCTAAAACATTCGACCACCCCCTGTTACCCCCTTCTGGGGGGAATTTCTAAAATCGCTGAAATAGGTGTTTAATCATATTTTAGTACATTTGTTTTCTGAAATTTCAAGATCCTAACTATAACTGCTGCTGAGATATGGCGAAATGACCTAAAACATTCGACCACCCCCTTTAACCCTCTTCTGGATGGAATTTCTAAAATCGCTGAAATAGGTGTTTAATCATTTTTTTAGTAGATTTGTTTTTCTGATTTTTGCGTTCCTACCTATAACTGCTGCTGAGATATGGCGAAATGACCTGAAACATTCGACCACCCCTGTTACCCCCTTCTGGGTGGAATTTCTAAAATCGCTGAAATAGGTGTTTAATAATTTTTTTAGTAGATTTGTTTTCTGGAATTTCAAGCTCCTACCTATAACTGCTGCTGAGATATGGAGAAATTACCTAAAACATTCGACCACACCCCTTTAACATCCTTCTGGATGGAATTTCTAAAATCGCTGAAATAAGTGTTTAATCATTTTTTTAGTAGATTTGTTTTCGTGATTTTTGCGTTCCTACCTATAACTGCTGCTGAGATATGGCGAAATGACCTAAAACATTCGACCACCCCCCTTTAACCCCCTTCTGGGTGGAATTTCTAAAATCGCTGAAATAGGTGTTTAATCATTTTTTTAGTAGATTTGCTTTCCTGATTTTTGCGTTCCTACCTATAACTGCTGCTGAGATATGGCGAAATGACCTGAAACATTCGACTACCCCCTGTTACCCCCTTCTGGATGGAATTTCTAAAATCGCTGAAATAGGTGTTTAATAATTTTTTTAGTAGATTTGTTTTCTGGAATTTTAAGCTCCTACCTATAACTGCTGCTGAGATATGGCGAAATGACCTAAAACATTCGACCACCCCCTGTTACCCCCTTCTGGGGGGAATTTCTAAAATCGCTGAAATAGGTGTTTAATCATTTTTTAGTACATTTGTATTCTGAAATTTCAAGATCCTACCTATAACTGCTGCTGAGGTATGACAAAATGACCTAAAACATTCGACCACCCCCCTTTAACCCCCTTCTGGGTGGAATTTCTAAAATCGCTGAAATAGGTGTTTAATCATTTTTTAGTAGATTTGTTTTCTGGAATTTCAAGCTCCTACTTATAACTCCTGCTGAGATATGGCGAAATGACCTAAAACATTCGACCACCCCCCTTTAACCCCCTTCTGGATGGAATTTTTAAAATCGCTGAAATAGGTGTTTAATCATTTTTTTAGTAGATTTGTTTTTCTGATTTTTGCGTTCCTACCTATAACTGCTGCTGAGATATGGCGAAATGACCTGAAACATTCGACCACCCCCTGTTACCCCCTTCTGGGTGGCATTTTTAAATCGCTGAAATAGGTGTTTAATAATTTTTTTAGTAGATTTGTTTTCTGGAATTTCAAGCTCCTACCTATAACTGCTGCTGAGATATGGAGAAATTACCTAAAACATTCAACCACACCCCTTTAACATCCTTCTGGATGGAATTTCTAAAATCGCTGAAATAAGTGTTTAATCATTTTTTTAGTAGATTTGTTTTCGTGATTTTTGCGTTCCTACCTATAACTGCTGCTGAGATATGGCGAAATGACCTAAAACATTCGACCACCCCCCTTTAACCCCCTTCTGGGTGGAATTTCTAAAATCGCTGAAATAGGTGTTTAATCATTTTTTTAGTAGATTTGTTTTCCTGATTTTTGCGTTCCTACGTATAACTCCTGCTGAGATATGGCGAAATGACCTAAAACATTCGACCACCCCCTGTTACCCCCTTCTGGGGGGAATTTCTAAAATCGCTGAAATAGGTGTTTAATCATATTTTAGTACATTTGTTTTCTGAAATTTCAAGATCCTACCTATAACTGCTGCTGAGGTATGACAAAATGACCTAAAACATTCGACCACCCCCCTTTAACCCCCTTCTGGGTGGAATTTCTAAAATCGCTGAAATAGGTGTTTAATCATTTTTTTAGTAGATTTGTTTTCCTGATTTTTGAGTTCCTACCTATAACTGCTGCTGATATATGGCGAAATGACCTGAAACATTCGACCACCCCCTGTTACCCCCTTCTGGGTGGAATTTCTAAAATCGTTGAAATAGGTGTTTAATAATTTTTTTAGTAGATTTGTTTTCTGGAATTTCAAGCTCCTACCTATAACTGCTGCTGAGATATGGAGAAATTACCTAAAACATTCGACCACACCCCTTTAACCTCCTTCTGGATGGAATTTCTAAAATCGCTGAAATAAGTGTTTAATCATTTTTTTAGTAGATTTGTTTTCGTGATTTTTGCGTTCCTACCTATAACTGCGGCTGAGATATGGCGAAATGACCTAAAACATTCGACCACCCCCTTTAACCCCCTTCTGGGTGGAATTTCTAAAATCGCTGAAATAGGTGTTTAATCATTTTTTTAGTAGATTTGTTTTCTGTAATTTTAAGCTCCTACCTATAACTGCTGCTGAGGTATGGTAAAATGACCTAAAACGTTCGACCACCCCCTGTTACCCTCTTCTGGGGGGAATTTCTAAAATCGCTGAAATAGGTGTTTAATCATTTTTTTAGTAGATTTGTTTTCCTGATTTTTGCGTTCCTACCTATAACTGCTGCTGAGATATGGCGAAATGACCTAAAACATTCGACCACCCCCTGTTACCCCCTTCTGGGGGGAATTTCTGAAATCGCGGATATAGGTGTTTAATCATTTTTTTAGTAGATTTGTTTTCTGGAATTTCAAGCTCCTACCTATAACTGCTGCTGAGATATGGCGAAATGACCTGAAACATTCGACTACCCCCTGTTACCCCCTTCTGGGTGGAATTTCTAAAATCGCTGAAATAGGTGTTTAATAATTTTTTTAGTAGATTTGTTTTCTGGAATTTTAAGCACCTACCTATAACTGCTGCTGAGATATGGCGAAATGACCTAAAACATTCGACCACCCCCTGTTACCCCCTTCTGGGGGGGAATTTCTAAAATCGCTGAAATAGGTGTTTAATCATTTTTTAGTACATTTGTATTCTGAAATTTCAAGATCCTACCTATAACTGCTGCTGAGGTATGACAAAATGACCTAAAACATTCGACCACCCCCCTTTAACCCCCTTCTGGGTGGAATTTCTAAAATCGCTGAAATAGGTGTTTAATCATTTTTTAGTAGATTTGTTTTCTGGAATTTCAAGCTCCTACTTATAACTCCTGCTGAGATATGGCGAAATGACCTAAAACATTCGACCACCCCCCTTTAACCCCCTTCTGGATGGAATTTCTAAAATCGCTGAAATAGGTGTTTAATAATTTTTTTAGTAGATTTGTTTTCTGGAATTTCAAGCTCCTACCTATAACTGTTGCTGAGATATGGCGAAATGACCTAAAACATTCGACCACACCCCTTTAACCTCTTTCTGGATGGAATTTCTAAAATCGCTGAAATAAGTGTTTAATCATTTTTTTAGTAGATTTGTTTTCGTGATTTTTGCGTTCCTACCTATAACTGCTGCTGAGATATGGCGAAATGACCTGAAACATTCGACTACCCCCTGTTACCCCCTTCTGGGTGGAATTTCTAAAATCGCTGAAATAGGTGTTTAATAATTTTTTTAGTAGATTTGTTTTCTGGAATTTCAAGCTCCTACCTGTAACTGCTGCTGAGATATGGCGAAATGACCTAAAACATTCGACCATACCCCTTTAACCTCCTTCTGGATGGAATTTCTAAAATCGCTGAAATAAGTGTTTAATCATTTTTTTAGTAGATTTGTTTTCGTGATTTTTGCGTTCCTACCTATAACTGCTGCTGAGATATGGCGAAATGACCTAAAACATTCGACCACCCCCCTTTAACCCCCATCTGGGTGGAATTTCTAAAATCGCTGAAATAGGTGTTTAATCATTTTTTTAGCAGATTTGTTTTCTGTAATTTTAAGCTCCTACCTATAACTGCTGCTGAGATATGGCGAAATGACCTAAAACATTCGACCACCCCCTGTTACCCCCTTCTGGGGGAATTTCAAAAATCGCTGAAATAGGTGTTTAATCATTTTTTTAGTAGATTTGTTTTCTGAAATTTCAAGATCCTACCTATAACTACTGCTGAGGTATGGTAAAATGACCTAAAACGTTCGACCACCCCCTGTTACCCTCTTCTGGGGGGAATTTCTAAAATCGCTGAAATAGGTGTTTAATCATTTTTTTAGTAGATTTGTTTTCCTGATTTTTGCGTTCCTACCTATAATTGCTGCTGAGATATGGCGAAATGACCTAAAACATTCGACCACCCCCCTTTAACCCCCTTCTGGGTGGAATTTCTAAAATCGCTGAAATAGGTGTTTAATCTTTTTTTTAGTAGATTTGTTTTCTGGAATTTCAAGCTCCTACTTATAACTCCTGCTGAGATATGGCGAAATGACCTAAAACAATCGACCACCCCCTGTTACCCCCTTCTGGGGGGAATTTCTAAAATCGCTGAAATATGTGTTTAATCATTTTTTTAGTAGATTTGTTTTCTGGAATTTCAAGCTCCTACCTATAACTGCTGCTGAGATATGGCGAAATGACCTAAAACATTCGACCACCCCCTGTTACCCTCTTCTGGGGGGAATTTCTAAAATCGCTGAAATAGGTGTTTAATCATTTTTTAGTAGATTTGTTTTCCTGATTTTTGCGTTCCTACCTATAACTGCTGCTGAGATATGGCGAAATGACCTAAACCATTCGACCACCCCCTGTTACCCCCTTCTGGGGGGAATTTCTAAAATCGCTGAAATAGGTGTTTAATAATTTTTTTAGTAGATTTGTTTTCTGGAATTTCAAGCTCCTACCTATAACTGCTGCTGAGATATGGCGAAATGACCTAAAACATTCGACCACACCCCTTTAACCTCCTTCTGGATGGAATTTCTAAAATCGCTGAAATAAGTGTTTAATCATTTTTTTAGTAGATTTGTTTTCGTGATTTTTGCGTTCCTACCTATAACTGCTGCTGAGATATGGCGAAATGACCTGAAACATTCGACTACCCCCTGTTACCCCCTTCTGAGCGGAATTTCTAAAATCGCTGAAATAGGTGTTTAATAATTTTTTTAGTAGATTTGTTTTCTGGAATTTCAAGCTCCTACCTATAACTGCTGCTGAGATATGGCGATATGACCTAAAACATTCGACCACACCCCTTTAACCTCCTTCTGGATGGAATTTCTAAAATCGCTGAAATAAGTGTTTAATCATTTTTTTAGTAGATTTGTTTTCGTGATTTTTGAGTTCCTACCTATAACTGCTGCTGAGATATGGCGAAATGACCTAAAACATTCGACCACCCCCCTTTAACCCCCTTCTGGGTGGAATTTCTAAAATCGCTGAAATAGGTGTTTAATCTTTTTTCTAGTAGATTTGTTTTCTGGAATTTCAAGCTCCTACTTATAACTCCTGCTGAGATATGGCGAAATGACCTAAAACATTCGACCACCCCCTGTTACCCCCTTCTGGGGGGAATTTCTAAAATCGCTGAAATAGGTGTTTAATCATTTTTTAGTACATTTGTTTTCTGAAATTTCAAGATCCTACCTATAACTGCTGCTGAGGTATGACAAAACGACCTAAAACATTCGACCACCCCCCTTTAACCCCCTTCTGGGTGGAATTTCTAAAATCGCTGAAATAGGTGTTTAATCATTTTTTAGTAGATTTGTTTTCTGGAATTTCAAGCTCCTACTTATAACTCCTGATGAGATATGGCGAAATGACCTAAAACATTCGACCACCCCCTTTAACCCCCTTCTGGATGGAATTTCTAAAATCGCTGAAATAGGTGTTTAATCATTTTTTTAGTAGATTTGTTTTCGTGATTTTTGCGTTCCTACCTATAACTGCTGCTGAGATATGGCGAAATGACCTGAAACATTCGACCACCCCCTGTTACCCCCTTCTGGGTGGAATTTCTAAAATCGCTGAAATAGGTGTTTAATAATTTTTTTAGTAGATTTGTTTTCTGGAATTTCAAGCTCCTACCTATAACTGCTGCTGAGATATGGAGAAATGACCTAAAACATTCGACCACACCCCTTTAACCTCCTTCTGGATGGAATTTCTAAAATCGCTGAAATAAGTGTTTAATCATTTTTTTAGTAGATTTGTTTTCGTGATTTTTGCGTTCCTACCTATAACTGCTGCTGAGATATGGCGAAATGACCTGAAACATTCGACTACCCCCTGTTACCCCCTTCTGAGCGGAATTTCTAAAATCGCTGAAATAGGTGTTTAATAATTTTTTTAGTAGATTTGTTTTCTGGAATTTCAAGCTCCTACCTATAACTGCTGCTGAGATATGGCGAAATGACCTAAAACATTCGACCACACCCCTTTAACCTCCTTCTGGATGGAATTTCTAAAATCGCTGAAATAAGTGTTTAATCATTTTTTTAGTAGATTTGTTTTCGTGATTTTTGCGTTCCTACCTATAACTGCTGCTGAGATATGTCGAAATGACCTAAAACATTCGACCACCCCCCTTTAACCCCCTTCTGGGTGGAATTTCTAAAATCGCTGAAATAGGTGTTTAATCATTTTTTTAGTAGATTTGTTTTCTGTAATTTTAAGCTCCTACCTATAACTGCTGCTGAGATATGGCGAAATGACCTAAAACATTCGACCACCCCCTGTTACCCCCTTCTGGGGGGAATTTCAAAAATCGCTGAAATAGGTGTTTAATCATTTTTTAGTAGATTTGTTTTCTGAAATTTCAAGATCCTACCTATAACTGCTGCTGAGGTATGGTAAAATGACCTAAAACGTTCGACCACCCCCTGTTACCTTCTTCTGGGGGGAATTTCTAAAATCGCTGAAATAGTTGTTTAATCATTTTTTTAGTAGATTTGTTTTCCTGATTTTTGCGTTCCTACCTATAACTGCTGCTGAGATATGGCAAAATGACCTAAAACATTCGACCACCCCCCTTTAACCCCCTTCTGGGTGGAATTTCTAAAATCGCTGAAATAGGTGTTTAATCTTTTTTTTAGTAGATTTGTTTTCTGGAATTTCAAGCTCCTACTTATAACTCCTGCTGAGATATGGCGAAATGACCTAAAACATTCGACCACCCCCTGTTACCCCCTTCTGGGGGGAATTTCTAAAATCGCTGAAATAGGTGTTTAATAATTTTTTAGTACATTTGTTTTCTGAAATTTCAAGATCCTACCTATAACTGCTGCTGAGGTATGACAAAATGACCTAAAACATTCGACCACACCCCTTTAACCTCCTTCTGGATGGAATTTCTAAAATCGCTGAAATAAGTGTTTAATCATTTTTTTAGTAGATTTGTTTTCGTGATTTTTGCGTTCCTACCTATAACTGCTGCTGAGATATGGCGAAATGACCTAAAACATTCGACCACCCCCTTTAACCCCCTTCTGGGTGGAATTTCTAAAATCGCTGAAATAGGTGTTTAATCATTTTTTTAGTAGATTTGTTTTCTGTAATTTTAAGCTCCTACCTATAACTGCTGCTGAGATATGGCGAAATGACCTAAAACATTCGACCACCCCCTGTTACCACCTTCTGGGGGAATTTCTAAAATCGCTGAAATAGGTGTTTAATCATTTTTTTAGTAGATTTGTTTTCTGAAATTTCAAGATCCTACATATAACTGCTGCTGAGATATGGCGAAATGACCTGAAATATTCGACTACCCCCTGTTACCCCCTTCTGGGTGGAATTTCTAAAATCGCTGAAATAGGTGTTTAATAATTTTTTTAGTAGATTTGTTTTCTAGAATTTCAAGCTCCTACCTATAACTGCTGCTGAGATATGGCGAAATGACCTAAAACATTCGACCACACCCCTTTAACCTCCTTCTGGATGGAATTTCTAAAATCGCTGAAATAAGTGTTTAATCATTTTTTTAGTAGATTTGTTTTCGTGATTTTTGCGTTCCTACCTATAACTGCTGCTGAGATATGGCGAAATGACCTGAAACATTCGACTACCCCCTGTTACCCCCTTCTGGGGGGAATTTCAAAAATCGCTGAAATAGGTGTTTAATCATTTTTTTAGTAGATTTGTTTTCTGGAATTTCAAGCTCCTACTTATAACTCCTGCTGAGATATGGCGAAATGACCTAAAACATTCGACCACCCCCTGTTACCCCCTTCTGGGGGGAATTTCTAAAATCGCTGAAATAGGTGTTTAATCATTTTTTAGTACATTTGTTTTCTGAAATTTCAAGATCCTACCTATAACTGCTGCTGAGATATGGCGAAATGACCTAAAACATTCGACCACCCCCTTTAACCCTCTTCTGGATGGAATTTCTAAAATCGCTGAAATAGGTGTTTAATCATTTTTTTAGTAGATTTGTTTTTCTGATTTTTGCGTTCCTACCTATAACTGCTGCTGAGATATGGCGAAATGACCTGAAACATTCGACCACCCCTGTTACCCCCTTCTGGGTGGAATTTCTAAAATCGCTGAAATAGGTGTTTAATAATTTTTTTAGTAGATTTTTTTTCTGGAATTTCAAGCTCCTACCTATAACTGCTGCTGAGATATGGAGAAATTACCTAAAACATTCGACCACACCCCTTTAACATCCTTCTGGATGGAATTTCTAAAATCGCTGAAATAAGTGTTTAATCATTTTTTTAGTAGATTTGTTTTCCTGATTTTTGCGTTCCTACCTATAACTGCTGCTGAGATATGGCGAAATGACCTGAAACATTCGACTACCCCCTGTTACCCCCTTCTGGGTGGAATTTCTAAAATCGCTGAAATAGGTGTTTAATAATTTTTTTAGTAGATTTGTTTTCTGGAATTTTAAGCTCCTACCTATAACTGCTGCTGAGATATGGCGAAATGACCTAAAACATTCGACCACCCCCTGTTACCCCCTTCTGGGGGGAATTTCTAAAATCGCTGAAATAGGTGTTTAATCATTTTTTAGTACATTTGTATTCTGAAATTTCAAGATCCTACCTATAACTGCTGCTGAGGTATGACAAAATGACCTAAAACATTCGACCACCCCCCTTTAACCCCCTTCTGGGTGGAATTTCTAAAATCGCTGAAATAGGTGTTTAATCATTTTTTTAGTAGATTTGTTTTCCTGATTTTTGCGTTCCTACCTATAACTGCTGCTGAGATATGGCGAAATGACCTAAAACATTCGACCACCCCCCTTTAACCCCCTTCTGGGTGGAATTTCTAAAATTGCTGAAATAGGTGTTTAATCATTTTTTTAGTAGATTTGTTTTCCTGATTTTTGCGTTCCTACCTATAACTGCTGCTGATATATGGCGAAATGACCTGAAACATTCGACCACACCCCTTTAACATCCTTCTGGATGGAATTTCTAAAATCGCTGAAATAAGTGTTTAATCATTTTTTTAGTAGATTTGTTTTCGTGATTTTTGCGTTCCTACCTATAACTGCTGCTGAGATATGGCGAAATGACCTAAAACATTCGACCACCCCCCTTTAACCCCCTTCTGGGTGGAATTTCTAAAATCGCTGAAATAGGTGTTTAATCATTTTTTTAGTAGATTTGTTTTCCTGATTTTTGCGTTCCTACCTATAACTGCTGCTGATATATGGCGAAATGACCTGAAACATTTGACCACCCCCTGTTACCCCCTTCTGGGTGGAATTTCTAAAATCGCTGAAATAGGTGTTTAATAATTTTTTTAGTAGATTTGTTTTCTGGAATTTCAAGCTCCTACCTATAACTGCTGCTGAGATATGGAGAAATTACCTAAAACATTCGACCACACCCCTTTAACCTCCTTCTGGATGGAATTTCTAAAATCGCTGAAATAAGTGTTTAATCATTTTTTTAGTAGATTTGTTTTCGTGATTTTTGCGTTCCTACCTATAACTGCGGCTGAGATATGGCGAAATGACCTAAAACATTCGACCACGCCCTTTAACCCCCTTCTGGGTGGAATTTCTAAAATCGCTGAAATAGGTGTTTAATCATTTTTTTAGTAGATTTGTTTTCTGTAATTTTAAGCTCCTACCTATAACTGCTGCTGAGGTATGTTAAAATGACCTAAAACGTTCGACCACCCCCTGTTACCCTCTTCTGGGGGGAATTTCTAAAATCGCTGAAATAGGTGTTTAATCATTTTTTTAGTAGATTTGTTTTCCTGATTTTTGCGTTCCTACCTATAAATGCTGCTGAGATATGGCGAAATGACCTAAAACATTCGACCACCCCCTGTTACCCCCTTCTGGGGGGGAATTTCTAAAATCGCTGAAATAGGTGTTTAATCATTTTTTAGTACATTTGTATTCTGAAATTTCAAGATCCTACATATAACTGCTGCTGAGGTATGACAAAATGACCTAAAACATTCGACCACCCCCCTTTAACCCCCTTCTGGGTGGAATTTCTAAAATCGCTGAAATAGGTGTTTAATCATTTTTTAGTAGATTTGTTTTCTGGAATTTCAAGCTCCTACTTATAACTCCTGCTGAGATATGGCGAAATGACCTAAAACATTCGACCACCCCCCTTTAACCCCCTTCTGGATGGAATTTCTAAAATCGCTGAAATAGGTGTTTAATAATTTTTTTAGTAGATTTGTTTTCTGGAATTTCAAGCTCCTACCTATAACTGCTGCTGAGATATGGCGAAATGACCTAAAACATTCGACCACACCCCTTTAACCTCTTTCTGGATGGAATTTCTAAAATCGCTGAAAAATCGCTAGTAAATCGCTAGTAAGTGTTTAATCATTTTTTTAGTAGATTTGTTTTCGTGATTTTTGCGTTCCTACCTATAACTGCCTAAAACATTGAATGCACAAAAATGACCTAAAACATTCGACCACACCCCTTTAACCTCTTTCTGGATGGAATTTCTAAAATCGCTGAAAAATCGCTAGTAAAATCGCTAGTAAGTGTTTAATCATTTTTTTAGTAGATTTGTTTTCGTGATTTTTGCGTTCCTACCTATAACTGCTGCTGAGATATGGCGAAATGACCTGAAACATTCGACTACCCCCTGTTACCCCCTTCTGGGTGGAATTTCTAAAATCGCTGAAATAGGTGTTTAATAATTTTTTTAGTAGATTTGTTTTCTGGAATTTCAAGCTCCTACCTGTAACTGCTGCTGAGATATGGCGAAATGACCTAAAACATTCGACCATACCCCTTTAACCTCCTTCTGGATGGAATTTCTAAAATCGCTGAAATAAGTGTTTAATCCTTTTTTTAGTAGATTTGTTTTCGTGATTTTTGCGTTCCTACCTATAACTGCTGCTGAGATATGGCGAAATGACCTAAAACATTCGACCACCCCCCTTTAACCCCCATCTGGGTGGAATTTCTAAAATCGCTGAAATAGGTGTTTAATCATTTTTTTAGTAGATTTGTTTTCTGTAATTTTAAGCTCCTACCTATAACTGCTGCTGAGATATGGCGAAATGACCTAAAACATTCGACCACCCCCTGTTACCCCCTTCTGGGGGAATTTCAAAAATCGCTGAAATAGGTGTTTAATCATTTTTTTAGTAGATTTGTTTTCTGAAATTTCAAGATCCTACCTATAACTGCTGCTGAGGTATGGTAAAATGACTTAAAACGTTCGACCACCCCCTGTTACCCTCTTCTGGGGGGAATTTCTAAAATCGCTGAAATAGGTGTTTAATCATTTTTTTAGTAGATTTGTTTTCCTGATTTTTGCGTTCCTACCTATAACTGCTGCTGAGATATGGCGAAATGACCTAAAACATTCGACCACCCCCCTTTAACCCCCTTCTGGGTGGAATTTCTAAAATCGCTGAAATAGGTGTTTAATCTTTTTTTTAGTAGATTTGTTTTCTGGAATTTCAAGCTCCTACTTATAACTCCTGCTGAGATATGGCGAAATGACCTAAAACAATCGACCACCCCCTGTTACCCCCTTCTGGGGGGAATTTCTAAAATCGCTGAAATAGGTGTTTAATCATTTTTTAGTAGATTTGTTTTCTGTAATTTTAAGCTCCTACCTATAACTGCTGCTGAGATATGACGAAATGACCTAAAACATTCGACTACCCCCTGTTACCCCCTTCTGGGTGGAATTTCTAAAATCGCTGAAATAGGTGTTTAATATTTTTTTTAGTAGATTTGTTTTCTGGAATTTCAAGCTCCTACCTATAACTGCGGCTGAGATATGGCGAAATGACCTAAAACATTCGACCACACCCCTTTAACCCCCTTCTGGATGGAATGTCTAAAATCGCTGAAATAGGTGTTTAATCATTTTTTTAGTAGATTTGTTTTCCTGATTTTTGCGTTCCTACCTATAACTGCTGCTGAGATATGGCGAAATGACCTGAAACATTCGACCACCCCCTGTTACCCCCTTCTGGGTGGAATTTCTAAAATCGCTGAAATAGGTGTTTAATAATTTTTTTAGTAGATTTGTTTTCTGGAATTTCAAGCTCCTACCTATAACTGCTGCTGAGATATGGAGAAATGACCTAAAACATTCGACCACACCCCTTTAACCTCCTTCTGGATGGAATTTCTAAAATCGCTGAAATAAGTGTTTAATCATTTTTTTAGTAGATTTGTTTTCGTGATTTTTGCGTTCCTACCTATAACTGCTGCTGAGATATGGTGAAATGACCTAAAACATTCGACCACCCCCTTTAACCCCCTTCTGGGTGGAATTTCTAAAATCGCTAAAATAGGTGTTTAATCATTTTTTTAGTAGATTTGTTTTCTGTAATTTTAAGCTCCTACCTATAACTGCTGCTGAGATATGGCGAAATGACCTAAAACATTCGACCACCCCCTGTTACCCTCTTCTGGGGGGAATTTCTAAAATCGCTGAAATAGGTGTTTAATCATTTTTTAGTAGATTTGTTTTCCTGATTTTTGCGTTCCTACCTATAACTGCTGCTGAGATATGGCGAAATGACCTAAACCATTCGACCACCCCCTGTTACCCCCTTCTGGGGGGAATTTCTAAAATCGCTGAAATAGGTGTTTAATAATTTTTTTAGTAGATTTGTTTTCTGGAATTTCAAGCTCCTACCTATAACTGCTGCTGAGATATGGCGAAATGACCTAAAACATTCGACCACACCCCTTTAACCTCCTTCTGGATGGAATTTCTAAAATCGCTGAAATAAGTGTTTAATCATTTTTTTAGTAGATTTGTTTTCGTGATTTTTGCGTTCCTACCTATAACTGCTGCTGAGATATGGCGAAATGACCTGAAACATTCGACTACCCCCTGTTACCCCCTTCTGAGCGGAATTTCTAAAATCGCTGAAATAGGTGTTTAATAATTTTTTTAGTAGATTTGTTTTCTGGAATTTCAAGCTCCTACCTATAACTGCTGCTGAGATATGGCGATATGACCTAAAACATTCGACCACACCCCTTTAACCTCCTTCTGGATGGAATTTCTAAAATCGCTGAAATAAGTGTTTAATCATTTTTTTAGTAGATTTGTTTTCGTGATTTTTGAGTTCCTACCTATAACTGCTGCTGAGATGTGGCGAAATGACCTAAAACATTCGACCACCCCCCTTTAACCCCCTTCTGGGTGGAATTTCTAAAATCGCTGAAATAGGTGTTTAATCATTTTTTTAGTAGATTTGTTTTCTGTAATTTTAAGCTCCTACCTATAACTGCTGCTGAGATATGGCGAAATGACCTAAAACATTCGACCACCCCCTGTTACCCCCTTCTGGGGGGAATTTCAAAAATCGCTGAAATAGGTGTTTAATCATTTTTTTAGTAGATTTGTTTTCTGAAATATCAAGATCCTACTTATAACTGCTGCTGAGGTATGGTAAAATGACTTAAAACTTTCGACCACCCCCTGTTACCCTCTTCTGGGGGGAATTTCTAAAATAGCTGAAATAGTTGTTTAATCATTTTTTTAGTAGATTTGTTTTCCTGATTTTTGCGTTCCTACCTATAACTGCTGCTGAGATATGGCGAAATGACCTAAAACATTCGACCACCCCCCTTTAACCCCCTTCTGGGTGGAATTTCTAAAATCGCTGAAATAGGTGTTTAATCTTTTTTCTAGTAGATTTGTTTTCTGGAATTTCAAGCTCCTACTTATAACTCCTGCTGAGATATGGCGAAATGACCTAAAACATTCGACCACCCCCTGTTACCCCCTTCTGGGGGGAATTTCTAAAATCGCTGAAATAGGTGTTTAATCATTTTTTAGTACATTTGTTTTCTGAAATTTCAAGATCCTACCTATAACTGCTGCTGAGGTATGACAAAACGACCTAAAACATTCGACCACCCCCCTTTAACCCCCTTCTGGGTGGAATTTCTAAAATCGCTGAAATAGGTGTTTAATCATTTTTTAGTAGATTTGTTTTCTGGAATTTCAAGCTCCTACTTATAACTCCTGATGAGATATGGCGAAATGACCTAAAACATTCGACCACCCCCTTTAACCCCCTTCTGGATGGAATTTCTAAAATCGCTGAAATAGGTGTTTAATCATTTTTTTAGTAGATTTGTTTTCGTGATTTTTGCGTTCCTACCTATAACTGCTGCTGAGATATGGCGAAATGACCTGAAACATTCGACCACCCCCTGTTACCCCCTTCTGGGTGGAATTTCTAAAATCGCTGAAATAGGTGTTTAATAATTTTTTTAGTAGATTTGTTTTCTGGAATTTCAAGCTCCTACCTATAACTGCTGCTGAGATATGGAGAAATGACCTAAAACATTCGACCACACCACTTTAACCTCCTTCTGGATGGAATTTCTAAAATCGCTGAAATAAGTGTTTAATCATTTTTTTAGTAGATTTGTTTTCGTGATTTTTGCGTTCCTACCTATAACTGCTGTTGAGATATGGCGAAATGACCTAAAACATTCGACCACCCCCTTTAACCCCCTTCTGGGTGGAATTTCTAAAATCGCTGAAATAGGTGTTTAATATTTTTTTTAGTAGATTTGTTTTCTGGAATTTCAAGCTCCTACCTATAACTGCTGCTGAGATATGGCGAAATGACCTAAAACATTCGACCACACCCCTTTAACCCCCTTCTGGGTGGAATTTCTAAAATCGCTAAAATAGGTGTTTAATCATTTTTTTAGTAGATTTGTTTTCTGTAATTTTAAGCTCCTACCTATAACTGCTGCTGAGATATGGCGAAATGACCTAAAACATTCGACCACCCCCTGTTACCCTCTTCTGGGGGGAATTTCTAAAATCGCTGAAATAGGTGTTTAATCATTTTTTTAGTAGATTTGTTTTCCTGATTTTTGCGTTCCTACCTATAACTGCTGCTGAGATATGGCGAAATGACCTAAACCATTCGACCACCCCCTGTTACCCCCTTCTGGGGGGAATTTCTAAAATCGCTGAAATAGGTGTTTAATAATTTTTTTAGTAGATTTGTTTTCTGGAATTTCAAGCTCCTACCTATAACTGCTGCTGAGATATGGCGAAATGACCTAAAACATTCGACCACACCCCTTTAATCCCCTTCTGGATGGAATTTCTAAAATCGCTGAAATAGGTGTTTAATCATTTTTTTAGTAGATTTGTTTTCCTGATTTTTGCGTTCCTACCTATAACTCCTGCTGAGATATGGCGAAATGACCTGAAACATTCGACCACCCCCTGTTACCCCCTTCTGGGGGGAATTTCTAAAATCGCTGAAATAGGTGTTTAATCATTTTTTTAGTAGATTTGTTTTCTGAAATTTCAAGATCCTACATATAACTGCTGCTGAGGTATGGTAAAATGACCTAAAACGTTCGACCACCCCCTGTTACCCTCTTCTGGGGGGAATTTCTAAAATCGCTGAAATAGGTGTTTAATCATTTTTTAGTAGATTTGTTTTCCTGATTTTTGCGTTCCTACCTATAACTGCTGCTGAGATATGGCGAAATGACCTAAACCATTCGACCACCCCCTGTTACCCCCTTCTGGGGGGAATTTCTAAAATCGCTGAAATAGGTGTTTAATAATTTTTTTAGTAGATTTGTTTTCTGGAATTTCAAGCTCCTACCTATAACTGCTGCTGAGATATGGCGAAATGACCTAAAACATTCGACCACACCCCTTTAACCTCCTTCTGGATGGAATTTCTAAAATCGCTGAAATAGGTGTTTAATCATTTTTTAGTACATTTGTTTTCTGAAATTTCAAGATCCTACCTATAACTGCTGCTGAGGTATGACAAAACGACCTAAAACATTCGACCACCCCCCTTTAACCCCCTTCTGGGTGGAATTTCTAAAATCGCTGAAATAGGTGTTTAATCATTTTTTAGTAGATTTGTTTTCTGGAATTTCAAGCTCCTACTTATAACTCCTGCTGAGATATGGCGAAATGACCTAAAACATTCGACCACCCCCTTTAACCCCCTTCTGGATGGAATTTCTAAAATCGCTGAAATAGGTGTTTAATCATTTTTTTAGTAGATTTGTTTTCGTGATTTTTGCGTTCCTACCTATAACTGCTGCTGAGATATGGCGAAATGACCTGAAACATTCGACCACCCCCTGTTACCCCCTTCTGGGTGGAATTTCTAAAATCGCTGAAATAGGTGTTTAATAATTTTTTTAGTAGATTTGTTTTCTGGAATTTCAAGCTCCTACCTATAACTGCTGCTGAGATATGGAGAAATGACCTAAAACATTCGACCACACCACTTTAACCTCCTTCTGGATGGAATTTCTAAAATCGCTGAAATAAGTGTTTAATCATTTTTTTAGTAGATTTGTTTTCGTGATTTTTGCGTTCCTACCTATAACTGCTGCTGAGATATGGCGAAATGACCTAAAACATTCGACCACCCCCTTTAACCCCCTTCTGGGTGGAATTTCTAAAATCGCTGAAATAGGTGTTTAATAATTTTTTTAGTAGATTTGTTTTCTGGAATTTCAAGCTCCTACCTATAACTGCTGCTGAGATATGGCGAAATGACCTAAAACATTCGACCACACCCCTTTAACCCCCTTCGGGATGTAATTTCTAAAATCGCTGAAATAGGTGTTTAATCATTTTTTTAGTAGATTTGTTTTCCTGATTTTTGCGTTCCTACCTATAACTGCTGCTGAGATATGGCGAAATGACCTGAAACATTCGACCACCCCCTGTTACCCCCTTCTGGGTGGAATTTCTAAAATCGCTGAAATAGGTGTTTAATAATTTTTTTAGTAGATTTGATTTCTGGAATTTCAAGCTCCTACCTATAACTGCTGCTGAGATATGGAGAAATGACCTAAAACATTCGACCACACCCCTTTAACCTCCTTCTGGATGGAATTTCTAAAATCGCTGAAATATGTGTTTAATCATTTTTTTAGTAGATTTGTTTTCGTGATTTTTGCGTTCCTACCTATAACTGCTGCTGAGATATGGCGAAATGACCTAAAACATTCGACCACCCCCTTTAACCCCCTTCTGGGTGGAATTTCTAAAATCGCTAAAATAGGTGTTTAATCATTTTTTTAGTAGATTTGTTTTCTGTAATTTTAAGCTCCTACCTATAACTGTTGCTGAGATATGGCGAAATGACCTAAAACTTTCGACCACCCCCTGTTACCCCCTTCTGGGGGGAATTTCTAAAATCGCTGAAATAGGTGTTTAATCATTTTTTTAGTAGATTTGTTTTCTGAAATTTCAAGATCCTACATATAACTGCTGCTGAGGTATGGTAAAATGACCTAAAACGTTCGACCACCCCCTGTTACCCTCTTCTGGGGGGAATTTCTAAAATCGCTGAAATAGGTGTTTAATCATTTTTTAGTAGATTTGTTTTCCTGATTTTTGCGTTCCTACCTATAACTGCTGCTGAGATATGGCGAAATGACCTAAACCATTCGACCACCCCCTGTTACCCCCTTCTGGGGGGAATTTCTAAAATCGCTGAAATAGGTGTTTAATAATTTTTTTAGTAGATTTGTTTTCTGGAATTTCAAGCTCCTACCTATAACTGCTGCTGAGATATGGCGAAATGACCTAAAACATTCGACCACACCCCTTTAACCTCCTTCTGGATGGAATTTCTAAAATCGCTGAAATAAGTGTTTAATCATTTTTTTAGTAGATTTGTTTTCGTGATTTTTGCGTTCCTACCTATAACTGCTGCTGAGATATGTCGAAATGACCTAAAACATTCGACCACCCCCCTTTAACCCCCTTCTGGGTGGAATTTCTAAAATCGCTGAAATAGGTGTTTAATCATTTTTTTAGTAGATTTGTTTTCTGTAATTTTAAGCTCCTACCTATAACTGCTGCTGAGATATGGCGAAATGACCTAAAACATTCGACCACCCCCTGTTACCCCCTTCTGGGGGGAATTTCAAAAATCGCAGAAATAGGTGTTTAATCATTTTTTAGTAGATTTGTTTTCTGAAATTTCAAGATCCTACCTATAACTGCTGCTGAGGTATGGTAAAATGACCTAAAACGTTCGACCACCCCCTGTTACCTTCTTCTGGGGGGAATTTCTAAAATCGCTGAAATAGTTGTTTAATCATTTTTTTAGTAGATTTGTTTTCCTGATTTTTGCGTTCCTACCTATAACTGCTGCTGAGATATGGCGAAATGACCTAAAACATTCGACCACCCCCCTTTAACCCCCTTCTGGGTGGAATTTCTAAAATCGCTGAAATAGGTGTTTAATCTTTTTTTTAGTAGATTTGTTTTCTGGAATTTCAAGCTCCTACTTATAACTCCTGCTGAGATATGGCGAAATGACCTAAAACATTCGACAACCCCCTGTTACCCCCTTCTGGGGGGAATTTCTAAAATCGCTGAAATAGGTGTTTAATCATTTTTTAGTACATTTGTTTTCTGAAATTTCAAGATCCTACCTATAACTGCTGCTGAGGTATGACAAAATGACCTAAAACATTCGACCACACCCCTTTAACCTCCTTCTGGATGGAATTTCTAAAATCGCTGAAATAAGTGTTTAATCATTTTTTTAGTAGATTTGTTTTCGTGATTTTTGCGTTCCTACCTATAACTGCTGCTGAGATATGGCGAAATGACCTAAAACAATCGACCACCCCCTGTTACCCCCTTCTGGGGGGAATTTCTAAAATCGCTGAAATAGGTGTTTAATCATTTTTTTAGTAGATTTGTTTTCTGTAATTTTAAGCTCCTACCTATAACTGCTGCTGAGATATGACGAAATGACCTAAAACATTCGACTACCCCCTGTTACCCCCTTCTGGGTGGAATTTCTAAAATCGCTGAAATAGGTGTTTAATATTTTTTTTAGTAGATTTGTTTTCTGGAATTTCAAGCTCCTACCTATAACTGCGGCTGAGATATGGCGAAATGACCTAAAACATTCGACCACACCCCTTTAACCCCCTTCTGGATGGAATTTCTAAAATCGCTGAAATAGGTGTTTAATCATTTTTTTAGTAGATTTGTTTTCCTGATTTTTGCGTTCCTACCTATAACTGCTGCTGAGATATGGCGAAATGACCTGAAACATTCGACCACCCCCTGTTACCCCCTTCTGGGTGGAATTTCTAAAATCGCTGAAATAGGTGTTTAATAATTTTTTTAGTAGATTTGTTTTCTGGAATTTCAAGCTCCTACCTATAACTGCTGCTGAGATATGGAGAAATGACCTAAAACATTCGACCACACCCCTTTAACCTCCTTCTGGATGGAATTTCTAAAATCGCTGAAATAAGTGTTTAATCATTTTTTTAGTAGATTCGTTTTCGTGATTTTTGCGTTCCTACCTATAACTGCTGCTGAGATATGGTGAAATGACCTAAAACATTCGACCACCCCCTTTAACCCCCTTCTGGGTGGAATTTCTAAAATCGCTAAAATAGGTGTTTAATCATTTTTTTAGTAGATTTGTTTTCTGTAATTTTAAGCTCCTACCTATAACTGCTGCTGAGATATGGCGAAATGACCTAAAACATTCGACCACCCCCTGTTACCCTCTTCTGGGGGGAATTTCTAAAATCGCTGAAATAGGTGTTTAATCATTTTTTTAGTAGATTTGTTTTCCTGATTTTTGCGTTCCTACCTATAACTGCTGCTGAGATATGGCGAAATGACCTAAACCATTCGACCACCCCCTGTTACCCCCTTCTGGGGGGAATTTCTAAAATCGCTGAAATAGGTGTTTAATAATTTTTTTAGTAGATTTGTTTTCTGGAATTTCAAGCTCCTACCTATAACTGCTGCTGAGATATGGCGAAATGACCTAAAACATTCGACCACACCCCTTTAACCCCCTTCTGGATGGAATTTCTAAAATCGCTGAAATAGGTGTTTAATCATTTTTTTAGTAGATTTGTTTTCCTGATTTTTGCGTTCCTACCTATAACTGCTGCTGAGATATGGCGAAATGACCTGAAACATTCGACCACCCCCTGTTACCCCCTTCTGGGTGGAATTTCTAAAATCGCTGAAATAGGTGTTTAATAATTTTTTTAGTAGATTTGTTTTCTGTAATTTTAAGCTCCTACCTATAACTGCTGCTGAGATATGGCGAAATGACCTAAAACAATCGACCACCCCCTGTTACCCCCTTCTGGGGGGAATTTCTAAAATCGCTGAAATAGGTGTTTAATCATTTTTTTAGTAGATTTGTTTTCTGTAATTTTAAGCTCCTACCTATAACTGCTGCTGAGATATGACGAAATGACCTAAAACATTCGACGACCCCCTGTTACCCCCTTCTGGGTGGAATTTCTAAAATCGCTGAAATAGGTGTTTAATATTTTTTTTAGTAGATTTGTTTTCTGGAATTTCAAGCTCCTACCTATAACTGCGGTTGAGATATGGCGAAATGACCTAAAACATTCGACCACACCCCTTTAACCCCCTTCTGGATGGAATTTCTAAAATCGCTGAAATAGGTGTTTAATCATTTTTTTAGTAGATTTGTTTTCCTGATTTTTGCGTTCCTACCTATAACTGCTGCTGAGATATGGCGAAATGACCTGAAACATTCGACCACCCCCTGTTACCCCCTTCTGGGTGGAATTTCTAAAATCGCTGAAATAGGTGTTTAATAATTTTTTTAGTAGATTTGTTTTCTGGAATTTCAAGCTCCTACCTATAACTGCTGCTGAGATATGGAGAAATGACCTAAAACATTCGACCACACCCCTTTAACCTCCTTCTGGATGGAATTTCTAAAATCGCTGAAATAAGTGTTTAATCATTTTTTTAGTAGATTTGTTTTCGTGATTTTTGCGTTCCTACCTATAACTGCTGCTGAGATATGGTGAAATGACCTAAAACATTCGACCACCCCCTTTAACCCCCTTCTGGGTGGAATTTCTAAAATCGCTAAAATAGGTGTTTAATCATTTTTTTAGTAGATTTGTTTTCTGTAATTTTAAGCTCCTACCTATAACTGCTGCTGAGATATGGCGAAATGACCTAAAACATTCGACCACCCCCTGTTACCCTCTTCTGGGGGGAATTTCTAAAATCGCTGAAATAGGTGTTTAATCATTTTTTTAGTAGATTTGTTTTCCTGATTTTTGCGTTCCTACCTATAACTGCTGCTGAGATATGGCGAAATGACCTAAACCATTCGACCACCCCCTGTTACCCCCTTCTGGGGGGAATTTCTAAAATCGCTGAAATAGGTGTTTAATAATTTTTTTAGTAGATTTGTTTTCTGGAATTTCAAGCTCCTACCTATAACTGCTGCTGAGATATGGCGAAATGACCTAAAACATTCGACCACACCCCTTTAACCTCCTTCTGGATGGAATTTCTAAAATCGCTGAAATAAGTGTTTAATCATTTTTTTAGTAGATTTGTTTTCGTGATTTTTGCGTTCCTACCTATAACTGCTGCTGAGATATGTCGAAATGACCTAAAACATTCGACCACCCCCCTTTAACCCCCTTCTGGGTGGAATTTCTAAAATCGCTGAAATAGGTGTTTAATCATTTTTTTAGTAGATTTGTTTTCTGTAATTTTAAGCTCCTACCTATAACTGCTGCTGAGATATGGCGAAATGACCTAAAACATTCGACCACCCCCTGTTACCCCCTTCTGGGGGGAATTTCAAAAATCGCTGAAATAGGTGTTTAATCATTTTTTAGTAGATTTGTTTTCTGAAATTTCAAGATCCTACCTATAACTGCTGCTGAGGTATGGTAAAATGACCTAAAACGTTCGACCACCCCCTGTTACCTTCTTCTGGGGGGAATTTCTAAAATCGCTGAAATAGTTGTTTAATCATTTTTTTAGTAGATTTGTTTTCCTGATTTTTGCGTTCCTACCTATAACTGCTGCTGAGATATGGCGAAATGACCTAAAACATTCGACCACCCCCCTTTAACCCCCTTCTGGGTGGAATTTCTAAAATCGCTGAAATAGGTGTTTAATCTTTTTTTTAGTAGATTTGTTTTCTGGAATTTCAAGCTCCTACTTATAACTCCTGCTGAGATATGGCGAAATGACCTAAAACATTCGACAACCCCCTGTTACCCCCTTCTGGGGGGAATTTCTAAAATCGCTGAAATAGGTGTTTAATCATTTTTTAGTACATTTGTTTTCTGAAATTTCAAGATCCTACCTATAACTGCTGCTGAGGTATGACAAAATGACCTAAAACATTCGACCACACCCCTTTAACCTCCTTCTGGATGGAATTTCTAAAATCGCTGAAATAAGTGTTTAATCATTTTTTTAGTAGATTTGTTTTCGTGATTTTTGCGTTCCTACCTATAACTGCTGCTGAGATATGGCGAAATGACCTAAAACAATCGACCACCCCCTGTTACCCCCTTCTGGGGGGAATTTCTAAAATCGCTGAAATAGGTGTTTAATCATTTTTTTAGTAGATTTGTTTTCTGTAATTTTAAGCTCCTACCTATAACTGCTGCTGAGATATGACGAAATGACCTAAAACATTCGACTACCCCCTGTTACCCCCTTCTGGGTGGAATTTCTAAAATCGCTGAAATAGGTGTTTAATATTTTTTTTAGTAGATTTGTTTTCTGGAATTTCAAGCTCCTACCTATAACTGCGGCTGAGATATGGCGAAATGACCTAAAACATTCGACCACACCCCTTTAACCCCCTTCTGGATGGAATTTCTAAAATCGCTGAAATAGGTGTTTAATCATTTTTTTAGTAGATTTGTTTTCCTGATTTTTGCGTTCCTACCTATAACTGCTGCTGAGATATGGCGAAATGACCTGAAACATTCGACCACCCCCTGTTACCCCCTTCTGGGTGGAATTTCTAAAATCGGTGAAATAGGTGTTTAATAATTTTTTTAGTAGATTTGTTTTCTGGAATTTCAAGCTCCTACCTATAACTGCTGCTGAGATATGGAGAAATGACCTAAAACATTCGACCACACCCCTTTAACCTCCTTCTGGATGGAATTTCTAAAATCGCTGAAATAAGTGTTTAATCATTTTTTTAGTAGATTTGTTTTCGTGATTTTTGCGTTCCTACCTATAACTGCTGCTGAGATATGGTGAAATGACCTAAAACATTCGACCACCCCCTTTAACCCCCTTCTGGGTGGAATTTCTAAAATCGCTAAAATAGGTGTTTAATCATTTTTTTAGTAGATTTGTTTTCTGTAATTTTAAGCTCCTACCTATAACTGCTGCTGAGATATGGCGAAATGACCTAAAACATTCGACCACCCCCTGTTACCCTCTTCTGGGGGGAATTTCTAAAATCGCTGAAATAGGTGTTTAATCATTTTTTTAGTAGATTTGTTTTCCTGATTTTTGCGTTCCTACCTATAACTGCTGCTGAGATATGGCGAAATGACCTAAACCATTCGACCACCCCCTGTTACCCCCTTCTGGGGGGAATTTCTAAAATCGCTGAAATAGGTGTTTAATAATTTTTTTAGTAGATTTGTTTTCTGGAATTTCAAGCTCCTACCTATAACTGCTGCTGAGATATGGCGAAATGACCTAAAACATTCGACCACACCCCTTTAACCTCCTTCTGGATGGAATTTCTAAAATCGCTGAAATAAGTGTTTAATCATTTTTTTAGTAGATTGGTTTTCGTGATTTTTGCGTTCCTACCTATAACTGCTGCTGAGATATGGCGAAATGACCTGAAACATTCGACTACCCCCTGTTACCCCCTTCTGAGCGGAATTTCTAAAATCGCTGAAATAGGTGTTTAATAATTTTTTTAGTAGATTTGTTTTCTGGAATTTCAAGCTCCTACCTATAACTGCTGCTGAGATATGGCGATATGACCTAAAACATTCGACCACACCCCTTTAACCTCCTTCTGGATGGAATTTCTAAAATCGCTGAAATAAGTGTTTAATCATTTTTTTAGTAGATTTGTTTTCGTGATTTTTGAGTTCCTACCTATAACTTCTGCTGAGATATGGCGAAATGACCTAAAACATTCGACCACCCCCCTTTAACCCCCTTCTGGGTGGAATTTCTAAAATCGCTGAAATAGGTGTTTAATCATTTTTTTAGTAGATTTGTTTTCTGTAATTTTAAGCTCCTACCTATAACTGCTGCTGAGATATGGCGAAATGACCTAAAACATTCGACCACCCCCTGTTACCCCCTTCTGGGGGGAATTTCAAAAATCGCTGAAATAGGTGTTTAATCATTTTTTTAGTAGATTTGTTTTCTGAAATTTCAAGATCCTACTTATAACTGCTGCTGAGGTATGGTAAAATGACTTAAAACTTTCGACCACCCCCTGTTACCCTCTTCTGGGGGGAATTTCTAAAATAGCTGAAATAGTTGTTTAATCATTTTTTTAGTAGATTTGTTTTCCTGATTTTTGCGTTCCTACCTATAACTGCTGCTGAGATATGGCGAAATGACCTAAAACATTCGACCACCCCCCTTTAACCCCCTTCTGGGTGGAATTTCTAAAATCGCTGAAATAGGTGTTTAATCTTTTTTCTAGTAGATTTGTTTTCTGGAATTTCAAGCTCCTACTTATAACTCCTGCTGAGATATGGCGAAATGACCTAAAACATTCGACCACCCCCTGTTACCCCCTTCTGGGGGGAATTTCTAAAATCGCTGAAATAGGTGTTTAATCATTTTTTAGTACATTTGTTTTCTGAAATTTCAAGATCCTACCTATAACTGCTGCTGAGGTATGACAAAACGACCTAAAACATTCGACCACCCCCCTTTAACCCCCTTCTGGGTGGAATTTCTAAAATCGCTGAAATAGGTGTTTAATCATTTTTTAGTAGATTTGTTTTCTGGAATTTCAAGCTCCTACTTATAACTCCTGCTGAGATATGGCGAAATGACCTAAAACATTCGACCACCCCCTTTAACCCCCTTCTGGATGGAATTTCTAAAATCGCTGAAATAGGTGTTTAATCATTTTTTTAGTAGATTTGTTTTCGTGATTTTTGCGTTCCTACCTATAACTGCTGCTGAGATATGGCGAAATGACCTGAAACATTCGACCACCCCCTGTTACCCCCTTCTGGGTGGAATTTCTAAAATCGCTGAAATAGGTGTTTAATAATTTTTTTAGTAGATTTGTTTTCTGGAATTTCAAGCTCCTACCTATAACTGCGGCTGAGATATGGAGAAATGACCTAAAACATTCGACCACACCACTTTAACCTCCTTCTGGATGGAATTTCTAAAATCGCTGAAATAAGTGTTTAATCATTTTTTTAGTAGATTTGTTTTCGTGATTTTTGCGTTCCTACCTATAACTGCTGCTGAGATATGGCGAAATGACCTAAAACATTCGACCACCCCCCTTAACCCCCTTCTGGGTGGAATTTCTAAAATCGCTGAAATAGGTGTTTAATAATTTTTTTAGTAGATTTGTTTTCTGGAATTTCAAGCTCCTACCTATAACTGCTGCTGAGATATGGAGAAATGACCTAAAACATTCGACCACACCCCTTTAACCTCCTTCTGGATGGAATTTCTAAAATCGCTGAAATATGTGTTTAATCATTTTTTTAGTAGATTTGTTTTCGTGATTTTTGCGTTCCTACCTATATCTGCTGCTGAGATATGGCGAAATGACCTAAAACATTCGACCACCCCCTTTAACCCCCTTCTGTGTGGAATTTCTAAAATCGCTAAAATAGGTGTTTAATCATTTTTTTAGTAGATTTGTTTTCTGTAATTTTAAGCTCCTACCTATAACTGCTGCTGAGATATGGCGAAATGACCTAAAACTTTCGACCACCCCCTGTTACCCCCTTCTGGGGGGAATTTCTAAAATCGCTGAAATAGGTGTTTAATCATTTTTTTAGTAGATTTGTTTTCTGAAATTTCAAGATCCTACATATAACTGCTGCTGAGGTATGGTAAAATGACCTAAAACGTTCGACCACCCCCTGTTACCCTCTTCTGGGGGGAATTTCTAAAATCGCTGAAATAGGTGTTTAATCATTTTTTAGTAGATTTGTTTTCCTGATTTTTGCGTTCCTACCTATAACTGCTGCTGAGATATGGCGAAATGACCTAAACCATTCGACCACCCCCTGTTACCCCCTTCTGGGGGGAATTTCTAAAATCGCTGAAATAGGTGTTTAATAATTTTTTTAGTAGATTTGTTTTCTGGAATTTCAAGCTCCTACCTATAACTGCTGCTGAGATATGGCGAAATGACCTAAAACATTCGACCACACCCCTTTAACCTCCTTCTGGATGGAATTTCTAAAATCGCTGAAATAGGTGTTTAATCATTTTTTAGTACATTTGTTTTCTGAAATTTCAAGATCCTACCTATAACTGCTGCTGAGGTATGACAAAACGACCTAAAACATTCGACCACCCCCCTTTAACCCCCTTCTGGGTGGAATTTCAAAAATCGCTGAAATAGGTGTTTAATCATTTTTTAGTAGATTTGTTTTCTGGAATTTCAAGCTCCTACTTATAACTCCTGCTGAGACATGGCGAAATGACCTAAAACATTCGACCACCCCCTTTAACCCCCTTCTGGATGGAATTTCTAAAATCGCTGAAATAGGTGTTTAATCATTTTTTTAGTAGATTTGTTTTCGTGATTTTTGCGTTCCTACCTATAACTGCTGCTGAGATATGGCGAAATGACCTGAAACATTCGACCACCCCCTGTTACCCCCTTCTGGGTGGAATTTCTAAAATCGCTGAAATAGGTGTTTAATAATTTTTTTAGTAGATTTGTTTTCTGGAATTTCAAGCTCCTACCTATAACTGCTGCTGAGATATGGAGAAATGACCTAAAACATTCGACCACACCACTTTAACCTCCTTCTGGATGGAATTTCTAAAATCGCTGAAATAAGTGTTTAATCATTTTTTAGTAGATTTGTTTTCGTGATTTTTGCGTTCCTACCTATAACTGCTGCTGAGATATGGCGAAATGACCTAAAACTTTCGACCACCCCCTTTAACCCCCTTCTGGGTGGAATTTCTAAAATCGCTGAAATAGGTGTTTAATAATTTTTTTAGTAGATTTGTTTTCTGGAATTTCAAGCTCCTACCTATAACTGCTGCTGAGATATGGCGAAATTACCTAAAACATTCGACCACACCCCTTTAACCCCCTTCTGGATGGAATTTCTAAAATCGCTGAAATAGGTGTTTAATCATTTTTTTAGTAGATTTGTTTTCCTGATTTTTGCGTTCCTACCTATAACTGCTGCTGAGATATGGCGAAATGACCTGAAACATTCGACCACCCCCTGTTACCCCCTTCTGGGTGGAATTTCTAAAATCGCTGAAATAGGTGTTTAATAATTTTTTTAGTAGATTTGATTTCTGGAATTTCAAGCTCCTACCTATAACTGCTGCTGAGATATGGAGAAATGACCTAAAACATTCGACCACACCCCTTTAACCTCCTTCTGGATGGAATTTCTAAAATCGCTGAAATATGTGTTTAATCATTTTTTTAGTAGATTTGTTTTCGTGATTTTTGCGTTCCTACCTATATCTGCTGCTGAGATATGGCGAAATGACCTAAAACATTCGACCACCCCCTTTAACCCCCTTCTGTGTGGAATTTCTAAAATCGCTAAAATAGGTGTTTAATCATTTTTTTAGTAGATTTGTTTTCTGTAATTTTAAGCTCCTACCTATAACTGCTGCTGAGATATGGCGAAATGACCTAAAACTTTCGACCACCCCCTGTTACCCCCTTCTGGGGGGAATTTCTAAAATCGCTGAAATAGGTGTTTAATCATTTTTTTAGTAGATTTGTTTTCTGAAATTTCAAGATCCTACATATAACTGCTGCTGAGGTATGGTAAAATGACCTAAAACGTTCGACCACCCCCTGTTACCCTCTTCTGGGGGGAATTTCTAAAATCGCTGAAATAGGTGTTTAATCATTTTTTAGTAGATTTGTTTTCCTGATTTTTGCGTTCCTACCTATAACTGCTGCTGAGATATGGCGAAATGACCTAAACCATTCGACCACCCCCTGTTACCCCCTTCTGGGGGGAATTTCTAAAATCGCTGAAATAGGTGTTTAATAATTTTTTTAGTAGATTTGTTTTCTGGAATTTCAAGCTCCTACCTATAACTGCTGCTGAGATATGGCGAAATGACCTAAAACATTCGACCACACCCCTTTAACCTCCTTCTGGATGGAATTTCTAAAATCGCTGAAATAGGTGTTTAATCATTTTTTAGTACATTTGTTTTCTGAAATTTCAAGATCCTACCTATAACTGCTGCTGAGGTATGACAAAACGACCTAAAACATTCGACCACCCCCCTTTAACCCCCTTCTGGGTGGAATTTCAAAAATCGCTGAAATAGGTGTTTAATCATTTTTTAGTAGATTTGTTTTCTGGAATTTCAAGCTCCTACTTATAACTCCTGCTGAGACATGGCGAAATGACCTAAAACATTCGACCACCCCCTTTAACCCCCTTCTGGATGGAATTTCTAAAATCGCTGAAATAGGTGTTTAATCATTTTTTTAGTAGATTTGTTTTCGTGATTTTTGCGTTCCTACCTATAACTGCTGCTGAGATATGGCGAAATGACCTGAAACATTCGACCACCCCCTGTTACCCCCTTCTGGGTGGAATTTCTAAAATCGCTGAAATAGGTGTTTAATAATTTTTTTAGTAGATTTGTTTTCTGGAATTTCAAGCTCCTACCTATAACTGCTGCTGAGATATGGAGAAATGACCTAAAACATTCGACCACACCACTTTAACCTCCTTCTGGATGGAATTTCTAAAATCGCTGAAATAAGTGTTTAATCATTTTTTTAGTAGATTTGTTTTCGTGATTTTTGCGTTCCTACCTATAACTGCTGCTGAGATATGGCGAAATGACCTAAAACTTTCGACCACCCCCTTTAACCCCCTTCTGGGTGGAATTTCTAAAATCGCTGAAATAGGTGTTTAATAATTTTTTTAGTAGATTTGTTTTCTGGAATTTCAAGCTCCTACCTATAACTGCTGCTGAGATATGGCGAAATTACCTAAAACATTCGACCACACCCCTTTAACCCCCTTCTGGATGGAATTTCTAAAATCGCTGAAATAGGTGTTTAATCATTTTTTTAGTAGATTTGTTTTCCTGATTTTTGCGTTCCTACCTATAACTGCTGCTGAGATATGGCGAAATGACCTGAAACATTCGACCACCCCCTGTTACCCCCTTCTGGGTGGAATTTCTAAAATCGCTGAAATAGGTGTTTAATAATTTTTTTAGTAGATTTGATTTCTGGAATTTCAAGCTCCTACCTATAACTGCTGCTGAGATATGGAGAAATGACCTAAAACATTCGACCACACCCCTTTAACCTCCTTCTGGATGGAATTTCTAAAATCGCTGAAATAGGTGTTTAATCATTTTTTTAGTAGATTTGTTTTCCTGATTTTTGCGTTCCTACCTATAACTGCTGCTGAGATATGGCGAAATGACCTGAAACATTCGACCACCCCCTGTTACCCCCTTCTGGGTGGAATTTCTAAAATCGCTGAAATAGGTGTTTAATAATTTTTTTAGTAGATTTGTTTTCTGTAATTTTAAGCTCCTACCTATAACTGCTGCTGAGATATGGCGAAATGACCTAAAACTTTCGACCACCCCCTGTTACCCCCTTCTGGGGGGAATTTCTAAAATCGCTGAAATAGGTGTTTAATCATTTTTTTAGTAGATTTGTTTTCTGAAATTTCAAGATCCTACCTATAACTGCTGCTGAGATATGGCGAAATGACCTAAAACGTTCGACCACCCCCTGTTACCCCCTTCTGGGGGGAATTTCAAAAATCGCTGAAATAGGTGTTTAATCATTTTTTAGTAGATTTGTTTTCTGAAATTTCAAGATCCTACCTATAACTGCTGCTGAGGTATGGTAAAATGACCTAAAACGTTCGACCACCCCCTGTTACCTTCTTCTGGGGGGAATTTCTAAAATCGCTGAAATAGTTGTTTAATCATTTTTTTAGTAGATTTGTTTTCCTGATTTTTGCGTTCCTACCTATAACTGCTGCTGAGATATGGCGAAATGACCTAAAACATTCGACCACCCCCTTTAACCCCCTTCTGGGTGGAATTTCTAAAATCGCTGAAATAGGTGTTTAATCATTTTTTAGTAGATTTGTTTTCTGTAATTTTAAGCTCCTACCTATAACTGCTGCTGAGATATGGCGAAATGACCTAAAACATTCGACCACCCCCTGTTACCACCTTCTGGGGGAATTTCTAAAATCGCTGAAATAGGTGTTTAATCATTTTTTTAGTAGATTTGTTTTCTGAAATTTCAAGATCCTACATATAACTGCTGCTGAGGTATGGTAAAATGACCTAAAACATTCGACCACCCCCTGTTACCCTCTTCTGGGGGGAATTTCTAAAATCGCTGAAATAGGTGTTTAATCATTTTTTTAGTAGATTTGTTTTCCTGATTTTTGCGTTCCTACCTATAACTGCTGCTGAGATATGGCGAAATGACCTGAAATATTCGACTACCCCCTGTTACCCCCTTCTGGGTGGAATTTCTAAAATCGTTGAAATAGGTGTTTAATAATTTTTTTAGTAGATTTGTTTTCTGGAATTTCAAGCTCCTACCTATAACTGCTGCTGAGATATGGCGAAATGACCTAAAACATTCGACCACACCCCTTTAACCTCCTTCTGGATGGAATTTCTAAAATCGCTGAAATAAGTGTTTAATCATTTTTTTAGTAGATTTGTTTTCGTGATTTTTGCGTTCCTACCTATAACTGCTGCTGAGATATGGCGAAATGACCTGAAACATTCGACTACCCCCTGTTACCCCCTTCTGGGGGGAATTTCAAAAATCGCTGAAATAGGTGTTTAATCATTTTTTTAGTAGATTTGTTTTCTGAAATTTCAAGATCCTACCTATAACTGCTGCTGAGGTATGGTAAAATGACCTAAAACGTTCGACCACCCCCTTTAACCCCCTTCTGGGTGGAATTTCTAAAATCGCTGAAATAGGTGTTTAATCTTTTTTTTAGTAGATTTGTTTTCTGGAATTTCAAGCTCCTACTTATAACTCCTGCTGAGATATGGCGAAATGACCTAAAACATTCGACCACCCCCTGTTACCCCCTTCTGGGGGGAATTTCTAAAATCGCTGAAATAGGTGTTTAATCATTTTTTAGTACATTTGTTTTCTGAAATTTCAAGATCCTACCTATAAATGCTGCTGCGATATGGCGAAATGACCTAAAACATTCGACCACACCCCTTTAACCCCCTTCTGGATGGAATTTCTAAAATCGCTGAAATAAGTGTTTAATCATTTTTTTAGTAGATTTGTTTTCGTGATTTTTGCGTTCCTACCTATAACTGCTGCTGAGATATGGCGAAATGACCTAAAACATTCGACCACCCCCTTTAACCCCCTTCTGGGTGGAATTTCTAAAATCGCTGAAATAGGTGTTTAATAATTTTTTTAGTAGATTTGTTTTCTGGAATTTCAAGCTCCTACCTATAACTGCTGCTGAGATATGGCGAAATGACCTAAAACATTCGACCACACCCCTTTAACCCCCTTCTGGATGGAATTTCTAAAATCGCTGAAATAGGTGTTTAATCATTTTTTTAGTAGATTTGTTTTCCTGATTTTTGCGTTCCTACCTATAACTGCTGCTGAGATATGGCGAAATGACCTGAAACATTCGACCACCCCCTGTTACCCCCTTCTGGGTGGAATTTCTAAAATCGCTGAAATAGGTGTTTAATAATTTTTTTAGTAGATTTGATTTCTGGAATTTCAAGCTCCTACCTATAACTGCTGCTGAGATATGGAGAAATGACCTAAAACATTCGACCACACCCCTTTAACCTCCTTCTGGATGGAATTTCTAAAATCGCTGAAATATGTGTTTAATCATTTTTTTAGTAGATTTGTTTTCGTGATTTTTGCGTTCCTACCTATATCTGCTGCTGAGATATGGCGAAATGACCTAAAACATTCGACCACCCCCTTTAACCCCCTTCTGTGTGGAATTTCTAAAATCGCTAAAATAGGTGTTTAATCATTTTTTTAGTAGATTTGTTTTCTGTAATTTTAAGCTCCTACCTATAACTGCTGCTGAGATATGGCGAAATGACCTAAAACTTTCGACCACCCCCTGTTACCCCCTTCTGGGGGGAATTTCTAAAATCGCTGAAATAGGTGTTTAATCATTTTTTTAGTAGATTTGTTTTCTGAAATTTCAAGATCCTACATATAACTGCTGCTGAGGTATGGTAAAATGACCTAAAACGTTCGACCACCCCCTGTTACCCTCTTCTGGGGGGAATTTCTAAAATCGCTGAAATAGGTGTTTAATCATTTTTTAGTAGATTTGTTTTCCTGATTTTTGCGTTCCTACCTATAACTGCTGCTGAGATATGGCGAAATGACCTAAACCATTCGACCACCCCCTGTTACCCCCTTCTGGGGGGAATTTCTAAAATCGCTGAAATAGGTGTTTAATAATTTTTTTAGTAGATTTGTTTTCTGGAATTTCAAGCTCCTACCTATAACTGCTGCTGAGATATGGCGAAATGACCTAAAACATTCGACCACACCCCTTTAACCTCCTTCTGGATGGAATTTCTAAAATCGCTGAAATAGGTGTTTAATCATTTTTTAGTACATTTGTTTTCTGAAATTTCAAGATCCTACCTATAACTGCTGCTGAGGTATGACAAAACGACCTAAAACATTCGACCACCCCCCTTTAACCCCCTTCTGGGTGGAATTTCAAAAATCGCTGAAATAGGTGTTTAATCATTTTTTAGTAGATTTGTTTTCTGGAATTTCAAGCTCCTACTTATAACTCCTGCTGAGACATGGCGAAATGACCTAAAACATTCGACCACCCCCTTTAACCCCCTTCTGGATGGAATTTCTAAAATCGCTGAAATAGGTGTTTAATCATTTTTTTAGTAGATTTGTTTTCGTGATTTTTGCGTTCCTACCTATAACTGCTGCTGAGATATGGCGAAATGACCTGAAACATTCGACCACCCCCTGTTACCCCCTTCTGGGTGGAATTTCTAAAATCGCTGAAATAGGTGTTTAATAATTTTTTTAGTAGATTTGTTTTCTGGAATTTCAAGCTCCTACCTATAACTGCTGCTGAGATATGGAGAAATGACCTAAAACATTCGACCACACCACTTTAACCTCCTTCTGGATGGAATTTCTAAAATCGCTGAAATAAGTGTTTAATCATTTTTTTAGTAGATTTGTTTTCGTGATTTTTGCGTTCCTACCTATAACTGCTGCTGAGATATGGCGAAATGACCTAAAACTTTCGACCACCCCCTTTAACCCCTTTCTGGGTGGAATTTCTAAAATCGCTGAAATAGGTGTTTAATAATTTTTTTAGTAGATTTGTTTTCTGGAATTTCAAGCTCCTACCTATAACTGCTGCTGAGATATGGCGAAATTACCTAAAACATTCGACCACACCCCTTTAACCCCCTTCTGGATGGAATTTCTAAAATCGCTGAAATAGGTGTTTAATCATTTTTTTAGTAGATTTGTTTTCCTGATTTTTGCGTTCCTACCTATAACTGCTGCTGAGATATGGCGAAATGACCTGAAACATTCGACCACCCCCTGTTACCCCCTTCTGGGTGGAATTTCTAAAATCGCTGAAATAGGTGTTTAATAATTTTTTTAGTAGATTTGATTTCTGGAATTTCAAGCTCCTACCTATAACTGCTGCTGAGATATGGAGAAATGACCTAAAACATTCGACCACACCCCTTTAACCTCCTTCTGGATGGAATTTCTAAAATCGCTGAAATAGGTGTTTAATCATTTTTTTAGTAGATTTGTTTTCCTGATTTTTGCGTTCCTACCTATAACTGCTGCTGAGATATGGCGAAATGACCTGAAACATTCGACCACCCCCTGTTACCCCCTTCTGGGTGGAATTTCTAAAATCGCTGAAATAGGTGTTTAATAATTTTTTTAGTAGATTTGTTTTCTGTAATTTTAAGCTCCTACCTATAACTGCTGCTGAGATATGGCGAAATGACCTAAAACTTTCGACCACCCCCTGTTACCCCCTTCTGGGGGGAATTTCTAAAATCGCTGAAATAGGTGTTTAATCATTTTTTTAGTAGATTTGTTTTCTGAAATTTCAAGATCCTACCTATAACTGCTGCTGAGATATGGCGAAATGACCTAAAACGTTCGACCACCCCCTGTTACCCCCTTCTGGGGGGAATTTCAAAAATCGCTGAAATAGGTGTTTAATCATTTTTTAGTAGATTTGTTTTCTGAAATTTCAAGATCCTACCTATAACTGCTGCTGAGGTATGGTAAAATGACCTAAAACGTTCGACCACCCCCTGTTACCTTCTTCTGGGGGGAATTTCTAAAATCGCTGAAATAGTTGTTTAATCATTTTTTTAGTAGATTTGTTTTCCTGATTTTTGCGTTCCTACCTATAACTGCTGCTGAGATATGGCGAAATGACCTAAAACATTCGACCACCCCCTTTAACCCCCTTCTGGGTGGAATTTCTAAAATCGCTGAAATAGGTGTTTAATCATTTTTTAGTAGATTTGTTTTCTGTAATTTTAAGCTCCTACCTATAACTGCTGCTGAGATATGGCGAAATGACCTAAAACATTCGACCACCCCCTGTTACCACCTTCTGGGGGAATTTCTAAAATCGCTGAAATAGGTGTTTAATCATTTTTTTAGTAGATTTGTTTTCTGAAATTTCAAGATCCTACATATAACTGCTGCTGAGGTATGGTAAAATGACCTAAAACATTCGACCACCCCCTGTTACCCTCTTCTGGGGGGAATTTCTAAAATCGCTGAAATAGGTGTTTAATCATTTTTTTAGTAGATTTGTTTTCCTGATTTTTGCGTTCCTACCTATAACTGCTGCTGAGATATGGCGAAATGACCTGAAATATTCGACTACCCCCTGTTACCCCCTTCTGGGTGGAATTTCTAAAATCGTTGAAATAGGTGTTTAATAATTTTTTTAGTAGATTTGTTTTCTGGAATTTCAAGCTCCTACCTATAACTGCTGCTGAGATATGGCGAAATGACCTAAAACATTCGACCACACCCCTTTAACCTCCTTCTGGATGGAATTTCTAAAATCGCTGAAATAAGTGTTTAATCATTTTTTTAGTAGATTTGTTTTCGTGATTTTTGCGTTCCTACCTATAACTGCTGCTGAGATATGGCGAAATGACCTGAAACATTCGACTACCCCCTGTTACCCCCTTCTGGGGGGAATTTCAAAAATCGCTGAAATAGGTGTTTAATCATTTTTTTAGTAGATTTGTTTTCTGAAATTTCAAGATCCTACCTATAACTGCTGCTGAGGTATGGTAAAATGACCTAAAACGTTCGACCACCCCCTTTAACCCCCTTCTGGGTGGAATTTCTAAAATCGCTGAAATAGGTGTTTAATCTTTTTTTTAGTAGATTTGTTTTCTGGAATTTCAAGCTCCTACTTATAACTCCTGCTGAGATATGGCGAAATGACCTAAAACATTCGACCACCCCCTGTTACCCCCTTCTGGGGGGAATTTCTAAAATCGCTGAAATAGGTGTTTAATCATTTTTTAGTACATTTGTTTTCTGAAATTTCAAGATCCTACCTATAAATGCTGCTGAGATATGGCGAAATGACCTGAAACATTCGACTACCCCCTGTTACCCCCTTCTGGGTGGAATTTCTAAAATCGCTGAAATAGGTGTTTAATAATTTTTTTAGTAGATTTGTTTTCTGGAATTTCAAGCTCCTACCTATAACTGCTGCTGAGATATGGCGAAATGACCTAAAACATTCGACCACACCCCTTTAACCCCCTTCTGGATGGAATTTCTAAAATCGCTGAAATAGGTGTTTAATCATTTTTTTAGTAGATTTGTTTTCCTGATTTTTGCGTTCCTACCTATAACTGCTGCTGAGATATGGCGAAATGACCTGAAACATTCGACCACCCCCTGTTACCCCCTTCTGGGTGGAATTTCTAAAATCGCTGAAATAGGTGTTTAATAATTTTTTTAGTAGATTTGTTTTCTGGAATTTCAAGCTCCTACCTATAACTGCTTCTGAGATATGGAGAAATGACCTAAAACATTCGACCACACCCCTTTAACCTCCTTCTGGATGGAATTTCTAAAAACGCTGAAATAAGTGTTTAATCATTTTTTTAGTAGATTTGTTTTCGTGATTTTTACGTTCCTACCTATAACTGCTGCTGAGATATGGCGAAATGACCTAAAACATTCGACCACCCCCTTTAACCCCCTTCTGGGTGGAATTTCTAAAATCGCTAAAATAGGTGTTTAATCATTTTTTTAGTAGATTTGTTTTCTGTAATTTTAAGCTCCTACCTATAACTGCTGCTGAGATATGGCGAAATGACCTAAAACATTCGACCACCCCCTGTTACCCCCTTCTGGGGGGAATTTCTAAAATCGCTGAAATATGTGTTTAATCATTTTTTTAGTAGATTTGTTTTCTGAAATTTCAAGATCCTACATATAACTGCTGCTGAGGTATGGTAAAATGACCTAAAACGTTCGACCACCCCCTGTTACCCTCTTCTGGGGGGAATTCCTAAAATCGCTGAAATAGGTGTTTAATCATTTTTTAGTAGATTTGTTTTCGTGATTTTTGCGTTCCTACCTATAACTGCTGCTGAGATATGGCGAAATGACCTGAAACATTCGACTACCCACTTTTACCCCCTTCTGAGCGGAATTTCTAAAATCGCTGAAATAGGTGTTTAATAATTTTTTTAGTAGATTTGTTTTCTGGAATTTCAAGTTCCTACCTATAACTGCTGCTGAGATATGGCGAAATGACCTAAAACATTCGACCACACCCCTTTAACCTCCTTCTGGATGGAATTTCTAAAATCGCTGAAATAAGTGTTTAATCATTTTTTTAGTAGATTTGTTTTCGTGATTTTTGCGTTCCTACCTATAACTGCTGCTGAGATATGGCGAAATGACCTAAAACATTCGACCACCCCCATTTAACCCCCTTCTGGGTGGAATTTCTAAAATCGCTGAAATAGGTGTTTAATCATTTTTTAGTAGATTTGTTTTCTGTAATTTTAAGCTCCTACCTATAACTGCTGCTGAGATATGGCGAAATCACCTAAAACATTCGACCACCCCCTGTTACCCCCTTCTGGGGGGAATTTCAAAAATCGCTGAAATATGTGTTTAATCATTTTTTTAGTAGATTTGTTTTCTGAAATTTCAAGATCCTACCTATAACTGCTGCTGAGGTATGGTAAAATGACCTAAAACGTTCGACCACCCCCTGTTACCCTCTTCTGGGGGGAATTTCTAAAATCGCTGAAATAGTTGTTTAATCATTTTTTTAGTAGATTTGTTTTCCTCATTTTTGCGTTCCTACCTATAACTGCTGCTGAGATATGGCGAAATGACCTAAAACATTCGACCACCCCCCTTTAACCCCCTTCTGGGGGGAATTTCTAAAATCGCTGAAATAGGTGTTTAATCATTTTTTAGTACATTTGTTTTCTGAAATTTCAAGATCCTACTTATAACTCCTGCTGAGATATGGCGAAATGACCTAAAACATTCGACAACCCCCTTTAACCCCCTTCTGGATGGAATTTCTAAAATCGCTGAAATAGGTGTTTAATCATTTTTTTAGTAGATTTGTTTTCGTGATTTTTGCGTTCCTACCTATAACTGCTGCTGAGATATGGCGAAATGACCTGAAACATTCGACCACACCCTGTTACCCCCTTCTGGGTGGAATTTCTAAAATCGCTGAAATAGGTGTTTAATAATTTTTTTAGTAGATTTGTTTTCTGGAATTTCAAGCTCCTACCTATAACTGCTGCTGAGATATGGCGAAATGACCTAAAACATTCGACCACACCTCTTTAACCTCCTTCTGGATGGAATTTCTAAAATCGCTGAAATAGGTGTTTAATCATTTTTTTAGTAGATTGTTTTCCTGATTTTTGCGTTCCTACCTATAACTGCTGCTGAGATATGGCGAAATGACCTGAAACATTCGACTACCCCCTGTTACCCCCTTCTGGGTGGAATTTCTAAAATCGCTGAAATAGGTGTTTAATAATTTTTTTAGTAGATTTGTTTTCTGGAATTTCAAGCGCCTACCTATAACTGCTGCTGAGGTATGGCAAAATGACCTAAAACATTCGACCACACCCCTTTAACCTCCTGCTGGATGGAATTTCTAAAATCGCTGAAATAAGTGTTTAATCATTTTTTTAGTAGATTTGTTTTCGTGATTTTTGCGTTCCTACCTATAACTGCTGCTGAGATATGGCGAAATGACCTAAAACATTCGACCACCCCCTTTAACCCCTTTCTGGGTGGAATTTCTAAAATCGCTGAAATAGGTGTTTAATCATTTTTTAGTAGATTTGTTTTCTGTAATTTTAAGCTCCTACCTATAACTGCTGCTGAGATATGGCGAAATGACCTAAAACATTCGACCACCCCCTGTTACCCCTTCTGGGGGGAATTTCAAAAATCGCTGAAATAGGTGTTTAATCATTTTTTTAGTAGATTTGTTTTCTGAAATTTCAAGATCCTACCTATAACTGCTGCTGAGGTATGGTAAAATGACCTAAAACGTTCGACCACCCCCTGTTACCCTCTTCTGGGGGGAATTTCTAAAATCGCTGAAATAGGTGTTTAATCATTTTTTAAGTAGATTTGTTTTCCTGATTTTTGCGTTCCTACCTATAACTGCTGCTGAGATATGGCGAAATGACCTAAAACATTCGACCACCCCCCTTTAACCCCCTTCTGTGTGGAATTTCTAAAATCGCTGAAATAGGTGTTTAATCTTTTTTTTAGTAGATTTGTTTTCTGGAATTTCAAGCTCCTACTTATAACTCCTGCTGAGATATGGCGAAATGACCTAAAACATTCGACCACCCCCTGTTACCCCCTTCTGGGGGGAATTTCTAAAATCGCTGAAATAGGTGTTTAATCATTTTTTAGTACATTTGTTTTCTGAAATTTCATGATCCTACCTATAACTGCTGCTGAGGTATGACAAAATGACCTAAAACATTCGACCACCCCCCTTTAACCCCCTTCTGGGTGGAATTTCTAAAATCGCTGAAATAGGTGTTTAATCATTTTTAGTAGATTTGTTTTCTGGAATTTCAAGCTCCTACTTATAACTCCTGCTGAGATATGGCGAAATGACCTAAATTATTCGACCACCCCCCTTTAACCCCCTTCTGGATGGAATTTCTAAAATCGCTGAAATAGGTGTTTAATCATTTTTTTAGTAGATTTGTTTTCCTGATTTTTGCGTTCCTACCTATAACTGCTGCTGAGATATGGCGAAATGACCTGAAACATTCGACCACCCCCTGTTACCCCCTTCTGGGTGGAATTTCTAAAATCGCTGAAATAGGTGTTTAATAATTTTTTTAGTAGATTTGTTTTCTGGAATTTCAAGCTCCTACCTATAACTGCTGCTGAGATATGGAGAAATGACCTAAAACATTCGACCACACCCCTTTAACCTCCTTCTGTATGGAATTTCTAAAATCGCTGAAATAAGTGTTTAATCATTTTTTTAGTAGATTTGTTTTCGTGATTTTTGCGTTCCTACCTATAACTGCTGCTGAGATATGGCGAAATGACCTGAAACATTCGACCACCCCCTGTTACCCCCTTCTGGGTGGAATTTCTAAAATCGCTGAAATAGGTGTTTAATCATTTTTTTAGTAGATTTGTTTTCTTGATTTTTGCGTTCCTACCTATAACTGGTGCTGAGATATGGCGAAATGACCTAAAACATACGACCACCCCTCTTTAACCTCCTTCTGGATGGAATTTCTAAAATCGCTGAAATAGGTGTTTAATCATTTTTTTAGTAGATTTGTTTTCCTGATTTTTGCGTTCCTACCTATAACTGCTGCTGAGATATGGCGAAATGACCTGAAACATTCGACTACCCCCTGTTACCCCCTTCTGGGTGGAATTTCTAAAATCGCTGAAATAGGTGTTTAATAATTTTTTTAGTAGATTTGTTTTCTGGAATTTCAAGCTCCTACCTATAACTGCTGCTGAGATATGGCGAAATGACCTAAAACATTCGACCACCCCCTGTTACCCCCTTCTGGGGGGAATTTCTAAAATCGCTGAAATAGGTGTTTAATTATTTTTTAGTACATTTGTTTTCTGAAATTTCAAGATCCTACCTATAACTGCTGCTGAGATATGGCGAAATGACCTAAAACATTCGACCACCCCCCTTTAACCCCCTTCTGGGTGGAATTTCTAAAATCGCTGAAATAGGTGTTTAATCATTTTTTTAGTAGATTTGTTTTCTGAAATTTCAAGATCCTACCTATAACTGCTGCTGAGGTATGGTAAAATGACCTAAAACATTCGACCACACCCCTTTAACCTCCTTCTGGATGGAATTTCTAAAATCGCTGAAATAAGTGTTTAATCATTTTTTTAGTAGATTTGTTTTCGTGATTTTTGCGTTCCTACCTATAACTGCTGCTGAGATATGGCGAAATGACCTAAAACATTCGACCACCCCCCTTTAACCCCCTTCTGGATGGAATTTCTAAAATCGCTGAAATAGGTGTTTAATCATTTTTTTAGTAGATTTGTTTTCGTGATTTTTGCGTTCCTACCTATAACTGCTGCTGAGATATGGCGAAATGACCTGAAACATTCGACCACCCCCTGTTACCCCCTTCTGGGTGGAATTTCTAAAATCGCTGAAATAGGTGTTTAATCATTTTTTTAGTAGATTTGTTTTCTTGATTTTTGCGTTCCTACCTATAACTGGTGCTGAGATATGGCGAAATGACCTAAAACATACGACCACCCCTCTTTAACCTCCTTCTGGATGGAATTTCTAAAATCGCTGAAATAGGTGTTTAATCATTTTTTTAGTAGATTTGTTTTCCTGATTTTTGCGTTCCTACCTATAACTGCTGCTGAGATATGGCGAAATGACCTGAAACATTCGACTACCCCCTGTTACCCCCTTCTGGGTGGAATTTCTAAAATCGCTGAAATAGGTGTTTAATAATTTTTTTAGTAGATTTGTTTTCTGGAATTTCAAGCTCCTACCTATAACTGCTGCTGAGATATGGCGAAATGACCTAAAACATTCGACCACCCCCTGTTACCCCCTTCTGGGGGGAATTTCTAAAATCGCTGAAATAGGTGTTTAATTATTTTTTAGTACATTTGTTTTCTGAAATTTCAAGATCCTACCTATAACTGCTGCTGAGATATGGCGAAATGACCTGAAACATTCGACCACCCCCTGTTACCCCCTTCTGGGTGGAATTTCTAAAATCGCTGAAATAGGTGTTTAATCATTTTTTTAGTAGATTTGTTTTCTTGATTTTTGCGTTCCTACCTATAACTGGTGCTGAGATATGGCGAAATGACCTAAAACATACGACCACCCCTCTTTAACCTCCTTCTGGATGGAATTTCTAAAATCGCTGAAATAGGTGTTTAATCATTTTTTTAGTAGATTTGTTTTCCTGATTTTTGCGTTCCTACCTATAACTGCTGCTGAGATATGGCGAAATGACCTGAAACATTCGACTACCCCCTGTTACCCCCTTCTGGGTGGAATTTCTAAAATCGCTGAAATAGGTGTTTAATAATTTTTTTAGTAGATTTGTTTTCTGGAATTTCAAGCTCCTACCTATAACTGCTGCTGAGATATGGCGAAATGACCTAAAACATTCGACCACCCCCTGTTACCCCCTTCTGGGGGGAATTTCTAAAATCGCTGAAATAGGTGTTTAATTATTTTTTAGTACATTTGTTTTCTGAAATTTCAAGATCCTACCTATAACTGCTGCTGAGATATGGCGAAATGACCTAAAACATTCGACCACCCCCCTTTAACCCCCTTCTGGGTGGAATTTCTAAAATCGCTGAAATAGGTGTTTAATCATTTTTTTAGTAGATTTGTTTTCTGAAATTTCAAGATCCTACCTATAACTGCTGCTGAGGTATGGTAAAATGACCTAAAACATTCGACCACACCCCTTTAACCTCCTTCTGGATGGAATTTCTAAAATCGCTGAAATAAGTGTTTAATCATTTTTTTAGTAGATTTGTTTTCGTGATTTTTGCGTTCCTACCTATAACTGCTGCTGAGATATGGCGAAATGACCTAAAACATTCGACCACCCCCCTTTAACCCCCTTCTGGATGGAATTTCTAAAATCGCTGAAATAGGTGTTTAATCATTTTTTTAGTAGATTTGTTTTCTGAAATTTCAAGATCCTACCTATAACTGCTGCTGAGGTATGGTAAAATGACCTAAAACGTTCGACCACCCCCTGTTACCCTCTTCTGGGGGGAATTTCTAAAATCGCTGAAATAGGTGTTTAATCATTTTTTTAGTAGATTTGTTTTCCTGATTTTTGCGTTCCTACCTATAACTTCTGCTGAGATATGGCTAAATGACCTAAAACATTCGACCACCCCCCTTTAACCCCCTTCTGGGTGGAATTTCTAAAATCGCTGAAATAGGTGTTTAATCTTCTTTTTAGTAGATTTGTTTTCTGGAATTTCAAGCTCCTACTTATAACTCCTGCTAAGATATGGCGAAATGACCTAAAACATTCGACCACCCCCTGTTACCCCCTTCTGGGGGGAATTTCTAAAATCGCTGAAATAGGTGTTTAATCATTTTTAATTACATTTGTTTTCTGAAATTTCAAGATCCTACCTATAACTGCTGCTGAGGTATGTCAAAATGACCTAAAACATTCGACCACCCCCCTTTAACCCCCTTCTGGGTGGAATTTCTAAAAGTGCTCAAATAGGTGTTTAATCATTTTTTTAGTAGATTTGTTTTCTGGAATTTCAAGCTCCTACTTATAACTCCTGCTGAGATATGGCGAAATGACCTAAAACATTCGACCACCCCCCTTTAACCCCCTTCTGGATGGAATTTCTAAAATCGCTGAAATAGGTGTTTAATCATTTTTTTAGTAGATTTGTTTTAATGATTTTTGCGTTCCTACCTATAACTGCTGCTGAGATATGGCGAAATGACCTGAAACATTCGACTACCCCCTGTTACCCCCTTCTGGATGGAATTTCTAAAATCGCTGAAATAAGTGTTTAATCATTTTTTTAGTAGATTTGTTTTCGTGATTTTTGCGTTCCTACCTATAACTGCTGCTGAGATATGGCGAAATGACCTAAAACATTCGACCACCCCCTTTTAACCCCCTTCTGGGTGGAATTTCTAAAATCGCTGAAATAGGTGTTTAATCATTTTTTTAGTAGATTTGTTTTCTGAAATTTCAAGATCCTACCTATAACTTCTGCTGAGGTATGGTAAAATGACCTAAAACGTTCGACCACCCCCTGTTACCCTCTTCTGGGGGGAATTTCTAAAATCGCTGAAATAGGTGTTTAATCATTTTTTTAGTAGATTTGTTTTCCTGATTTTTGCGTTCCTACCTATAACTTCTGCTGAGATATGGCGAAATGACCTAAAACATTCGACCACCCCTCTTTAACCCCCTTCTGGGTGGAATTTCTAAAATCGCTGAAATAGGTGTTTAATCATTTTTAGTAGATTTGTTTTCTGGAATTTCAAGCTCCTACTTATAACTCCTGCTAAGATATGCCGAAATGACCTAAAACATTCGACCACCCCCTGTTACCCCCTTCTGGGGGGAATTTCTAAAATCGCTGAAATAGGTGTTTAATAATTTTTTTAGTAGATTTGTTTTCTTGAATTTCAAGCTCCTACCATTAACTGCTGCTGAGATATGGCGAAATGACCTAAAACATTCGACCACACCCCTTTAACCTCCTTCTGGGTGGAATTTCTAAAATCGCTGAAATAGGTGTTTAATCATTTTTTAGTAGATTTGTTTTCTGGAATTTCAAGCTCCTACTTATAACTCCTGCTAAGATATGGCGAAATGACCTAAAACATTCGACCATCCCCTGTTACCCCCTTCTGGGGGGAATTTCTAAAATTGCTGAAATAGGTGTTTAATAATTTTTTTAGTAGATTTGTTTTCTGGAATTTCAAGCTCCTACCTATAACTGCTGCTGAGATATGGCGAAATGACCTCAAACATTCGACCACCCCCTTTAACCCCCTTCTGGGTGGAATTTCTAAAATCGCTGAAATAGGTGTTTAATCATTTTTTTAGTAGATTTGTTTTCTGTAATTTTAAGCTCCTACCTATAACTGCTGCTGAGATATGGCGAAATGACCTAAAACATTCGACCACCCCCTGTTACCCCCTTCTGGGGGGAATTTCTAAAATCGCTGAAATAGGTGTTTAATCATTTTTTTAGTAGATTTGTTTTCTGAAATTTCAAGATCCTACATATAACTGCTGCTGAGGTATGGTAAAATGACCTAAAACATTCGACCACCCCCTGTTACCCTCTTCTGGGGGGAATTTCTAAAGTCGCTGAAATAGGTGTTTAATCATTTTTTTAGTAGATTTGTTTTCCTGATTTTTGCGTTCCTACCTATAACTGCTGCTGAGATATGGCGAAATGACCTAAACCATTTGACCACCCCCTGTTACCCCCTTCTGGGGGGAATTTCTAAAATCGCTGATATAGGTGTTTAATCATTTTTTTAGTAGATTTGTTTTCTGGAATTTCAAGCTCCTACCTATAACTGCTGCTGAGATATGGCGAAATGACCTAAAACATTCGACCACCCCTCTTTAACCTCCTTCTGGATGGAATTTCTAAAATCGCTGAAATAGGTGTTTAATCATTTTTTTAGTAGATTTGTTTTCCTGATTTTTGCGTTCCTACTTATAACTGCTGCTGAGATATGGCGAAATGACCTGAAACATTCGACTACCCCCTGTTACCCCCTTCTGGGTGGAATTTCTAAAATCGCTGAAATAGGTGTTTAATAATTTTTTTAGTAGATTTGTTTTCTGGAATTTCAAGCTCCTACCTATAACTGCTGCTGAGATATGGCGAAATGACCTAAAACATTCGACCACACCCCTTTAACCTCCTTCTGGATGGAATTTCTAAAATCGCTGAAATAAGTGTTTAATCATTTTTTTAGTAGATTTGTTTTCGTGATTTTTGCGTTGCTACCTATAACTGCTGCTGAGATATGGCGAAATGACCTAAAACATTCGACCACCCCCCTTTAACCCCTTTCTGGGTGGAATTTCTAAAATCGCTGAAATATGTGTTTAATCATTTTTTTAGTAGATTTGTTTTCTGTAATTTTAAGCTCCTACCTATAACTGCTGCTGAGATATGGCGAAATGACCTAAAACATTCGACCACCCCCTGTTACCCATTCTGGGAGGAATTTCAAAAATCGCTGAAATAGGTGTTTAATCATTTTTTTAGTAGATTTGTTTTCTGAAATTTCAAGATCCTACCTATAACTGCTGCTGAGGTATGGTAAAATGACCTAAAACGTTCGACCACCCCCTGTTACCCTCTTCTGGGGGGAATTTCTAAAATCGCTGAAATAGGTGTTTAATCATTTTTTTAGTAGATTTGTTTTCTTGATTTTTGCGTTCCTACCTATAACTGCTGCTGAGATATGGCGAAATGACCTAAAACATTCGACCACCCCCTGTTACCCCCTTCTGGGGGGAATTTCTAAAATCGCTGAAATAGGTGTTTAATCATTTTTTAGTACATTTGTTTTCTGAAATTTCAAGATCCTACCTATAACTGCTGCTGAGGTATGACAAAATGACCTAAAACATTCGACCACCCCCCTTTAACCCCCTTCTGGGTGGAATTTCTAAAATCGCTGAAATAGGTGTTTAATCATTTTTTAGTAGATTTGTTTTCTGGAATTTCAAGCTCCTACTTATAACTCCTGCTGAGATATGGCGAAATGACCTAAAACATTCGACCACCCCCCTTTAACCCCCTTCTGGATGGAATTTCTAAAATCGCTGAAATATGTGTTTAATCATTTTTTTAGTAGATTTGTTTTCCTGATTTTTGCGTTCCTACCTATAACTGCTGCTGAGATATGGCGAAATGACCTGAAACATTCGACCACCCCCTGTTACCCCCTTCTGGGTGGAATTTCTAAAATCGCTGAAATAGGTGTTTAATAATTTTTTTCGTAGGTTTGTTTTCTGGAATTTCAAGCTCCTACCTATAACTGCTGCTGAGATATGGAGAAATGACCTAAAACATTCGACCACCCCCTTTTAAACCCCTTCTGGGTGGAATTTCTAAAATCGCTGAAATATGTGTTTAATCATTTTTTTAGTAGATTTGTTTTCGTGATTTTTGCGTTCCTACCTATAACTGCTGCTGAGATATGGCGAAATGACCTAAAACATTCGACCACCCCCTTTAACCCCCTTCTGGGTGGAATTTCTAAAATCGCTGAAATAGGTGTTTAATCATTTTTTTAGTAGATTTGTTTTCTGAAATTTCAAGATCCTACATATAACTGCTGCTGAGGTATGGTAAAATGACCTAAAACGTTCGACCACCCCCTGTTACCCTCTTCTGGGGGGGAATTTCTAAAATCGCTGAAATAGGTGTTTAATCATTTTTTTAGTAGATTTGTTTTCTTGATTTTTGCGTTCCTACCTATAACTGCTGCTGAGATATGGCGAAATGACCTAAACCATTCGACCACCCCCTGTTACCCCCTTCTGGGGGGAATTTCTAAAATCGCTGATATAGGTGTTTAATCATTTTTTTAGTAGATTTGTTTTCTGGAATTTCAAGCTCCTACCTATAACTGCTGCTGAGATATGGCGAAATGACCTAAAACATTCGACCACCCCCCTTTAACCCCCTTCTGGATGGAATTTCTAAAATCGCTGAAATAGGTGTTTAATCATTTTTTTAGTAGATTTGTTTTAAAGATTTTTGCGTTCCTACGTATAACTGCTGCTGAGATAGGGCGAAATGACCTGAAACATTCGACTACCCCCTGTTACCCCCTTCTGGATGGAATTTCTAAAATCGCTGAAATAAGTGTTTAATCATTTTTTTAGTAGATTTGTTTTCGTGATTTTTGCGTTCCTACCTATAACTGCTGCTGAGATATGGCGAAATGACCTAAAACATTCGACCACCCCCCTTTAACCCCCTTCTGGGTGGAATTTCTAAAATCGCTGAAATAGGTGTTTAATCATTTTTTAGTAGATTTGTTTTCTGGAATTTCAAGCTCCTACTTATAACTCCTGCTGAGATATGGCGAAATGACCTAAAACATTCGACCAACCCCCTTTAACCCCCTTCTGGATGGAATTTCTAAAATCGCTGAAATAGGTGTTTAATCATTTTTTTAGTAGATTTGTTTTAATGATTTTTGCGTTCCTACCTATAACTGCTGCTGAGATATGGCGAAATGACCTGAAACATTCGACTACCCCCTATTACCCCCTTCTGGGTGGAATTTCTAAAATCGCTGAAATAGGTGTTTAATAATTTTTTTAGTAGATTTGTTTTCTGGAATTTCAAGCTCCTACCTATAACTGCTGCTGAGATATGGCGAAATGACCTAAAACATTCGACCACGCCCCTTTGACCTCCTTCTGGATGGAATTTCTAAAATCGCTGAAATAAGTGTTTAATCATTTTTTTAGTAGATTTGTTTTCGTGATTTTTGCGTTCCTACCTATAACTGCTGCTGAAATATGGCGAAATGACCTAAAACATTCGACCACCCCCCTTTAACCCCCTTCTGGGTGGAATTTCTAAAATCGGTGAAATAGGTGTTTAATCATTTTTTTAGTAGATTTGTTTTCTGAAATTTCATGATCCTACCTATAACTGCTGCTGAGGTATGGTAAAATGACCTAAAACGCTCGATCACCCCCTGTTACCCCCTTCTGGGGGGAATTTCTAAAATCGCTGAAATAGGTGTTTAATAATTTTTTTAGTAGATTTGTTTTCTGGAATTTCAAGCTCCTACTTATAACTCCTGCTGAGATATGGCGAAATGACCTAAAACATTCGACCACCCCCCTTTAACCCCCTTCTGGATGGAATTTCTAAAATCGCTGAAATAGGTGTTTAATCATTTTTTTAGTAGATTTGTTTTCCTGATTTTTGCGTTCCTACCTATAACTGCTGCTGAGATATGGCGAAATGACCTGAAACATTCGACCACCCCCTGTTACCCCCTTCTGGGTGGAATTTCTAAAATCGCTGAAATAGGTGTTTAATAATTTTTTTAGTAGATTTGTTTTCTGGAATTTCAAGCTCCTACCTATAACTGCTGCTGAGATATGGCGAAATGACCTAAAACTTTCGACCACCCCTCTTTAACCTCCTTCTGGATGGAATTTCTAAAATCGCTGAAATAGGTGTTTAATCATTTTTTTAGTAGATTTGTTTTCCTGATTTTTGCGTTCCTACCTATAACTGCTGCTGAGATATGGCGAAATGACCTGAAACATTCGACTACCCCCTGTTACCCCCTTCTGGGTGGAATTTCTAAAATCGCTGAAATAGGTATTTATTTATTTTTTAGTACATTTGTTTTCTGAAATTTCAAGATCCTACCTATAACTGCTGCTGAGGTATGACAAAATGACCTAAAACATTCGACCACCCCCCTTTAACCCCCTTCTGGGTGGAATTTCTAAAAGTGCTGAAATAGGTGTTTAATCATTTTTTTAGTAGATTTGTTTTCTGGAATTTCAAGCTCCTACTTATAACTCCTGCTGAGATATGGCGAAATGACCTAAAACATTCGACCACCCCCCTTTAACCCCCTTCTGGATGGAATTTCTAAAATCGCTGAAATAGGTGTTTAATCATTTTTTTAGTAGATTTGTTTTAATGATTTTTGCGTTCCTACCTATAACTGCTGCTGAGATATGGCGAAATGACCTGAAACATTCGACTACCCCCTGTTACCCCCTTCTGGATGGAATTTCTAAAATCGCTGAAATAAGTGTTTAATCATTTTTTTAGTAGATTTGTTTTCGTGATTTTTGCGTTCCTACCTATAACTGCTGCTGAGATATGGCGAAATGACCTAAAACATTCGACCACCCCCTTTTAACCCCCTTCTGGGTGGAATTTCTAAAATCGCTGAAATAGGTGTTTAATCAATTTTTTAGTAGATTTGTTTTCTGAAATTTCAAGATCCTACCTATAACTTCTGCTGAGGTATGGTAAAATGACCTAAAACGTTCGACCACCCCCTGTTACCCTCTTCTGGGGGGAATTTCTAAAATCGCTGAAATAGGTGTTTAATCATTTTTTTAGTAGATTTGTTTTCCTGATTTTTGCGTTCCTACCTATAACTTCTGCTGAGATATGGCGAAATGACCTAAAACATTCGACCACCCCTCTTTAACCCCCTTCTGGGTGGAATTTCTAAAATCGCTGAAATAGGTGTTTAATCTTTTTTAGTAGATTTGTTTTCTGGAATTTCAAGCTCCTACTTATAACTCCTGCTAAGATATGCCGAAATGACCTAAAACATTCGACCACCCCCTGTTACCCCCTTCTGGGGGGAATTTCTAAAATCGCTGAAATAGGTGTTTAATAATTTTTTTAGTAGATTTGTTTTCTTGAATTTCAAGCTCCTACCATTAACTGCTGCTGAGATATGGCGAAATGACCTAAAACATTCGACCACCCCCCTTTAACCCCCTTCTGGATGGAATTTCTAAAATCGCTGAAATAGGTGTTTAATCATTTTTTTAGTAGATTTGTTTTCCTGATTTTTGCGTTCCTACCTATAACTGCTGCTGAGATATGGCGAAATGACCTGAAAAAATTCGACCACCCCCTGTTACCCCCTTCTGGGTGGAATTTCTAAAATCGCTGAAATAGGTGTTTAATAATTTTTTTAGTAGATTTGTTTTCTGGAATTTCAAGCTCCTACCTATAACTGCTGCTGAGATATGGCGAAATGACCTAAAACTTTCGACCACCCCTCTTTAACCTCCTTCTGGATGGAATTTCTAAAATCGCTGAAATAGGTGTTTAATCATTTTTTTAGTAGATTTGTTTTCCTGATTTTTGCGTTCCTACCTATAACTGCTGCTGAGATATGGCGAAATGACCTGAAACATTCGACTACCCCCTGTTACCCCCTTCTGGGTGGAATTTCTAAAATCGCTGAAATAGGTATTTATTTATTTTTTAGTACATTTGTTTTCTGAAATTTCAAGATCCTACCTATAACTGCTGCTGAGGTATGACAAAATGACCTAAAACATTCGACCACCCCCCTTTAACCCCCTTCTGGGTGGAATTTCTAAAAGTGCTGAAATAGGTGTTTAATCATTTTTTTAGTAGATTTGTTTTCTGGAATTTCAAGCTCCTACTTATAACTCCTGCTGAGATATGGCGAAATGACCTAAAACATTCGACCACCCCCCTTTAACCCCCTTCTGGATGGAATTTCTAAAATCGCTGAAATAGGTGTTTAATCCTTTTTTTAGTAGATTTGTTTTAATGATTTTTGCGTTCCTACCTATAACTGCTGCTGAGATATGGCGAAATGACCTGAAACATTCGACTACCCCCTGTTACCCCCTTCTGGATGGAATTTCTAAAATCGCTGAAATAAGTGTTTAATCATTTTTTTAGTAGATTTGTTTTCGTGATTTTTGCGTTCCTACCTATAACTGCTGCTGAGATATGGCGAAATGACCTAAAACATTCGACCACCCCCTTTTAACCCCCTTCTGGGTGGAATTTCTAAAATCGCTGAAATAGGTGTTTAATCATTTTTTTAGTAGATTTGTTTTCTGAAATTTCAAGATCCTACCTATAACTTCTGCTGAGGTATGGTAAAATGACCTAAAACGTTCGACCACCCCCTGTTACCCTCTTCTGGGGGGAATTTCTAAAATCGCTGAAATAGGTGTTTAATCATTTTTTTAGTAGATTTGTTTTCATGATTTTTGCGTTCCTACCTATAACTTCTGCTGAGATATGGCGAAATGACCTAAAACATTCGACCACCCCTCTTTAACCCCCTTCTGGGTGGAATTTCTAAAATCGCTGAAATAGGTGTTTAATCTTTTTTAGTAGATTTGTTTTCTGGAATTTCAAGCTCCTACTTATAACTCCTGCTAAGATATGCCGAAATGACCTAAAACATTCGACCACCCCCTGTTACCCCCTTCTGGGGGGAATTTCTAAAATCGCTGAAATAGGTGTTTAATAATTTTTTTAGTAGATTTGTTTTCTTGAATTTCAAGCTCCTACCATTAACTGCTGCTGAGATATGGCGAAATGACCTAAAACATTCGACCACACCCCTTTAACCTCCTTCTGGGTGGAATTTCTAAAATCGCTGAAATAGGTGTTTAATCATTTTTTAGTAGATTTGTTTTCTGGAATTTCAAGCTCCTACTTATAACTCCTGCTAAGATATGGCGAAATGACCTAAAACATTCGACCACCCCCTGTTACCCCCTTCTGGGGGGAATTTCTAAAATTGCTGAAATAGGTGTTTAATAATTTTTTTAGTAGATTTGTTTTCTGGAATTTCAAGCTCCTACCTATAACTGCTGCTGAGATATGGCGAAATGACCTCAAACATTCGACCACCCCCTTTAACCCCCTTCTGGGTGGAATTTCTAAAATCGCTGAAATAGGTGTTTAATCATTTTTTTAGTAGATTTGTTTTCTGTAATTTTAAGCTCCTACCTATAACTGCTGCTGAGATATGGCGAAATGACCTAAAACATTCGACCACCCCCTGTTACCCCCTTCTGGGGGGAATTTCTAAAATCGCTGAAATAGGTGTTTAATCATTTTTTTAGTAGATTTGTTTTCTGAAATTTCAAGATCCTACATATAACTGCTGCTGAGGTATGGTAAAATGACCTAAAACATTCGACCACCCCCTGTTACCCTCTTCTGGGGGGAATTTCTAAAATCGCTGAAATAGGTGTTTAATCATTTTTTTAGTAGATTTGTTTTCCTGATTTTTGCGTTCCTACCTATAACTGCTGCTGAGATATGGCGAAATGACCTAAACCATTTGACCACCCCCTGTTACCCCCTTCTGGGGGGAATTTCTAAAATCGCTGATATAGGTGTTTAATCATTTTTTTAGTAGATTTGTTTTCTGGAATTTCAAGCTCCTACCTATAACTGCTGCTGAGATATGGCGAAATGACCTAAAACATTCGACCACCCCTCTTTAATCTCCTTCTGGATGGAATTTCTAAAATCGCTGAAATAGGTGTTTAATCATTTTTTTAGTAGATTTGTTTTCCTGATTTTTGCGTTCCTACTTATAACTGCTGCTGAGATATGGCGAAATGACCTGAAACATTCGACTACCCCCTGTTACCCCCTTCTAGGTGGAATTTCTAAAATCGCTGAAATAGGTGTTTAATAATTTTTTTGGTAGATTTGTTTTCTGGAATTTCAAGCTCCTACCTATAACTGCTGCTGAGATATGGCGAAATGACCTAAAACATTCGACCACACCCCTTTAACCTCCTTCTGGATGGAATTTCTAAAATCGCTGAAATAAGTGTTTAATCATTTTTTTAGTAGATTTGTTTTCGTGATTTTTGCGTTCCTACCTATAACTGCTGCTGAGATATGGCGAAATGACCTAAAACATTCGACCACCCCCCTTTAACCCCTTTCTGGGTGGAATTTCTAAAATCGCTGAAATAGGTGTTTAATCATTTTTTTAGTAGATTTGTTTTCTGTAATTTTAAGCTCCTACCTATAACTGCTGCTGAGATATGGCGAAATGACCTAAAACATTCGACCACCCCCTGTTACCCATTCTGGGAGGAATTTCAAAAATCGCTGAAATAGTTGTTTAATCATTTTTTTAGTAGATTTGTTTTCTGAAATTTCAAGATCCTACCTATAACTGCTGCTGAGGTATGGTAAAATGACCTAAAACGTTCGACCACCCCCTGTTACCCTCTTCTGGGGGGAATTTCTAAAATCGCTGAAATAGGTGTTTAATCATTTTTTTAGTAGATTTGTTTTCTTGATTTTTGCGTTCCTACCTATAACTGCTGCTGAGATATGGCGAAATGACCTAAAACATTCGACCACCCCCCTTTAACCCCCTTCTGGGTGGAATTTCTAAAATCGCTGAAATAGGTGTTTAATCTTTTTTTTAGTAGATTTGTTTTCTGGAATTTCAAGCTCCTACTTATAACTCCTGCTGAGATGTGGCGAAATGACCTAAAACATTCGACCACCCCCTGTTACCCCCTTCTGGGGGGAATTTCTAAAATCGCTGAAATAGGTGTTTAATCATTTTTTAGTACATTTGTTTTCTGAAATTTCAAGATCCTACCTATAACTGCTGCTGAGGTATGACAAAATGACCTAAAACATTCGACCACCCCCCTTTAACCCCCTTCTGGGTGGAATTTCTAAAATCGCTGAAATAGGTGTTTAATCATTTTTTAGTAGATTTGTTTTCTGGAATTTCAAGCTCCTACTTATAACTCCTGCTGAGATATGGCGAAATGACCTAAAACATTCGACCACCCCCCTTTAACCCCATTCTGGATGGAATTTCTAAAATCGCTGAAATATGTGTTTAATCATTTTTTTAGTAGATTTGTTTTCCTGATTTTTGCGTTCCTACCTATAACTGCTGCTGAGATATGGCGAAATGACCTGAAACATTCGACCACCCCCTGTTACCCCCTTCTGGGTGGAATTTCTAAAATCGCTGAAATAGGTGTTTAATAATTTTTTTCGTAGGTTTGTTTTCTGGAATTTCAAGCTCCTACCTATAACTGCTGCTGAGATATGGAGAAATGACCTAAAACATTCGACCACCCCCTTTTAAACCCCTTCTGGGTGGAATTTCTAAAATCGCTGAAATATGTGTTTAATCATTTTTTTAGTAGATTTGTTTTCGTGATTTTTGCGTTCCTACCTATAACTGCTGCTGAGATATGGCGAAATGACCTAAAACATTCGACCACCCCCTTTAACCCCCTTCTGGGTGGAATTTCTAAAATTGCTGAAATAGGTGTTTAATCATTTTTTTAGTAGATTTGTTTTCTGAAATTTCAAGATCCTACATATAACTGCTGCTGAGGTATGGTAAAATGACCTAAAACGTTCGACCACCCCCTGTTACCCTCTTCTGGGGGGGAATTTCTAAAATCGCTGAAATAGGTGTTTAATCATTTTTTTAGTAGATTTGTTTTCTTGATTTTTGCGTTCCTACCTATAACTGCTGCTGAGATATGGCGAAATGACCTAAACCATTCGACCACCCCCTGTTACCCCCTTCTGGGGGGAATTTCTAAAATCGCTGATATAGGTGTTTAATCATTTTTTTAGTAGATTTGTTTTCTGGAATTTCAAGCTCCTACCTATAACTGCTGCTGAGATATGGCGAAATGACCTAAAACATTCGACCACCCCCCTTTAACCCCCTTCTGGATGGAATTTCTAAAATCGCTGAAATAGGTGTTTAATCATTTTTTTAGTAGATTTGTTTTAAAGATTTTTGCGTTCCTACCTATAACTGCTGCTGAGATAGGGCGAAATGACCTGAAACATTCGACTACCCCCTGTTACCCCCTTCTGGATGGAATTTCTAAAATCGCTGAAATAAGTGTTTAATCATTTTTTTAGTAGATTTGTTTTCGTGATTTTTGCGTTCCTACCTATAACTGCTGCTGAGATATGGCGAAATGACCTAAAACATTCGACCACCCCCCTTTAACCCCCTTCTGGGTGGAATTTCTAAAATCGCTGAAATAGGTGTTTAATCATTTTTTAGTAGATTTGTTTTCTGGAATTTCAAGCTCCTACTTATAACTCCTGCTGAGATATGGCGAAATGACCTAAAACATTCGACCAACCACCTTTAACCCCCTTCTGGATGGAATTTCTAAAATCGCTGAAATAGGTGTTTAATCATTTTTTTAGTAGATTTGTTTTAATGATTTTTGCGTTCCTACCTATAACTGCTGCTGAGATATGGCGAAATGACCTGAAACATTCGACTACCCCCTATTACCCCCTTCTGGGTGGAATTTCTAAAATCGCTGAAATAGGTGTTTAATAATTTTTTTAGTAGATTTGTTTTCTGGAATTTCAAGCTCCTACCTATAACTGCTGCTGAGATATGGCGAAATGACCTAAAACATTCGACCACGCCCCTTTGACCTCCTTCTGGATGGAATTTCTAAAATCGCTGAAATAAGTGTTTAATCATTTTTTTAGTAGATTTGTTTTCGTGATTTTTGCGTTCCTACCTATAACTGCTGCTGAAATATGAAGAAATGACCTAAAACATTCGACCACCCCCCTTTAACCCCCTTCTGGGTGGAATTTCTAAAATCGGTGAAATAGGTGTTTAATCATTTTTTTAGTAGATTTGTTTTCTGAAATTTCATGATCCTACCTATAACTGCTGCTGAGGTATGGTAAAATGACCTAAAACGCTCGATCACCCCCTGTTACCCCCTTCTGGGGGGAATTTCTAAAATCGCTGAAATAGGTGTTTAATAATTTTTTTAGTAGATTTGTTTTCTGGAATTTCAAGCTCCTACTTATAACTCCTGCTGAGATATGGCGAAATGACCTAAAACATTCGACCACCCCCCTTTAACCCCCTTCTGGATGGAATTTCTAAAATCGCTGAAATAGGTGTTTAATCATTTTTTTAGTAGATTTGTTTTCCTGATTTTTGCGTTCCTACCTATAACTGCTGCTGAGATATGGCGAAATGACCTGAAACATTCGACCACCCCCTGTTACCCCCTTCTGGGTGGAATTTCTAAAATCGCTGAAATAGGTGTTTAATAATTTTTTTAGTAGATTTGTTTTCTGGAATTTCAAGCTCCTACCTATAACTGCTGCTGAGATATGGCGAAATGACCTAAAACTTTCGACCACCCCTCTTTAACCTCCTTCTGGATGGAATTTCTAAAATCGCTGAAATAGGTGTTTAATCATTTTTTTAGTAGATTTGTTTTCCTGATTTTTGCGTTCCTACCTATAACTGCTGCTGAGATATGGCGAAATGACCTGAAACATTCGACTACCCCCTGTTACCCCCTTCTGGGTGGAATTTCTAAAATCGCTGAAATAGGTATTTATTTATTTTTTAGTACATTTGTTTTCTGAAATTTCAAGATCCTACCTATAACTGCTGCTGAGGTATGACAAAATGACCTAAAACATTCGACCACCTTTCTGTAACCCCCTTCTGTGTGGAATTTCTAAAAGTGCTGAAATAGGTGTTTAATCATTTTTTTAGTAGATTTGTTTTCTGGAATTTCAAGCTCCTACTTATAACTCCTGCTGAGATATGGCGAAATGACCTGAAACTTTCGACAACCCCCTGTTACCCCCTTCTGGGTGGAATTTCTAAAATCGCTGAAATAGGTGTTTAATAATTTTTTTAGTAGATTTGTTTTCTGGAATTTCAAGCTCCTACCTATAACTGCTGCTGAGATATGGCGAAATGACCTAAAACATTCGACCACACCCCTTTAACCTCCTTCTGGATGGAATTTCTAAAATCGCTGAAATAGGTGTTTAACCATTTTTTTAGTAGATTTGTTTTCTGAAATTTCAAGATCCTACATATAACTGCTGCTGAGGTATGGTAAAATGACCTAAAACATTCGACCACCCCCTGTTACCCTCTTCTGGGGGGAATTTCTAAAATCGCTGAAATAGGTGTTTAATCATTTTTTTAGTAGATTTGTTTTCCTGATTTTTGCGTTCCTACATATAACTCCTGCTGAGATATGGCGAAATGACCTAAACCATTCGACCACCCTCTGTTACCCCCTTCTGGGGGGAATTTCTAAAATCGCTGAAATAGGTGTTTAATCATTTTTTAGTACATTTGTTTTCTGAAATTTCAAGATCCTACCTATAACTGCTGCTGAGGTATGACAAAATGACCTAAAACATTCGACCACCCTTCTGTAACCCCCTTCTGGGTGGAATTTCTAAAAGTGCTGAAATAGGTGTTTAATCATTTTTTTAGTAGATTTGTTTTCTGGAATTTCAAGCTCCTACTTATAACTCCTGCTGAGATATGGCGAAATGACCTAAAACATTCGACCACCCCCCTTTAACCCCCTTCTGGATGGAATTTCTAAAATCGCTGAAATAGGTGTTTAATCATTTTTTTAGTAGATTTGTTTTAATAATTTTTGCGTTCCTACCTATAACTGCTGCTGAGATATGGCGAAATGACCTGAAACATTCGACTACCCCCTGTTACCCCCTTCTGGATGGAATTTCTAAAATCGCTGAAATAAGTGTTTAATCATTTTTTTAGTAGATTTGTTTTCGTGATTTTTGCGTTCCTACCTATAACTGCTGCTGAGATATGGCGAAATGACCTAAAACATTCGACCACCCCCTTTTAACCCCCTTCTGGGTGGAATTTCTAAAATCGCTGAAATAGGTGTTTAATCATTTTTTTAGTAGATTTGTTTTCTGAAATTTCAAGATCCTACCTATAACTGCTGCTGAGGTATGGTAAAATGACCTAAAACGTTCGACCACCCCCTGTTACCCTCTTCTGGGGGGAATTTCTAAAATCGCTGAAATAGGTGTTTAATCATTTTTTTAGTTGATTTGTTTTCCTGATTTTTGCGTTCCTACCTATAACTTCTGCTGAGATAAGGCGAAACGACCTAAAACATTCGACCACCCCCCTTTAACCCCCTTCTGGGTGGAATTTCTAAAATCGCTGAAATAGGTGTTTAATCTTTTTTTTAGTAGATTTGTTTTCTGGAATTTCAAGCTCCTACTTATAACTCCTGCTAAGATATGGCGAAATGACCTAAAACATTCGACCACCCCCTGTTACCCCCTTCTAGGGGGAATTTCTAAAATCGCTGAAATAGGTGTTTAATCATTTTTTAGTACATTTGTTTTCTGAAATTTCAAGATCCTACCTATAACTGCTGCTGAGGTATGACAAAATGACCTAAAACATCCGACCACCCCCCTTTAACCCCCTTCTGGGTGGAATTTCTAAAATCGCTGAAATAGGTGTTTAATCATTTTTTAGTAGATTTGTTTTCTGGAATTTCAAGCTCCTACTTATAACTCCTGCTGAGATATGGCGAAATGACCTAAAACATTCGACCAACCCCCTTTAACCCCCTTCTGGATGGAATTTCTAAAATCGCTGAAATAGGTGTTTAATCATTTTTTTAGTAGATTTGTTTTAATGATTTTTGCGTTCCTACCTATAACTGCTGCTGAGATATGGCGAAATGACCTGAAACATTCGACTACCCCCTATTACCCCCTTCTGGGTGGAATTTCTAAAATCGCTGAAATAGGTGTTTAATAATTTTTTTAGTAGATTTGTTTTCTGGAATTTCAAGCTCCTACCTATAACTGCTGCTGAGATATGGCGAAATGACCTAAAACATTCGACCACACCCCTTTGACCTCCTTCTGGATGGAATTTCTAAAATCGCTGAAATAAGTGTTTAATCATTTTTTTAGTAGATTTGTTTTCGTGATTTTTGCGTTCCTACCTATAACTGCTGCTGAAATATGGCGAAATGACCTAAAACATTCGACCACCCCCCTTTAACCCCCTTCTGGGTGGAATTTCTAAAATCGCTGAAATAGGTGTTTAATCATTTTTTTAGTAGATTTTTTTTCTGAAATTTCATGATCCTACCTATAACTGCTGCTGAGGTATGGTAAAATGACCTAAAACGCTCGATCACCCCCTGTTACCCCCTTCTGGGGGGAATTTCTAAAATCGCTGAAATAGGTGTTTAATAATTTTTTTAGTAGATTTGTTTTCTGGAATTTCAAGCTCCTACTTATAACTCCTGCTGAGATATGGCGAAATGACCTAAAACATTCGACCACCCCCCTTTAACCCCCTTCTGGATGGAATTTCTAAAATCGCTGAAATAGGTGTTTAATCATTTTTTTAGTAGATTTGTTTTCCTGATTTTGTCGTTCCTACCTATAACTGCTGCTGAGATATGGCGAAATGACCTGAAACATTCGACCACCCCCTGTTACCCCCTTCTGGGTGGAATTTCTAAAATCGCTGAAATAGGTGTTTAATAATTTTTTTAGTAGATTTGTTTTCTGGAATTTCAAGCTCCTACCTATAACTGCTGCTGAGATATGGCGAAATGACCTAAAACTTTCGACCACCCCTCTTTAACCTCCTTTTGGATGGAATTTCTAAAATCGCTGAAATAGGTGTTTAATCATTTTTTTAGTAGATTTGTTTTCCTGATTTTTGCGTTCCTACCTATAACTGCTGCTGAGATATGGCGAAATGACCTGAAACATTCGACCACCCCCTGTTACCCCCTTCTGGGTGGAATTTCTAAAATCGCTGAAATAGGTGTTTAATAATTTTGTTCGTAGATTTGTTTTCTGGAATTTCAAGCTCCTACCTATAACTGCTGCTGAGATATGGAGAAATGACCTAAAACATTCGACCACCCCCTTTTAACCCCCTTCTGGGTGGAATTTCTAAAATCGCTGAAATATGTGTTTAATCATTTTTTTAGTAGATTTGTTTTCGTGATTTTTGCGTTCCTACCTATAACTGCTGCTGAGATATGGCGAAATGACCTAAAACATTCGACCACCCCCTTTAACCCCCTTCTGGGTGGAATTTCTAAAATCGCTGAAATAGGTGTTTAATCATTTTTTTAGTAGATTTGTTTTCTGAAATTTCAAGATCCTACATATAACTGCTGCTGAGGTATGGTAAAATGACCTAAAACGTTCGACCACCCCCTGTTACCCTCTTCTGGGGGGGAATTTCTAAAATCGCTGAAATAGGTGTTTAATCATTTTTTTAGTAGGTTTGTTTTCTTGATTTTTGCGTTCCTACCTATAACTGCTGCTGAGATATGGCGAAATGACCTGAAACATTCGACCACCCCCTGTTACCCCCTTCTGGGTGGAATTTCTAAAATCGCTGAAATAGGTGTTTAATAATTTTTTTAGTAGATTTGTTTTCTGGAATTTCAAGCTCCTACCTATAACTGCTGCTGAGATATGGCGAAATGACCTAAAACTTTCGACCACCCCTCTTTAACCTCCTTCTGGATGGAATTTCTAAAATCGCTGAAATATGTGTTTAATCATTTTTTTAGTAGATTTGTTTTCCTGATTTTTGCGTTCCTACCTATAACTGCTGCTGAGATATGGCGAAATGACCTGAAACATTCGACTACCCCCTGTTACCCCCTTCTGGGTGGAATTTCTAAAATCGCTGAAATAGGTATTTATTTATTTTTTATTACATTTGTTTTCTGAAATTTCAAGATCCTACCTATAACTGCTGCTGAGGTATGACAAAATGACCTAAAACATTCGACCACCCTTCTGTAACCCCCTTCTGTGTGGAATTTCTAAAATGCTGAAATAGGTGTTTAATCATTTTTTTAGTAGATTTGTTTTCTGGAATTTCAAGCTCCTACTTATAACTCCTGCTGAGATATGGCGAAATGACTTAAACATTCGACCACCCCCCTTTAACCCCCTTCTGGATATAATTTCTAAAATCGCTGAAATAGGTGTTTAATCATGCGTTCCTACCTATAACTGCTGCTGAGATATGGCGAAATGACCTGAAACATTCGACTACCCCCTGTTACCCCCTTCTGGGTGGAATTTCTAAAATCGCTGAAATAGGTATTTAATTATTTTTTAGTACATTTGTTTTCTGAAATTTCAAGATCCTACCTATAACAGCTGCTGAGATATGGCGAAATGACCTAAAACATTCGACCACACCCCTTTAACCTCCTTCTGGATGGAATTTCTAAAATCGCTGAAATAAGTGTTTAATCATTTTTTTAGTAGATTTGTTTTCGTGATTTTTGCGTTCCTACCTGTAACTGCTGCTGAGATATGGCGAAATGACCTAAAACATTCGACCACCCCCCTTTAACCCCCTTCTGGGTGGAATTTCTAAAATCGCTGAAATAGGTGTTTAATCAATTTTTTAGTAGATTTGTTTTCTGAAATTTCAAGATCCTACCTATAACTGCTGCTGAGGTATGGTAAAATGACCTAAAACATTCGACCACACCCCTTTAACCTCCTTCTGGATGGAATTTCTAAAATCGCTGAAATAAGTGTTTAATCATTTTTTTAGTAGATTTGTTTTCTGGAATTTCAAGCTCCTACTTATAACTCCTGCTGAGATATGGCGAAATGACTTAAACATTCGACCACCCCCCTTTAACCCCCTTCTGGATGGAATTTCTAAAATCGCTGAAATAGATGTTTAATCATTTTTTTAGTAGATTTGTTTTAATGATTTTTGCGTTCCTACCTATAACTGCTGCTGAGATATGGCGAAATGACCTGAAACATTCGACTACCCCTTGTTACCCCCTTTTGGGTGGAATTTCTAAAATCGCTGAAATAGGTGTTTAATAATTTTTTTAGTAGATTTGTTTTCTGGAATTTCAAGCTCCTACCTATAACTGCTGCTGAGATATGGCGAAATGACCTAAAACATTCGACCACACCCCTTTAACCTCCTTCTGGATGGAATTTCTAAAATCGCTGAAATAGGTGTTTAACCATTTTTTTAGTAGATTTGTTTTCTGAAATTTCAAGATCCTACCTATAACTGCTGCTGAGATATGGAGAAATGACCTAAAACATTCGACCACCCCCTTTTAACCCCCTTCTGGGTGGAATTTCTAAAATCGCTGAAATATGTGTTTAATCATTTTTTTAGTAGATTTGTTTTCGTGATTTTTGCGTTCCTACCTATAACTGCTGCTGAGATATGGCGAAATGACCTAAAACATTCGACCACCCCCTGTTACCCCCTTCTGGGGGGAATTTCTAAAATCGCTGAAATAGGTGTTTAATCATTTTTTAGTACATTTGTTTTCTGAAATTTCAAGATCCTACCTATAACTGCTGCTGAGGTATGACAAAATGACCTAAACCATTCGACCACCCCCTGTTACCCCCTTCTGGGGGGAATTTCTAAAATCGCTGAAATAGGTGTTTAATCATTTTTTTAGTAGATTTGTTTTCTGAAATTTCAAGATCCTACATATAACTGCTGCTGAGGTATGGTAAAATGACCTAAAACGTTCGACCACCCCCTATTACCCTCTTCTGGGGGGGAATTTCTAAAATCGCTGAAATAGGTGTTTAATCATTTTTTTAGTAGATTTGTTTTAATGATTTTTGCGTTCCTACCTATAACTGCTGCTGAGATATGGCGAAATGACCTGAAACATTCGACTACCCCCTATTACCCCCTTCTGGGTGGAATTTCTAAAATCGCTGAAATAGGTGTTTAATAATTTTTTTAGTAGATTTTTTTTCTGGAATTTCAAGCTCCTACCTATAACTGCTGCTGAGATATGGCGAAATGACCTAAAACATTCGACCACGCCCCTTTGACCTCCTTCTGGATGGAATTTCTAAAATCGCTGAAATAAGTGTTTAATCATTTTTTTAGTAGATTTGTTTTCGTGATTTTTGCGTTCCTACCTATAACTGCTGCTGAAATATGGCGAAATGACCTAAAACATTCGACCACCCCCCTTTAACCCCCTTCTGGGTGGAATTTCTAAAATCGGTGAAATAGGTGTTTAATCATTTTTTTAGTAGATTTGTTTTCTGAAATTTCATGATCCTACCTATAACTGCTGCTGAGGTATGGTAAAATGACCTAAAACGCTCGATCACCCCCTGTTACCCCCTTCTGGGGGGAATTTCTAAAATCGCTGAAATAGGTGTTTAATAATTTTTTTAGTAGATTTGTTTTCTGGAATTTCAAGCTCCTACTTATAACTCCTGCTGAGATATGGCGAAATGACCTAAAACATTCGACCACCCTCCTTTAACCCCCTTCTGGATGGAATTTCTAAAATCGCTGAAATAGGTGTTTAATCATTTTTTTAGTAGATTTGTTTTCCTGATTTTTGCGTTCCTACCTATAACTGCTGCTGAGATATGGCGAAATGACCTGAAACATTTGACCACTCCCTGTTACCCCCTTCTGGGTGGAATTTCTAAAATCGCTGAAATAGGTGTTTAATAATTTTTTTAGTAGATTTGTTTTCTGGAATTTCAAGCTCCTACCTATAACTGCTGCTGAGATATGGCGAAATGACCTAAAACTTTCGACCACCCCTCTTTAACCTCCTTCTGGATGGAATTTCTAAAATCGCTGAAATATGTGTTTAATCATTTTTTTAGTAGATTTGTTTTCCTGATTTTTGCGTTCCTACCTATAACTGCTGCTGAGATATGGCGAAATGACCTGAAACATTCGACTACCCCCTGTTACCCCCTTCTGGGTGGAATTTCTAAAATCGCTGAAATAGGTATTTATTTATTTTTTAGTACATTTGTTTTCTGAAATTTCAAGATCCTACCTATAACTGCTGCTGAGGTATGACAAAATGACCTAAAACATTCGACCACCCTTCTGTAACCACCTTCTGTGTGGAATTTCTAAAAGTGCTGAAATAGGTGTTTAATCATTTTTTTAGTAGATTTGTTTTCTGGAATTTCAAGCTCCTACTTATAACTCCTGCTGAGATATGGCGAAATGACCTAAAACATTCGACCACCCCCCTTTAACCCCCTTCTGGATATAATTTCTAAAATCGCTGAAATAGGTGTTTAATCATGCGTTCCTACCTATAACTGCTGCTGAGATATGGCGAAATGACCTGAAACATTCGACTACCCCCTGTTACCCCCTTCTGGGTGGAATTTCTAAAATCGCTGAAATAGGTATTTAATTATTTTTTAGTACATTTGTTTTCTGAAATTTCAAGATCCTACCTATAACTGCTGCTGATGTATGACAAAATGACCTAAAACATTCGACCACCCCTCTTTACCCTCCTTCTGGATGGAATTTCTAAAATCGCTGAAATAGGTGTTTAATAATTTTTTTAGTAGATTTGTTTTCTGGAATTTCAAGCTCCTACCTATAACAGCTGCTGAGATATGGCGAAATGACCTAAAACATTCGACCACACCCCTTTAACCTCCTTCTGGATGGAATTTCTAAAATCGCTGAAATAAGTGTTTAATCATTTTTTTAGTAGATTTGTTTTCGTGATTTTTGCGTTCCTACCTGTAACTGCTGCTGAGATATGGCGAAATGACCTAAAACATTCGACCACCCCCCTTTAACCCCCTTCTGGGTGGAATTTCTAAAATCGCTGAAATAGGTGTTTAATCAATTTTTTAGTAGATTTGTTTTCTGAAATTTCAAGATCCTACCTATAACTGCTGCTGAGGTATGGTAAAATGACCTAAAACATTCGACCACACCCCTTTAACCTCCTTCTGGATGGAATTTCTAAAATCGCTGAAATAAGTGTTTAATCATTTTTTTAGTAGATTTGTTTTCTGGAATTTCAAGCTCCTACTTATAACTCCTGCTGAGATATGGCGAAATGACTTAAACATTCGACCACCCCCCTTTAACCCCCTTCTGGATGGAATTTCTAAAATCGCTGAAATAGATGTTTAATCATTTTTTTAGTAGATTTGTTTTAATGATTTTTGCGTTCCTACCTATAACTGCTGCTGAGATATGGCGAAATGACCTGAAACATTCGACTACCCCCTGTTACCCCCTTCTGGGTGGAATTTCTAAAATCGCTGAAATAGGTGTTTAATAATTTTTTTAGTAGATTTGTTTTCTGGAATTTCAAGCTCCTACCTATAACTGCTGCTGAGATGTGGCGAAATGACCTAAAACATTCGACCACACCCCTTTAACCTCCTTCTGGATGGAATTTCTAAAATCGCTGAAATAGGTGTTTAACCATTTTTTTAGTAGATTTGTTTTCTGAAATTTCAAGATCCTACATATAACTGCTGCTGAGGTATGGTAAAATGACCTAAAACATTCGACCACCCCTGTTACCCTCTTCTGGGGGGAATTTCTAAAATCGCTGAAATAGGTGTTTAATCATTTTTTTAGTAGATTTGTTTTCCTGATTTTTGCGTTCCTACCTATAACTCCTGCTGAGATATGGCGAAATGACCTAAACCATTCGACCACCCCCTGTTACCCCCTTCTGGGGGGAATTTCTAAAATCGCTGATATAGGTGTTTAATCATTTTTTTAGTAGATTTGTTTTCTGGAATTTCAAGCTCCTACCTATAACTGCTGCTGAGATATGGCGAAATGACCTAAAACATTCGACCACCCCCCTTTAACCCCCTTCTGGGTGGAATTTCTAAAATCGCTGAAATAGGTGTTTAATCTTTTTTTAGTAGATTTTTTTTCTGGAATTTCAAGCTCCTACTTATAACTCCTGCTGAGATATGGCGAAATGACCTAAAACATTCGACCACCCCCTGTTACCCCCTTCTGGGGGGAATTTCTAAAATCGCTGAAATAGGTGTTTAATCATTTTTTAGTACATTTGTTTTCTGAAATTTCAAGATCCTACCTATAACTGCTGCTGAGGTATGACAAAATGACCTAAAACATTCGACCACCCTTCTGTAACCCCCTTCTGGGTGGAATTTCTAAAAGTGCTGAAATAGGTGTTTAATCATTTTTTTAGTAGATTTGTTTTCTGGAATTTCAAGCTCCTACTTATAACTCCTGCTGAGATATGGCGAAATGACCTAAAACATTCGACCACCCCCCTTTAACCCCCTTCTGGATGGAATTTCTAAAATCGCTGAAATAGGTGTTTAATCATTTTTTTAGTAGATTTGTTTTAATGATTTTTGCGTTCCTACCTATAACTACTGCTGAGATATGGCGAAATGACCTAAAACATTCGACCACCCTCCTTTAACCCCCTTCTGGATGGAATTTCTAAAATCGCTGAAATAGGTGTTTAATCATTTTTTTAGTAGATTTGTTTTCCTGATTTTTGCGTTCCTACCTATAACTGCTGCTGAGATATGGCGAAATGACCTGAAACATTTGACCACTCCCTGTTACCCCCTTCTGGGTGGAATTTCTAAAATCGCTGAAATAGGTGTTTAATAATTTTTTTAGTAGATTTGTTTTCTGGAATTTCAAGCTCCTACCTATAACTGCTGCTGAGATATGGCGAAATGACCTAAAACTTTCGACCACCCCTCTTTAACCTCCTTCTGGATGGAATTTCTAAAATCGCTGAAATATGTGTTTAATCATTTTTTTAGTAGATTTGTTTTCCTGATTTTTGCGTTCCTACCTATAACTGCTGCTGAGATATGGCGAAATGACCTGAAACATTCGACTACCCCCTGTTACCCCCTTCTGGGTGGAATTTCTAAAATCGCTGAAATAGGTATTTATTTATTTTTTAGTACATTTGTTTTCTGAAATTTCAAGATCCTACCTATAACTGCTGCTGAGGTATGACAAAATGACCTAAAACATTCGACCACCCTTCTGTAACCACCTTCTGTGTGGAATTTCTAAAAGTGCTGAAATAGGTGTTTAATCATTTTTTTAGTAGATTTGTTTTCTGGAATTTCAAGCTCCTACTTATAACTCCTGCTGAGATATGGCGAAATGACCTAAAACATTCGACCACCCCCCTTTAACCCCCTTCTGGATATAATTTCTAAAATCGCTGAAATAGGTGTTTAATCATGCGTTCCTACCTATAACTGCTGCTGAGATATGGCGAAATGACCTGAAACATTCGACTACCCCCTGTTACCCCCTTCTGGGTGGAATTTCTAAAATCGCTGAAATAGGTATTTAATTATTTTTTAGTACATTTGTTTTCTGAAATTTCAAGATCCTACCTATAACTGCTGCTGATGTATGACAAAATGACCTAAAACATTCGACCACCCCTCTTTACCCTCCTTCTGGATGGAATTTCTAAAATCGCTGAAATAGGTGTTTAATAATTTTTTTAGTAGATTTGTTTTCTGGAATTTCAAGCTCCTACCTATAACAGCTGCTGAGATATGGCGAAATGACCTAAAACATTCGACCACACCCCTTTAACCTCCTTCTGGATGGAATTTCTAAAATCGCTGAAATAAGTGTTTAATCATTTTTTTAGTAGATTTGTTTTCGTGATTTTTGCGTTCCTACCTGTAACTGCTGCTGAGATATGGCGAAATGACCTAAAACATTCGACCACCCCCCTTTAACCCCCTTCTGGGTGGAATTTCTAAAATCGCTGAAATAGGTGTTTAATCAATTTTTTAGTAGATTTGTTTTCTGAAATTTCAAGATCCTACCTATAACTGCTGCTGAGGTATGGTAAAATGACCTAAAACATTCGACCACACCCCTTTAACCTCCTTCTGGATGGAATTTCTAAAATCGCTGAAATAAGTGTTTAATCATTTTTTTAGTAGATTTGTTTTCTGGAATTTCAAGCTCCTACTTATAACTCCTGCTGAGATATGGCGAAATGACTTAAACATTCGACCACCCCCCTTTAACCCCCTTCTGGATGGAATTTCTAAAATCGCTGAAATAGATGTTTAATCATTTTTTTAGTAGATTTGTTTTAATGATTTTTGCGTTCCTACCTATAACTGCTGCTGAGATATGGCGAAATGACCTGAAACATTCGACTACCCCCTGTTACCCCCTTCTGGGTGGAATTTCTAAAATCGCTGAAATAGGTGTTTAATAATTTTTTTAGTAGATTTGTTTTCTGGAATTTCAAGCTCCTACCTATAACTGCTGCTGAGATGTGGCGAAATGACCTAAAACATTCGACCACACCCCTTTAACCTCCTTCTGGATGGAATTTCTAAAATCGCTGAAATAGGTGTTTAACCATTTTTTTAGTAGATTTGTTTTCTGAAATTTCAAGATCCTACATATAACTGCTGCTGAGGTATGGTAAAATGACCTAAAACATTCGACCACCCCTGTTACCCTCTTCTGGGGGGAATTTCTAAAATCGCTGAAATAGGTGTTTAATCATTTTTTTAGTAGATTTGTTTTCCTGATTTTTGCGTTCCTACCTATAACTCCTGCTGAGATATGGCGAAATGACCTAAACCATTCGACCACCCCCTGTTACCCCCTTCTGGGGGGAATTTCTAAAATCGCTGATATAGGTGTTTAATCATTTTTTTAGTAGATTTGTTTTCTGGAATTTCAAGCTCCTACCTATAACTGCTGCTGAGATATGGCGAAATGACCTAAAACATTCGACCACCCCCCTTTAACCCCCTTCTGGGTGGAATTTCTAAAATCGCTGAAATAGGTGTTTAATCTTTTTTTAGTAGATTTTTTTTCTGGAATTTCAAGCTCCTACTTATAACTCCTGCTGAGATATGGCGAAATGACCTAAAACATTCGACCACCCCCTGTTACCCCCTTCTGGGGGGAATTTCTAAAATCGCTGAAATAGGTGTTTAATCATTTTTTAGTACATTTGTTTTCTGAAATTTCAAGATCCTACCTATAACTGCTGCTGAGGTATGACAAAATGACCTAAAACATTCGACCACCCTTCTGTAACCCCCTTCTGGGTGGAATTTCTAAAAGTGCTGAAATAGGTGTTTAATCATTTTTTTAGTAGATTTGTTTTCTGGAATTTCAAGCTCCTACTTATAACTCCTGCTGAGATATGGCGAAATGACCTAAAACATTCGACCACCCCCCTTTAACCCCCTTCTGGATGGAATTTCTAAAATCGCTGAAATAGGTGTTTAATCATTTTTTTAGTAGATTTGTTTTAATGATTTTTGCGTTCCTACCTATAACTACTGCTGAGATATGGCGAAATGACCTGAAACATTCGACTACCCCCTGTTACCCCCTTCTGGATGGAATTTCTAAAATCGCTGAAATAAGTGTTTAATCATTTTTTTAGTAGATTTGTTTTCGTGATTTTTGCGTTCCTACCTATAACTGCTGCTGAGATATGGCGAAATGACCTAAAACATTCGACCACCCCCTTTTAACCCCCTTCTGGGTGGAATTTCTAAAATCGCTGAAATAGGTGTTTAATCATTTTTTTAGTAGATTTGTTTTCTGAAATTTCAAGATCCTACCTATAACTGCTGCTGAGGTATGGTAAAATGACCTAAAACGTTCGACCACCCCCTGTTACCCTCTTCTGGGGGGAATTTCTAAAATCGCTGAAATATGTGTTTAATCATTTTTTTAGTAGATTTGTTTTCCTGATTTTTGCGTTCCTACCTATAACTTCTGCTGAGATAAGGCGAAACGACCTAAAACATTCGACCACCCCCCTTTAACCCCCTTCTGGGTGGAATTTCTAAAATCGCTGAAATAGGTGTTCAATCTTTTTTTTAGTAGATTTGTTTTCTGGAATTTCAAGCTCCTACTTATAACTCCTGCTAAGATATGGCGAAATGACCTAAAACATTCGACCACCCTCTGTTACCCCCTTCTGGGGGGAATTTCTAAAATCGCTGAAATAGGTGTTTAATCATTTTTTAGTACATTTGTTTTCTGAAATTTCAAGATCCTACCTATAACTGCTGCTGAGGTATGACAAAATGACCTAAAACATTCGACCACCCACCTTTAACCCCCTTCTGGGTGGAATTTCTAAAATCGCTGAAATAGGTGTTTAATCATTTTTTAGTAGATTTGTTTTCTGGAATTTCAAGCTCCTACTTATAACTCCTGCTGAGATATGGCGAAATGACCTAAAACATTCGACCAACCCCCTTTAACCCCCTTCTGGATGGAATTTCTAAAATCGCTGAAATAGGTGTTTAATCATTTTTTTAGTAGATTTGTTTTAATGATTTTTGCGTTCCTACCTATAACTGCTGCTGAGATATGGCGAAATGACCTGAAACATTCGACTACCCCCTATTACCCCCTTCTGGGTGGAATTTCTAAAATCGCTGAAATAGGTGTTTAATAATTTTTTTAGTAGATTTGTTTTCTGGAATTTCAAGCTCCTACCTATAACTGCTGCTGAGATATGGCGAAATGACCTAAAACATTCGCTGTTACCCCCTTCTGGGGGGAATTTCTAAAATCGCTGAAATAGGTATTTAATTATTTTTTAGTACATTTGTTTTCTGAAATTTCAAGATCCTACCTATAACTGCTGCTGAGGTATGACAAAATGACCTAAAACATTCGACCACCCTTCTGTAACCCCCTTCTGGGTGGAATTTCTAAAAGTGCTGAAATAGGTGTTTAATCATTTTTTTAGTAAATTTGTTTTCTGGAATTTCAAGCTCCTACTTATAACTCCTGCTGAGATATGGCGAAATGACCTAAAACATTCGACCACCCCCCTTTAACCCCCTTCTGGATGTAATTTCTAAAATCGCTGAAATAGGTGTTTAATCATTTTTTTAGTAGATTTGTTTTAATGATTTTTGCGTTCCTACCTATAACTGCTGCTGAGATATGGCGAAATGACCTGAAACATTCGACTACCCCCTGTTACCCCCTTCTGGGTGGAATTTCTAAAATCGCTGAAATAGGTGTTTAATAATTTTTTTAGTAGATTTGTTTTCTGGAATTTCAAGCTCCTACCTATAACTGCTGCTGAGATATGGCGAAATGACCTAAAACATTCGACCACACCCCTTTAACCTCCTTCTGGATGGAATTTCTAAAATCGCTGAAATAAGTGTTTAATCATTTTTTTAGTAGATTTGTTTTCGTGATTTTTGCGTTCCTACCTATAACTGCTGCTGAGATATGGCGAAATGACCTAAAACATTCGACCACTCCCCTTTAACCCCCTTCTGGGTGGAATTTCTAAAATCGCTGAAATAGGTGTTTAATCAATTTTTTAGTAGATTTGTTTTCTGAAATTTCAAGATCCTACCTATAACTGCTGCTGAGGTATGGTAAAATGACCTAAAACATTCGACCACACCCCTTTAACCTCCTTCTGGATGGAATTTCTAAAATCGCTGAAATAGGTGTTTAATCATGCGTTCCTACCTATAACTGCTGCTGAGATATGGCGAAATGACCTGAAACATTCGACTACCCCCTGTTACCCCCTTCTGGGTGGAATTTCTAAAATCGCTGAAATAGGTGTTTAATAATTTTTTTAGTAGATTTGTTTTCGTGATTTTTGCGTTCCTACCTATAACTGCTGCTGAGATATGGCGAAATGACCTAAAACATTCGACCACCCCCCTTTAACCCCCTTCTGGGTGGAATTTCTAAAATCGCTGAAATAGGTATTTAATTATTTTTTAGTACATTTGTTTTCTGAAATTTCAAGATCCTACCTATAACTGCTGCTGAGATATGGCGAAATGACCTAAAACATTCGACCACCCCCCTTTAACCCCCTTCTGGGTGGAATTTCTAAAATCGCTGAAATAGGTGTTTAATCATTATTTTAGTAGATTTGTTTTCTGAAATTTCAAGATCCTACCTATAACTGCTGCTGAGGTATGGTAAAATGACCTAAAACGTTCGACCACCCCCTGTTACCCTCTTCTGGGGGGAATTTCTAAAATCGCTGAAATAGGTGTTTAATCATTTTTTTAGTAGATTTGTTTTCCTGATTTTTGCGTTCCTACCTATAACTTCTGCTGAGATATGGCGAAATGACCTAAAACATTCGACCACCCCCCTTTAACCCCCTTCTGGGTGGAATTTCTAAAATCGCTGAAATAGGTGTTTAATCTTCTTTTTAGTAGATTTGTTTTCTGGAATTTCAAGCTCCTACTTATAACTCCTGCTAAGATATGGCGAAATGACCTAAAACATTCGACCACCCCCTGTTACCCCCTTCTGGGGGGAATTTCTAAAATCGCTGAAATAGGTGTTTAATCATTTTTTAGTACATTTGTTTTCTGAAATTTCAAGATCCTACCTATAACTGCTGCTGAGGTATGACAAAATGACCTAAAACATTCGACCACCCTTCTGTAACCCCTTTCTGGGTGGAATTTCTAAAAGTGCTGAAATAGGTGTTTAATCATTTTTTTAGTAGATTTGTTTTCTGGAATTTCAAGCTCCTACTTATAACTCCTGCTGAGATATGGCGAAATGACCTAAGACATTCGACCACCCCCCTTTAACCCCCTTCTGGATGGAATTTCTAAAATCGCTGAAATAGGTGTTTAATCAATTTTTTAGTAGATTTGTTTTAATGATTTTTGCGTTCCTACCTATAACTGCTGCTGAGATATGGCGAAATGACCTGAAACATTCGACTACCCCCTGTTACCCCCTTCTGGATGGAATTTCTAAAATCGCTGAAATAAGTGTTTAATCATTTTTTTAGTAGATTTGTTTTCGTGATTTTTGCGTTCCTACCTATAACTGCTGCTGAGATATGGCGAAATGACCTAAAACATTCGACCACCCCCTTTTAACCCCCTTCTGGGTGGAATTTCTAAAATCGCTGAAATAGGTGTTTAATCATTTTTTTAGTAGATTTGTTTTCTGAAATTTCAAGATCCTACCTATAACTGCTGCTGAGGTATGGTAAAATGACCTAAAACGTTCGACCACCCCCTGTTACCCTCTTCTGGGGGGAATTTCTAAAATCGCTGAAATAGGTGTTTAATCATTTTTTTAGTAGATTTGTTTTCCTGATTTTTGCGTTCCTACCTATAACTTCTGCTGAGATATGGCGAAACGACCTAAAACATTCGACCACCCCCCTTTAACCCCCTTCTGGGTGGAATTTCTAAAATCGCTGAAATAGGTGTTTAATCTTTTTTTTTAGTAGATTTGTTTTCTGGAATTTCAAGCTCCTACTTATAACTCCTGCTAAGATATGGCGAAATGACCTAAAACGTTCGACCACCCGCTGTTACCCCCTTCTGGGGGGAATTTCTAAAATCGCTGAAATAGGTGTTTAATCATTTTTTAGTACATTTGTTTTCTGAAATTTCAAGATCCTACCTATAACTGCTGCTGAGGTATGACAAAATGACCTAAAACATTCGACCACCCCCCTTTAACCCCCTTCTGGGTGGAATTTCTAAAATCGCTGAAATAGGTGTTTAATCATTTTTTAGTAGATTTGTTTTCTGGAATTTCAAGCTCCTACTTATAACTCCTGCTGAGATATGGCGAAATGACCTAAAACATTCGACCAACCCCCTTTAACCCCCTTCTGGATGGAATTTCTAAAATCGCTGAAATAGGTGTTTAATCATTTTTTTAGTAGATTTGTTTTAATGATTTTTGCGTTCCTACCTATAACTGCTGCTGAGATATGGCGAAATGACCTGAAACATTCGACTACCCCCTATTACCCCCTTCTGGGTGGAATTTCTAAAATCGCTGAAATAGGTGTTTAATAATTTTTTTAGTAGATTTGTTTTCTGGAATTTCAAGCTCCTACCTATAACTGCTGCTGAGATATGGCGAAATGACCTAAAACATTCGACCACACCCGTTTGACCTCCTTCTGGATGGAATTTCTAAAATCGCTGAAATAAGTGTTTAATCATTTTTTTAGTAGATTTGTTTTCGTGATTTTTGCGTTCCTACCTATAACTGCTGCTGAAATATGGCGAAATGACCTAAAACATTCGACCACCCCCCTTTAACCCCCTTCTGGGTGGAATTTCTAAAATCGCTGAAATAGGTGTTTAATCATTTTTTTAGTAGATTTGTTTTCTGAAATTTCATGATCCTACCTATAACTGCTGCTGAGGTATGGTAAAATGACCTAAAACGCTCGATCACCCCCTGTTACCCCCTTCTGGGGGGAATTTCTAAAATCGCTGAAATAGGTGTTTAATAATTTTTTTAGTAGATTTGTTTTCTGGAATTTCAAGCTCCTACTTATAACTCCTGCTGAGATATGGCGAAATGACCTAAAACATTCGACCACCCCCCTTTAACCCCCTTCTGGATGGAATTTCTAAAATCGCTGAAATAGGTGTTTAATCATTTTTTTAGTAGATTTGTTTTCCTGATTTTTGCGTTCCTACCTATAACTGCTGCTGAGATATGGCGAAATGACCTGAAACATTCGACCACCCCCTGTTACCCCCTTCTGGGTGGAATTTCTAAAATCGCTGAAATAGGTGTTTAATAATTTTTTTAGTAGATTTGTTTTCTGGAATTTCAAGCTCCTACCTATAACTGCTGCTGAGATATGGCGAAATGACCTAAGACTTTCGACCACCCCTCTTTAACCTCCTTCTGGATGGAATTTCTAAAATCGCTGAAATAGGTGTTTAATCATTTTTTTAGTAGATTTGTTTTCCTGATTTTTGCGTTCCTACCTATAACTGCTTCTGAGATATGGCGAAATGACCTGAAACATTCGACTACCCCCTGTTACCCCCTTCTGGGTGGAATCTCTAAAATCGCTGAAATAGGTATTTAATTATTTTTTAGCACATTTGTTTTCTGAAATTTCAAGATCCTACCTATAACTGCTGCTGAGGTATGACAAAATGACCTAAAACATTCGACCACCCCTCTTTAACCTCCTTCTGGATGGAATTTCTAAAATCGCTGAAATAGGTGTTTAATAATTTTTTTAGTAGATTTGTTTTCTGGAATTTCAAGCTCCTACTTATAACTCCTGCTGAGATATGGCGAAATGACCTAAGACATTCGACCACCCCCCTTTAACCCCCTTCTGGATGGAATTTCTAAAATCGCTGAAATAGGTGTTTAATCATTTTTTTAGTAGATTTGTTTTAATGATTTTTGCGTTCCTACCTATAACTGCTGCTGAGATATGGCGAAATGACCTGAAACATTCGACTACCCCCTGTTACCCCCTTCTGGATGGAATTTCTAAAATCGCTGAAATAAGTGTTTAATCATTTTTTTAGTAGATTTGTTTTCGTGATTTTTGCGTTCCTACCTATAACTGCTGCTGAGATATGGCGAAATGACCTAAAACATTCGACCACCCCCTTTTAACCCCCTTCTGGGTGGAATTTCTAAAATCGCTGAAATAGGTGTTTAATCATTTTTTTAGTAGATTTGTTTTCTGAAATTTCAAGATCCTACCTATAACTGCTGCTGAGGTATGGTAAAATGACCTAAAACGTTCGACCACCCCCTGTTACCCTCTTCTGGGGGGAATTTCTAAAATCGCTGAAATAGGTGTTTAATCATTTTTTTAGTAGATTTGTTTTCCTGATTTTTGCGTTCCTACCTATAACTTCTGCTGAGATATGGCGAAACGACCTAAAACATTCGACCACCCCCCTTTAACCCCCTTCTGGGTGGAATTTCTAAAATCGCTGAAATAGGTGTTTAATCTTTTTTTTTAGTAGATTTGTTTTCTGGAATTTCAAGCTCCTACTTATAACTCCTGCTAAGATATGGCGAAATGACCTAAAACGTTCGACCACCCCCTGTTACCCCCTTCTGGGGGGAATTTCTAAAATCGCTGAAATAGGTGTTTAATCATTTTTTAGTACATTTGTTTTCTGAAATTTCAAGATCCTACCTATAACTGCTGCTGAGGTATGACAAAATGACCTAAAACATTCGACCACCCCCCTTTAACCCCCTTCTGGGTGGAATTTCTAAAATCGCTGAAATAGGTGTTTAATCATTTTTTAGTAGATTTGTTTTCTGGAATTTCAAGCTCCTACTTATAACTCCTGCTGAGATATGGCGAAATGACCTAAAACATTCGACCAACCCCCTTTAACCCCCTTCTGGATGGAATTTCTAAAATCGCTGAAATAGGTGTTTAATCATTTTTTTAGTAGATTTGTTTTAATGATTTTTGCGTTCCTACCTATAACTGCTGCTGAGATATGGCGAAATGACCTGAAACATTCGACTACCCCCTATTACCCCCTTCTGGGTGGAATTTCTAAAATCGCTGAAATAGGTGTTTAATAATTTTTTTAGTAGATTTGTTTTCTGGAATTTCAAGCTCCTACCTATAACTGCTGCTGAGATATGGCGAAATGACCTAAAACATTCGACCACACCCGTTTGACCTCCTTCTGGATGGAATTTCTAAAATCGCTGAAATAAGTGTTTAATCATTTTTTTAGTAGATTTGTTTTCGTGATTTTTGCGTTCCTACCTATAACTGCTGCTGAAATATGGCGAAATGACCTAAAACATTCGACCACCCCCCTTTAACCCCCTTCTGGGTGGAATTTCTAAAATCGCTGAAATAGGTGTTTAATCATTTTTTTAGTAGATTTATTTTCCTGATTTTTGCGTTCCTACCTATAACTGCTGCTGAGATATGGCGAAATGACCTGAAACATTCGACCACCCCCTGTTACCCCCTTCTGGGTGGAATTTCTAAAATCGCTGAAATAGGTGTTTAATAATTTTTTTAGTAGATTTGTTTTCTGGAATTTCAAGCTCCTACCTATAACTGCTGCTGAGATATGGCGAAATGACCTAAGACTTTCGACCACCCCTCTTTAACCTCCTTCTGGATGGAATTTCTAAAATCGCTGAAATAGGTGTTTAATCATTTTTTTAGTAGATTTGTTTTCCTGATTTTTGCGTTCCTACCTATAACTGCTGCTGAGATATGGCGAAATGACCTGAAACATTCGACTACCCCCTGTTACCCCCTTCTGGGTGGAATCTCTAAAATCGCTGAAATAGGTATTTAATTATTTTTTAGCACATTTGTTTTCTGAAATTTCAAGATCCTACCTATAACTGCTGCTGAGGTATGACAAAATGACCTAAAACATTCGACCACCCCTCTTTAACCTCCTTCTGGATGGAATTTCTAAAATCGCTGAAATAGGTGTTTAATAATTTTTTTAGTAGATTTGTTTTCTGGAATTTCAAGCTCCTACCTATAACTGCTGCTGAGATATGGCGAAATGACCTAAAACATTCGCTGTTACCCCCTTCTGGGGGGAATTTCTAAAATCGCTGAAATAGGTATTTAATTATTTTTTAGTACATTTGTTTTCTGAAATTTCAAGATCCTACCTATAACTGCTGCTGAGGTATGACAAAATGACCTAAAACATTCGACCACCCTTCTGTAACCCCCTTCTGGGTGGAATTTCTAAAAGTGCTGAAATAGGTGTTTAATCATTTTTTTAGTAGATTTGTTTTCTGGAATTTCAAGCTCCTACTTATAACTCCTGCTGAGATATGGCGAAATGACCTAAAACATTCGACTACCCCCTGTTACCCCCTTCTGGGTGGAATTTCTAAAATCGCTGAAATAGGTGTTTAATCATTTTTTTAGTAGATTTGTTTTAATGATTTTTGCGTTCCTACCTATAACTGCTGCTGAGATATGGCGAAATGACCTGAAACATTCGACTACCCCCTGTTACCCCCTTCTGGGTGGAATTTCTAAAATCGCTGAAATAGGTGTTTAATAATTTTTTTAGTAGATTTGTTTTCTGGAATTTCAAGCTCCTACCTATAACTGCTGCTGAGATATGGCGAAATGACCTAAAACATTCGACCACACCCCTTTAACCTCCTTCTGGATGGAATTTCTAAAATCGCTGAAATAGGTGTTTAATCAATTTTTTAGTAGATTTGTTTTCTGAAATTTCAAGATCCTACCTATAACTGCTGCTGAGGTATGGTAAAATGACCTAAAACATTCGACCACACCCCTTTAACCTCCTTCTGGATGGAATTTCTAAAATCGCTGAAATAAGTGTTTAATCATTTTTTTAGTAGATTTGTTTTCGTGATTTTTGCGTTCCTACCTATAACTCCTGCTGAGATATGGCGAAATGACCTAAAACATTCGACCACCCCCCTTTAACCCCCTTCTGGATGGAATTTCTAAAATCGCTGAAATAGGTGTTTAATCATTTTTTTAGTAGATTTGTTTTAATGATTTTTGCGTTCCTACCTATAACTGCTGCTGAGATATGGCGAAATGACCTGAAACATTCGACTACCCCCTGTTACCACCTTCTGGGTGGAATTTCTAAAATCGCTGAAATAGGTGTTTAATAATTTTTTTAGTAGATTTGTTTTCTGGAATTTCAAGCTCCTACCTATAACTGCTGCTGAGATATGGCGAAATGACCTAAAACATTCGACCACACCCCTTTCACCTCCTTCTGGATGGAATTTCTAAAATCGCTGAAATAGGTGTTTAATCATTTTTTTAGTAGATTTGTTTTCTGGAATTTCAAGCTCCTACCTATAACTGCTGCTGAGATATGGCGAAATGACCTAAAACATTCGACCAACCCTCTTTAACCTCCTTCTGGATGGAATTTCTAAAATCGCTGAAATAGGTGTTTAATCATTTTTTAGTAGATTTGTTTTCCTGATTTTTGCGTTCCTACCTATAACTGCTGCTGAGATATGGCGAAATGACCTAAAACATTCGACCACCCCCCTTTAACCCCCTTCTGGGTGGAATTTCTAAAATCACTGAAATAGGTGTTTAATCTTTTTTTTAGTAGATTTGTTTTCTGGAATTTCAAGCTCCTACTTATAACTCCTGCTGAGATATGGCGAAATGACCTAAAACATTCGACCACCCCCTGTTACCCCCTTCTGGGGGGAATTTCTAAAATCGCTGAAATAGGTGTTTAATCATTTTTTAGTACATTTGTTTTCTGAAATTTCAAGATCCTACCTATAACTGCTGCTGAGGTATGACAAAATGACCTAAAACATTCGACCACCCCCCTTTAACCCCCTTCTGGGTGGAATTTCTAAAATCGCTGAAATAGGTGTTTAATAATTTTTTTAGTAGATTTGTTTTCTGGATTTTCAAGCTCCTACCTATAACTGCTGCTGAGATATGGAGAAATGACCTAAAACATTCGACCACACCCCTTTAACCTCCTTCTGGATGGAATTTCTAAAATCGCTGAAATAAGTGTTTAATCATTTTTTTAGTAGATTTGTTTTCCTGATTTTTGCGTTCCTACCTATAACTGCTGCTGAGATATGGCGAAATGACCTGAAACATTCGACCACCCCCTGTTACCCCCTTCTGGGTGGAATTTCTAAAATCGCTGAAATAGGTGTTTAATAATTTTTTTAGTAGATTTGTTTTCTGGAATTTCAAGCTCCTACCTATAACTGCTGCTGAGATATGGCGAAATGACCTAAGACTTTCGACCACCCCTCTTTAACCTCCTTCTGGATGGAATTTCTAAAATCGCTGAAATAGGTGTTTAATCATTTTTTTAGTAGATTTGTTTTCCTGATTTTTGCGTTCCTACCTATAACTGCTGCTGAGATATGGCGAAATGACCTGAAACATTCGACTACCCCCTGTTACCCCCTTCTGGGTGGAATCTCTAAAATCGCTGAAATAGGTATTTAATTATTTTTTAGCACATTTGTTTTCTGAAATTTCAAGATCCTACCTATAACTGCTGCTGAGGTATGACAAAATGACCTAAAACATTCGACCACCCCTCTTTAACCTCCTTCTGGATGGAATTTCTAAAATCGCTGAAATAGGTGTTTAATAATTTTTTTAGTAGATTTGTTTTCTGGAATTTCAAGCTCCTACCTATAACTGCTGCTGAGATATGGCGAAATGACCTAAAACATTCGCTGTTACCCCCTTCTGGGGGGAATTTCTAAAATCGCTGAAATAGGTATTTAATTATTTTTTAGTACATTTGTTTTCTGAAATTTCAAGATCCTACCTATAACTGCTGCTGAGGTATGACAAAATGACCTAAAACATTCGACCACACCCCTTTAACCTCCTTCTGGATGGAATTTCTAAAATCGCTGAAATAAGTGTTTAATCATTTTTTTAGTAGATTTGTTTTCCTGATTTTTGCGTTCCTACCTATAACTGCTGCTGAGATATGGCGAAATGACCTGAAACATTCGACCACCCCCTGTTACCCCCTTCTGGGTGGAATTTCTAAAAGTGCTGAAATAGGTGTTTAATCATTTTTTTAGTAGATTTGTTTTCTGGAATTTCAAGCTCCTACTTATAACTCCTGCTGAGATATGGCGAAATGACCTAAAACATTCGACCACCCCCCTTTAACCCCCTTCTGGATGTAATTTCTAAAATCGCTGAAATAGGTGTTTAATCATTTTTTTAGTAGATTTGTTTTAATGATTTTTGCGTTCCTACCTATAACTGCTGCTGAGATATGGCGAAATGACCTGAAACATTCGACTACCCCCTGTTACCCCCTTCTGGGTGGAATTTCTAAAATCGCTGAAATAGGTGTTTAATAATTTTTTTAGTAGATTTGTTTTCTGGAATTTCAAGCTCCTACCTATAACTGCTGCTGAGATATGGCGAAATGACCTAAAACATTCGACCACACCCCTTTAACCTCCTTCTGGATGGAATTTCTAAAATCGCTGAAATAGGTGTTTAATCAATTTTTTAGTAGATTTGTTTTCTGAAATTTCAAGATCCTACCTATAACTGCTGCTGAGGTATGGTAAAATGACCTAAAACATTCGACCAAACCCCTTTAACCTCCTTCTGGATGGAATTTCTAAAATCGCTGAAATAAGTGTTTAATCATTTTTTTAGTAGATTTGTTTTCGTGATTTTTGCGTTCCTACCTATAACTCCTGCTGAGATATGGCGAAATGACCTAAAACATTCGACCACCCCCCTTTAACCCCCTTCTGGATGGAATTTCTAAAATCGTTGAAATAGGTGTTTAATCATTTTTTTAGTAGATTTGTTTTAATGATTTTTGCGTTCCTACCTATAACTGCTGCTGAGATATGGCGAAATGACCTGAAACATTCGACTACCCCCTGTTACCACCTTCTGGGTGGAATTTCTAAAATCGCTGAAATAGGTGTTTAATAATTTTTTTAGTAGATTTGTTTTCTGGAATTTCAAGCTCCTACCTATAACTGCTGCTGAGATATGGCGAAATGACCTAAAACATTCGACCACACCCCTTTCACCTCCTTCTGGATGGAATTTCTAAAATCGCTGAAATAGGTGTTTAATCATTTTTTTAGTAGATTTGTTTTCTGGAATTTCAAGCTCCTACCTATAACTGCTGCTGAGATATGGCGAAATGACCTAAAACATTCGACCAACCCTCTTTAACCTCCTTCTGGATGGAATTTCTAAAATCGCTGAAATAGGTGTTTAATCATTTTTTAGTAGATTTGTTTTCCTGATTTTTGCGTTCCTACCTATAACTGCTGCTGAGATATGGCGAAATGACCTAAAACATTCGACCACCCCCCTTTAACCCCCTTCTGGGTGGAATTTCTAAAATCACTGAAATAGGTGTTTAATCTTTTTTTTAGTAGATTTGTTTTCTGGAATTTCAAGCTCCTACTTATAACTCCTGCTGAGATATGGCGAAATGACCTAAAACATTCGACCACCCCCTGTTACCCCCTTCTGGGGGGAATTTCTAAAATCGCTGAAATAGGTGTTTAATCATTTTTTAGTACATTTGTTTTCTGAAATTTCAAGATCCTACCTATAACTGCTGCTGAGGTATGACAAAATGACCTAAAACATTCGACCACCCCCCTTTAACCCCCTTCTGGGTGGAATTTCTAAAATCGCTGAAATAGGTGTTTAATAATTTTTTTAGTAGATTTGTTTTCTGGATTTTCAAGCTCCTACCTATAACTGCTGCTGAGATATGGAGAAATGACCTAAAACATTCGACCACACCCCTTTAACCTCCTTCTGGATGGAATTTCTAAAATCGCTGAAATAAGTGTTTAATCATTTTTTTAGTAGATTTGTTTTCGTGATTTTTGCGTTCCTACCTATAACTGCTGCTGAGATATGGCGAAATGACCTAAAACATTCGACCACCCCCCTTTAACCCCCTTCTGGATGGAATTTCTAAAATCGCTGAAATAGGTGTTTAATCATTTTTTTAGTAGATTTGTTTTAATGATTTTTGCGTTCCTACCTATAACTGCTGCTGAGATATGGCGAAATGACCTGAAACATTCGACTACCCCCTGTTACCACCTTCTGGGTGGAATTTCTAAAATCGCTGAAATAGGTGTTTAATAATTTTTTTAGTAGATTTGTTTTCTGGAATTTCAAGCTCCTACCTATAACTGCTGCTGAGATATGGCGAAATGACCTAAAACATTCGACCACACCCCTTTCACCTCCTCCTGGATGGAATTTCAAAAATCGCTGAAATAGGTGTTTAATCATTTTTTTAGTAGATTTGTTTTCTGGAATTTCAAGCTCCTACCTATAACTGCTGCTGAGATATGGCGAAATGACCTAAAACATTCGACCACCCCTCTTTAACCTCCTTCTGGATGGAATTTCTAAAATCGCTGAAATAGGTGTTTAATCATTTTTTAGTAGATTTGTTTTCCTGATTTTTGCGTTCCTACCTATAACTGCTGCTGAGATATGGCGAAATGACCTAAAACATTCGACCACCCCCCTTTAACCCCCTTCTGGGTGGAATTTCTAAAATCGCTGAAATAGGTGTTTAATCTTTTTTTTAGTAGATTTGTTTTCTGGAATTTCAAGCTCCTACTTATAACTCCTGCTGAGATATGGCGAAATGACCTAAAACATTCGACCACCCCCTGTTACCCCCTTCTGGGGGGAATTTCTAAAATCGCTGAAATAGGTGTTTAATCATTTTTTAGTACATTTGTTTTCTGAAATTTCAAGATCCTACCTATAACTGCTGCTGAGGTATGACAAAATGACCTAAAACATTCGACCACCCCCCTTTAACCCCCTTCTGGGTGGAATTTCTAAAATCGCTGAAATAGGTGTTTAATAATATTTTTAGTAGATTTGTTTTCCTGATTTTTGCGTTCCTACCTATAACTGCTGCTGAGATATGGCGAAATGACCTAAACCATTCGACCACCCCCTGTTACCCCCTTCTGGGGGGAATTTCTAAAATCGCTGATATAGGTGTTTAATCATTTTTTTAGTAGATTTGTTTTCTGGAATTTCAAGCTCCTACCTATAACTGCTGCTGAGATATGGCGAAATGACCTGAAACATTCGACTACCCCCTGTTACCCCCTTCTGGGTGGAATTTCTAAAATCGCTGAAATATGTGTTTAATCATTTTTTAGTACATTTGTTTTCTGAAATTTCAAGATCCTACCTATAACTGCTGCTGAGGTATGACAAAATGACCTAAAAAATTCGACCACCCCCCTTTAACCCCCTTCTGGGTGGAATTTCTAAAATCGCTGAAATAGGTGTTTAATCATTTTTTTAGTAGGTTTGTTTTCTGGAATTTCAAGCTCCTACTTATAACTGCTGCTGAGATATGGCGAAATGACCTGAAACATTCGACTACACCCTGTTACCCCCTTCTGGGTGGAATTTCTAAAATCGCTGAAATAGGTGTTTAATAATTTTTTTAGTAGATTTGTTTTCTGGAATTTCAAGCTCCTACCTATAACTGCTGCTGAGATATGGCGAAATGACCTGAAACATTCGACTACCCCCTGTTACCCCCTTCTGGGTGGAATTTCTAAAATCGCTGAAATAGGTGTTTAATAATTTTTTTAGTAGATTTGTTTTCTGGAATTTCAAGCTCCTACCTATAACTGCTGCTGAGATATGGCGAAATGACCTAAAACATTCGACCACACCCCTTTAACCTCCTTCTGGATGGAATTTCTAAAATCGCTGAAATAAGTGTTTAATAATTTTTTTAGTAGATTTGTTTTCGTGATTTTTGCGTTCCTACCTATAACTGCTGCTGAGATATGGCGAAATGACCTAAAACATTCGACCACCCCCCTTTAACGCCCTTCTGGGTGGAATTTCTAAAATCGCTGAAATAGGTGTTTAATCATTTTTTTAGTAGATTTGTTTTCTGGAATTTCAAGCTCCTACTTATAACTCCTGCTGAGATATGGCGAAATGACCTAAAACATTCGACCACCCCCCTTTAACGCCCTTCTGGGTGGAATTTCTAAAATCGCTGAAATAGGTGTTTAATCATTTTTTTAGTAGATTTGTTTTCTGGAATTTCAAGCTCCTACTTATAACTCCTGCTGAGATATGGCGAAATGACCTAAAACATTCGACCACCCCCCTTTAACCCCCTTCTGGATGGAATTTCTAAAATCGCTGAAATAGGTGTTTAATCATTTTTTTAGTAGATTTGTTTTCGTGATTTTTGCGTTCCTACCTATAACTGCTGCTGAGATATGGCGAAATGACCTAAAACATTCGACCACCCCCTTTAACCCCCTTCTGGGTGGAATTTCTAAAATCGCTGAAATAGGTGTTTAATCATTTTTTTGGTAGATTTGTTTTCTGTAATTTTAAGCTCCTACCTATAACTGCTGCTAAGATATGGCGAAATGACCTAAAACATTCGACCACCCCCTGTTACCCCCTTCTGGGGGAATTTCTAAAATCGCTGAAATAGGTGTTTAATCATTTTTTTAGTAGATTTGTTTTCTGAAATTTCAAGATCGTACATATAACTGCTGCTGAGGTAAGGTAAAATGACCTAAAACGTTCGACCACCCCCTGTTACCCTCTTCTTGGGGGAATTTCTAAAATCGCTGAAATAGGTGTTTAATAATTTTTTTAGTAGATTTGTTTTCGTGATTTTTGCGTTCCTACCTATAACTGCTGCTGAGATATGGCGAAATGACCTAAAACATTCGACCACCCCCTTTAACCCCCTTCTGGGTGGAATTTCTAAAATCGCTGAAATAGGTGTTTAATCATTTTTTTAGTAGATTTGTTTTCTGTAATTTTAAGCTCCTACCTATAACTGCTGCTAACATAGGGCGAAATGACCTAAAACATTCGACCACCCCCTGTTACCCCCTTCTGGGGGGAATTTCTAAAATCGCTGAAATAGGTGTTTAATCATTTTTTTAGTAGATTTGTTTTCTGGAATTTCAAGCTCCTACCTATAACTGCTGCTGAGATATGGCGAAATGACCTGAAACATTCGACTACCCCCTGTTACCCCCTTCTGGGTGGAATTTCTAAAATCGCTGAAATAGGTGTTTAATAATTTTTTTAGTAGATTTGTTTTCTGGAATTTCAAGCTCCTACCTATAACTGCTGCTGAGATATGGCGAAATGACCTAAAACATTCGACCACACCCCTTTAACCTCCTTCTGGATGGAATTTCTAAAATCGCTGAAATAAGTGTTTAATAATTTTTTTAGTAGATTTGTTTTCGTGATTTTTGCGTTCCTACCTATAACTGCTGCTGAGATATGGCGAAATGACCTAAAACATTCGAACACCCCCCTTTAACGCCCTTCTGGGTGGAATTTCTAAAATCGCTGAAATAGGTGTTTCATCATTTTTTTAGTAGATTTGTTTTCTGGAATTTCAAGCTCCTACTTATTACTCCTGCTGAGATATGGCGAAATGACCTAAAACATTCGACCACCCCCCTTTAACGCCCTTCTGGTTGGAATTTCTAAAATCGCTGAAATAGGTGTTTAATCATTTTTTTAGTAGATTTGTTTTCCTGATTTTTGCGTTCCTTCCTATAACTGCTGCTGAGATATGGCGAAATGACCTAAACCATTCGACCACCCCCTGTTTTGCCTCTTCTGGGGGGAATTTCTAAAATCGCTGATATAGGTGTTTAATCATTTTTTTAGTAGATTTGTTTTCTGGAATTTCAAGCTCCTACCTATAACTGCTGCTGAGATATGGCGAAATGACCTAAAACATTCGACCACCCCTCTTTAACCTCCTTCTGGATGGAATTTCTAAAATCGCTGAAATAGGTGTTTAATCATTTTTTTAGTAGATTTGTTTTCTGGAATTTCAAGCTCCTACTTATAACTCCTGCTGAGATATGGCGAAATGACCTAAAACATTCGACCACCCCCCTTTAACCCCCTTCTGGGTGGAATTTCTAAAATCGCTGAAATAGGTGTTTAATCATTTTTTTAGTAGGTTTGTTTTCTGGAATTTCAAGCTCCTACTTATAACTGCTGCTGAGATATGGCGAAATGACCTGAAACATTCGACTACCCCCTGTTACCCCCTTCTGGGTGGAATTTCTAAAATCGCTGAAATAGGTGTTTAATAATTTTTTTAGTAGATTTGTTTTCTGGAATTTCAAGCTCCTACCTATAACTGCTGCTGAGATATGGCGAAATGACCTGAAACATTCGACTACCCACTGTTACCCCCTTCTGGGTGGAATTTCTAAAATCGCTGAAATAGGTTTTTAATAATTTTTTTAGTAGATTTGTTTTCTGGAATTTCAAGCTCCTACCTATAACTGCTGCCGAGATATGGCGAAATGACCTAAAACATTCGACCACCCCCTGTTACCCCCTTCTGGGGGGAATTTCTAAAATCGCTGAAATAGGTGTTTAATCATTTTTTAGTACATTTGTTTTCTGAAATTTCAAGATCCTACCTATAACTGCTGCTGAGGTATGACAAAATGACCTAAAACATTCGACCACCCCCCTTTAACCCCCTTCTGGGTGGAATTTCTAAAATCGCTGAAATAGGTGTTTAATCATTTTTTTAGTAGATTTGTTTTCTGGAATTTCAAGCTCCTACTTATAACTCCTGCTGAGATATGGCGAAATGACCTAAAACATTCGACCACCCCCTTTAACCCCCTTCTGGATGGAATTTCTAAAATCGCTGAAATAGGTGTTTAATCATTTTTTTAGTAGATTTGTTTTAATGATTTTTGCGTTCCTACCTATAACTGCTTCTGAGATATGGCGAAATGACCTGAAACATTCGACTACCCCCCGTTACCCCCTTCTGAGTGGAATTTCTAAAATCGCTGAAATAGGTGTTTAATAATTTTTTTAGTAGATTTGTTTTCTGGAATTTCAAGCTCCTACCTATAACTGCTGCTGAGATATGGCGAAATGACCTAAAACATTCGACCACACCCCTTTAACCTCCTTCTGGATGGAATTTCTAAAATCGCTGAAATAAGTGTTTAATCATTTTTTTAGTAGATTTGTTTTCGTGATTTTTGCGTTCCTACCTATAACTGCTGCTGAGATATGGCGAAATGACCTAAAACATTCGACCACCCCCCTTTAACCCCCTTCTGGGTGGAATTTCTAAAATCGCTGAAATAGGTGTTTAATCATTTTTTTAGTAGATTTTTTTTCTGTAATTTTAAGCTCCTACCTATAACTGCTGCTGAGATATGGCGAAATGACCTAAAACATTCCACCACCCACTGTTACCCCCTTCTGGGGGGGAATTTCTAAAATCGCTGAAATAGGTGTTTAATCATTTTTTAGTACATTTGTTTTCTGAAATTTCAAGATCCTACCTATAACTGCTGCTGAGGTATGACAAAATGACCTAAAACATTCGACCACTCCCCCCCCTTTAACCCCCTTCTGGGTGGAATTTCTAAAATCGATGAAATAGGTGTTTAATCATTTTTTTAGTAGATTTGTTTTCTGGAATTTCAAGCTCCTACTTATAACTCCTGCTGAGATATGACGAAATGACCTAAAACATTCGACCACCCCCCTTTAACCCCCTTCTGGATGGAATTTCTAAAATCGCTGAAATAGGTGTTTAATCATTTTTTTAGTAGATTTGTTATAATGATTTTTGCGTTCCTACCTATAACTGCTGCTGAGATATGGCGAAATGACCTGAAACATTCGACTACCCCCTGTTACCCCCTTCTGGGTGGAATTTCTAAAATCGCTGAAATAGGTGTTTAATAATTTTTTTAGTAGATTTGTTTTCTGGAATTTCAAGCTCCTACCTATAACTGCTGCTGCGATATGGCGAAATGACTTAAAACATTCGACCACACCCCTTTAACCTCCTTCTGGATGGAATTTCTAAAATCGCTGAAATAAGTGTTTAATCATTTTTTTAGTAGATTTGTTTTCGTGATTTTTGCGTTCCTACCTATAACTGCTGCTGAGATATGGCGAAATGACCTAAAACATTCGACCACCCCCCTTTAACCCCCTTCTGTGTGGAATTTCTAAAATCGCTGAAATAGGTGTTTAATCCTTTTTTTAGTAGATTTTTTTTCTGTAATTTTAAGCTCCTACCTATAACTGCTGCTGAGATATGGCGAAATGACCTAACACATTCCACCACCCACTGTTACCCCCTTCTGGGGGGAATTTCTAAAATCGCTGAAATAAGTGTTTAATCATTTTTTTAGTAGATTTGTTTTCTGAAATTTCAAGATCCTACCTATAACTGCTGCTGAGGTATGACAAAATGACCTAAAACATTCGACCACCCCCCTTTAACCCCCTTCTGGGTGGAATTTCTAAAATCGCTGAAATAGGTGTTTAATAATTTTTTTAGTAGATTTGTTTTCTGGAATTTCAAGCTCCTACCTATAACTGCTGCTGAGATATGGCGAAATGACCTAAAACATTCGACCACACCCCTTTAACTTCCTTCTGGATGGAATTTCTAAAATCGCTGAAATAAGTGTTTAATCATTTTTTAGTAGATTTGTTTTCGTGATTTTTGCGTTCCTACCTATAACTGCTGCTGAGATATGGTGAAATGACCTAAAACATTCGACCACCCCCCTTTAACCCCCTTCTGGGTGGAATTTCTAAAATCGCTGAAATAGGTGTTTAATCATTTTTTAGTAAATTTTTTTTCTGTAATTTTAAGCTCCTACCTATAACTGCTGCTGAGATATGGCGAAATGACCTAAATCATTCCACCACCCACTGTTACCCCCTTCTGGGGGGAATTTCTAAAATCGCTTAAATAGGTGTTTAATCATTTTTTTAGTAGATTTGTTTTCTGAAATTTCAAGATCCTATCTATAACTGCTGCTGAGGTATGGTAAATTGACCTATAACGTTCGACCACCCCCTGTTACCCTCTTCTGGGGGGAATTTCTAAAATCGCTGAAATAGGTGTTTAATCATTTTTTTAGTAGATTTGTTTTCCTCATTTTTGCGTTCCTACCTATAACTTCTGCTGAGATATGGCGAAATGACCTAAAACATTCGACCACACCCCTTTAACCCCCTTCTGGGTGGAATTTCTAAAATCGCTGAAATAGGTGTTTAATAATTTTTTTAGTAGATTTGTTTTCTGGAATTTCAAGCTCCTACCTATAACTGCTGCTGAGATATGGCGAAATGACCTAAAACATTCGACCACACCCCTTTAACCTCCTTCTGGATGGAATTTCTAAAATCGCTGAAATAAGTGTTTAATAATTTTTTTAGTAGATTTGTTTTCGTGATTTTTGCGTTCCTACCTATAACTGCTGCTGAGATATGGCGAAATGACCTAAAACATTCGAACACCCCCTTTAACGCCCTTCTGGGTGGAATTTCTAAAATCGCTGAAATAGGTGTTTAATCATTTTTTTAGTAGATTTGTTTTCTGGAATTTCAAGCTCCGACTTATAACTCCTGCTGAGATATGGCGAAATGACCTAAAACATTCGACCACCCCCCTTTAACGCCCTTCTGGGTGGAATTTCTAAAATCGTTGAAATAGGCGTTTAATCATTTTTTTAGTAGATTTGTTTTCCTGATTTTTGCGTTCCTACCTATAACTGCTGCTGAGATATGGCGAAATGACCTAAACCATTCGACCACCCCCTGTTTTGCCTCTTCTGGGGGGAATTTCTAAAATCGCTGATATAGGTGTTTAATCATTTTTTTAGTAGATTTGTTTTCTGGAATTTCAAGCTCCTACCTATAACTGCTGCTGAGATATGGCGAAATGACCTAAAACATTCGACCACCCCTCTTTAACCTCCTTCTGGATGGAATTTCTAAAATCGCTGAAATAGGTGTTTAATCATTTTTTTAGTAGATTTGTTTTCTGGAATTTCAAGCTCCTACTTATAACTCCTGCTGAGATATGGCGAAATGACCTAAAACATTCGACCACCCCCCTTTAACCCCCTTCTGGGTGGAATTTCTAAAATCGCTGAAATAGGTGTTTAATCATTTTTTTAGTAGGTTTGTTTTCTGGAATTTCAAGCTCCTACTTATAACTGCTGCTGAGATATGGCGAAATGACCTGAAACATTCGACTACCCCCTGTTACCCCCTTCTGGGTGGAATTTCTAAAATCGCTGAAATAGGTGTTTAATAATTTTTTTAGTAGATTTGTTTTCTGGAATTTCAAGCTCCTACCTATAACTGCTGCTGAGATATAGCGAAATGACCTGAAACATTCGACTACCCACTGTTACCCCCTTCTGGGTGGAATTTCTAAAATCGCTGAAATAGGTGTTTAATAATTTTTTTAGTAGATTTGTTTTCTGGAATTTCAAGCTCCTACCTATAACTGCTGCCGAGATATGGCGAAATGACCTAAAACATTCGACCACCCCCTGTTACCCCCTTCTGGGGGGAATTTCTAAAATCGCTGAAATAGGTGTTTAATCATTTTTTAGTACATTTGTTTTCTGAAATTTCAAGATCCTACCTATAACTGCTGCTGAGGTATGACAAAATGACCTAAAACATTCGACCACCCCCCTTTAACCCCCTTCTGGGTGGAATTTCTAAAATCGCTGAAATAGGTGTTTAATCATTTTTTTAGTAGATTTGTTTTCTGGAATTTCAAGCTCCTACTTATAACTCCTGCTGAGATATGGCGAAATGACCTAAAACATTCGACCACCCCTCTTTAACCCCTTCTGGATGGAATTTCTAAAATCGCTGAAATAGGTGTTTAATCATTTTTTTAGTAGATTTGTTTTAATGATTTTTGCGTTCCTACCTATAACTGCTGCTGAGATATGGCGAAATGACCTGAAACATTCGACTACCCCCCGTTACCCCCTTCTGAGTGGAATTTCTAAAATCGCTGAAATAGGTGTTTAATAATTTTTTTAGTAGATTTGTTTTCTGGAATTTCAAGCTCCTACCTATAACTGCTGCTGAGATATGGCGAAATGACCTAAAACATTCGACCACACCCCTTTAACCTCCTTCTGGATGGAATTTCTATAATCGCTGAAATAAATGTTTAATCATTTTTTTAGTAGATTTGTTTTCGTGATTTTTGCGTTCCTACCTATAACTGCTGCTGAGATATGGCGAAATGACCTAAAACATTCGACCACCCCCCTTTAACCCCCTTCTGTGTGGAATTTCTAAAATCGCTGAAATAGGTGTTTAATCATTTTTTTAGTAGATTTTTTTTCTGTAATTTTAAGCTCCTACCTATAACTGCTGCTGAGATATGGCGAAATGACCTAAAACATTCCACCACCCACTGTTACCCCCTTCTGGGGGGGAATTTCTAAAATCGCTGAAATAGGTGTTTAATCATTTTTTAGTACATTTGTTTTCTGAAATTTCAAGATCCTACCTATAACTGCTGCTGAGGTATGACAAAATGACCTAAAACATTCGACCACCCCCCCCTTTAACCCCCTTCTGGGTGGAATTTCTAAAATCGATGAAATAGGTGTTTAATCATTTTTTTAGTAGATTTGTTTTCTGGAATTTCAAGCTCCTACTTATAACTGCTGCTGAGATATGGCGAAATGACCTAAAACATTCGACCACCCCCCTTTAACCCCCTTCTGGGTGGAATTTCTAAAATCGCTGAAATAGGTGTTTAATCATTTTTTTAGTAGATTTTTTTTCTGTAATTTTAAGCTCCTACCTATAACTGCTGCTGAGATATGGCGAAATGACCTAAAACATTCCACCACCCACTGTTACCCCCTTCTGGGGGGGAATTTCTAAAATCGCTGAAATAGGTGTTTAATCATTTTTTAGTACATTTGTTTTCTGAAATTTCAAGATCCTACCTATAACTGCTGCTGAGGTATGACAAAATGACCTAAAACATTCGACCACCCCCCCCCCCTTTAACCCCCTTCTGGGTGGAATTTCTAAAATCGATGAAATAGGTGTTTAATCATTTTTTTAGTAGATTTGTTTTCTGGAATTTCAAGCTCCTACTTATAACTCCTGCTGAGATATGACGAAATGACCTAAAACATTCGACCACCCCCCTTTAACCCCCTTCTGGATGGAATTTCTAAAATCGCTGAAATAGGTGTTTAATCATTTTTTTAGTAGATTTGTTTTAATGATTTTTGCGTTCCTACCTATAACTGCTGCTGAGATATGGCGAAATGACCTGAAACATTCGACTACCCCCTGTTACCCCCTTCTGGGTGGAATTTCTAAAATCGCTGAAATAGGTGTTTAATAATTTTTTTAGTAGATTTGTTTTCTGGAATTTCAAGCTCCTACCTATAACTGCTGCTGCGATATGGCGAAATGACCTAAAACATTCGACCACACCCCTTTAACCTCCTTCTGGATGGAATTTCTAAAATCGCTGAAATAAGTGTTTAATCATTTTTTTAGTAGATTTGTTTTCGTGATTTTTGCGTTCCTACCTATAACTGCTGCTGAGATATGGCGAAATGACCTAAAACATTCGACCACCCCCCTTTAACCCCCTTCTGTGTGGAATTTCTAAAATCGCTGAAATAGGTGTTTAATCATTTTTTTAGTAGATTTTTTTTCTGTAATTTTAAGCTCCTACCTATAACTGCTGCTGAGATATGGCGAAATGACCTAACACATTCCACCACCCACTGTTACCCCCTTCTGGGGGGAATTTCTAAAATCGCTGAAATAAGTGTTTAATCATTTTTTTAGTAGATTTGTTTTCTGAAATTTCAAGATCCTACCTATAACTGCTGCTGAGGTATGACAAAATGACCTAAAACATTCGACCACCCCCCTTTAACCCCCTTCTGGGTGGAATTTCTAAAATCGCTGAAATAGGTGTTTAATCATTTTTTTAGTAGATTTGTTTTCTGGAATTTCAAGCTCCTACTTATAACTCCTGCTGAGATATGGCGAAATGACCTAAAACATTCGACCACCCCCCTTTAACCCCCTTCTGGATGGAATTTCTAAAATCGCTGAAATAGGTGTTTAATCATTTTTTAGTAGATTTGTTTTAATGATTTTTGCGTTCCTACCTATAACTGCTGCTGAGATATGGCGAAATGACCTGAAACATTCGACTACCCCCTGTTACCCCCTTCTGGGTGGAATTTCTAAAATCGCTGAAATAGGTGTTTAATAATTTTTTTAGTAGATTTGTTTTCTGGAATTTCAAGCTCCTACCTATAACTGCTGCTGAGATATGGCGAAATGACCTAAAACATTCGACCACACCCCTTTAACTTCCTTCTGGATGGAATTTCTAAAATCGCTGAAATAAGTGTTTAATCATTTTTTAGTAGATTTGTTTTCGTGATTTTTGCGTTCCTACCTATAACTGCTGCTGAGATATGGCGAAATGACCTAAAACATTCGACCACCCCCCTTTAACCCCCTTCTGGGTGGAATTTCTAAAATCGCTGAAATAGGTGTTTAATCATTTTTTAGTAAATTTTTTTTCTGTAATTTTAAGCTCCTACCTATAACTGCTGCTGAGATATGGCGAAATGACCTAAATCATTCCACCACCCACTGTTACCCCCTTCTGGGGGGAATTTCTAAAATCGCTTAAATAGGTGTTTAATCATTTTTTTAGTAGATTTGTTTTCTGAAATTTCAAGATCCTATCTATAACTGCTGCTGAGGTATGGTAAATTGACCTATAACGTTCGACCACCCCCTGTTACCCTCTTCTGGGGGGAATTTCTAAAATCGCTGAAATAGGTGTTTAATCATTTTTTTAGTACATTTGTTTTCCTCATTTTTGCGTTCCTACCTATAACTTCTGCTGAGATATGGCGAAATGACCTAAAACATTCGACCACACCCCTTTAACCCCCTTCTGAGTGGAATTTCTAAAATCGCTGAAATAGGTGTTTAATAATTTTTTTAGTAGATTTGTTTTCTGGAATTTCAAGCTCCTACCTATAACTGCTGCTGAGATATGGCGAAATGACCTAAAACATTCGACCACACCCCTTTAACCTCCTTCTGGATGGAATTTCTAAAATCGCTGAAATAAGTGTTTAATAATTTTTTTAGTAGATTTGTTTTCGTGATTTTTGCGTTCCTACCTATAACTGCTGCTGAGATATGGCGAAATGACCTAAAACATTCGAACACCCCCTTTAACGCCCTTCTGGGTGGAATTTCTAAAATCGCTGAAATAGGTGTTTAATCATTTTTTTAGTAGATTTGTTTTCTGGAATTTCAAGCTCCGACTTATAACTCCTGCTGAGATATGGCGAAATGACCTAAAACATTCGACCACCCCCCTTTAACGCCCTTCTGGGTGGAATTTCTAAAATCGTTGAAATAGGCGTTTAATCATTTTTTTAGTAGATTTGTTTTCCTGATTTTTGCGTTCCTACCTATAACTGCTGCTGAGATATGGCGAAATGACCTAAACCATTCGACCACCCCCTGTTTTGCCTCTTCTGGGGGGAATTTCTAAAATCGCTGATATAGGTGTTTAATCATTTTTTTAGTAGATTTGTTTTCTGGAATTTCAAGCTCCTACCTATAACTGCTGCTGAGATATGGCGAAATGACCTAAAACATTCGACCACCCCTCTTTAACCTCCTTCTGGATGGAATTTCTAAAATCGCTGAAATAGGTGTTTAATCATTTTTTTAGTAGATTTGTTTTCTGGAATTTCAAGCTCCTACTTATAACTCCTGCTGAGATATGGCGAAATGACCTAAAACATTCGAAAACCCCCCTTTAACCCCCTTCTGGGTGGAATTTCTAAAATCGCTGAAATAGGTGTTTAATCATTTTTTTAGTAGGTTTGTTTTCTGGAATTTCAAGCTCCTACTTATAACTGCTGCTGAGATATGGCGAAATGACCTGAAACATTCGACTACCCCCTGTTACCCCCTTCTGGGTGGAATTTCTAAAATCGCTGAAATAGGTGTTTAATAATTTTTTTAGTAGATTTGTTTTCTGGAATTTCAAGCTCCTACCTATAACTGCTGCTGAGATATGGCGAAATGACCTGAAACATTCGACTACCCACTGTTACCCCCTTCTGGGTGGAATTTCTAAAATCGCTGAAATAGGTGTTTAATAATTTTTTTAGTAGATTTGTTTTCTGGAATTTCAAGCTCCTACCTATAACTGCTGCCGAGATATGCCGAAATGACCTAAAACATTCGACCACCCCCTGTTACCCCCTTCTGGGGGGAATTTCTAAAATCGCTGAAATAGGTGTTTAATCATTTTTTAGTACATTTGTTTTCTGAAATTTCAAGATCCTACCTATAACTGCTGCTGAGGTATGACAAAATGACCTAAAACATTCGACCACCCCCCTTTAACCCCCTTCTGGGTGGAATTTCTAAAATCGCTGAAATAGGTGTTTAATCATTTTTTTAGTAGATTTGTTTTCTGGAATTTCAAGCTCCTACTTATAACTCCTGCTGAGATATGGCGAAATGACCTAAAACATTCGACCACCCCTCTTTAACCCCCTTCTGGATGGAATTTCTAAAATCGCTGAAATAGGTGTTTAATCATTTTTTTAGTAGATTTGTTTTAATGATTTTTGCGTTCCTACCTATAACTGCTGCTGAGATATGGCGAAATGACCTGAAACATTCGACTAACCCCCGTTACCCCCTTCTGAGTGGAATTTCTAAAATCGCTGAAATAGGTGTTTAATAATTTTTTTAGTAGATTTGTTTTCTGGAATTTCAAGCTCCTACCTATAACTGCTGCTGAGATATGGCGAAATGACCTAAAACATTCGACCACACCCCTTTAACCTCCTTCTGGATGGAATTTCTATAATCGCTGAAATAAGTGTTTAATCATTTTTTTAGTAGATTTGTTTTCGTGATTTTTGCGTTCCTACCTATAACTGCTGCTGAGATATGGCGAAATGACCTAAAACATTCGACCACCCCCCTTTAACCCCCTTCTGTGTGGAATTTCTAAAATCGCTGAAATAGGTGTTTAATCATTTTTTTAGTAGATTTTTTTTCTGTAATTTTAAGCTCCTACCTATAACTGCTGCTGAGATATGGCGAAATGACCTAAAACATTCCACCACCCACTGTTACCCCCTTCTGGGGGGGAATTTCTAAAATCGCTGAAATATGTGTTTAATCATTTTTTAGTACATTTGTTTTCTGAAATTTCAAGATCCTACCTATAACTGCTGCTGAGGTATGGCAAAATGACCTAAAACATTCGACCACCCCCCCCTTTAACCCCCTTCTGGGTGGAATTTCTAAAATCGATGAAATAGGTGTTTAATCATTTTTTTAGTAGATTTGTTTTCTGGAATTTCAAGCTCCTACTTATAACTCCTGCTGAGATATGGCGAAATGACCTAAAACATTCGACCACCACCCTTTAACCCCCTTCTGGATGGAATTTCTAAAATCGCTGAAATAGGTGTTTAATCATTTTTTTAGTAGATTTGTTTTAATGATTTTTGCGTTCCTACCTATAACTGCTGCTGAGATATGGCGAAATGACCTGAAACATTCGACTACCCCCTGTTACCCCCTTCTGGGTGGAATTTCTAAAATCGCTGAAATAGGTGTTTAATAATTTTTTTAGTAGATTTGTTTTCTGGAATTTCAAGCTCCTACCTATAACTGCTGCTGCGATATGGCGAAATGACCTAAAACATTCGACCACACCCCTTTAACCTCCTTCTGGATGGAATTTCTAAAATCGCTGAAATAAGTGTTTAATCATTTTTTTAGTAGATTTGTTTTCGTGATTTTTGCGTTCCTACCTATAACTGCTGCTGAGATATGGCGAAATGACCTAAAACATTCGACCAGCCCCCTTTAACCCCCTTCTGGGTGGAATTTCTAAAATCGCTGAAATAGGTGTTTAATAATTTTTTTAGTAGATTTGTTTTCTGGAATTTCAAGCACCTACCTATAACTGCTGCTGAGATATGGCGAAATGACCTAACACATTCCACCACCCACTGTTACCCCCTTCTGGGGGGAATTTCTAAAATCGCTGAAATAAGTGTTTAATCATTTTTTTAGTAGATTTGTTTTCTGAAATTTCAAGATCCTACCTATAACTGCTGCTGAGGTATGACAAAATGACCTAAAACATTCGACCACCCCCCTTTAACCCCCTTCTGGGTGGAATTTCTAAAATCGCTGAAATAGGTGTTTAATCATTTTTTTAGTAGATTTGTTTTCTGGAATTTCAAGCTCCTACTTATAACTCCTGCTGAGATATGGCGAAATGACCTAAAACATTCGACCACCCCCCTTTAACCCCCTTCTGGATGGAATTTCTAAAATCGCTGAAATAGGTGTTTAATCATTTTTTAGTAGATTTGTTTTAATGATTTTTGCGTTCCTACCTATAACTGCTGCTGAGATATGGCGAAATGACCTGAAACATTCGACTACCCCCTGTTACCCCCTTCTGGGTGGAATTTCTAAAATCGCTGAAATAGGTGTTTAATAATTTTTTTAGTAGATTTGTTTTCTGGAATTTCAAGCTCCTACCTATAACTGCTGCTGAGATATGGCGAAATGACCTAAAACATTCGACCACACCCCTTTAACTTCCTTCTGGATGGAATTTCTAAAATCGCTGAAATAAGTGTTTAATCATTTTTTAGTAGATTTGTTTTCGTGATTTTTGCGTTCCTACCTATAACTGCTGCTGAGATATGTCGAAATGACCTAAAACATTCGACCACCCCCCTTTAACCCCCTTCTGGGTGGAATTTCTAAAATCGCTGAAATAGGTGTTTAATCATTTTTTAGTAAATTTTTTTTCTGTAATTTTAAGCTCCTACCTATAACTGCTGCTGAGATATGGCGAAATGACCTAAATCATTCCACCACCCACTGTTACCCCCTTCTGGGGGGAATTTCTAAAATCGCTTAAATAGGTGTTTAATCATTTTTTTAGTAGATTTGTTTTCTGAAATTTCAAGATCCTATCTATAACTGCTGCTGAGGTATGGTAAATTGACCTATAACGTTCGACCACCCCCTGTTACCCTCTTCTGGGGGGAATTTCTAAAATCGCTGAAATAGGTGTTTAATCATTTTTTTAGTACATTTGTTTTCCTCATTTTTGCGTTCCTACCTATAACTTCTGCTGAGATATGGCGAAATGACCTAAAACATTCGACCACACCCCTTTAACCCCCTTCTGAGTGGAATTTCTAAAATCGCTGAAATAGGTGTTTAATAATTTTTTTAGTAGATTTGTTTTCTGGAATTTCAAGCTCCTACCTATAACTGCTGCTGAGATATGGCGAAATGACCTAAAACATTCGACCACACCCCTTTAACCTCCTTCTGGATGGAATTTCTAAAATCGCTGAAATAAGTGTTTAATAATTTTTTTAGTAGATTTGTTTTCGTGATTTTTGCGTTCCTACCTATAACTGCTGCTGAGATATGGCGAAATGACCTAAAACATTCGAACACCCCCTTTAACGCCCTTCTGGGTGGAATTTCTAAAATCGCTGAAATAGGTGTTTAATCATTTTTTTAGTAGATTTGTTTTCTGGAATTTCAAGCTCCGACTTATAACTCCTGCTGAGATATGGCGAAATGACCTAAAACATTCGACCACCCCCCTTTAACGCCCTTCTGGGTGGAATTTCTAAAATCGTTGAAATAGGCGTTTAATCATTTTTTTAGTAGATTTGTTTTCCTGATTTTTGCGTTCCTACCTATAACTGCTGCTGAGATATGGCGAAATGACCTAAACCATTCGACCACCCCCTGTTTTGCCTCTTCTGGGGGGAATTTCTAAAATCGCTGATATAGGTGTTTAATCATTTTTTTAGTAGATTTGTTTTCTGGAATTTCAAGCTCCTACCTATAACTGCTGCTGAGATATGGCGAAATGACCTAAAACATTCGACCACCCCTCTTTAACCTCCTTCTGGATGGAATTTCTAAAATCGCTGAAATAGGTGTTTAATCATTTTTTTAGTAGATTTGTTTTCTGGAATTTCAAGCTCCTACTTATAACTCCTGCTGAGATATGGCGAAATGACCTAAAACATTCGAAAACCCCCCTTTAACCCCCTTCTGGGTGGAATTTCTAAAATCGCTGAAATAGGTGTTTAATCATTTTTTTAGTAGGTTTGTTTTCTGGAATTTCAAGCTCCTACTTATAACTGCTGCTGAGATATGGCGAAATGACCTGAAACATTCGACTACCCCCTGTTACCCCCTTCTGGGTGGAATTTCTAAAATCGCTGAAATAGGTGTTTAATAATTTTTTTAGTAGATTTGTTTTCTGGAATTTCAAGCTCCTACCTATAACTGCTGCTGAGATATGGCGAAATGACCTGAAACATTCGACTACCCACTGTTACCCCCTTCTGGGTGGAATTTCTAAAATCGCTGAAATAGGTGTTTAATAATTTTTTTAGTAGATTTGTTTTCTGGAATTTCAAGCTCCTACCTATAACTGCTGCCGAGATATGCCGAAATGACCTAAAACATTCGACCACCCCCTGTTACCCCCTTCTGGGGGGAATTTCTAAAATCGCTGAAATAGGTGTTTAATCATTTTTTAGTACATTTGTTTTCTGAAATTTCAAGATCCTACCTATAACTGCTGCTGAGGTATGACAAAATGACCTAAAACATTCGACCACCCCCCTTTAACCCCCTTCTGGGTGGAATTTCTAAAATCGCTGAAATAGGTGTTTAATCATTTTTTTAGTAGATTTGTTTTCTGGAATTTCAAGCTCCTACTTATAACTCCTGCTGAGATATGGCGAAATGACCTAAAACATTCGACCACCCCTCTTTAACCCCCTTCTGGATGGAATTTCTAAAATCGCTGAAATAGGTGTTTAATCATTTTTTTAGTAGATTTGTTTTAATGATTTTTGCGTTCCTACCTATAACTGCTGCTGAGATATGGCGAAATGACCTGAAACATTCGACTAACCCCCGTTACCCCCTTCTGAGTGGAATTTCTAAAATCGCTGAAATAGGTGTTTAATAATTTTTTTAGTAGATTTGTTTTCTGGAATTTCAAGCTCCTACCTATAACTGCTGCTGAGATATGGCGAAATGACCTAAAACATTCGACCACACCCCTTTAACCTCCTTCTGGATGGAATTTCTATAATCGCTGAAATAAGTGTTTAATCATTTTTTTAGTAGATTTGTTTTCGTGATTTTTGCGTTCCTACCTATAACTGCTGCTGAGATATGGCGAAATGACCTAAAACATTCGACCACCCCCCTTTAACCCCCTTCTGTGTGGAATTTCTAAAATCGCTGAAATAGGTGTTTAATCATTTTTTTAGTAGATTTTTTTTCTGTAATTTTAAGCTCCTACCTATAACTGCTGCTGAGATATGGCGAAATGACCTAAAACATTCCACCACCCACTGTTACCCCCTTCTGGGGGGGAATTTCTAAAATCGCTGAAATATGTGTTTAATCATTTTTTAGTACATTTGTTTTCTGAAATTTCAAGATCCTACCTATAACTGCTGCTGAGGTATGACAAAATGACCTAAAACATTCGACCACCCCCCCCTTTAACCCCCTTCTGGGTGGAATTTCTAAAATCGATGAAATAGGTGTTTAATCATTTTTTTAGTAGATTTGTTTTCTGGAATTTCAAGCTCCTACTTATAACTCCTGCTGAGATATGGCGAAATGACCTAAAACATTCGACCACCACCCTTTAACCCCCTTCTGGATGGAATTTCTAAAATCGCTGAAATAGGTGTTTAATCATTTTTTTAGTAGATTTGTTTTAATGATTTTTGCGTTCCTACCTATAACTGCTGCTGAGATATGGCGAAATGACCTGAAACATTCGACTACCCCCTGTTACCCCCTTCTGGGTGGAATTTCTAAAATCGCTGAAATAGGTGTTTAATAATTTTTTTAGTAGATTTGTTTTCTGGAATTTCAAGCTCCTACCTATAACTGCTGCTGCGATATGGCGAAATGACCTAAAACATTCGACCACACCCCTTTAACCTCCTTCTGGATGGAATTTCTAAAATCGCTGAAATAAGTGTTTAATCATTTTTTTAGTAGATTTGTTTTCGTGATTTTTGCGTTCCTACCTATAACTGCTGCTGAGATATGGCGAAATGACCTAAAACATTCGACCAGCCCCCTTTAACCCCCTTCTGGGTGGAATTTCTAAAATCGCTGAAATAGGTGTTTAATAATTTTTTTAGTAGATTTGTTTTCTGGAATTTCAAGCACCTACCTATAACTGCTGCTGAGATATGGCGAAATGACCTAACACATTCCACCACCCACTGTTACCCCCTTCTGGGGGGAATTTCTAAAATCGCTGAAATAAGTGTTTAATCATTTTTTTAGTAGATTTGTTTTCTGAAATTTCAAGATCCTACCTATAACTGCTGCTGAGGTATGACAAAATGACCTAAAACATTCGACCACCCCCCTTTAACCCCCTTCTGGGTGGAATTTCTAAAATCGCTGAAATAGGTGTTTAATCATTTTTTTAGTAGATTTGTTTTCTGGAATTTCAAGCTCCTACTTATAACTCCTGCTGAGATATGGCGAAATGACCTAAAACATTCGACCACCCCCCTTTAACCCCCTTCTGGATGGAATTTCTAAAATCGCTGAAATAGGTGTTTAATCATTTTTTAGTAGATTTGTTTTAATGATTTTTGCGTTCCTACCTATAACTGCTGCTGAGATATGGCGAAATGACCTGAAACATTCGACTACCCCCTGTTACCCCCTTCTGGGTGGAATTTCTAAAATCGCTGAAATAGGTGTTTAATAATTTTTTTAGTAGATTTGTTTTCTGGAATTTCAAGCTCCTACCTATAACTGCTGCTGAGATATGGCGAAATGACCTAAAACATTCGACCACACCCCTTTAACTTCCTTCTGGATGGAATTTCTAAAATCGCTGAAATAAGTGTTTAATCATTTTTTAGTAGATTTGTTTTCGTGATTTTTGCGTTCCTACCTATAACTGCTGCTGAGATATGTCGAAATGACCTAAAACATTCGACCACCCCCCTTTAACCCCCTTCTGGGTGGAATTTCTAAAATCGCTGAAATAGGTGTTTAATCATTTTTTAGTAAATTTTTTTTCTGTAATTTTAAGCTCCTACCTATAACTTCTGCTGAGATATGGCGAAATGACCTAAATCATTCCACCACCCACTGTTACCCCCTTCTGGGGGAATTTCTAAAATCGCTTAAATAGGTGTTTAATCATTTTTTTAGTAGATTTGTTTTCTGAAATTTCAAGATCCTATCTATAACTGCTGCTGAGGTATGGTAAATTGACCTATAACGTTCGACCACCCCCTGTTACCCTCTTCTGGGGGGAATTTCTAAAATCGCTGAAATAGGTGTTTAATCATTTTTTAGTAGATTTGTTTTCCTCATTTTTGCGTTCCTACCTATAACTTCTGCTGAGATATGGCGAAATGACCTAAAACATTCGACCACACCCCTTTAACCCCCTTCTGGGTGGAATTTCTAAAATCGCTGAAATAGGTGTTTAATAATTTTTTTAGTAGATTTGTTTTCTGGAATTTCAAGCTCCTACCTATAACTGCTGCTGAGATATGGCGAAATGACCTAAAACATTCGACCACCCCCTGTTACCCCCTTCTGGGTGGAATTTCTAAAATCGCTGAAATAGATGTTTAATCATTTTTTAGTAAATTTTTTTTCTGTAATTTTAAGCTCCTACCTATAACTGCTGCTGAGATATGGCGAAATGACCTAAATCATTCCACCACCCACTGTTACCCCCTTCTGGGGGGAATTTCTAAAATCGCTTAAATAGGTGTTTAATCATTTTTTTAGTAGATTTGTTTTCTGAAATTTCAAGATCCTATCTATAACTGCTGCTGAGGTATGGTAAATTGACCTATAACGTTCGACCACCCCCTGTTACCCTCTTCTGGGGGGAATTTCTAAAATCGCTGAAATAGGTGTTTAATCATTTTTTTAGTAGATTTGTTTTCCTCATTTTTGCGTTCCTACCTATAACTTCTGCTGAGATATGGCGAAATGACCTAAAACATTCGACCACCCCCCTTTAACCCCCTTCTGTGTGGAATTTCTAAAATCGCTGAAATAGGTGTTTAATCTTTTTTTAGTAGATTTGTTTTCTGGAATTTCAAGCTCCTACTTATAACTCCTGCTGAGATATGGCGAAATGACCTAAAACATTCGACCACCCCATGCTACCCCCTTCTGGGGGGAATTTATAAAATCGCTGAAATAGGTGTTTAATCATTTTTTAGTACATTTGTTTTCTGAAATTTCAAGATCCTACCTATAACTGCTGCTGAGGTATGACAAAATGACCTAAAACATTCGACCACCCCCCTTTAACCCTCTTCTGGGTGGAATTTCTAAAATCGCTGAAATAGGTGTTTAATAATTTTTTTAGTAGATTTGTTTTCTGGAATTTCAAGCTCCTACCTATAACTGCTGCTGAGATATGGCGAAATGACCTGAAACATTCGACTACCCACTGTTACCCCCTTCTGGGTGGAATTTCTAAAATCGCTGAAATAGGTGTTTAATAATTTTTTTAGTAGATTTGTTTTCTGGAATTTCAAGCTCCTACCTATAACTGCTGCCGAGATATGGCGAAATGACCTAAAACATTCGACCACCCCCCTTTAACCCCCTTCTGGGTGGAATTTCTAAAATCGCTAAAATAGGTGTTTAATCATTTTTTTAGTAGGTTTGTTTTCCTGATTTTTGCGTTCCTACCTATAACTGCTGCTGAGATATGGCGAAATGACCTAAACCATTCGACCACCCCCTGTTTTGCCTCTTCTGGGGGGAATTTCTAAAATCGCTGATATAGGTGTTTAATCATTTTTTTAGTAGATTTGTTTTCTGGAATTTCAAGCTCCTACCTATAACTGCTGCTGAGATATGGCGAAATGACCTAAAACATTCGACCACCCCTCTTTAACCTCCTTCTGGATGGAATTTCTAAAATCGCTGAAATAGGTGTTTAATCATTTTTTTAGTAGATTTGTTTTCTGGAATTTCAAGCTCCTACTTATAACTCCTGCTGAGATATGGCGAAATGACCTAAAACATTCGACCACCCCCCTTTAACCCCCTTCTGGGTGGAATTTCTAAAATCGCTGAAATAGGTGTTTAATCATTTTTTTAGTAGGTTTGTTTTCTGGAATTTCAAGCTCCTACTTATAACTGCTGCTGAGATATGGCGAAATGACCTGAAACATTCGACTACCCCCTGTTACCCCCTTCTGGGTGGAATTTCTAAAATCGCTGAAATAGGTGTTTAATAATTTTTTTAGTAGATTTGTTTTCTGGAATTTCAAGCTCCTACCTATAACTGCTGCTGAGATATGGCGAAATGACCTGAAACATTCGACTACCCACTGTTACACCCTTCTGGGTGGAATTTCTAAAATCGCTGAAATAGGCTTTAATAATTTTTTTAGTAGATTTGTTTTCTGGAATTTCAAGCTCCTACCTATAACTGCTGCCGAGATATGGCGAAATGACCTAAAACATTCGACCACCCCCTGTTACCCCCTTCTGGGGGGAATTTCTAAAATCGCTGAAATAGGTGTTTAATCATTTTTTAGTACATTTGTTTTCTGAAATTTCAAGATCCTACCTATAACTGCTGCTGAGGTATGACAAAATGACCTAAAACATTCGACCACCCCCCTTTAACCCCCTTCTGGGTGGAATTTCTAAAATCGCTGAAATAGGTGTTTAATCATTTTTTTAGTAGATTTGTTTTCTGGAATTTCAAGCTCCTACTTATAACTCCTGCTGAGATATGGCGAAATGACCTAAAACATTCGACCACCCCCTTTAACCCCCTTCTGGATGGAATTTCTAAAATCGCTGAAATAGGTGTTTAATCATTTTTTTAGTAGATTTGTTTTAATGATTTTTGCGTTCCTACCTATAACTGCTTCTGAGATATGGCGAAATGACCTGAAACATTCGACTACCCCCCGTTACCCCCTTCTGAGTGGAATTTCTAAAATCGCTGAAATAGGTGTTTAATAATTTTTTTAGTAGATTTGTTTTCTGGAATTTCAAGCTCCTACCTATAACTGCTGCTGAGATATGGCGAAATGACCTAAAACATTCGACCACACCCCTTTAACCTCCTTCTGGATGGAATTTCTAAAATCGCTGAAATAAGTGTTTAATCATTTTTTTAGTAGATTTGTTTTCGTGATTTTTGCGTTCCTACCTATAACTGCTGCTGAAATATGGCGAAATGACCTAAAACATTCGACCACCCCCCTTTAACCCCCTTCTGGGTGGAATTTCTAAAATCGCTGAAATAGGTGTTTAATCATTTTTTTAGTAGATTTTTTTTCTGTAATTTTAAGCTCCTACCTATAACTGCTGCTGAGATATGGCGAAATGACCTAAAACATTCCACCACCCACTGTTACCCCCTTCTGGGGGGGAATTTCTAAAATCGCTGAAATAGGTGTTTAATCATTTTTTAGTACATTTGTTTTCTGAAATTTCAAGATCCTACCTATAACTGCTGCTGAGGTATGACAAAATGACCTAAAACATTCGACCCCCCCCCCTTTAACCCCCTTCTGTGTGGAATTTCTAAAATCGCTGAAATAGGTGTTTAATCATTTTTTTAGTAGATTTTTTTTCTGTAATTTTAAGCTCCTACCTATAACTGCTGCTGAGATATGGCGAAATGACCTAACACATTCCACCACCCACTGTTACCCCCTTCTGGGGGGAATTTCTAAAATCGCTGAAATAAGTGTTTAATCATTTTTTTAGTAGATTTGTTTTCTGAAATTTCAAGATCCTACCTATAACTGCTGCTGAGGTATGACAAAATGACCTAAAACATTCGACCACCCCCCTTTAACCCCCTTCTGGGTGGAATTTCTAAAATCGCTGAAATAGGTGTTTAATCATTTTTTAGTAGATTTGTTTTAATGATTTTTGCGTTCCTACCTATAACTGCTGCTGAGATATGGCGAAATGACCTGAAACATTCGACTACCCCCTGTTACCCCCTTCTGGGTGGAATTTCTAAAATCGCTGAAATAGGTGTTTAATAATTTTTTTAGTAGATTTGTTTTCTGGAATTTCAAGCTCCTACCTATAACTGCTGCTGAGATATGGCGAAATGACCTAAAACATTCGACCACACCCCTTTAACTTCCTTCTGGATGGAATTTCTAAAATCGCTGAAATAAGTGTTTAATCATTTTTTAGTAGATTTGTTTTCGTGATTTTTGCGTTCCTACCTATAACTGCTGCTGAGATATGGCGAAATGACCTAAAACATTCGACCACCCCCCTTTAACCCCCTTCTGGGTGGAATTTCTAAAATCGCTGAAATAGGTGTTTAATCATTTTTTAGTAAATTTTTTTTCTGTAATTTTAAGCTCCTACCTATAACTGCTGCTGAGATATGGCGAAATGACCTAAATCATTCCACCACCCACTGTTACCCCCTTCTGGGGGGAATTTCTAAAATCGCTTAAATAGGTGTTTAATCATTTTTTTAGTAGATTTGTTTTCTGAAATTTCAAGATCTTTTCTATCTATAACTGCTGCTGAGGTATGGTAAATTGACCTATAACGTTCGACCACCCCCTGTTACCCTCTTCTGGGGGGAATTTCTAAAATCGCTGAAATAGGTGTTTAATCATTTTTTTAGTAGATTTGTTTTCCTCATTTTTGCGTTCCTACCTATAACTTCTGCTGAGATATGGCGAAATGACCTAAAACATTCGACCACACCCCTTTAACCCCCTTCTGGGTGGAATTTCTAAAATCGCTGAAATAGGTGTTTAATAATTTTTTTAGTAGATTTGTTTTCTGGAATTTCAAGCTCCTACCTATAACTGCTGCTGAGATATGGCGAAATGACCTAAAACATTCGACCACACCCCTTTAACCTCCTTCTGGATGGAATTTCTAAAATCGCTGAAATAAGTGTTTAATAATTTTTTTAGTAGATTTGTTTTCGTGATTTTTGCGTTCCTACCTATAACTGCTGCTGAGATATGGCGAAATGACCTAAAACATTCGAACACCCCCTTTAACGCCCTTCTGGGTGGAATTTCTAAAATCGCTGAAATAGGTGTTTAATCATTTTTTTAGTAGATTTGTTTTCTGGAATTTCAAGCTCCGACTTATAACTCCTGCTGAGATATGGCGAAATGACCTAAAACATTCGACCACCCCCCTTTAACGCCCTTCTGGGTGGAATTTCTAAAATCGTTGAAATAGGCGTTTAATCATTTTTTTAGTAGATTTGTTTTCCTGATTTTTGCGTTCCTACCTATAACTGCTGCTGAGATATGGCGAAATGACCTAAACCATTCGACCACCCCCTGTTTTGCCTCTTCTGGGGGGAATTTCTAAAATCGCTGATATAGGTGTTTAATCATTTTTTTAGTAGATTTGTTTTCTGGAATTTCAAGCTCCTACCTATAACTGCTGCTGAGATATGGCGAAATGACCTAAAACATTCGACCACCCCTCTTTAACCTCCTTCTGGATGGAATTTCTAAAATCGCTGAAATAGGTGTTTAATCATTTTTTTAGTAGATTTGTTTTCTGGAATTTCAAGCTCCTACTTATAACTCCTGCTGAGATATGGCGAAATGACCTAAAACATTCGACCACCCCCCTTTAACCCCCTTCTGGGTGGAATTTCTAAAATCGCTGAAATAGGTGTTTAATCATTTTTTTAGTAGGTTTGTTTTCTGGAATTTCAAGCTCCTACTTATAACTGCTGCTGAGATATGGCGAAATGACCTGAAACATTCGACTACCCCCTGTTACCCCCTTCTGGGTGGAATTTCTAAAATCGCTGAAATAGGTGTTTAATAATTTTTTTAGTAGATTTGTTTTCTGGAATTTCAAGCTCCTACCTATAACTGCTGCTGAGATATGGCGAAATGACCTGAAACATTCGACTACCCACTGTTACCCCCTTCTGGGTGGAATTTCTAAAATCGCTGAAATAGGTGTTTAATAATTTTTTTAGTAGATTTGTTTTCTGGAATTTCAAGCTCCTACCTATAACTGCTGCCGAGATATGGCGAAATGACCTAAAACATTCGACCACCCCCTGTTACCCCCTTCTGGGGGGAATTTCTAAAATCGCTGAAATAGGTGTTTAATCATTTTTTAGTACATTTGTTTTCTGAAATTTCAAGATCCTACCTATAACTGCTGCTGAGGTATGACAAAATGACCTAAAACATTCGACCACCCCCCTTTAACCCCCTTCTGGGTGGAATTTCTAAAATCGCTGAAATAGGTGTTTAATCATTTTTTTAGTAGATTTGTTTTCTGGAATTTCAAGCTCCTACTTATAACTCCTGCTGAGATATGGCGAAATGACCTAAAACATTCGACCACCCCTCTTTAACCCCCTTCTGGATGGAATTTCTAAAATCGCTGAAATAGGTGTTTAATCATTTTTTTAGTAGATTTGTTTTAATGATTTTTGCGTTCCTACCTATAACTGCTGCTGAGATATGGCGAAATGACCTGAAACATTCGACTACCCCCCGTTACCCCCTTCTGAGTGGAATTTCTAAAATCGCTGAAATAGGTGTTTAATAATTTTTTTAGTAGATTTGTTTTCTGGAATTTCAAGCTCCTACCTATAACTGCTGCTGAGATATGGCGAAATGACCTAAAACATTCGACCACACCCCTTTAACCTCCTTCTGGATGGAATTTCTATAATCGCTGAAATAAGTGTTTAATCATTTTTTTAGTAGATTTGTTTTCGTGATTTTTGCGTTCCTACCTATAACTGCTGCTGAGATATGGCGAAATGACCTAAAACATTCGACCACCCCCCTTTAACCCCCTTCTGTGTGGAATTTCTAAAATCGCTGAAATAGGTGTTTAATCATTTTTTTAGTAGATTTTTTTTCTGTAATTTTAAGCTCCTACCTATAACTGCTGCTGAGATATGGCGAAATGACCTAAAACATTCCACCACCCACTGTTACCCCCTTCTGGGGGGGAATTTCTAAAATCGCTGAAATAGGTGTTTAATCATTTTTTAGTACATTTGTTTTCTGAAATTTCAAGATCCTACCTATAACTGCTGCTGAGGTATGACAAAATGACCTAAAACATTCGACCACCCCCCCCTTTAACCCCCTTCTGGGTGGAATTTCTAAAATCGATGAAATAGGTGTTTAATCATTTTTTTAGTAGATTTGTTTTCTGGAATTTCAAGCTCCTACTTATAACTCCTGCTGAGATATGGCGAAATGACCTAAAACATTCGACCACCCCCCTTTAACCCCCTTCTGGATGGAATTTCTAAAATCGCTGAAATAGGTGTTTAATCATATTTTTAGTAGATTTGTTTTAATGATTTTTGCGTTCCTACCTATAACTGCTGCTGAGATATGGCGAAATGACCTGAAACATTCGACTACCCCCTGTTACCCCCTTCTGGGTGGAATTTCTAAAATCGCTGAAATAGGTGTTTAATAATTTTTTTAGTAGATTTGTTTTCTGGAATTTCAAGCTCCTACCTATAACTGCTGCTGCGATATGGCGAAATGACCTAAAACATTCGACCACACCCCTTTAACCTCCTTCTGGATGGAATTTCTAAAATCGCTGAAATAAGTGTTTAATCATTTTTTTAGTAGATTTGTTTTCGTGATTTTTGCGTTCCTACCTATAACTGCTGCTGAGATATGGCGAAATGACCTAAAACATTCGACCAGCCCCCTTTAACCCCCTTCTGGGTGGAATTTCTAAAATCGCTGAAATAGGTGTTTAATAATTTTTTTAGTAGATTTGTTTTCTGGAATTTCAAGCACCTACCTATAACTGCTGCTGAGATATGGCGAAATGACCTAACACATTCCACCACCCACTGTTACCCCCTTCTGGGGGGAATTTCTAAAATCGCTGAAATAAGTGTTTAATCATTTTTTTAGTAGATTTGTTTTCTGAAATTTCAAGATCCTACCTATAACTGCTGCTGAGGTATGACAAAATGACCTAAAACATTCGACCACCCCCCTTTAACCCCCTTCTGGGTGGAATTTCTAAAATCGCTGAAATAGGTGTTTAATCATTTTTTTAGTAGATTTGTTTTCTGGAATTTCAAGCTCCTATTTATAACTCCTGCTGAGATATGGCGAAATGACCTAAAACATTCGACCACCCCCCTTTAACCCCCTTCTGGATGGAATTTCTAAAATCGCTGAAATAGGTGTTTAATCATTTTTTAGTAGATTTGTTTTAATGATTTTTGCGTTCCTACCTATAACTGCTGCTGAGATATGGCGAAATGACCTGAAACATTCGACTACCCCCTGTTACCCCCTTCTGGGTGGAATTTCTAAAATCGCTGAAATAGGTGTTTAATAATTTTTTTAGTAGATTTGTTTTCTGGAATTTCAAGCTCCTACCTATAACTGCTGCTGAGATATGGCGAAATGACCTAAAACATTCGACCACACCCCTTTAACTTCCTTCTGGATGGAATTTCTAAAATCGCTGAAATAAGTGTTTAATCATTTTTTAGTAGATTTGTTTTCGTGATTTTTGCGTTCCTACCTATAACTGCTGCTGAGATATGTCGAAATGACCTAAAACATTCGACCACCCCCCTTTAACCCCCTTCTGGGTGGAATTTCTAAAATCGCTGAAATAGGTGTTTAATCATTTTTTAGTAAATTTTTTTTCTGTAATTTTAAGCTCCTACCTATAACTTCTGCTGAGATATGGCGAAATGACCTAAATCATTCCACCACCCACTGTTACCCCCTTCTGGGGGAATTTCTAAAATCGCTTAAATAGGTGTTTAATCATTTTTTTAGTAGATTTGTTTTCTGAAATTTCAAGATCCTATCTATAACTGCTGCTGAGGTATGGTAAATTGACCTATAACGTTCGACCACCCCCTGTTACCCTCTTCTGGGGGGAATTTCTAAAATCGCTGAAATAGGTGTTTAATCATTTTTTAGTAGATTTGTTTTCCTCATTTTTGCGTTCCTACCTATAACTTCTGCTGAGATATGGCGAAATGACCTAAAACATTCGACCACACCCCTTTAACCCCCTTCTGGGTGGAATTTCTAAAATCGCTGAAATAGGTGTTTAATAATTTTTTTAGTAGATTTGTTTTCTGGAATTTCAAGCTCCTACCTATAACTGCTGCTGAGATATGGCGAAATGACCTAAAACATTCGACCACCCCCTGTTACCCCCTTCTGGGTGGAATTTCTAAAATCGCTGAAATAGATGTTTAATCATTTTTTAGTAAATTTTTTTTCTGTAATTTTAAGCTCCTACCTATAACTGCTGCTGAGATATGGCGAAATGACCTAAATCATTCCACCACCCACTGTTACCCCCTTCTGGGGGGAATTTCTAAAATCGCTTAAATAGGTGTTTAATCATTTTTTTAGTAGATTTGTTTTCTGAAATTTCAAGATCCTATCTATAACTGCTGCTGAGGTATGGTAAATTGACCTATAACGTTCGACCACCCCCTGTTACCCTCTTCTGGGGGGAATTTCTAAAATCGCTGAAATAGGTGTTTAATCATTTTTTTAGTAGATTTGTTTTCCTCATTTTTGCGTTCCTACCTATAACTTCTGCTGAGATATGGCGAAATGACCTAAAACATTCGACCACCCCCCTTTAACCCCCTTCTGTGTGGAATTTCTAAAATCGCTGAAATAGGTGTTTAATCTTTTTTTAGTAGATTTGTTTTCTGGAATTTCAAGCTCCTACTTATAACTCCTGCTGAGATATGGCGAAATGACCTAAAACATTCGACAACCCCATGCTACCCCCTTCTGGGGGGAATTTATAAAATCGCTGAAATAGGTGTTTAATCATTTTTTAGTACATTTGTTTTCTGAAATTTCAAGATCCTACGTATAACTGCTGCTGAGGTATGACAAAATGACCTAAAACATTCGACCACCCCCCTTTAACCCTCTTCTGGGTGGAATTTCTAAAATCGCTGAAATAGGTGTTTAATAATTTTTTTAGTAGATTTGTTTTCTGGAATTTCAAGCTCCTACCTATAACTGCTGCTGAGATATGGCGAAATGACCTGAAACATTCGACTACCCACTGTTACCCCCTTCTGGGTGGAATTTCTAAAATCGCTGAAATAGGTGTTTAATAATTTTTTTAGTAGATTTGTTTTCTGGAATTTCAAGCTCCTACCTATAACTGCTGCCGAGATATGGCGAAATGACCTAAAACATTCGACCACCCCCTGTTACCCCCTTCTGGGGGGAATTTCTAAAATCGCTGAAATAGGTGTTTAATCATTTTTTAGTACATTTGTTTTCTGAAATTTCAAGATCCTACCTATAACTGCTGCTGAGGTATGACAAAATGACCTAAAACATTCGACCACCCCCCTTTAACCCCCTTCTGGGTGGAATTTCTAAAATCGCTGAAATAGGTGTTTAATCATTTTTTTAGTAGATTTGTTTTCTGGAATTTCAAGCTCCTACTTATAACTCCTGCTGAGATATGGCGAAATGACCTAAAACATTCGACCACCCCTCTTTAATCCCCTTCTGGATGGAATTTCTAAAATCGCTGAAATAGGTGTTTAATCATTTTTTTAGTAGATTTGTTTTAATGATTTTTGCGTTCCTACCTATAACTGCTGCTGAGATATGGCGAAATGACCTGAAACATTCGACTACCCCCCGTTACCCCCTTCTGAGTGGAATTTCTAAAATCGCTGAAATAGGTGTTTAATAATTTTTTTAGTAGATTTGTTTTCTGGAATTTCAAGCTCCTACCTATAACTGCTGCTGAGATATGGCGAAATTACCTAAAACATTCGACCACACCCCTTTAACCTCCTTCTGGATGGAATTTCTATAATCGCTGAAATAAGTGTTTAATCATTTTTTTAGTAGATTTGTTTTCGTGATTTTTGCGTTCCTACCTATAACTGCTGCTGAGATATGGCGAAATGACCTAAAACATTCGACCACCCCCCTTTAACCCCCTTCTGTGTGGAATTTCTAAAATCGCTGAAATAGGTGTTTAATCATTTTTTTAGTAGATTTTTTTTCTGTAATTTTAAGCTCCTACCTATAACTGCTGCTGAGATATGGCGAAATGACCTAAAACATTCCACCACCCACTGTTACCCCCTTCTGGGGGGGAATTTCTAAAATCGCTGAAATAGGTGTTTAATCATTTTTTAGTACATTTGTTTTCTGAAATTTCAAGATCCTACCTATAACTGCTGCTGAGGTATGACAAAATGACCTAAAACATTCGACCACCCCCCCCTTTAACCCCCTTCTGGGTGGAATTTCTAAAATCGATGAAATAGGTGTTTAATCATTTTTTTAGTAGATTTGTTTTCTGGAATTTCAAGCTCCTACTTATAACTCCTGCTGAGATATGGCGAAATGACCTAAAACATTCGACCACCCCCCTTTAACCCCCTTCTGGATGGAATTTCTAAAATCGCTGAAATAGGTGTTTAATCATTTTTTTAGTAGATTTGTTTTAATGATTTTTGCGTTCCTACCTATAACTGCTGCTGAGATATGGCGAAATGACCTGAAACATTCGACTACCCCCTGTTACCCCCTTCTGGGTGGAATTTCTAAAATCGCTGAAATAGGTGTTTAATAATTTTTTTAGTAGATTTGTTTTCTGGAATTTCAAGCTCCTACCTATAACTGCTGCTGCGATATGGCGAAATGACCTAAAACATTCGACCACACCCCTTTAACCTCCTTCTGGATGGAATTTCTAAAATAGCTGAAATAAGTGTTTAATCATTTTTTTAGTAGATTTGTTTTCGTGATTTTTGCGTTCCTACCTATAACTGCTGCTGAGATATGGCGAAATGACCTAAAACATTCGACCAGCCCCCTTTAACCCCCTTCTGGGTGGAATTTCTAAAATCGCTGAAATAGGTGTTTAATAATTTTTTTAGTAGATTTGTTTTCTGGAATTTCAAGCACCTACCTATAACTGCTGCTGAGATATGGCGAAATGACCTAACACATTCCACCACCCACTGTTACCCCCTTCTGGGGGGAATTTCTAAAATCGCTGAAATAAGTGTTTAATCATTTTTTTAGTAGATTTGTTTTCTGAAATTTCAAGATCCTACCTATAACTGCTGCTGAGGTATGACAAAATGACCTAAAACATTCGACCACCCCCCTTTAACCCCCTTCTGGGTGGAATTTCTAAAATCGCTGAAATAGGTGTTTAATCATTTTTTTAGTAGATTTGTTTTCTGGAATTTCAAGCTCCTACTTATAACTCCTGCTGAGATATGGCGAAATGACCTAAAACATTCGACCACCCCCCTTTAACCCCCTTCTGGATGGAATTTCTAAAATCGCTGAAATAGGTGTTTAATCATTTTTTAGTAGATTTGTTTTAATGATTTTTGCGTTCCTACCTATAACTGCTGCTGAGATATGGCGAAATGACCTGAAACATTCGACTACCCCCTGTTACCCCCTTCTGGGTGGAATTTCTAAAATCGCTGAAATAGGTGTTTAATAATTTTTTTAGTAGATTTGTTTTCTGGAATTTCAAGCTCCTACCTATAACTGCTGCTGAGATATGGCGAAATGACCTAAAACATTCGACCACACCCCTTTAACTTCCTTCTGGATGGAATTTCTAAAATCGCTGAAATAAGTGTTTAATCATTTTTTTAGTAGATTTGTTTTCTGGAATTTCAAGCTCCTACCTATAACTGCTGCTGAGATATGGCGAAATGACCTAAAACATTCGACCACCCCCTGTTACCCCCTTCTGGGTGGAATTTCTAAAATCGCTGAAATAGATGTTTAATCATTTTTTAGTAAATTTTTTTTCTGTAATTTTAAGCTCCTACCTATAACTGCTGCTGAGATATGGCGAAATGACCTAAATCATTCCACCACCCACTGTTACCCCCTTCTGGGGGGAATTTCTAAAATCGCTTAAATAGGTGTTTAATCATTTTTTTAGTAGATTTGTTTTCTGAAATTTCAAGATCCTATCTATAACTGCTGCTGAGGTATGGTAAATTGACCTATAACGTTCGACCACCCCCTGTTACCCTCTTCTGGGGGGAATTTCTAAAATCGCTGAAATAGGTGTTTAATCATTTTTTTAGTAGATTTGTTTTCCTCATTTTTGCGTTCCTACCTATAACTTCTGCTGAGATATGGCGAAATGACCTAAAACATTCGACCACCCCCCTTTAACCCCCTTCTGGGTGGAATTTCTAAAATCGCTGAAATAGGTGTTTAATCTTTTTTTAGTAGATTTGTTTTCTGGAATTTCAAGCTCCTACTTATAACTCCTGCTGAGATATGGCGAAATGACCTAAAACATTCGACCACCCCATGCTACCCCCTTCTGGGGGGAATTTATAAAATCGCTGAAATAGGTGTTTAATCATTTTTTTAGTAGATTTGTTTTCTGGAATTTCAAGCTCCTACTTATAACTCCTGCTGAGATATGGCGAAATGACCTAAAACATTCGACCACCCCCCTTTAACCCCCTTCTGGATGGAATTTCTAAAATCGCTGAAATAGGTGTTTAATCATTTTTTTAGTAGATTTGTTTTCTGGAATTTCAAGCTCCGACTTATAACTCCTGCTGAGATATGGCGAAATGACCTAAAACATTCGACCACCCCCCTTTAACGCCCTTCTGGGTGGAATTTCTAAAATCGTTGAAATAGGCGTTTAATCATTTTTTTAGTAGATTTGTTTTCCTGATTTTTGCGTTCCTACCTATAACTGCTGCTGAGATATGGCGAAATGACCTAAACCATTCGACCACCCCCTGTTTTGCCTCTTCTGGGGGGAATTTCTAAAATCGCTGATATAGGTGTTTAATCATTTTTTTAGTAGATTTGTTTTCTGGAATTTCAAGCTCCTACCTATAACTGCTGCTGAGATATGGCGAAATGACCTAAAACATTCGACCACCCCTCTTTAACCTCCTTCTGGATGGAATTTCTAAAATCGCTGAAATAGGTGTTTAATCATTTTTTTAGTAGATTTGTTTTCTGGAATTTCAAGCTCCTACTTATAACTCCTGCTGAGATATGGCGAAATGACCTAAAACATTCGACCACCCCCCTTTAACCCCCTTCTGGGTGGAATTTCTAAAATCGCTGAAATAGGTGTTTAATCATTTTTTTAGTAGGTTTGTTTTCTGGAATTTCAAGCTCCTACTTATAACTGCTGCTGAGATATGGCGAAATGACCTGAAACATTCGACTACCCCCTGTTACCCCCTTCTGGGTGGAATTTCTAAAATCGCTGAAATAGGTGTTTAATAATTTTTTAGTAGATTTGTTTTCTGGAATTTCAAGCTCCTACCTATAACTGCTGCTGAGATATGGCGAAATGACCTGAAACATTCGACTACCCACTGTTACCCCCTTCTGGGTGGAATTTCTAAAATCGCTGAAATAGGTGTTTAATAATTTTTTTAGTAGATTTGTTTTCTGGAATTTCAAGCTCCTACCTATAACTGCTGCCGAGATATGGCGAAATGACCTAAAACATTCGGCCACCCCCTGTTACCCCCTTCTGGGGGGAATTTCTAAAATCGCTGAAATAGGTGTTTAATCATTTTTTAGTACATTTGTTTTCTGAAATTTCAAGATCCTACCTATAACTGCTGCTGAGGTATGACAAAATGACCTAAAACATTCGACCACCCCCCTTTAACCCCCTTCTGGGTGGAATTTCTAAAATCGCTGAAATAGGTGTTTAATAATTTTTTTAGTAGATTTGTTTTCTGGAATTTCAAGCTCCTACCTATAACTGCTGCCGAGATATGGCGAAATGACCTAAAACATTCGACCACCCCCTGTTACCCCCTTCTGGGGGGAATTTCTAAAATCGCTGAAATAGGTGTTTAATCATTTTTTAGTACATTTGTTTTCTGAAATTTCAAGATCCTACCTATAACTGCTGCTGAGGTATGACAAAATGACCTAAAACATTCGACCACCCCCCTTTAACCCCCTTCTGGGTGGAATTTCTAAAATCGCTGAAATAGGTGTTTAATCATTTTTTTAGTAGATTTGTTTTCTGGAATTTCAAGCTCCTACCTATAACTGCTGCTGAGATATGGCGAAATGACCTAAAACATTCGACCACCCCTCTTTAACCTCCTTCTGGATGGAATTTCTAAAATCGCTGAAATAGGTGTTTAATCATTTTTTTAGTAGATTTGTTTTCTGGAATTTCAAGCTCCTACTTATAACTCCTGCTGAGATATGGCGAAATGACCTAAAACATTCGACCACCCCCCTTTAACCCCCTTCTGAGTGGAATTTCTAAAATCGCTGAAATAGGTGTTTAATCATTTTTTTAGTAGGTTTGTTTTCTGGAATTTCAAGCTCCTACTTATAACTGCTGCTGAGATATGGCGAAATGACCTGAAACATTCGACTACCCCCTGTTACCCCCTTCTGGGTGGAATTTCTAAAATCGCTGAAATAGGTGTTTAATAATTTTTTTAGTAGATTTGTTTTCTGGAATTTCAAGCTCCTACCTATAACTGCTGCTGAGATATGGCGAAATGACCTGAAACATTCGACTACCCACTGTTACCCCCTTCTGGGTGGAATTTCTAAAATCGCTGAAATAGGTGTTTAATAATTTTTTTAGTAGATTTGTTTTCTGGAATTTCAAGCTCCTACCTATAACTGCTGCCGAGATATGGCGAAATGACCTAAAACATTCGACCACCCCCTGTTACCCCCTTCTGGGGGGAATTTCTAAAATCGCTGAAATAGGTGTTTAATCATTTTTTAGTACATTTGTTTTCTGAAATTTCAAGATCCTACCTATAACTGCTGCTGAGGTATGACAAAATGACCTAAAACATTCGACCACCCCCCTTTAACCCCCTTCTGGGTGGAATTTCTAAAATCGCTGAAATAGGTGTTTAATCATTTTTTTAGTAGATTTGTTTTAATGATTTTTGCGTTCCTACCTATAACTGCTGCTGAGATATGGCGAAATGACCTGAAACATTCGACTACCCCCCGTTACCCCCTTCTGAGTGGAATTTCTAAAATCGCTGAAATAGGTGTTTAATAATTTTTTTAGTAGATTTGTTTTCTGGAATTTCAAGCTCCTACCTATAACTGCTGCTGAGATATGGCGAAATGACCTAAAATATTCGACCACACCCCTTTAACCTCCTTCTGGATGGAATTTCTAAAATCGCTGAAATAAGTGTTTAATCATTTTTTTAGTAGATTTGTTTTCGTGATTTTTGCGTTCCTACCTATAACTGCTGCTGAGATATGGCGAAATGACCTAAAACATTCGACCACCCCCCTTTAACCCCCTTCTGTGTGGAATTTCTAAAATCGCTGAAATAGGTGTTTAATCATTTTTTTAGTAGATTTTTTTTCTGTAATTTTAAGCTCCTACCTATAACTGCTGCTGAGATATGGCGAAATGACCTAAAACATTCCACCACCCACTGTTACCCCCTTCTGGGGGGGAATTTCTAAAATCGCTGAAATAGGTGTTTAATCATTTTTTAGTACATTTGTTTTCTGAAATTTCAAGATCCTACCTATAACTGCTGCTGAGGTATGACAAAATGACCTAAAACATTCGACCACCCCCCCCTTTAACCCCCTTCTGGGTGGAATTTCTAAAATCGATGAAATAGGTGTTTAATCATTTTTTTAGTAGATTTGTTTTCTGGAATTTCAAGCTCCTACTTATAACTCCTGCTGAGATATGGCGAAATGACCTAAAACATTCGACCACCCCCCTTTAACCCCCTTCTGGATGGAATTTCTAAAATCGCTGAAATAGGTGTTTAATCATTTTTTTAGTAGATTTGTTTTAATGATTTTTGCGTTCCTACCTATAACTGCTGCTGAGATATGGCGAAATGACCTGAAACATTCGACTACCCCCTGTTACCCCCTTCTGGGTGGAATTTCTAAAATCGCTGAAATAGGTGTTTAATAATTTTTTTAGTAGATTTGTTTTCTGGAATTTCAAGCTCCTACCTATAACTGCTGCTGCGATATGGCGAAATGACCTAAAACATTCGACCACACCCCTTTAACCTCCTTCTGGATGGAATTTCTAAAATCGCTGAAATAAGTGTTTAATCATTTTTTTAGTAGATTTGTTTTCGTGATTTTTGCGTTCCTACCTATAACTGCTGCTGAGATATGGCGAAATGACCTAAAACATTCGACCAGCCCCCTTTAACCCCCTTCTGGGTGGAATTTCTAAAATCGCTGAAATAGGTGTTTAATAATTTTTTTAGTAGATTTGTTTTCTGGAATTTCAAGCACCTACCTATAACTGCTGCTGAGATATGGCGAAATGACCTAACACATTCCACCACCCACTGTTACCCCCTTCTGGGGGGAATTTCTAAAATCGCTGAAATAAGTGTTTAATCATTTTTTTAGTAGATTTGTTTTCTGAAATTTCAAGATCCTACCTATAACTGCTGCTGAGGTATGACAAAATGACCTAAAACATTCGACCACCCCCCTTTAACCCCCTTCTGGGTGGAATTTCTAAAATCGCTGAAATAGGTGTTTAATCATTTTTTTAGTAGATTTGTTTTCTGGAATTTCAAGCTCCTACTTATAACTCCTGCTGAGATATGGCGAAATGACCTAAAACATTCGACCACCCCCCTTTAACCCCCTTCTGGATGGAATTTCTAAAATCGCTGAAATAGGTGTTTAATCATTTTTTAGTAGATTTGTTTTAATGATTTTTGCGTTCCTACCTATAACTGCTGCTGAGATATGGCGAAATGACCTGAAACATTCGACTACCCCCTGTTACCCCCTTCTGGGTGGAATTTCTAAAATCGCTGAAATAGGTGTTTAATAATTTTTTTAGTAGATTTGTTTTCTGGAATTTCAAGCTCCTACCTATAACTGCTGCTGAGATATGGCGAAATGACCTAAAACATTCGACCACACCCCTTTAACTTCCTTCTGGATGGAATTTCTAAAATCGCTGAAATAAGTGTTTAATCATTTTTTAGTAGATTTGTTTTCGTGATTTTTGCGTTCCTACCTATAACTGCTGCTGAGATATGTCGAAATGACCTAAAACATTCGACCACCCCCCTTTAACCCCCTTCTGGGTGGAATTTCTAAAATCGCTGAAATAGGTGTTTAATCATTTTTTAGTAAATTTTTTTTCTGTAATTTTAAGCTCCTACCTATAACTGCTGCTGAGATATGGCGAAATGACCTAAATCATTCCACCACCCACTGTTACCCCCTTCTGGGGGGAATTTCTAAAATCGCTTAAATAGGTGTTTAATCATTTTTTTAGTAGATTTGTTTTCTAAAATTTCAAGATCCTATCTATAACTGCTGCTGAGGTATGGTAAATTGACCTATAACGTTCGACCACCCCCTGTTACCCTCTTCTGGGGGGAATTTCTAAAATCGCTGAAATAGGTGTTTAATCATTTTTTAGTAGATTTGTTTTCCTCATTTTTGCGTTCCTACCTATAACTTCTGCTGAGATATGGCGAAATGACCTAAAACATTCGACCACACCCCTTTAACCCCCTTCTGGGTGGAATTTCTAAAATCGCTGAAATAGGTGTTTAATAATTTTTTTAGTAGATTTGTTTTCTGGAATTTCAAGCTCCTACCTATAACTGCTGCTGAGATATGGCGAAATGACCTAAAACATTCGACCACTCCCTGTTACCCCCTTCTGGGTGGAATTTCTAAAATCGCTGAAATAGATGTTTAATCATTTTTTAGTAAATTTTTTTTCTGTAATTTTAAGCTCCTACCTATAACTGCTGCTGAGATATGGCGAAATGACCTAAATCATTCCACCACCCACTGTTACCCCCTTCTGGGGGGAATTTCTAAAATCGCTTAAATAGGTGTTTAATCATTTTTTTAGTAGATTTGTTTTCTGAAATTTCAAGATCCTATCTATAACTGCTGCTGAGGTATGGTAAATTGACCTATAACGTTCGACCACCCCCTGTTACCCTCTTCTGGGGGGAATTTCTAAAATCGCTGAAATAGGTGTTTAATCATTTTTTTAGTAGATTTGTTTTCCTCATTTTTGCGTTCCTACCTATAACTTCTGCTGAGATATGGCGAAATGACCTAAAACATTCGACCACCCCCCTTTAACCCCCTTCTGGGTGGAATTTCTAAAATCGCTGAAATAGGTGTTTAATCTTTTTTTAGTAGATTTGTTTTCTGGAATTTCAAGCTCCTACTTATAACTCCTGCTGACATATGGCGAAATGACCTAAAACATTCGACCACCCCATGCTACCCCCTTCTGGGGGGAATTTATAAAATCGCTGAAATAGGTGTTTAATCATTTTTTAGTACATTTGTTTTCTGAAATTTCAAGATCCTACCTATAACTGCTGCTGAGGTATGACAAAATGACCTAAAACATTCGACCACCCCCCTTTAACCCTCTTCTGGGTGGAATTTCTAAAATCGCTGAAATAGGTGTTTAATCATTTTTTAGTAGATTTGTTTTCTGGAATTTCAAGCTCCTACTTATAACTCCTGCTGAGATATGGCGAAATGACCTAAAACATTCGACCACCCCCCTTTAACCCCCTTCTGGATGGAATTTCTAAAATCGCTGAAATAGGTGTTTAATCATTTTTTTAGTAGATTTGTTTTCCTGATTTTTGCGTTCCTACCTATAACTGCTGCTGAGATATGGCGAAATGACCTGAAACATTCGACCACCCCCTGTTACCCCCTTCTGGGTGGAATTTCTAAAATCGCTGAAATAGGTGTTTAATAATTTTTTTAGTAGATTTGTTTTCTGGAATTTCAAGCTCCTACCTATAACTGCTGCTGAGATATGGAGAAATGACCTAAAACATTCGACCACACCCCTTTAACCTCCTTCTGGATGGAATTTCTAAAATCGCTGAAATAAGTGTTTAATCATTTTTTTAGTAGATTTTTTTCGTGATTTTTGCGTTCCTACCTATAACTGCTGCTGAAATATGGCGAAATGACCTAAAACATTCGACCACCCCCTGTTACCCCCTTCTGGGGGGAATTTCTAAAGTCGCTGAAATAGGTGTTTAATCATTTTTTTAGTAGATTTGTTTTCTGAAATTTCAAGATCCTACCTATAACTGCTGCTGAGGTATGGTAAAATGACCTAAAACGTTCGACCACCCCCTGTTACCCTCTTCTGGGGGGAATTTCTAAAATCGCTGAAATAGGTGTTTAATCATTTTTTTAGTAGATTTGTTTTCCTGATTTTTGCGTTCCTACCTATAACTGCTGCTGAGATATGGCGAAATGACCTAAAACATTCGACCACCCCCTGTTACCCCATTCTGGGTGGAATTTCTAAAATCGCTGAAATAGGTGTTTAATCATTTTTTTAGTAGATTTGTTTTCTGGAATTTCAAGCTCCTACTTATAACTCCTGCTGAGATATGGCGAAATGACTTAAAACATTCAACCCCCCCCCCCCTTTAACCTCCTTCTGGATGGAATTTCTAAAATGGCTGAAATAGGTGTTTAATCATTTTTTTAGTAGATTTGTTTTCCTGATTTTTGCGTTCCTACCTATAACTGCTGCTGAGATGTGGCGAAATGACCTGAAACATTCGACCACCCCCCTTTAACCCCCTTCTGGGTGGAATTTCTAAAATCGCTGAAATAGGTGTTTAATAATTTTTTTAGTAGATTTGTTTTCTGGAATTTCAAGCTCCTACCTATAACTGCTGCTGAGATATGGAGAAATGACCTAAAACATTCGACCACACCCCTTTAACCTCCTTCTGGATGGAATTTCTAAAATCGCTGAAATAGGTGTTTAATCATTTTTTTAGTAGATTTGTTTTCTGGAATTTCAAGATCCTACCTATAACTGCTGCTGAGGTATGGTAAAATGACCTAAAACGTTCGACCACCCCCTGTTACCCTCTTCTGGGGGGAATTTCTAAAATCGCTGAAATAGGTGTTTAATCATTTTTTTAGTAGATTTGTTTTCCTGATTTTTGCGTTCCTACCTATAACTGCTGCTGAGATATGGCGAAATGACCTAAAACATTCGACCACCCCCTGTTACCCCATTCTGGGTGGAATTTCTAAAATCGCTGAAATAGGTGTTTAATCATTTTTTTAGTAGATTTGTTTTCTGGAATTTCAAGCTCCTACTTATAACTCCTGCTGAGATATGGCGAAATGACTTAAAACATTCAACCCCCCCCCCCTTTAACCTCCTTCTGGATGGAATTTCTAAAATCGCTGAAATAGGTGTTTAATCATTTTTTTAGTAGATTTGTTTTCCTGATTTTTGCGTTCCTACCTATAACTGCTGCTGAGATGTGGCGAAATGACCTGAAACATTCGACCACCCCCCTTTAACCCCCTTCTGGGTGGAATTTCTAAAATCGCTGAAATAGGTGTTTAATAATTTTTTTAGTAGATTTGTTTTCTGGAATTTCAAGCTCCTACCTATAACTGCTGCTGAGATATGGAGAAATGACCTAAAACATTCGACCACACCCCTTTAACCTCCTTCTGGATGGAATTTCTAAAATCGCTGAAATAGGTGTTTAATCATTTTTTTAGTAGATTTGTTTTCTGGAATTTCAAGCTCCTACTTATAACTCCTGCTGAGATATGGCGAAATGACTTAAAACATTCAACCCCCCCCCCTTTAACCTCCTTCTGGATGGAATTTCTAAAATCGCTGAAATAGGTGTTTAATCATTTTTTTAGTAGATTTGTTTTCCTGATTTTTGCGTTCCTACCTATAACTGCTGCTGAGATATGGCGAAATGACCTGAAACATTCGACCACCCCCTGTTACCCCATTCTGGGTGGAATTTCTAAAATCGCTGAAATAGGTGTTTAATCATTTTTTTAGTAGATTTGTTTTCTGGAATTTCAAGCTCCTACTTATAACTCCTGCTGAGATATGGCGAAATGACTTAAAACATTCAACCCCCCCCCCCCTTTAACCTCCTTCTGGATGGAATTTCTAAAATCGCTGAAATAGGTGTTTAATCATTTTTTTAGTAGATTTGTTTTCCTGATTTTTGCGTTCCTACCTATAACTGCTGCTGAGATGTGGCGAAATGACCTGAAACATTCGACCACCCCCCTTTAACCCCCTTCTGGGTGGAATTTCTAAAATCGCTGAAATAGGTGTTTAATCATTTTTTTAGTAGATTTGTTTTCTGTAATTTTAAGCTCCTACCTATAACTGCTGCTGAGATATGGCGAAATGACCTAAAACATTCGACCACCCCCTGTTACCCCCTTCTGGGGGGAATTTCTAAAGTCGCTGAAATAGGTGTTTAATCATTTTTTTAGTACATTTGTTTTCTGAAATTTCAAGATCCTACCTATAACTGCTGCTGAGGTATGGTAAAATGACCTAAAACGTTCGACCACCCCCTGTTACCCTCTTCTGGGGGGAATTTCTAAAATCGCTGAAATAGGTGTTTAATCATTTTTTTAGTAGATTTGTTTTCCTGATTTTTGCGTTCCTACCTATAACTGCTGCTGAGATATGGCGAAATGACCTAAAACATTCGACCACCCCCTCTTACCCCCTTCTGGGTGGAATTTCTAAAATCGCTGAAATAGGTGTTTAATCTTTTTTTTAGTAGATTTGTTTTCTGGAATTTCAAGCTCCTACTTATAACTCCTGCTGAGATATGGCGAAATGACCTAAAACATTCGACAACCCCCTGTTACCCCCTTCTGGGGGGAATTTATAAAATCGCTGAAATAGGTGTTTAATCATTTTTAGTAGATTTGTTTTCTGAAATTTCATGATCCTACCTATAACTGCTGCTGAGGTATGGCAAAATGACCTAAAACATTCGACCACCCCCCTTTAACCCCCTTCTGGGTGGAATTTCTAAAATCGCTGAAATAGGTGTTTAATCATTTTTTTAGTAGATTTGTTTTCTGGAATTTCAAGCTCCTACTTATAACTCCTGCTGAGATATGGCGAAATGACTTAAAACATTCGACCCCCCCCCTTTAACCTCCTTCTGGATGGAATTTCTAAAATCGCTGAAATAAGTGTTTAATCATTTTTTTAGTAGATTTGTTTTCGTGATTTTTGCGTTCCTACCTAAAACTGCTGCTGAGATATGGCGAAATGACCTAAAACATTCGACCACCCCCCTTGAACCACCTTCTGGGTGGAATTTCTAAAATCGCTGAAATAGGTGTTTAATCATTTTTTTAGTAGATTTGTTTTCTGTAATTTCAAGCTCCTACCTATAACTGCTGCTGAGATATGGCGAAATGACCTAAAACATTCGACCACCCCCTGTTACCCCCTTCTGGGGGGAATTTCTAAAGTCGCTGAAATAGGTGTTTAATCATTTTTTTAGTACATTTGTTTTCTGAAATTTCAAGATCCTACCTATAACTGCTGCTGAGGTATGGTAAAATGACCTAAAACGTTCGACCACCCCCTGTTACCCTCTTCTGGGGGGAATTTCTAAAATCGCTGAAATAGGTGTTTAATCATTTTTTTAGTAGATTTGTTTTCCTGATTTTTGCGTTCCTACCTATAACTGCTGCTGAGATATGGCGAAATGACCTAAAACATTCGACCACCCCCCTCTTACCCCCTTCTGGGTGGAATTTCTAAAATCGCTGAAATAGGTGTTTAATCTTTTTTTTAGTAGATTTGTTTTCTGGAATTTCAAGCTCCTACTTATAACTCCTGCTGAGATATGGCGAAATGACCTAAAACGTTCGACCACCCCCTGTTACCCTCTTCTGGGGGGAATTTCTAAAATCGCTGAAATAGGTGTTTAATCATTTTTTTAGTAGATTTGTTTTCCTGATTTTTGCGTTCCTACCTATAACTGCTGCTGAGATATGGCGAAATGACCTAAAACATTCGACCACCCCCTCTTACCCCCTTCTGGGGGGAATTTATAAAATCGCTGAAATAGGTGTTTAATCATTTTTAGTAGATTTGTTTTCTGAAATTTCATGATCCTACCTATAACTGCTGCTGAGGTATGGCAAAATGACCTAAAACATTCGACCATCCCCCTTTAACCCCCTTCTGGGTGGAATTTCTAAAATCGCTGAAATAGGTGTTTAATCATTTTTTTAGTAGATTTGTTTTCTGGAATTTCAAGCTCCTACTTATAACTCCTGCTGAGATATGGCGAAATGACTTAAAACATTCGACCCCCCCCCTTTAACCTCCTTCTGGATGGAATTTCTAAAATCGCTGAAATAGGTGTTTAATCATTTTTTTAGTAGATTTGTTTTCCTGATTTTTGCGTTCCTACCTATAACTGCTGCTGAGATATGACGAAGTGACCTGAAACATTCGACCACCCCCCTTTAACCCCCTTCTGGGTGGAATTTCTAAAATCGCTGAAATAGGTGTTTAATAATTTTTTTAGTAGATTTGTTTTCTGGAATTTTAAGCTCCTACCTATAACTGCTGCTGAGATATGGCGAAATGACCTAAAACATTCGACCACACCCCTTTAACCTCCTTCTGGATGGAATTTCTAAAATCGCTGAAATAAGTGTTTAATCATTTTTTTAGTAGATTTGTTTTCGTGATTTTTGCGTTCCTACCTATAACTGCTGCTGATATATGGCGAAATGACCTAAAACATTCGACCACCCCCCTTTAACCCCCTTCTGGGTGGAATTTCTAAAATCGCTGAAATAGGTGTTTAATCATTTTTTTAGTAGATTTGTTTTCTGTAATTGTAAACTCCTACCTATAACTGCTGCTGAGATATGGCGAAATGACCTAAAATATTCGACCACCCCCTGTTACCCCCTTCTGGGGGGAATTTCTAAAATCGCTGAAATAGGTGTTTAATCATTTTTTTAGTAGATTTGTTTTCTGAAATTTCAAGATCCTACCTATAACTGCTGCTGAGGTATGGTAAAATGACCTAAAACGTTCGACCACCCCCTGTTACCCACTTCTGGAAGGAATTTCTAAAATCGCTGAAATAGGTGTTTAATCATTTTTTTAGTAGATTTGTTTTCTGGAATTTCAAGATCCTACCTATAACTGCTGCTGAGATATGTGAAATGACCTGAAATATTCGAACCCCCCTTTAACCCCCTTCGGGGGGGGGGGAATTTTCAAAGATCCCTTCTTATTGCTTGCCTAGGCCATAACAGCAATCTACAATCCAAATTGCGTGACCCTGACTTTAGTAGTTTTGGCTGGGCGTTGATGAGTCACCCAGTCAGTCAGTCAGTCACCGTTTCCTCTTTATATAATAGTATAGATAATGTAGTATATAACTTCGATTGCTATCAAGTATTTACTGTATTTAAATAAATATTGTTTCTAGAGTTAAGAATGATTGTAGTCTTTCATAATAAATTTTCTTTAAGAAAATCTAATTTTCTAGCGCAAATCTTGTAACGTTTTAAGGTAATTTTTGCATTATTCCTTCATTTGTTTTCTTTATCTACGTCTAAATCGATAGTTCCTAAGTGTTTGTTGTCATTTTTGTTTTTTGCGTTTCCTTTCTGACAAATAAAAAAAAATTGAAGAGAACTTCAATTTATTTTTTATGAAAATATGTCTTTTTTGATTATAATATTTGTAAACGTAAACATTACGGATACATGAATTTCATTTAAATGTATTTTTTTGCTTCACACATTCATGCCGAAACAGAGAATATACGTACAAATATGAACAGAAATATTTTTAATTCATCCTTAAATTAATTATTTTTTATTTACGAAACGCTCTTTCTGCGTCTCATGTTTCCTCACGAGCAAATTTCTTATTTGTCTCAAATTTATTTTTTTTTCTTTGCAACGTAAATTTTCAAAAATTTCAAAATATAGTTTATATATGTTTAATAAGTAAACAGTATTTATAATAGGAAAGACAACCACAAAAATTGGAAGACTATTTTTTGAAGCAGATAATTAAAGTAAGATTTAATACGTTTCACTTATCACCGATGAAAACTCATTGAGATGATGATTTACATTTCATTAAAAATTATAATTGTTTCCTTATTTGTGCTATTTTACAACGTACTTTATAAAAATTGTTTGAAAGTGTTGGAAAAATTTCCCATTTCTTATTTAAAATTATTTTTCCGTCTAAATTCTGATATTGTTTAAAAGAGGTTTCCTTAGTGGATAAATATAGGGTAAGTCAAGATGGTTGCCCTCATTACAAATGACAGTAACTTAAATGTAAAAAAATAATTGGGAGAAACGCCTTGAGTATGTTACAGAAAAAGAAGGACATTTTGGTTGCTCATTTATTATCAGTTCTATGTGGCGTAGTATTTTAGTCACGCAGAAAATATCAAAGTGATAGTCCATTTTTCGCCAGACATATTGAATGACTCCTGTTTATTGAGATATTCCTTCTTTGCCTATAAAAGTGATCCAACTGAAAGTGCACTTAGAAAATGTTCTGACATGAATGTCTGTCATTTATCTACACAAACATTATTAACAATATCTGGCGCAAATGGATTGATTGATTGGTCGATTTCATGAATGTTTTGTATATGACTTAAAGGAGTCACATTGAACAGTTGTGAAATACGCAAACAAAACTTTGAGCTTCTTCATATGACGTGCTCAGAGTGTTTCTACCGATCACTGTTTACAACGAAATTATTGTCATTTGTAATCAAGGCAATCATTTTGACTTACTCTGTATATATGAGAATAAATTTTAACAGTCTTTTCGTAATAATGAAAAGAAAAAAATTCCAATTTCCCCAACTTTAATTATTCCGCTACTGTAGTATGTAAAATAACCCATCACTTAAAAATTATTACTATCAAGCATTCACTGATAACACCTGAATTTAAATAAATATTCTATATAGTGTGTTAGGCGTGTTTATTTATTTTTTATTTATTAATTATTATTATTATTATTATTATTAACAAGGCATATTAATATACTCCGCTTAAGAAAATAGAATTTTATGATCTTTGATAAAGAAAGATTCATTGCAAAATCAGTAATGTTTTATGTAATTTATGCATTATTGCTCCATTGTTTATTCTATATTTATATCGAAAGCAACAGTTTGTAGGTGGTTATTGTCATTTTTTCTTTGCGTATTTTCTTTCTTAGACATTCAAAAGAAAAATGTAGACAAATTCAACTTTTTTTCTGTTAAAATATATATTTTCTGATTAAAAACTTCGAAGCAGAAATTAACGAATTAATTTCTTATCAATGTATACCTTTAACATTAGCGACGGAACAGAGAATATATATATAAATTTGAACAGAAACATTCTTAAACAATCCTTAATTTAATGGCTTTTTTAATTAAGAAACAATCTATCTGTGTCTCATTTTTCTCACAAGCTACATTTTTGTTCGTCTGTTATTTAATTTTTTCCACTTGCAGTATAAATTGTGTAGAATTTCAAAATATAACCATAATTTAATCAAAATTATGCATTTTTATAATAGAACAGAAAGACACTTAAATTAGAACACTTTTTTTTAAATAATATATTAAATTAAGATAACACATCCCGTATAGCATGCATGGTTACAGGAATGTCACAGTGAGTCACGAACGTCACGTCACATCTGTGACCGAAATACCACCACTCAGTGACCTCACACTGTGACTAAATTGCGAATTGCTTAGAAACCTTAAAAAATTGCAAGAACACTACAAAATATGTTATTCAATGTAAAAAATATGTTTCTGACAATTTATTTTTATTTTTGTGACGTTACTGGGACGTTACTACAAGTCTCAAATGTTGAGTCACCTGTGTGTTCAAAAGACTATGTGACTTAAACTGTGACTATGTTGTGTAGTCACAGTTTAACCAAAATATGTAATAGAGAAACATATTAATCAGGAATGACTCAATGCACTTAAAAGGTACTGAAAGGCACTGAAAGGTTCTGACTGAGTTTTATGATCCCTAGAAAATTAATTAATTAATTTATTTATTTATTTACTGACGTACAAGAAAATATTTCATAAATAGATACATTTCAATCAATATGCAATTATAAATTATTAAAGAAACATAATTCTGCATGTACTCCATGAACAATTTTTTTTTAATTAAGACAGTTTTTCATTTGCTTTTCATATTAGGCGGAAAAGTAACAACTTTTGTTAAACTAAGAGAGAGCAGCAATCTGTATTATAGAGCGAAAGCATGTATGAGAGTAACAATGACATCATGTTGATGGTGGCAACAACTGAACACTAAATAACCTTTTACTGCGATATTTTAACTTCTAAATATTGCGTAATTTCGAATTTCAACCGTCGAATAAGAAAAAAATGGTATTTCAAATGCATTATGCTTCAAAACTGTATTTCAATTTACTATTCTTTATGGTTTTAAAAATAATATTCAAGCACGTTTGTTTTTTTTCTTTTTTTTTTGTATCTGTCCATTCCAATCAAATAGATTAAAACGTTTCCATTTCAATAAAAAAATGTTACAATAATAAATTTCCCATATTGCACCGTTTGTTTCCGACTAATAATCAACATCGAAATTCAAAACTTCATAAAAAAATAGGAATTCATAGATTTTTTTTAAAACACAAATTTAATAGACATGAAATCAAACTACTCGCTTAAGCCACTAAAACTATTAGAATAAAAAAAACGATATAGATGACATCTCCGGCTATTAACGCCTTACATTCGACTAATACGAAAGTATCACGAATGATTTTAAAACTTTATTTGAATATATAATTGATATATTTCATATGAAAATTATTTTTGGTGTTGTTAGTGGACAATCTAAAATAATACATTAAATGTAAAAAATCTATTAGAAATTTCAATTTAAGAAATATATATATATATATATATATATATATATATATATTCTATAACCCGAGGAACTCGGGTTCGATCTTCTAGTTGTATCAATTGTAAATTACTCTTAACACCGGAAACGGCAGAAAATAATACGCAGATGGGGTAATTAAAGATTTGTTTCTGTGAGGGGAGGTGCGTTGTGATAAACAGACGCTTTATAATAATAAAAACACTTGTATACTTTCAATAATAATTGTAGATTAAGTACCTCTGCCAATATATATATTGCCACTTGTTTCATACACTTTAAATAAATTTAACATTTTCCGAATAGAAAATGAAATATACAAAACGTATGCAAATCTTAGACATAAATATTTATTCATCTTTTCGTTTTTCGTTTACCAGAAATTTCTTTTTAAAAAATATTGTTATTTTACAGGCTGTTTTATTCTACAGGAAATTAGTAAATAAAAAAGGGAAGACTGAAAGAGAAAAAATGCCCCCCCCCCCCCCACCAGGATAACCTCTTTTCTTTTTTAGGATCATATTTGGCATTTATTATGCGTGATACAAATTTTACTTTTTTTTTTCAAAAGATACTGCATTATTGCTCGTTAAATTTTTTATATACTATAAAATTTAAGCAATGTTTTATTTGATATGCCATAAATATTAATAATGTTATTTTATAGGTTACGAAAAAGGATCTGTACAATTCATTTAAACTTAAATTATTGTGAAACTAATCGAAAAAATGGTGAAATGCATAAAAAAATTCAAATAAGAAATTTTAATTGAGACACTCTCAAAAAATATTTCGCATTAACTTTCTAGTCTAACATAAACTATATAAGAAGAAAAAAAAATAATCTCCCTCGCTATTAAAGCAGGCAGATGTTTTAAAGACTTGCAAAAAAATTCCGTCTGCCGATCGACGTCAGATCAGTGTATTTAATCATTGAATGTGAACTCCTTGGACAGTAGACGTGTTATGAGCGTCTATAATTTGTATGGGATTAAAATTTGACAAAAACCTGAACAGAATTCCTCCAATACATATTTTATAGAAATTTCTGTCCGAGAAAAGTGGAATTTCTATTGCGTCCGGTCAATGTTATTGTACTCAATTTGGACAAATTTTTTCTCTGAAAGAAGCTGTCCTTATCTATATTATAAAGGACAAACGTGTCCGTGCGTAACGCTGACGTCATTTTGCGAATGGCAACAGTTGATGATAAAATTTCGGTTTTGCGATAATTGCTACCTTAATTTTTTTAACTTCTAAACATCGCAAATTTTCAATTTTTACATTGTTATATAGGGAAAAAATCTACTTTCAAATGCAATTAGTTTGAAAATTTTATCTTAATTGGCTGATTTATTATGACTTTTAAAATAATTTTCTATCATATTTCTTTAGATTGGCAACACCAGACGATTAAATTTCGTTTTGGCATCGGTTACTGTAATTTTTTTAACTTCAAAACATGGCACATTTTCAATTTTTACAGCGTAGTATAGGTAAAAAAATGTATTTTCAAATGCAATTTATTTAATGTATCGTGATTTACTCATTTATTGTGGTTTTTAAAATAATTTTCAAGCATGATTTTTTTTAATAAATCCCCATCGCGTGCAGGTTTCATTAAGGAAAAACAACAACCCATTTGCACTTAAAACAATATAAAATAGTTCAGACTTGGTCTCCGGCTAATTTTCTACAACGAGATAAAAATTCCATTATTAAATAAATAAATTAAATAAACCACAAATTCATCACACGTGTAATCGAATAATTTAAATTTTTACACTACCGAATATGAGAAAAATAATGTACTTTCACATATAATTTGTTTGAAAACTGTATCTTAGTTTACTGATTGTTTATGGCTTTTTAAATAATTTTTAAGCACAAATTAATTTTAAATCTTTTCTCTATTGTGAGCAGCTCGATTGCGAAAGATTATTCCGTTTCCACTAAAAACAACGAGCAGGGAAGACCGAGCTATGCTCGGTCAAAATTAAATTTGAGTTCAAATATCATGACCCATGACCAAAATGACCCACTAATTGAATTTTCTCGAACATGTGACTTAGCCCAACAGTCTTCTCGTGCCCGAAAACCATAGGATGCAAAATTTAGTGTAAATTGAACCGCTTTTTAGATCTTGACCCACAATGACCCAGAAATGACCCACTAATCGAATTTTCTCGAACATTTGACCTAGCCCAATGATTTTCGCGTGCCCGAAACTCGTAAAATACAAAATTTAATCAAAATCGTTAGAGCCGTTTTTTAGATAAAATTAATTTGACCCGCTTTGACCCAAAAATGACCCACTAATCGAAAGTTCTCGAACATGTGACCCAGCCCAATAGTCTTCTCGTGCCCGAAAATAGTCGGATACAAAATTTCGTCAAAATCGTTTGAACCGTTTTTTAGATACAATTAGCTTGACCATGACCCAAAATGACCCAAAATGACCCACTAATCGAATTTTCTCGAACATGTGACCTATCCCAACAGTCTTCTCGTGCCCGAAAACCATTGGATGCAAAATTTAGTGTAAATTGAGCCGCTTTTTAGATCTTGACCCACAATGACCTAGAAATGACCCACTAATCGAATTTTCTCGGACATGTGACCTAGCCCAATGATTTTATCGTGCTCGAAACTCGTAGGACATAAAATTTAATCAAAATCGTTAGAGCCGTTTTTTAGATAAAATTAATTTGACCCGCGTTGATACAAAAATGACTCACTAATCGAAAGTTCTCGAACATGTGACCCAGCCCAATAGTCTTCTCGTTCCCAAAAATGGTCGGATACAAAATTTCGTCAAAATCGTTTGAACCGTTTTTTAGATACAATTAGCTTGACCATGACCCAAAATGACCCAAAATGACCCACTAATCGAATTTTCTCGAACATGTGACCTAGCCCAATGGTTTTCTGGTGCCCCAAAACGGTAGGATACAAAATTTCGTCAAAATCGTTAGAGCCGTTTTTAAAATAAAATTTGCATATATATATATATATATATATATATATAACCACACACAAGATTTGCTCGTATTAGAATATATGATATAAATAGTTCAGCATTTGTTTCCGACCAATATTCCAGAATGAAATTAAAATTTCGTGAATAAATAAAATAAACAAAAATTAAATACAGTACAAGTGAAACACAAATTTAACAGACAAGTAACCGAACTATGAGCTTAAACATTTGAAAATATTAAAATCAAATACGCTGCAGTAAATAGCAAAACGCTTGGCGATTTCTTCGTCTGTCAACTCCTAGCATACGACTAATACAAAAGTATCGCTTTTAATAAATTTCAAAACTTTATTTGAATACATAATTGTTACTTTTCATATTAAAATGTTTTTCGGTGTTATTAAGGATAATTTAAAAAAAATTAAAAAAAAAAAATCTATAGAGAGTTAGAGTTACACCTATGCTCTGTAACCCGGGAAGCTTGAATAAAATCAAAATGGAATATTGAAGATAATGACAAATGAAAACAGGTATGAAAAAAATATTATTTTCTCTGTTATCCTTTTTATTAAATTATAACGTTAGTTAATTTCGTATGAGTATTTTAAAAAGCTATATATTTCATTAATTTAACATTAAAAAAATAAAGTTTATGAAATTCAATGTTTATTTTGTTGAAATAAATAACAGTATTGATTTTAATCAGATGATTACTATTGCTATTTCATTTCCTGAATCATTTTATATTTATAAATTTCAAAATATCGATACACTATTATTAAACATTTATTATTAACAGGGACATGTTATTTTTAATTATCATCTAATTGTTTAAAACAAATAAGAATAATGAACCAATGACTGCTTCCATTTTGTGTTGTGATCTGAATTTTTATACTTTATTCACATTAAAAACTGGTTAAATATTTGATACTATGTTCATATTTTTTTTTTATTATTGTGTCATAAAACTACGATTATCTGCATTTCAAATATACTTTATACCTAAAATTTTCCCCAACTTGTACGGTTGATTCTATCATATCTAGGTGTTCTATGTTGTTGTTGTTATGATGGTATCAGAATTACAGCAGGTTATTCTGGTTATTGCCCCGTAACCAAATATCGAACCAGATAGATCCTTCATAGCAATCATATGATACATGTATGTGTCACTATCGATACATCTAAAATCTGCAGCAAAACATACAAAAATGTTCACATTAGACGCCAAATGGAGTAGGTGCGGTACTGTGTCATTATAAACAATTAATGATCTGTGTTTCCAATCGCTAATAAGATCTATTAAATATAAAAATATATAATTTCATAAATAAGAATATAAAGTCTGACAATCAATTAGTAAAATTATATTTTTAATAACCAAAAGATTGTTTTTTAGCATATTTTTTAATGCAGAGAAACACTGATGCAAAATTAATTAACCCATTTATCACCGTGTTGCATATCTCTAAACATACCCAAAAGTCAAAGTTATTTACAGTGGGCTACGTTCGTTAGGTTCGTCTTTTTAAAAAGACGATTTTATTTATTACTGCTATATTTCAACACAGTAGTTAACATAAATTGTTCATAGAATTCTCAGCATACGACGATACCGAGTTAATTTTTCATATCAAAATTTTATTTATCATTTAAACAGTTTCGCATCGTTATTGATCAAATAAACTTTGTTGAATTTAAAAGTCTGGAAATGTCCACAAATAGATTTTTTACAAAGGTAAGTTCGTATACGTTGCAATTTTGTATTAAAAAAATTAAAATATTTATGAGAAATAGCTATGTAATTATCTGCTTATTGTAAATATGAAAAAGACTCTTTAGACACTAATCTTTATTTTTATGATTTAATTTTTTTATTATTTTTTACTTGCTTAAAATGATGCATTCTAACAGGTGAGTAAATATTTTTCAAATAGATTTTGTTGAGCCTTAAATGGTTAAAATATAGTTATAAAATAAAGGTTCCATGCACATTAGTTTATTTCGATCTGTAGGTTATATTTTTGCTTTTCTCTTTCAAAAATGGCAAATTTTATCAACTATTTTTCAAAAATCTTTCTTAATAAATTAAAACGTACCGTTATATATTTTTTTAAATCATCTAAAACCTGGACCCCAGAATATGATAATATGGGAGAATACATCGTGCTGATATTTTTATTAAATAATATATAAGATACTGTTTAAAAACTATTGAAATAATGAATAAAAACTACCCTTTAAAATTTCACCGGTTAAAGAGAAGTCAAAATATCGATTTTTTTATTATTATCTCAAATTATAGATCTAAACTTTTTATACATGTGGTTAAAATGTCAAAACTGTATCTTTAATATTACTACATGTGTAATATGTACATGATTTAGTTAAGGGGTTTTCACACATGAAAACTATAAATGTATTTTTCTTAATATTAAATTTTTTGTTCGTTCTTATGTTTTTTAAGTTCTTTTCACCCCTTAGTATTTCAGTTTATAATTTTTTATAGATATTCTTTATTATGTATATGATAAAACCGTGCATGGAATTAGCATTGTGGATTTTATTTTTGTTTTATACATGTAAAATTATTGAAGAAGAGTTAATTTTCATTGTTCCTCACTATATATAACAGTAAAAAAATTATATAAAATCTAAAATTAATTGAATATGTGTTGTGTAACATATTTTAATAAATTAAAAAAGGAAAAAGAAAGAAAAAAGAAAAGAAAAAAGAAAAAATTCAAAAATATCAATACTTGAAAAAGCAGCAGGAATTTAAAAACATTAATTTATTTTAATTTTGTAAACATTTTAAATAAATGTGTAGTTTAATTTTGTTTTCAAAATGTGCTTTTAATTGAATAATAAAATGTAATACAATAACAATTTTTATCAAAATTATTAAAATTAAAAGTAATATTGAAATATACGGTTTCTCATTTACAGCAAAATCGCATAGTACTTATTTGTTTTAATCAAAAACATTTCTCTAAAAATATAAAACAACGATCTGAAAATACAAAGAAATGTTGCATTTATACTATAAAACATCAGAATCCTAATACATTTCACCATTTTTATACAGTAAATTTGAATATATGCATATCCACATTTTCCTATTTAATGTGTAACCAAGGGTAAAGACTTGGGTTCGTTTTAAATCGGGATACCTCACTCGATTGCAGGATTTTAATAAAATCGTCTCAAAATCGCGTTACCCAACCTGATAGAGTATTCAGATAAGAATTAGAGCTCAAACAATAACTAAACTAAACAGAAAAAATAAAATAAATAATTTAAAACCGCGACTAAAGTCCTGCATCGGGTTGGATAATCTCATTTTACCCATATCCGACATGGCGTTCAGGTTGACCAAGAAAAAATAGAGATGATTGTTTTTATTATTATTATTATTGTCCTTTAATCCTAATTGTTTCGGGTTCGGGTCGAATTCGGTTTGAGATTTCTTTTCTTGTAACTCGGGTTCGGATTAATGTGAAAAACTAGGAAAAAAGAATAAATTGATCAAAAGAAAAAAGTTGAAAATTCTTTCAAACCTATATCAGAAAAAAAGAAAAGAAAAGAAAAATACCGATCCGAAATTTCGGGATCGAATATGGATAAAATATGGTCACCCGACACCAGGAAAAATCGTCACAACTGTCACAAACCTGCAGCAAAAAAATTAATCTGAACTTTCCGGGTCAGATTCGGGTAAAATCTGGTCACCAACCCTCTGCAGAATCGTCACAAACGTCACAAACCTGTAGCAAAAGATGAAAATACCGATCCGCATTTTCGGAATTGGATTCTGGTAAAAATTGGTCACCCGACACAATTCCTAATCGTCACGATTGTCACATTTTCCACTTTGACGTCACAGGGTGACTTCAAAAATTGGTCACAGAATGTCGTCATAGAAAGAGTGAAAAACGGCCATAACGACTTTACATTCACGGCACAGTGACTTCCAATCCACGTCAAGTGACGTCACGTCGACGGCACAAAGTCAGAGTGAGACGTCATAATGCCTTACGGGATGTCTCATTTTTGATTAATGTCAACGCCGTGAGATGGTTTAAATTTTTTAAATTTTCATAAATCTTTAATTTTTGTTATCTGACTATGCATATTACAAAAACGGTTTGAAATAAATAATTTGTTTTTATATTTATTATTCAGATTATTTCTAATATTTCTTAAACTAAATGTTTAGCCTTGTTTTGAAAAAGTTTCATTAAGGGGTCTGGTACCCTTTGAGCTCACAAAATGCATAAAAAAGGGACCTCTATAAGAATTACAATAACTCCGTTGCTAATTGGCGCTGAATTATAATATATTATAATATGAGCAAATCTTCTGCGTCTGTGTGTGTGATAGAGTGTATATATGCAAATTTTATTAAAAAAGGGCTCTAACGATTTGGACTAAATTTTGTATTCTACCGTTTCCGGGCACCAGCAGATTATTGGGCAAGGTTCGACAAAATTTGATTAGTGGGTCGTTTTGGGCCACTACGGGTCAGGGTCAAGATAATTTTATCTAAAAAACGGCTCAAACGACTTTGATAAAATTTTCTATCCTAAAGTTTTCAAGCACGAGAAGACTACTGGACTAGGACACATATTCGGGCAAATTCGATTAGTGGGTCAATTTTAAGTCATTACGGGTCAAGCTAATAATATGTAAAAAAAGGCCCTAACAATTTCTACTAAATTTTGTATCCTACAGTTTTGGATTACGAAAAGACCATTGGACTGGGTCACATGTTCAAGAAAATTCTATTAGTGGGTCATTTTGGGTGAATACGGGTGACTACGGGAGTCAGGGTCAAGCTAATTTTATCTAAAAAACAGCTCAAACGATTTTGACTACATTTTGTATCCAACGCTTTGGGATTACAAGAAGAACATTGGGCTGAGTCACATGTTCGAGAAAATTTGATTAGTGGGTCATTTTGGATCACTACGGGTCAGGGTCAAGCTAATTCTATATAAAAAACAGCTAAACGATTTGGATTAACATATAAAACAAGTTCGGAATGCTTAAATTCATATTTGTCGAATTAAAATAAAAGTACACACTGTGACACAAAGTAAAAACATGTGATTCAATTGCCTGAAAGATAACAAAAACTTTATTTAGATTTTTAAACATTAAAATAAATCGAGCACTTTCGGCTGTGAACCCAGCCTTCAGCAGGATTAACAATTAAAACAGGTGTTAAAACAAACGTCCAGATTACATTCTTGTAAACAGTATGTCTCTGTATTGCAAGACTACGGGAGAGTTCAAATAATCCACATTCGTCCAACGGTCCTCATTGTCCAACGGTAAAATGGGCCTAAAAAATAAATGATGTTCCCAAATTATCGAACTTCTTACCTATTTTTAAAACATCATTTCTACGTTGAATTGAACGGAAATATTCAATAACTCTCATATAATAATCAAAATCAATAGGTAAGATGCAATTCACTATTAAATTGTACAAGTAATGCACTTTATCTGTAATCAAGTCAATTAATTTGTACTTTGTCGAATGGAAATTTTCAAGCAGTCCATTTCAAATTTTCGTTTAAAGCCTCCAAATTGACGATCAAGCGAATGATTCCTAAACTGCTGAAATATTGTAACTTTATTATTTGATTTACAGTATATTAAGAAGCGGAGGTCCCGTGAACCACCGCTCCTAGATTGTGAACCAAGTTCAGAATCTAGACGAAGCCAATCATACTTAAAACTTTTTGCTATTTAAGCGCACTCCATAATTATCCGGTATCGATTTCTTTTCACATATAAAACAAGTTCGGAATGCTTAAATTCAACTTTGTCAAATTAAATTAACTGTACACTCAAAAACATGTGATTTCATGACATAAAAGATGACTAAGTCTTTATTTAGATATTAAAACATTAAAATAAATCGAGCACTTTCGGCTGTGAACCCAGCCTTCATGACGATTTATAGTTAAACAGGTGTTAAAACAAACCGTCCAGATCACATTCTTGTAAACAGTATGTCTCTGTATTGCGACCCTACGGAAGAGTTCAAATCATCCACATTCGTCAAACGGCCGGTAAGATTGCAGAGAAAAATGTGAGGAAAGAAGTAAAAAGGGGTATAAAACGCATTTTACAGTTTCTTGATTAAATTGAGCCATATACTCGGAATATTGTAAGACAGTACACCATTGCATTCTTTTCCGTGCTTATTTATAATTTCCACAGATTTTTTAATTATTAAATCTTAGTAATTGTGATAGGACATATTACATTAGCATTATTAAAATATATTTTAACGTTTCGGGTTAGGTGAAATCTCGATAGAGCAGTAGATGGTCAGTTAAATTTTAGATGTATTTTATGTTCATAGATAGGGTCTTTCAATTTTCTTGTTGTCATTCCGGTATCTTCTAGTTGTCCATCCTCATTGGTATTAAATGGAATGACATATACCTCGGACATTTCATCAGGAGGAACATGATCAATCCTTGCGGACAGTAAATTCTTCATTTTAATTGGGGAGGGGGGGTAGCTATCAAATTTTCAAATTTATTCCATAATCAAAAAGAGCGTGCCAAAGTTTCTCAAGGAGTACAGGTATATAATTTATACTACAATATTTTTTCTGCGATAAGTTATTTTTGGTGGATTGCTTGTTACTTTTAAACGAATTAATTCATCTATTAATAAGATATAAAGCCAATCCAGTTTCAAAAGCAATGTTTCTGAATACAGTAATCGTTTCCATTTGTAAACGGTTACTGGAACAAACCAGAAAGGCTATCCTTACATAAATTTATACGCCAAGAGTTTATAATTAAAAGGTGAACTGCTGTTATATCAGATAGTGTCATTCGACTTATTAATTCCCTATATAGTGTGCGTTCCAAGTCAGGTTCAACAAATTTTTGATTAACTTCACATCCAGAAAAATTGTATTCATTATTTTCTTCAACTTCTAAGGTAAACTTAATATTTGAATTCATATCATCAATTCCATCAAGAAAATTATGAAACTCCTGTATTCCGTAATCCCATACTATGAATATATCATCGACATATCGACACCAAAAAGAGGGGACAAAATCACTAAGTTTCAAAATTAATTCTTCAAAAGGTCGCAGTTTAAATTCCGCAAAATTCCCAGAAATCGGTGAACCCATTTGCGCTCCATTTTGTTGTTTATAAACTGTATTGTTAAATAAAAATATATTGTTTCTTGTTATCAAATTTAATGCAGAAATAACTTTAGTTTTCATTTCTTGACTCTTTATCTATAAGTTCTTGAATTGACCCCATAACTTCAACCAATTTCAATAGATGGAAAGAGGGATACAATATCAAAACTTGCCACCATGATTTCTTTACTGATTTTTAAACTCTTGATTCTCTTAACGAAACATCTGTTGAATTTAAACTGTATTTAGATGGCGGGAGGAGGGAATTTAGGAAACTCACAAATGCTTTCTCTAAAAAAGTACGTTGGACTTGAACATTTTGATACGGTAGGTCTAAGCAGAAAATCGTTCTTGTGATCTTTTGGACGTCCAAATAGACGTTGAGTAACAGGATTATTATTGATCTTCAATTTGCTTTTTATTAGGGATGGTCAAGACCCGTGCTATACCAAAGTATTTGTCTATTTATGTCTTTCTTATGCTGTATACATCCCATTTCTTTTAAACAAGCTTCCATTTTTACAATGTACATTTGGCGGTTCATTACTGCTAACTTATTTGTTTTATCCGTTTCCAAAACAATAATACTATGATCATTTTTATTCAGTTTAACAATTTTTTTAACCGTATACTTCTTGCAATCTGTTTTAACCATGTATTCTCTTAAAATGTTATATATCATGCTCCTAGCTTCCTCCCGCTCTTCATGATTGATTGACAGTGTTACTCATTCACAGTCAGTAACGATATTCTTAATGCTGAAACTATTTCTGAACATAAATTTTGGTCCTTTTGACAAAATTCACTTTCTTCTTTTAAAAAATGTTTTTTCTGATATGTTGACATTTTCTACAGGTTCAATCCCAGGGTCCTCAAAAATAAATTATATACCCAAATTATCCAACTTCTTATGTATTTTTAAAATTGTATCTATACGTTGAATCGAACGGAATTGTTCAATAACTCTCATAGAATAATCAAAAACAATATGTGGTATTAAATTACATAAGTAATACAATTTTACTGTAATTTAGTCAATTAATTTGTACTTACGTCGAATCAAAATTTTCATGCAGTCCATTTAAGTTTTTCGTTTAAGGCCTCTAAATTGAACATCAAGCGAACACAAACTGCTGAAATTTTGGAACTTAATTATTTGATTTACACCATTTTAAGAAGCAGAGTTTCAGAAGTTTACGATCTATACGAAGCCGTTTATGTTTAAAACTTTTTGCTATTTCAGCGCACTCCATAATTATCCGGTATCGATTTCTTTTCACATATAAAACAAGTTCGGAATGCTTAAAATCAACTTTCACAAATTAAAATTAATGTACACTCAAAAACATGTGATTCCATTACCTACATGATGACTAAATCTTTATTTAGATTTTAAAACCTTAAAATAAATTGGGCACTTTCGGATTTATAATTAAAACAGGTGTTAAAACAAACCTTAAGTGCACATATTTTTTAACAGTATGTCTCTGTATTGCGACCCTACGGAAGAGTTCAAATCATCCACATTCGTGCAACAACCGGTAACATTTCAGAGAAAAAAAATGTGAGAAAAAAAGTAAAAAGGTCAAAAAACACATTTTACGGTTTCTTGTTAAATTAAGCCATATACTCTGAATATTGTAAGACAGTACATCTTTGCATACTTTTCCATGCTTATTTATAATTTCCACAGATTCTCGAATTATTAAATCACAGTAATTTCTCATAGGACATATTACTTTAGCATTATTAAAATCTATTTTAACGTTTCGGGTTAGGTGAAGTCTCGATAGAGCAGTAGATGGTCAGTTAAATTTTAGATCTCTTTTATGTTCATTTATACGGTCTTTTTTTGTTGTCATTCCTATATCTTCTAATTGTCCAGCCTCATCAGTATTAAATGGAATGACATATACCCCGGAGGGGACAAGATAAGTCTTCGTGGTCAGTAAACTCTTCATTTGAATTGGAGGGGGGGGGGGGAGAGGGTTACTATCAAATTTATTCCATAATCAAAAAGTGCGTGACGAAGTTTCTCAAAAAGTGCCGGTCTATAAATTATACTACAAAATTTCTTCTGCGTTAAGTTGTTCTTCGTGGATTGCTTCTTACTTTGAAACGAACTAATTAATCAATTATTAAGGTATAACGCAAATCCTTTTCAAGAGCAATATTTCTGATTCCAGTAATCGCTTCTATTTGTAAACGATTACTGCAACAAATCTTAAATTATTTTCTTACATAAAGTTGTCCATCTTCATCGATATTAAATGGAATGACATATACCCTGGGCATTTCATCAGGTGGGACAGGATAAATGTTCGCTATTATTATTTTGGAAACGGATAAAACAATTAAGTTAGCAGAAGTTAAGCGTCAAAAGTATATTGTGAAAATGGAACATTGTTTAAAAGAAATGGGATGTGTACTGCTTAACCTTCTGCACGGAACACAGGTATTTGTATTTCTTTGAAATTGTGAATTTTTCTCATTATGTATTTTTGAATAAATAAAGAATTTTCTATATTGCAATTTGTCCACCCTCCTTATGTGAATCAATTTCATAGTTTAGTAGTCCTCGCCTGAGAGACCGGTGTTCCTTCTAACTAATAAAAAAAAGAAGATGTTTCGTGCAGAGGGTTAAGAAGGACATAAATCGTCAGATTCAAAGAAAGGCAAATACTTTGGCAAATCACGGGTCTTGGCAATTCCTAATAAAAGCAATTTGAAGATCAATAATAATCCTGTTACTCCACACTCTACGTCTATTTGGACGTCTGAAAGATCACTTCCTCTTAGACGTCTCGTATAAATTTTCAAGTTCAACGTACCTTTTAGAAAAAGCATTTGTGAGTTTCATAAATTCCCTGCTCCCGCCATGTAAATACAGTTTAAATTCAACATATTATTTCGTTAAGAGAATCGACAGTTTAAAGATCAGTAAAGAAAGCATATTGGCAAGATTAGATATTGTATCCATCTTACATTTATTGACATGGTTGAAATTATGGGGTCATTTCAAGAACTTATAAATAAAGAAAATGTTAAATCAAGAAATAAAAACTACAGTTACACTAGTGTGCAAAACTTAGACAACAAACACAAAATGCTAATTCCTGAACACGTGAGTACTCAAAAGGAAATTCTATAAAGAACAAGTGTAGAAAATAGGTACTACCGTAACAGTACAGACAGTCGATGTGAAGTTTTCTTGACTTCACAAATGGTCACAATTGTCATAGTCACTACAATGAACAGAAATGTGATATCTTTCATTCGTCTCATTTTTACTCTCATCTGGTCACTCCACTGAACAGTCACCATGACTGCTGCTTTTTGACGAGTCACCAGGTGACTTTACAAGGAAGTCATCTTGTGACTCTCTTGTGACTGTCATTTTGACACTCCATTGCAAAGTCTTCATGATAGCTGTTCTGTGACGATTCCCCAAGTGACAGAAAATGAAATCATCTGGTGATTTTTCACAAAGGAGTGCAATGATGACTTCACACTAGAGTGTCGATCACCGGAAAGTCACCATGCGACTTCATTGTGACATTATTTGGCGACTCATCACAATGCAATGCTCACAATGACTTCAAAGTTCTGTCTTCAACTTACAGTGACTTCAGAAACACAAGGTGACTTCACTGTAATGTCATATGGTGACCCATCACAAAGCGACAGTCACAATGACTTTTCAGTGTTAACAATCATTTGAGAGTAATAATGAGACAGTGAATAATCCCATATTTTGATTCACCGTAGCGATTGTGATACTTCTAACCATGTGTGACGTCAAGGGGACTTCACATCGACTGGCCGTGCTGTTAGGGTAGTACCTCTTTTCTACACTTGCTCTTTATAGAATTTCATTTTGAGTACTCACGTATTCAGAAATTAGCATTTTGTGTTTGTTGCTTAAGTTTTGCACACCAGTGTATTCTGCATTAAATTTGATAACACGAAACAATATAATTTAATTTAACAATACAGTTTATTACGAACCAAATGGAATGCAAATGGGTTCACCGATTTCCGGGATTTTTGCGTAATTTAAACTGCGACCTTTTGAATAATTAATTTTGAAACGTACTAATTTTGTCCCCTCTTTGTGGTGTCGATGATACATTCATAGTATGGGATTACGGAATACAGGAGCTACATGATTCTCTTGATGTAACGAACGATATGGATTCCCTCATTGATAGCTACACCCGCCTCCAATTAATATGAAGAATTACTGTTCGCGAAGATTGATCCTGTCCCATTTGATGAGATATCCGGGGTATATGTCATTCCATTTAATATCGATGCGAATGGACAAATAGAATATATGGAAATGACAACAAAAATTTTAAACACCGTATAAACGAACAGAAAAGATATCTAAAATTTAACAGACTATCTACTAGGTCGTATCGAAAAAATCCAAATTTCTTAGATCTTTTTGCGGTAGTGCAGAGAAAATTGTGAACTCTCTTTATTAAAAGTGTGCGGAATCTTAAAACTGTGGGTTGATATCTTCTGTCGCCTCAGTGGGCCGAAAGTTCCGAAAATTGGACTAAAAAGGTTTGGAATACAAAAATTAATAAATAATCACAGATTGCATACCTTGGTTTGGGGTAGTGTTTAGAAGTTACTATTTTTTAACAACAACAGCCATAATTTTTTTTTTAGAATTATAGGTTAATATATTCTGCCGCCGCGTCGACACCAAATTTTGGAAAATGAACGCAAAAATTTAAATAAATAAACGTCACATTTTTCTCATTTTAATGCGAAAAGAAACTTCATTTTACCTTTAGAACATACAAATGATAAAAGTATTACTACTTGTAAGCATTTTTGGTCTCAAATTTTGACATGTGTTTCCTGGATTCTAGTGTCGCTCTAATAAATCTATCCGTTTCTTGCAGCCTAACTGTTTTTCCGGTAGCTGCAGTGACAAGTTTCACAAACTGCCCAACCGCTGGTATGTGTGAAGGAAGTTTAATAAAGTCCCAGAAATCCATTGGCATACTGTCCTGTATAATCTTCAGAAGTTCTTGAGGCCTGATTTCTCTGAGAATTGGAGGCAATGCCACATAACAAGCTTGCCTGTCAATGAGATCTACATAGTCTGTAGCTCAAAAATTAACAGCAGGAATAACGAATTTGCGAACACAATTTCCGTCTTGGTTAATTTCCCTTGCCTTGATAAGCCGCTGAGCTGCAAGGGCCCTAATATGGCACTTCTCATCGGTTAACATGGCCAAAAGCCGCAAAGTAAGCTTTGAGAAAAACAACTGGTTCGATTACGTCACAATACTTCTTAGGCAAGTACCTATATGAGCTTATGAAATGTCACAAGTGTCTAGCACCGTCCTTTATGGAATGATGAATCTTAATTCGGAACTATGAGGATTCGTAGACTCTTAGAATAAATACAATCAAAGTTAGCAACTCATTTGATCGGTCTGATGTAGATAAATATAACCTCAGTATTCGATTGGCATTTGTTAGCTAGCGGAACAAATCCAACATTCCCGGTTCCTGGATAGCTAGATCTGAACAACAAATGCCAGAACTAATGGCGGTACGAATGTTTAATAAGTATGTCTTATCTGAACTGAGATGGTAGGATCAATGTCTGGCAACTCGCATTCAATACTGTTAAAAGTAACAATTGAAAGCTTTTCGCATCCTTTCAGGTTTCGTCCAATGTCTCCGGTGTAAGAGTGTAAGATGTGGGGCCACATGACTTGCCGTCTATGGACTCAAATAGGTGTCGTAATGGCAGCTCATTGAATGAAGATTAGATCCACTTCGAGGTGTAACAAAACAAGTCCCATGCACGTAGAACCAGGCTCCGATACAATACAGAAATGCGCTTCTACAATTGTTCCTTGGAACTGCTTGTCCTCGAGTGTTTCTGATGTTAAAGTTTTGTCATGCTGTCCATCAAAATATAGGTCAGATAGAGTGGAACGATTTTCATTTGATTTTGAGATCAGTATTTTGTAAATTCTCAAATTTTTACTCCATACTTTATTTTTGTCTGTCACGAGGCTTTTATCAGATTCCGATATTAAACATAAATCTTGCATAACACTCGATGCAATAGCAGTCATGGCTCTGTTGGATACACCATAACTTTCACCTACAAGACACGTGTTATCCAGTTTTAAACGCATTTGAACACTACCAACACTCCTACGCAGCACAAGATGGAATATTTTCCGTGAGCCGCCAACCAAGAACGTCAGTGCGCTAATCTGATGACCGGGCTCGAGTCGCGGCTAGGGTACTTTTTCACTATGTTGGCTATACCCCTATTAAGCAATTAAAATTTGAATAATTATGATTGCAAGGCGTGAGAAATTTTCTCTGGAAAAATTTCCAAGTGTTAAATAGGAATTTATTTCAATTGTCGATGCTGGATTTTCTTTGATTTCGTGTTTGCCCCAGGGTTGGCGGCTCACGGAAAATATTCCATCTTGTGCTGCGTTTGTAGCCTTGCCAACATGTTATGGTGAAATGTTCCAGGCTGAGTATCGTTCCCAAGTGGTTCAGTTGGTAGAACGTCAGGGTGCTAATCTGATGACCAGGGTTCGAGTCCCGGCTTGGGTAATTTTTCACTATGTTGGCTATACGCCTATTAAGTAATAAAATTTGAATAATTATGAAGGCCAGGAGTGAGAAATTTTCTCTGGAAAAATTTCCAAGTATTAAATATGAATTTATAGTCTTTATGGTTTTGGAATAAATTTGATAGTTCCCCCCACCAATTAAAATGAAGAATTTAATGGCCGCGAAGATTGATCCTGTCCCACCTGATGAAATGTCCGGGGTATATGTCAGTCCATTTAATACCGATGAGGATGGACAACTAGAATATTATAGGAATGAAAACAAGAAAATTGAAAGATCGTATAATTGAACATAAAAAAAATCTAAAGTTTAACAGACCGTCTACTGCTCTATCGGGACTTCACCTAACCCGAAACGTTAAAATAGATTTTAATAATGCTAAAGTGATATGTCCTCTAAGAAATTACTATGATTTAGTAATTCGAGAATCTGTGGAAATTATACAAAATCTAGAAAAACTATACTAGGATGTACTGTCCTACAATAATCGGAGTATATAGTTTAATTTAAACAAGAAACATTAAAATGTGATTTTTTACCCTCTTTCCTTCTTTCCTCATCTTTTTTGCTATGCAATACTACCGACCGTTGAACGAATGTGGATGATTTGAACTGTAGCCCAGGCTTGCAATACAGAGACATACTGTTTACAAGAATTTGATCAGGACGTTTGTTTTAACACCTGTTTTAATTAGAAATCCTGATGAAGGCTGGGTTCACAGCCGAAAGTGCTCGATTTATTTTAATGTTTTAAAATCTAAATAAATTTTTGTCATATTTTAGTTAATGGAATCACATGTTTTTTGTGTACTTTTATTTTTATTTTGATTAAATTTTGTATCCCACCATTTGGATTACGAGAAGACCAATGGTCTAAATCACATGTTTGAGGAAATTCGTTTATTTTTGGGTCACTGCGGGTCAAGCTAATGTTATCTAAAAAACAGCTCTAACGATCTTGGCTAAATTTTGTATTCTGCCATTTTTGGTTACAAGAATATCATTGGGCTAGAGAAAATTAGATTAGTGGTTCATTTTGGGTTACTACCGGTCAGGTTCACGCTGATTGTACCTAAAAAACGACTTAAACGATTTTGACTAAATTTTGAGTCCTACCATATTTAATTACGTGAAGACCGTTGTTTGAAATCACATGTTCGAGAAAATTTGATTGGGTTTTCATTTTTGGGTCACTACGGGTCAAACTAATTTTATCTAAAAAACGGCTCTAACCTTTTTGACTAAATTTTGTATCATAACATTTTGGATTACGAGAAGACCATTGAGCTGGGTCACATGTTCCGTAGAATTCGATTAGTGGGTCATCTTGGGTTACCACGCGTCAGGGTCAAGGTAATTTTATCTAAAAAACGACTCTAACGATTTTGACTAAAACTTGAAACAAACCATTTTGGATTACGAGAAGACGATTGGTCTAAATAACATGTTCGAGAAAATTTTATTAGTGGGTCATTTTTAGGTCACTGCGCGTAAAGTAATTTTATTTAAAAAACGGCTCTAACCATTTTGACTAAATTTTGTATTCTACCGTTTTGGATTTTGAAAAGTCGATTGGTCAGCGTCACATGTTCGAGGAAATTCCACCAGTGGGTTATTTTTGGACCACCATGGGTCAAGCTAATGTTAGGCTCAAACGAGTTTGACTAAATTTTGTAACCTACCTTTTTGGGTTACTAGAAGACCATTGGACTAGGTCACATGTTCGAGAAAATTCAATTAGTGTGTCAATTTTGGGTGATTACCGTCAATAGATTTCATTGTGAATAAAGGTTGGAATAGTTATTAAGTCTTTGAACATATTGACAGTAAACAAAGTCGCAAAGTTGGTGAATTTTCGACAAAAATCGCCAAATTTGGCGAAATGTTAACGATATTTGTCGGGGAAAATGACTTTCTATATTACCAATACTGAAACACATGCTTGGCGCCAAATGAAGGAATGTCGCCAAGTTTAATCGACATTTGTCAAAAAAAATTGGCTTTTAGAATTTGAAAGAATTTTCCAGCAATCCCCAATAGGATCCGAGATACATGATTCAGTCGGCGATTCGAGTTGAACACTAAGCTAATTTTAATCGAGCATACCTCGGTTTTCCCCGCTAGTAAAATTTAAAACACATATTAATTAAAGTTTATTTTATTAATTAAAATTCTCAAAATATGTATACACTCATATAAAGCTTTTTAATTAATTTAAAAATATAATACACTTTATAAGAAAGAATTATTCTTGAATGCATTGCGCGCGTGATTTTTCACATTTGAATGGCTAAAATCAGCCAAATTTTTTTTCATGAGTACAAATATAATGTATCCTCAAAATGACCTAGAATAAAAAAAAATAAAATTTGTAGATCCTTAGAATAAAATTATTTTTTAGAGAAATTCGAAATATCGAGTTTTGTTTAGTGCAAAATTAGTCATGAATTCCTAACTTCTTACTTGAGAAACATAATAATTGGTCCTTTTGTGCATGTGTATGGTTAACACATTCAATCAACATTTCATGAAATTCTAACCAACCGTTCTTCAGAAATCATGTGCGCAATGATCAAACTCGTCGTTTTGAGAAAATGGACTCTTAAGATCAAACTACCCCTTGATCATATAAAAAGAGCTCAGACTCTTTAAGACATAACTCCTCTTCTAAAGTGAATTCTTGCATAGGGTTTATTTTAAAATGTTCTTAGAATCATATTTAATTATAAGCTAATTTTTAAAAAATCGAATTTTTGACACTTGAAAGGGTGCCTGACCCCTTAACAGAGACACACAACTTAAGAGAAAAATCTTAATAAATAATATTTAATAACATAGCAGTAATGGAAAAAAAAATCTCCAACAATTCTTATCCCGCAACCCTGCTATATAAAAGAATACAACCCTTAAAATGTATTACTATAAAGTATTCCTTGCTAAAATCTCTTTTAAATTAATAATTGTATGGGAGGCATGTGGACTTTCATGAACCAAGCAAGATAATATACTTTCCCGTAGAAAATTTTCTCCGCTGTTATGAAGAAATGGCCGTCTCAAATCCAGTAATGTTTTAGTATAATTTATGCATCATTGCTTCATTTTTTATTCCATATTTACATGAAAAGTAAAAGTTTCTAGCTGTTTATTGTCATTTTTAACATTTTCCAACATAGTTGAAAAGCGTTTATAAATTTGGTTTGTCTGACTATCTGTCTGTCCGTGCTCTAAGTGTCGTAAATAGACTCGGATTGTCATGAAATTTTTATACATTATTGAATTTTACTGTAGAATGTTCGGTATTAAAAATGAAGTATGTAGAATTAATAGTTCATTTACAAGGACACATAAAAGAATTCCATTACATAATGGCCTATGGGGAAAAATCGTTTGCGACGCATTTTGTTGATGTTACATTACTTCAAACATAATGAAATTAATATGTTTGTACTTGTATTACAGAGTATGTACATATGTTTGTATTACAGAGGTGGACTACAGAATGCTTTTACCGGAGTATACAATGAGTAGCATTTATAGTTCAATTACAGGGAAGTACAAAATAATTCCTTTGCATTATGATGTATGGGGAAAAATCGTTTGCGGTGCATTTTGAACATGTTATGATACTTGAAACATAATGAAATTGAAAAGGTTCAATACAACTTATTTTCTACAGATTATGGAGTCCGTTGGATTTATCGTTCATATACGCACATATACGGTTCATATATGGTTCATTTGTGGACGCACAAGAGAATTCGGTTAAAAGTCTGACTATGATCGGTCATTGTCAGAAATGCTCTTTCCGCCGTGATATCCGATTTTATGTAATTTTGAGTGTATTAAATGTTGTCTACAAATTCTGTAGATTATATACAGGGCTGCACGAAAGACTTCGAATATGGGCAGCAATTGCTGAAAATAGATTTTTACAAAGTTATTTTTTTTATTGTTTATTTAGATATATTATTTCATCTTATGAAAAAAATTAAATTTCTTAATAATATTCTGTTAGTGTTGGAAAGTGTTTTATAATCTATTCCGAATTCCTGATTTTTCGTTTTTGTTTATTTTTGCATTTACATTCTCAAACATTCAAAAGAAAATTACAGACAGTTTCAATTTTTTTATGAAAATATGTGCTTTGTGGTAAAAATGTTGTCAGGACACAAGAATTTCTTGTAAATGTATTATTTTCTGCTTCACACATTAGAGCACAGACAGCGAATGTACATTGGCGGGAAAAATGAAAGGAATGACTATAAAAATGTATTTTATGCTAATTCAATTAATGAAATTAAATGAAAAGTAGTATGTTCGTAGTTCAACGTAAGCGTTATCACGTAGTCCAGCGGTATTCACATTCGCTACACATAAATATGAAAATGAAATAAAACATTGCCCTGTGGAAGATGAAATATGTCGTTGAGAAAGTATTTGACTGATTGCAAGAATTTGCGTTTAGTTGAGAGAATGGAAGGCGGACAGAAATTTTGTAATGCTATAAGGCTCCTATTTGGATCAGGGTTGTCCAGACACCTTAAAAATTGTTCCACATATCTCTAAAAAGTTGTAAAAAGTTGCACAAACATTTTCTTGCCCCATATTATATCACTTTTTCTATATATTTATTTTAATTATTTCTAAGCATAAGTAGGATATTCTACAATTTGATATGTCAGGCATAAAATATCAAGATATTGTGCAAGTTCCATGTTTTTAATTGCAGAATCATTCAAGTTAACGAATTTTTTTAAATCTTCCTTTTTTTCCGATAGTCTACATAAAAATATGAACATAAATATTTGTAATTCATCCTTATTTTAATTATTTTCTCTTCTCTACGCAGCGTTCTTTCTTCGTATCATTTCCCCCCCGCAAGCAATTTTCTTATTTGTTTTTATATTAATTTTTTCCCTTGTAACATAAATTTTCAAAAATTTCATAACAGAATGATTTTCTTTTAGCAAAAAGTATACGTGTTCTTAATAGATAAGAGAAGCACAAAATTTAAAGACTCTTCTATGAAATAGATAATTAAATTAAAAATAAATATGGTTTACATATTAACAATGTCAACTATTGGAGAAAATTGTTTACTTTTCATTAATACTGAGATTTTTATTTTATTTATTTATTTATTTATTTGTTTTTGTGTTATATAAAAATGTATTTGAAAAACAATTTTATTAATATATTTTTATATTTATTATTAAGATTACGTTTTTCTATACAGCTAAATATTAATCCTGCTTTAGATGATTTATTATTAGATATGTCTATATAAATGATTTTTAAATAGTTTAGTATAAATAGAAGTTTAAAAAGAAAATTCTTCCACCATTCTTTTTCTGTAACTCTGGTACATCTCTAACTATAATTAAGAAGGAAGTTTGTGTGTGTGTGTATGTTTCTCGTTTGTGTTCTGAAGAGACCGTTGCACGCAGAGCTAAAAACTTTGTTGGGAAGGTACCTCTATGTATGTAATTTTGCACCTCGAAGCCCGATTTTGGAATTTTTGAATAGATTTTTCTTATTTAAAATTTTATGCGATTTTTAGCGTTTTTTCATGTTTCGCGGCAATTTTTATATTAGTAACAGGAATCCGGTTCTAATATTTTAGCCTAATATAGTAAATTTGATCTTCTTTTCAATAATGTTTATTCGAAATTCGTACAGCGATTTTTGAATTTTTGGCGATTTTTAACCTTCGACACTAAAACATTTTCTCCAGAATGCTTGATTGGTTCGTTGGTTGCCTTCCATTTCAGCCTCAGTTATGCTAAAAATAGTGTTTTTTTCCCACTTTTTACCTTGGAGAGATTTGTTAAATCTTTAGAGATAAAAAATCATGATTTTTAAAGGGAATGGCTGGTTATCAATTATCCCGATTTGGATTTTTTGATTAGATTTTTTGATTTTCATTTTTTATGAGTTTTTAATTTTTTTTCATGTTTTGCAGCGTTTTTGTTTCAAATGACGTCAGAAATCGCGCATTGGAAGTCAAACATATTTTAAGGGCATTTGTGATTTGTAGCTGAGAGGATTGTAGGCACAGCTGGAAGTCAACCGGGCAATTGTGATTGGCGAATGAAAAGGTCATCACCTGATTGCAATTCGAACAGCGATTAGTGAGTTTCTCCCGATTTATTTTATGCTATTTTTCATGTACGTGACGCCATTTATGTATTTGATTTCAGAAATTGGCAACGATAACTTACATATTTGTATGTCAAAACAGAAAAAAAGCGTCATTTTGCGTCTGTTTCAAAAGTTAACGATAATTCGTAATTTTTTACAGTCGTTGGTTTAATTCTGAGAGAGGAGGGGAGTGTTAGGTTGTGATTTAAAAAGCGCGTTAATGCTCGGATTGAAATTCCCTCCTTCCCCCCTGCCTCCAAAATCAGAACACTTTTATTATTAGTCCAATTGAAGCAAAACCTTTTCTAATATTCTTCTCAAGTCTCCCAGGTACTAGATGAACTTTGGTATAATTTTTTCAGCCCTTTGTTACCACTATTTCTGAACATTAATTACCAGGGAGGAGTATTTTCTCGGGTACTATGGGCCCAATTTCAACGAGAATTAGTTCATTCAGCTTAACACGAACTAATTAAGATATAGTTAACTAATTAAGGTACAGATTTGACGCCCTCTAGTGGTACAAATTTCAACTAAAAGATTTTGCAGTGCATGCCCAGAACGCCTGCTATACGGTGTCGTAGGCAGTGGGGACACGTGTCGGAGTTTCGTTCGGAAAGAGGTTTGCTTAGAACAGAGTGTACCCCCGGTCGGAGGAAAGTGAAACAAAAAGATTTTGCATTTAAAATTGGTTCGATTCAAATGAATTCTTTTCTAACATTCTTCCCGGGTCCCATAGGTACTAAATAAACTTCAGTATCATTTTTCAGCCCTTTGTTACCACCATTTATGAATATTAATCTCCAGGTGTTTGATTCATTTTGTCGGGTTCTATGGACCCGATTTCAACGGGAATTTGTCCATTCAACTTAACATGAACTAATTAAGATATAAATAACTCAGTAAGTTACAGACTTCGCGCTCCCTGGAAAAAGAAATTGAAACTGGTGGAAATTCAAATTAAAACATATTACAGTAAGTGCGCAGCACGCGTGCTATACGGAGTCGTAGGCAGCGGGAACGAATGTCGTAGTTTCGCTCGTAAAGATGTTTGTTTAGAACAGAAGATTCCCCTGGTGGTGGAAAGTGAAACTAAAATAATTTTTAGCGTGTGCGGAGCACTCTTTCTATACGGAGCCTGGTACGTGTCGGAAAGTTGTTTAGAACTGAATGCACCCCTGGCGGGGAAAGTAAAAGATTTTCCTGAGCGTGCGTCGAAAATGGCTATTTTTTACGAAACCGTAAAAGAAATTTACCGATTTGATCATCCCAGACAATGAAATATTGTGGTTTTCACTCATCCTTGAGTATTATGAAAAATATTGCTCACAGTATGTACAAAGTTTATTTTTCTGATTCCGAAAATGGAAAATTTTGTGAAAATCGAACGGTAACTTTTTTAAATATTTTAATCAAAAACTAACCCGTTTTGAATCAAATGATTCAGACATTTGAGGGGGTGGTGTTGAATTTATTATCGCTTGGCTTCCGTCTCTCTGTTTAATTTCCTAAAGACGAAAGCGTTACCAGAGGAACGTTTTCGTGCAGATATTTTTAGAATGATCTTGGGTTTCGTATTATTTTCTGACGGGACCGGGTAATGCCGGAGGATCAGCTAGTAAAATAATGAAACACATATTTTTTTTGCTATCGATTATTAAAATATTGAAGAAATTGGTGTGATACAATAAAGCAAAAAGAATCTCCCTTCATAATTACTTCATAAAATAAAATGAAATGTGAGCTAAATATGGCTTAGTTCACATAGGTGGCGAACTCAAGAGTTTAGTTCATAATAATAACACGTTCAAATTAAATTAAATTAAATTCCGTGTATTGCGCATTTTTCATTTTATGGTGTTATTAAGAGGTTTTCTTTTTTTAATTTTATTATTATGATGATTATTATTTTTGCCTTTATCGAGTATTGAGTGAAAAGTGCTGAATTAAAATAATTACTGTTTGTGGTGTATAATCATTCAGGTGTATTAATATATTTTTTCCTGAAGAAAATCGAAGTTTCTATTTTTAATAAAGTAAGAGCGATTCTATATCTAGTAATGTTTTAATGACATTTATGTATTATTGCTACATTTTTATTCCTTGTATACATCAATAGCGAATAATTATAGGTGGTTATTGTCATCTTTCCTTTGTATACATTCTTTCTTTGGCATTCAAAAGAATATTCCATACAAGATCAATTTCTTCATTATTAAAATATATATTTTGTGACAGAAAAGTTGTAATCGTACACATTCCGGACAAATGGATTATTTATAATTGTGTTACTTTCTCTGCTTCACACGTTAGCGCAGAAGCAGCGAATATATCTAAAAATATTAACAAAAATATTTTTAATTCACCTTTAAATTAATGACATTTTAACTCTCGTTGAGTGTATTATAATTTCTTCGCAAGTATTTTTCTTATTCGTTTGTAATTTAATTAAATTCCCGTGTAAAATACATTTTCAAAAATTTCAAAATATAATCGAAATGTTTATGAAAAATAAACATTTTGTATAATTGATCAGGCTAACATGATAAGTAAGAAGATTGTTTTAAAAGAGGATTATTAAATTAAAGATTATATATGTCTCACTATTATCGCTGTCATCTTTGTGAGATGATGGTTTTCATTTCATTAATATTCATAAATATTTTTTATTAGTTTAATTTTTAAATTATCAGTGTACTTTATAAATATACTAGCAAGCTACGCCCGCTACGCTGGTCAATTTCTCTTAACGAACCTTTAATCAAACAAAATATTGACATTTCATAATTCACTTTTATATTTTAACAGAATAATAAGGATACTATAATTTGTGACTCGTGCTATAGTCAATATACACGTCAAGACACGTCGCCCTTATCATTATCTTTTTACGCGTGAAGGTTTCGCTATGGTACTCTATTGTGAAATTTGGTAATTTTAGAAATTCAATAGTTGAAAAATCGCAGAATCATTAGATCATTTTTCTTTGGAAATTGTTCTTAGAGCGCATTTAGATCTTATAAATAACAATCATGCCGAACTTGAAGTTTCTAGCTCCTTCAGCATCGCAAAAATCGCAATTTTAGAACGTTTTTCGCTTCTGCACCCCCCTCGGGGTAGTGACACCGACATAAAATATAGCCTATGTTGGAGCAGGGATTGTCACCATCCATTTGCCACCATCACTTTTGAAATCGGTTTAGTAGTTCCAGACATTCCATACAAATTGTAATTTAGAATGTTTTTAGAAAATTTTTTGCTTATTTCAGCCTTTTAAATTTCGAATTTTTTTAGATTTTGTTCTTATAGAGCATTTAAATCTTGTAAGTAACGACCATACAAAATGTCAAGTTCCTAACTTCTTCATTATTGAAAATATCATAATTTTGGAACGTTTTTCGCTCCTGCACCCTCTGCGGGCAGTGGCACCGACAAAAAATTTATCATATGTTGGAGCAGGGACTGTCACCATCCATTTGCCACCATCACTTTTGAAATCGGTTCTGTAGTTTCAGAGATTCCATAGAAATTGTAATTTAGAATGTTTTTAGAACGCTTCTTCCTCATCTCACCCTTTTAAATTGCGAATGTTTTTATAATTTGTTCTTAGAGAGCATTTACATCTTATAAGTAACTACCATACCAAATTTGATACTTCTATCTCCTTCAGTACACAAAAAATCGAAATTTTAGAACGTTTTTCGCTCCTGCACCCCCCCTGGGGGTGGTGGCACCGACATAAAATATAGCCTATGTTGGAGCAGGGATTGTCACCATTAATTTGCCACCATCACATTTAAAATCGCTTCAGTGGTTCCAGAGATTACCCCCTACAAACAAACAAACAAACAAACAAACAATCTTTACTACTTTATATATTAGTATAGATAAGGGGGAATTAGCCCCTTGTTCCCCCCCCTTTATACTTAACCAATCAATCCCGAAAACTAATCAGAGATGCGCCTTAACACAGTGAACCTATAAATAAAATTTGAAGGAAATGGGATAATTCTGCATGAAAAATCCATTTACATAAATTAAGAGGGGTATTAGCCCCCTGTTCCCCCCCTTTATACTTAATCAATCAATCCCGAAAACTAATCAGGGAAGCGTCTAAACCCAATGAATCTATAAACAAATTTTGAAGCAAATAGAATAATTCTGCATGAAAAACCCATTTATATAAATTAAGGGGGGGATTATCCCCCCGTTCCCCCCCTTTATACTTAACCAATCAATCCCGAAAACTAATCAGGGAAGCGCATTAACACAGTGAACCTATAAACAAAATTTGAAGGAAAACGGAATAATTCTGCATGAAAAACCCATTTATATATATTAAGGGGGGATTAGCCCCCCCCCTTGTTCCCCCCTTTATACTCAGCCAATCAATCCCGAAAACTAATCAGGGAAGCGCCTTAACACAGTGAACCTATAAACAAAATTTGAAGGAAAACGGAATAATTCTGCATGAAAAACCCATTTATATAAATTAAGGGGGGATTAGCCCCCCACCCCTTGTTCCCCCCTTTATACTCAGCCAATCAATCCCGAAAATTATCATGCAAGCGCCTTAACACAGTGAACCTATAAACAAAATTTGAAGGAAAACAGAATAATTCTGCATGAAAAACCCATTTATATAAATTAAGGGGGGGGATTAGCCCCCCGTTCCCCCCTTTATACTTAACCAATCAATCCCGAAAAGTAATCAGGGAAGCGTCTTAACCCAATGAACCTATAAACAAAATTTGAAGGAAAACGGAATAATTCTGCATGAAAAACCCATTTATATAAATTAAGGGGTGGGGAATTAGCCCCCCTTTATATTAACTAATCAATCCCGAAAACTAATCAGGGAAGCGCCTTAACACAGTGAACCTATAAACAAAATTTGAAGGAAAACGGAATAATTCTGCATGAAAAACACATTTATATAAATTAAGGGGGGGATTAGCCCCCCGTTCCCCCCTTTATACTTAACCAATCAATTCCGAAAAGTAATCAGGGAAGCGTCTTAACCCAATGAACCTATAACCAAAATTTGAAGGAAAACGTAATAATTCTGCATGAAAAACCCATTTATATAAATTAAGAGGGGGAATTAGCACCCCGATCCCCCCGCCTTTATATTAACTAATCAATCCCGAAAACTAATCAGGGAAGCGCCTTAACACAGTGAACCTATAAACAAAATTTGAAGGAAAACGGAATAATTCTGCATGAAAAACCCATTTATATAAATTAAGGGGGGGGGAATTAGCCCCTTGTTCCCCCCTTTATACTTAACCAATCAATCCCGAAAAGTAATCAGGGAAGCGTCTTAACCCAATGAACCTATAAACAAAATTTGAAGGAAAACGGAATATTTCTGCATGAAAAACCCATTTATATAAATTAAGGGGGGGGAATTAGCCCCTTGTTCCCCCCCTTTATACTTAACCAATCAATCCCGAAAAGTAATCAGGGAAGCGTCTTAACCCAATGAACCTATAAACAAAATTTGAAAGAAAACGGAATAATTCTGCATGAAAAACCCATTTATATAAATTAAGGGGGGATTAGCCCCCCGATCCCCCCCTTTATACTTAACTAATCAAACCCGTAAACTAATCAGGGAACCGCCTTAACTCAGTGAACCTATAAACAAAATTTGAAGGGAAACGGAATAATTCTGCATGAAAAACCCATTTATATAAATTAAGGGGGGGGGATTAGACCCTTGTTCCCCCCCCCCTTTATACTTGACCAATCAATCCCGAAAACTAATCAGGGAAGCGCCTTAACTCAGTGAACCTATAAACAAAATTTGAAGGAAAACGGAATAATTCTGCATGAAAAACCCATTTATATAAATTAAGGGGGGGGGGGATTAGCCCCTTGTTCCCCCCCTTTTATAGTTAACCAATCAATCCCGAAAACTAATCAGGGAAGCGCCTTAACACAGTGAACCTATAAACAAAATTTGAAGGAAAACGGATATTTCTATGAAGAGTTATCGCATTACGTACGTACATACATACATACAGAACCGGCTGCCAAGCTCTCAGGGCTTGACAGCCAGTGTGATAACTGAAAAATCGCAATTTTAGAACTTTTTTTACTCCTGCACCCCCTGGGGTTAGTGGCACCGACATAAAATATAGCCTATGTTGGAGCAGGGGTTGTCACCATCAATTTGCCATCATCACTTTTGAAATCGGTTGGTAGTTCCAGAGATTACCCCCTACAAACAAACAAACAAGATTTACTCCTTTATAATATTAGTATAGATTTTCATAGTCATAACTTTTTTCATTTATTATTAAGATTTATTTTTCTGCAATTCATTTTATCTCTTGCTTTAAATGATTTTTTATTAGTAGTTTTAGTAGTTTTAGTAGTTTTAGTAGTATATAGTTTTAGTAGTTTAGTAGTCTAAATATATAATAATAAAAAAGTATTTATAGAAGTACAAAACACAAATTCCACATCCATTCTCCGCAGACCTTAGTTTGTAAAAGAATGCAGAACTTACATTTATACAGATATATAATGTATCATAATGGGTTATTGATATATAATGTATTTAAATAAAAATTGGTTTTAAAGTTAGGAATGCGTGTGTTCCTAAACCATGTATATACATTAATATACTTCCCTCAAGAAAATAGAATTTTCTGCGTTTTGATACAGAAAGCGCGGTATTGAAAATCCAGTGACGTTTTAAAGTCATTTATACATTATTGTTTCATTTTTATTCCTTATTTTCAATGAATTGGAGTTTCTATGTGGTTCTTGTCATTTTTTTCTTTGGGTATATTTTTTCATAAGAGTTAAAAAAAATTACACACAACTTAAATTTATTTTTTATTAACGTATGTTTTTGTGTGAAAAAATTGTAAGAATACACATTTCGGACATAAAAATTTCATATAAATGTATTCCTCTCTGCTTCACACATCAGAACAGAAAGAGCAAATATACATATACACCAACTGGGAAGACCGAGCTGTGCTCGGTTAAAATTAGCTTTGTATTTAACACGATATAACAGTAAATTATCTGTACAAGATATAACAATCAGTTCTATGTACCATGATTGGTTGAATTAGTGTTTTGATAGCGTCCTTTGGACTCTGATAGGTTGAAGCATGTATCTCGACTATTACTGGGGATTTCTAGAAAACTCCTTCAGATCCTGAAAACGAATTTTTTCGCCACATTTCGTGGAATATGGCGACATTCTTTCATTTGACGCCAAGCATCGATTTTGGCATTGGTAACCTTGAAAGTCGATTTTTCCGCCAAAGACGCCAACATGTCGTCAAATTTGGCGAAATGTTGCCAACTGTTCAACAACTTAATAGCTGTTTCACCCTTAATTCCTTTTGATATACATTGACCCATAGTTACCCCAAAATGGCCCACTAATCGAATTTTCTCGAACATGTGACCCAGCCCAAAGTTCTTCTCGTATCCCAAAAAGATAGGATACAAAATTTAGTCAAAATCGTTAAAGCCGTTTTTTAGATAAAATTAGCTTGACCCGCAGTGACAGAAAAATGAACCACTAATCGAATTTTCGCGAATATTTGGCCTAGCCCAATGGTCTTCTCGTGCCCGAAAACGGTAGGATACAAAATGTAGTCAAATTTGTTTGAGCCGTTTATTAGCTAGTATTAGCTTGACCCTGATCCATAGTGACCCAAAATGACCCACTAATTGAATTTTCCCGAACATATGATCTAGCCCAATGGTCTTCCCGTGACCGAAAGCGGTAGGATACAAAATTTTGTCAAAATCGTTAGAACTATTCTTAAGATAAAATTTACATACAGACAGACAGTCGCACAAGGTTTGCTCGTATTATAATATACTAGCAAGCTACGCCCGCTACGCTGGTCAATTTCTCTTAACGAACCTTTAATCAAACAAAATATTCACATTTCATAATTCACTTTTATATTTTAACAGAATAATAAGGATACTATAATTTGTGACTCGTGCTATAGTCAATATACACGTCAGGACACGTCGCCCTTATCATTATCTTTTTACGCGTGAAGGTTTCGCTATGGTACTCTATTGTGAAATTGGTAATTTTAGAAATTCAATAGTTGAAAAATCACAGAATCATTAGATCATTTTTCTTTAGAAATTGTTCATAGAGCACATTTAGATCTTATAAATAACAATCATGCCGAACTTGAAGTTTCTAGATCCATCAGCATCGCAAAAATCGCAATTTTAGAACGTTTTTCGCTTCTGCACCCCCCTCGGGGTAGTGACACCGACATAAAATATAGCCTATGTTGGAGCAGGGATTGTCACCATCCATTTGCCACCATCACTTTTGAAATCGGTTTAGTAGTTCCAGACATTCCATACAAATTGTAATTTAGAATGTTTTTAGAAAATTTTTTGCTTATTTCAGCCTTTTAAATTTCGAATTTTTTTAGATTTTGTTCTTATAGAGCATTTAAATCTTGTAAGTAACGACCATACAAAATGTCAAGTTCCTAACTTCTTCATTATTGAAAATATCATAATTTTGGAACGTTTTTCGCTCCTGCACCCTCTGCGGGCAGTGGCACCGACAAAAAATTTATCATATGTTGGAGCAGGGACTGTCACCATCCATTTGCCACCATCACTTTTGAAATCGGTTCTGTAGTTTCAGAGATTCCATAGAAATTGTAATTTAGAATGTTTTTAGAACGCTTCTTCCTCATCTCACCCTTTTAAATTGCGAATGTTTTTATAATTTGTTCTTAGAGAGCATTTACATCTTATAAGTAACTACCATACCAAATTTGATACTTCTATCTCCTTCAGTACACAAAAAATCGAAATTTTAGAACGTTTTTCGCTCCTGCAACCCCCTGGGGGTGGTGGCACCGACATAAAATATAGCCTATGTTGGAGCAGGGATTGTCACCATTAATTTGCCACCATCACTTTTAAAATCGCTTCAGTGGTTCCAGAGATTACCCCCTACAAACAAACAAACAAACAAACAAACAAACTTTACTACTTTATATATTAGTATAGATAAGGGGGAATTAGCCCCTTGTCCCCCCCCCCTTTATACTTAACCAATCAATCCCGAAAACTAATCAGAGATGCGCCTTAACACAGTGAACCTATCAATAAAATTTGAAGGAAATGGGATAATTCTGCATGAAAAACCCATTTACATAAATTAAGGGGGGTATTAGCCCCCCGTTCCCCCCCTTTATACTTAATCAATCAATCCCGAAAACTAATCAGGGAAGCGTCTTAACCCAATGAATCTATAAACAAATTTTGAAGCAAATAGAATAATTCTGCATGAAAAACCCATTTATATAAATTAAAGGGGGGATTATCCCCCCGTTCCCCCCCTTTATACTTAACCAATCAATCCCGAAAACTAATCAGGGAAGCGCCTTAACACAGTGAACCTATAAACAAAATTTGAAGGAAAACGGAATAATTCTGCATGAAAAACCCATTTATATAAATTAAGAGGGGATTAGCCCCCCGATCCCCCCCCCTTTATACTTAACTAATCAATCCCGAAAACTAATCAGGGAAGCGCCTTAACTCAGTGAACCTATAAAAAAAATTTGAAGGAAAACGGAATAATTCTGCATGAAAAACCCATTTATATAAATTAAGGGGGGGGAATTAGCCCCTTGCCCCCCCCCTTTATACTTAACCAATCAATCCCGAAAAGTAATCAGGGAAGCGTCTTAACCCAATGAACCTATAAACAAAATTTGAAGGAAAACGGAATAATTCTGCATGAAAAACCCATTTATATAAATTAAGGGGGGATTAGCCCCCCCCGATACCCCCCCTTTATACTTAACTAATCAAACCCGTAAACTAATCAGGAAAGCGCCTTAACTCAGTGAACCTATAAACAAAATTTGAATTGATTCGGAATAATTCTGCATGAAAAACCCATTTATATAAATTAAGGGGGGATTAGCCCCCCGATCCCCCCCTTTATACTTAACTAATCAATCCCGAAAACTAATCAGGGAAGCGCCTTAACTCAGTGAACCTATAAAAAAAATTTGAAGGAAAACGGAATAATTCTGCATGAAAAACCCATTTATATAAATTAAGGGGGGATTAGCCCCCCCCCGTTCCCCCCTTTATACTCAGGCAATCAATCCCGAAAATTATCATGCAAGCGCCTTAACACAGTGAACCTATAAACAAAATTTGAAGGAAAACAGAATAATTCTGCATGAAAAACCCATTTATATAAATTAAGGGGGGGATTAGCTACCCGTTCCCCCCTTTATGCTTAACCAATCAATCCTGAAAAGTAATCAGGGAAGCGTCTTAACCCAATGAACCTATAAACAAAATTTGAAGGAAAACGGAATAATTCTGCATGAAAAACCCATCTATATAAATTAAGGGGGGGGAATTAGCCCCCCGATCCCCCCCCCCTTTATATTAACTAATCAATCCCGAAAACTAATCGGGGAAGCGCATTAACACAGTGAACCTATAAACAAAATTTGAAGGAAAACGGAATAATTCTGCATGAAAAACCCATTTATATAAATTAAGGGGGGGAATTAGCCCCTTGTTCCCCCCCTTTATACTTAACCAATCAATCCCGAAAAGTAATCAGGGAAGCGTCTTAACCCAATGAACCTATAAACAAAATTTGAAGGAAAACGGAATAATTCTGCATGAAAAAACCATTTATATAAATTAAGGGGGGGGGGGGGGAATTAGCCCCTTGTTCCCCCCCTTTATACTTAACCAATCAATCCCGAAAAGTAATCAGGGAAGCGTCTTAACCCAATGAACCTATAAACAAAATTTGAAGGAAAACGGAATAATTCTGCATGAAAAACCCATTTATATAAATTCAGGGGGGATTAGTCCCCCCCGATCCCCCCCCCTTTATACTTAACTAATCAAACCCGTAAACTAATCAGGAAAGCGCCTTAACTCAGTGAACCTATAAACAAAATTTGAAAGGAAACGGAATAATTCTGCATGAAAAACCCATTTATATAAATTAAGGGGGGGATTAGCCCCCCCCGATCCCCCCCCCTTTATACTTAACTAATGAAACCCGTAAACTAATTATGGAAGAGCCTTAACTCAGTGAACCTATAAACAAAATTTGAAGGGAAACGGAATAATTCTGCATGAAAAACCCATTTATATAAATTAAGGGGGGGGGAATTAGCCCCTTGTGCGCCCCCTTTTATACTTAACCAATCAATCCCGAAAACTAATCAGGGAAGCGCCTTAACACAGTGAACGTATAAACAAAATTTGAAGAAAAACGGATATTTCTATGAAGAGTTATCGCATTACGTACGTACATACATACATACAGAACCGGCTGCCAAGCTCTCAGGGCTTGACAGCCAGTGTGATAACTGAAAAATCGCAATTTTAGAACGTTTTTTTGCTTCTGCACCCCCTGGGGTTAGTGGCACCGACATAAAATATAGCCTATGTTGGAGCAGGGGTTGTCACCATCAATTTGCCACTATCACTTTTGAAATCGGTTCGGTAGTTCCAGAGATTACCCCCTACAAACAAACAAACAAGATTTACTCCTTTATAATATTAGTAATGATGACACAAATACGAACACTGAACAGAAATATTTTTAATTCAACTTTTTTTTTAATTTACGAAACAGACTTTCTGTGTCTCATTTTTCCTTGCAAGCGATTTTCTTATTCTCCTCCAAATTAATTTTTCTTCTGCATCACAATACTGAATTTGAATAAGAAATTCGCCAAATTATTGAGCAACAGCCAAATTGGCTTCATTTATGAAGACTTATTTTGATCGCCATATTTGGCGATATTTCGCCAAATGTCGCCCAATTTTGCCAATTTTGTCTCCAATGACGCCAATTTGGCGTTAACGGATATGAATATATAGTTTTATGCGTATGATTGGGAAAATTATTACAACAATGAAAGAAAATAATTTGCGAGTAATCGCGTTAATGTGCTGTTTTGTTTCAAAATGTCTGCCACCCTAGAATTTCAAACTGCTCTATCTCAGCCATTTTTTAAGATAGAGGTAAACCAAAAAAAGCTCTGGAATTCTTGTATCAAGGCCTAACACGTAATTAAAAAATAAATTTGAATTTTTAAATTTTTTGTATATTTATTTTAGATTTTAAGTTATTTTACATCTTTAAATGGCCGCCATCTTGAAACAAGATGGCAGACCAAGCTGGCCAACGAACTCGGTCGAGACATTAGTGACCTTAATACACACAATTAGTTTCATCAAAATCGATTCATAATTACGGGCGTTATCGTATGACATAGGTCAGATATATATATATATATATATATATGGATATATCTATATATATAAATCAACATTTGGACGGAGGGTGGTTTTGGGGTCTGGGGGTCATGATCGGTGAAAATATATCGAAATTTTCCGGAACTGCTTTCCTCCGAACGGCTGCAATATGTAGCTTTATACTTTTTTGTATTGAAAGCTACCTAAAAAAATCAAAACAGAATAATTTTTTTAGCAAAATATCGAGTCCATCGTTGCGTCTCAAACACCTAATTATCGCTGTACGTAAAGAATCAATTGCCTAATCTTTAACTGTAAATTGTTTTTCATACAAGTAGCTTTTATTTCTTTTATTACGTTGTATAAAATTTTGTAATGTTATTTTTTGCTATAAACAAAATAATTTTTATATGTTGAGGGTGTGACATAAAAACGACATACATTTAAGCCTTCTAAATTCTGTTTCCAATTACCTGCGAATTATAAAAATTTAGGGTAATTCAATACATTGCCGTTAAAGTACAACCTACAACATATCATTATAAAAGGACAACTGCATAGTCACGTGATTTTACATATTTATATAAATAATTAATTTTGCGTTGCGGGCGTGAAAATTTTGTTGCGGATGCGACTACTTGATACATATGTTTAAATAATAGAACATGTCTCTTTGCTATGAGATATAACTTTTAAAATAGCACAAAATATTACAGTACAATATGTATATTATTAGATTAATTTCATTTCCTGTCTCCAGTTTATGATGCTTGGTGATACCATCTAATTATACATGCATTTGATTTCCATGAACTAGCTAGTGTCTCTGGCAAAAATATCTATAATCTAAGATCTTTATACGTGGTTTTGCTCAATGTGCTGACTATTGAGCTTTAACCCTTATTGAAGAGATGCTGAGAAGCACCGACATTGTAAATATAGCAACAGCTTCGATTGTCGAGGATCTACAGATACAAACTTCCATCTTCTATAAGCTGCGAGCTTTTATGCTTTCATGTTATCACTATTTAATGGCCTTTTCTCTGCACAAATAGTTGTATTCAAAATTCATTTGTGGTATTTTCCCGGCGACCGTGCATAGATCACTTTTTAGAGAAAATATTACAAATGTATTAAAATGCTAAGTTTTTTTTTTTTTTTTTTTTTTTTTTTTTTTTTTTTTTTTAAAGGAAAAACGAGTTCCAAATATAATTACTTTAGCAATAAAGGATTTTTTTTAATCTTTGAAGATGAAGATTACAAAAGAAAACTCCACAAAACCTCTGATTACGGTATAACTATTTCCTGCTTCACATTCCTCTTCTAATTTCTTTATATTTATTCCAGATTTTTAAGTTAAGCATTTCATTGCTACATCACCAATTTCTGCTTTAATTGGCAAGATATAGAGCATGCTTTTAATATTTGAAACAATCTTTATTTCATTCCACTGTTCATCACACATGTTGACAATAGCATCGTGCATTTCGTTTATAGGGAAGTATAAAACTTCTGTTTTTTAGCACTGCTTTAGTACATTTAGCGAACTTAGAAGCTGTTTTCATTATACTGCTTAGCCTAAGGCGAGCATTGGAGACGATATTTTTCACTTTCGACACTACTCCATCTCCACCCTCTTTTCCAGTTGATGCGGCAAAGAGGTAAATGCTGCATGAACTACATCTTCCATTTGGTAATTTTTTAAGCATAAAATAGTGCATATGTTTCTAAATTGAGCAGCACAACCAAGGAAATGCATCAATTTATTTGGTAATGCACTTCTTTGAACAGGAAGTTTATGTATAAGCAGAGTGCATGTTTCTCCTTGTTCATCATATCTGAAGCAACTATGCATGATTGATAGTTACTTGCAGGGAATAGAATAATTGCTGTAAACAAAGTCAATTGAAAAAGTGACTTTTGAGCTCAGCGGGTTTCATTATGAATTGCAATTTAGTCATTTTTTTCAAAATTACCTTTCAAAATATTTCCCATCAAAAACATGACTCTTCATCGTCGGGAAATGCTTATTTTCAACTTCTATGGTGATGCAATATTTTTATGTACACTGGTGTCTAGAAATTAAGGGGCAGTGACCAATTTCAGACGTTTCGTCGAATATCTACTGAAACTCGGGAGGAAATGCCCGAAATGCCCTTGAACTTTGAGGGTGCAAAGAACATGTTTGACTTCATGTTTTTCAGTGAAGATTATGTCACGAGGATTTTAAAGGGAGCAATAATAATTTTAATAATAAAATAATATTTCCGATCACCCAAGTAATAGAAAATGCTAAAAATGCTCTGTCACTGTAGCAAATAACTATGTAGGTCCTATTCAACATTTGTGTGCATTTGTGTAAGCATAGCACATATATTCGTGAAGATGTTAACGTTTCTGTGAAAAATTCAAAAGTTTTTTTTCTTTTTTTTTATCTTTTTTATATAGCATGCAGAGTTTTTAGTCGAATTTAACACCGCTTTCCAGAAACTTGACAAAAAATTGTAGAAATAGCATACTGCAATTAAAATATTAATATGTTGAATATTTGATGAGATATGGGTATTTGTATGAAATAAATTTTAACTGCGCATGCGTGAACTACAGCAAAGATTTTTTGTCATGATTTGATAGTCAATACTATAGAGCAACTCATATAAAAAGACCAGTGAAATATCGTGAAAACTCAAAAAGTTGCAGCAATAATTGATAAATTGAGGATGAAATCCCATATAATCCTATGACAAATCATGACAAAAAATCTTTGCTCTACTTAACGCATGCTAAGTTAAATTTATTTCATACTAGCTGACCCGCCCGGCGTTGCCCGAGCCCTTGTAATAAACTTAAATCTCTTAAAAACGGAACTCTGGCCACGGTCTACGATGGCTTCGGAACCGTATACTTGGCATGCTCGTACGCTCTAGAAAATCTTTTATTTCCCCCTACCACCGCCAGGGGAGCATTCTGTTCTAAACAAACCTCTTTCCGAACGAACTTCTGAGACAGGTCCCCGCTGCCTACGTTACTGTATAATAGGCGCACTACAAAATTGAGCTGGTTTCGAGAAGATTGGAACATTATTAGCCCAGTTGTTCCAATAAGGCACAGTTAGGAAAATAACCTTGAGTGAGATGCCGAGGGAAGGGGTTGTTCGAGTGTCCTTCAGAAAATGACTAATTAGGAGGCCCACTATGCATGCATAGAAATTCGTTCGTTTTGTTAAGCTAGGAACTTTACAAAGTTGGCTTAAACTCTTATTTGTAAATAGTGGTAACCGCTACTCATAAATTTAATTTAATGTTATAAAGGGTGACTATTAAGTTAATTATAATGTTTGGAATCACTTGCGTTGAAATCGGAAAGATAGTTGCTGAGATATGGAAACGGAGCATAGTTAGAGAAAAATCCTTGCAAGAGAGGCCGTAGGAGGGGGTGTTCAAGTTCCCTTCAGAAAATGACTAATTAAGAGGAGCACTATGCATCTTTCGAAATTCATTCGTTTGCTTAAGCTAGGAACGTAATTACAAATTTGGCTTACCCAATTACTCGGAAATAGTGGTAACCGCTACTCATAAAATTAGTTTAATGTTATAAAGAGTGACTATTAAGTTAATTATAATGTTTGTATTCACTTGCGCTGAAATCGGAAAGATAGTTGCTGAGACATGGAAACGGAGCATAGTTAGAGAAAAATCCTTGCAAGAGGGGCCGTAGGGGGGGGGGGTTAAGTTCCCTTCAGCAAATGACTAATTAGGGGGACCACTATGCATCTTTCAAAATTCGTTCGTTTGCTTAAGCTTTGAACTTAATTACAAATTTGGCTTAAACTATTATTCGTAAATAGTGGTAAACGCTACTCATAAATTTAGTTTAATGTTATATAGGATGACTGTTAAATTAATTATAATGTTTGAAATCACTTGCGTTGAAATCGGAAAGATAGTTGCTGAGATATGGAAATGGAGCAGAGTTAGAGAAAAATCCTTGAAGGACGGGCCGGGAGGGGGGGGGGTTGTTCAAGTGGTCTTCAGCAAATAACTAATTAGGAGGATCACAATACTTCTTTAAAGATTGATTCATTTGGTTAAGCTAAGAACTTAATTTGAAATTTGGCTTACACTATTATTCGGAAATTCTGGTAACTGCTTTCTAGAAATACACCTTGAAGTTTAAATGTAATTAAACCCTTGCCCCTCTTCATTCCCGCAAATATAAAAAAGAATCTGTTAAATAAAGTTTTTTCTGTATTAAAAATCTCCATCATAATAATAAATGTCATGTAAAAAAAAAAAAAAAAAAAAAAAAAAAAAAACTTAAACCCGACTAATTGTCATGAAGAAAAATTGTGCCTGGAAAATATTTAAATCAGTGGGACGTATGTGTAATTTGTCATGTACAGGTGGCGCGACATTCGCATGGCTCCTCTACGCTGATAACTTCAATCCATATTGACACTATTTAGTTAGAAATCCTTATTTATGCATCGCTACTCTGGTTTATTTAATTACTTCTGTGAAGAATGGATGCAACCAACCAGTGAACCAACTAACCCAAAAGAATAAAAGCGTATTTTTAATGAGAGTTCTTTGTGCATTTTAATTAATATTTCAGAAATTAATTAAAATATTAAAATTCTGAAGTAATGGTGCACCATGAGAGGGTTTAGACTACCTAAATCTAAATTTATAGCCTTCTAGGTGGGCTAAATATTCCTAGCCATCGCCAACAGACACACACACAGAGCGAAACTTTCTTTTATTAGTATAGACAAATACCCATATCTCATCAAATATTCAATATATTAATATTTTAATTGCAGTATACTATTTCTACGATATTTTGTCATGTTTCTGGATATATATATATAAAACTACTTTTGAATCTTTCACAGAAACGTTAACATCTTCACGAATATCCGTGCTATGCTTACACAAATGTTGAACAGGACCTACATAGTCATTTTCTACAGTGTCAGACCATTTTTAGCATTTTCTGTTACTTGGGTGATCGAAAATATTATTTTATTATTAAAATTATTATTGTCCTCCCTACTAATAGCCCTCGCTACAAAACCTTCACTGAAAATCCTGAAGTCAAACGTGTTATTTCCATCCTCAAACTTCAAGAGTATTTGGGGCATTTCCTCACAAGTTTCAGTATAGGTACGCAACAAAACGTCTGAAATTGGTCACTGCCCCTTAATTTCTTGACATCAGTGTATATATTACTCAGTGTTGTGGATGTGACATCGAAATGTCACAACCGCAATAATCCATACTCCTAATATGTCACACCCACAACGTAGACTATCAAAATTTAAAAACTACATAAAAATATTTTGTGGTGTAAGTGATTACATCTTACTGAACTTGTTTTCAGAAGTGTCATTTAAAATGGTTCAGCCGTTCTACGTTGAGAAATATAACTTTTTTGTTGCGGAGGTAACAAAAATTCAACGAAAATAAATATGCCTATTTTTGCTATAGAAAGTGCAGTGAAATTTTCTCCATAAGTGAAATTTTCTATTAATACTTACAAATTGTATGTAAAAGCGAAATTCTTAATATTAATTTTGTTGCTGTACCAAAGATTGAAATTTCATCAAGTTGAGAGAAATATTTTTTTCGGGCATATATTATAAATTACTAATTAAAATAATAATTTTAATAAATATATTTGATTTATTTTATTGCAAAATATTATAAGTTGCAGTTTTAAGAGTTAATCATAATCAATAGAATTTTCTTTAAAGAATTTTAAATTTTCAATCAGATGTCCCTTTTTCCGTGGATTGGGCCAAAAATCACATATTTTGCATAATAGGGAAGGCAAACATGAAAATTAGAAGATTGAATCATGATGTAGATAATTGAATTAAGAATATAGTCTTACAGTCTTACATATTATTTAAGTCAATTTTATGAGATAATTGTTAACATTTTACCCCACATTCACAGTTATTCTTTTTGTGTTATCTAATAATGCAATTTTTTTATGTTTGATATTAATAATATTTTTTTACATTTATTTTTTCTATATTTTTACTGAAGCTTTATTTTTAACCTCTATTTGAAGGAATTTGATCAGTACATAAATCTAGCTATCATACCGTAGTTGCCAACTGCTACGATTTTTTGTAAAATGTATATCAAAAGTATACATCGTGTACATACATCCTTTCTTACATCTTGTACAACAACTTTTGCTTTATTTAATGGAAGATTTCAGCGATTACGTAAGGCGAAGACTGCCATTCGAAAATACCTGTGACAAAAGTTTTTAGCAGTTGGTAGCTATGGAATAGTTTAAAAACGGTTTAGTATTAAAAATGTGCAAAAATATTTTTCGGAATTATACTCATTCCGCATCTGTTTGAAAAAGAATTTATCACTTAAAATTTTATATCAACTATTCACTGCTAAATGCTATAATAAAATAAATGTTTTTTATACTCTTAGGATTGCTTGTAGCCTAACATAAACACACTTCACTGTAGAAAATAGAAATTTCAGTGTTTTAATAAAGAAAGAAACATCGAATATCGACTAATATTTTAACGTAATTTATGATTTATTGCTCAATTTTTTAAAATCCCTATGTATATTGGAAGCGAAAGTTTCTAGATAGTTATTGGAATTTTTTCTTTGTGTATTTTCTTCCTCAGACATTCAAATAAAAATTGCAGGCAACATACATTTTTCATTTATGAAAATGTGTCTTTTGTTATAAAAAAGTTGTAATCTTAAACATTACAGAAACATGTATTTCTTACAAATGTACGTCTTTCGGCTTTGCACATTAGCGAAAAAACACAGAATCTACAGAAAAATATGAAACACATATATATTTTTTTATATTTAATTTAATTACTTTCTTTAACTACAAGGATGCTGTTTCTCAGTTTCTTTTTTCGTCACAAGCGATTTTTTTTTTTACGTTTCTAATTTATTTTCCCCTTGAAACATAATTTTTCAAAAATTTCTAATTTTAATGAAAACTATTAGGAAATAATGAACAAATAATGAAACAAGAATTATTCATTATTTGTATTAGGATAGACAAATACGAAAGTTAGAAGATTGTTTTAAGAAGTAAATAATTATATTAAGAATAAAAACTCAAACTTATCCACGATGTTAAGCACTGTGAGATGAATGCGCATATTTTATTAATATCCATAACCTTTTTTTATGTGTGTTATAAACAATACGTTAAAAATTAACAGTTTGAAATTCATAATATGGTTTTTACATTTAATATTTAGATCTTTATTATAAGTTTTTTTGAGATAAAAATATTTATGAATATTATCTAAAAACGTTTTTTATAAAAGCAGTTTAAACCATAGTTTGTGATTATTGATATTGACCGTTTTATATTTATTATTTAGCTTTATTTTTTACCGCAACTTAACTTTATCCAGGTGTGAAAGGTGTTTCATTAGTAGGTAAGTTTAGATGATATTTTTAAACCTTTCAGCAGCAGTAGAATTGCGAACCACAATTTATCCAACTTTAATTATTACGCAAATCTTGCATCTAATACAATGCAGCACTTAAATTTTATTTCTGCGGAATATTCATGTCTATATTCTGTATTTAACTAAATGTTTTTATTGTGTTAAGAATACGTGTAATTTTTATAAACCAGATACATTAGTATTCTTCTCTTAACTAAATCAAGTTTTGTGCCTTTTGATACCGAAAGAGCCATCGCAAGTCGTTTTCAAGGTGCGTACGCTCCTTGCAATTTCCATGGAATCTGCCACTGCTATTTAAGTTAATAAATTTTCTATTTAGTATTTAAATTTCAAAATTCGCAATCGCATCATTTATTTACTGAATTTGTGATACTTTTTCTGTGTATAAATAAGACGAAACGTACTATTAAACATTATGATCGCAAGCTGCGTTTTAATGTAATTTATGCATTATTGCTTAATTTTTTTAATTCCTTGTTTACATTGAAAGCAAAATATTCTTGTTGGTTATTGTCATTTTTAACACTTTCCAACCTAGTTGAAAAGTGTTTATGACTTCGGTTTGTCTGGCCGTATGGCCGTATGGCCGTCTGGCCGTATGGCCGTCTGCCGTCTGCCGTCTGCCGTCTGCCGTCTGTCCGTGCTCTAACTCCCGCAAATATGCTCGGATTGCTCTGCAATTTTTATATGTTATAGTCGTTATCTATAGCATGTTCCCTATTTCAACGGAAGTGTGTAGCACTTATACTTTTTTTACAGGGACACTCAAAAGAATTCCATTACATTGCGGTCTATGGGGAAAAATCACTTGAGGTTTATTTAAATCATGTTTCACTATTTTAAACGCATTGAAATTTATATATATCACTAAGGTGTATTAGAAGAAGCTTACTACAGAATAGTGTGTGCATAGCACTTATAGTTACTTTACAGGGACAGTCAAAAGAATTCCGTTACATTACGTCTATGGAGAAAAATCGTCTGCGGTTTATTTAAATAATGTTTCCCTATTTTAAACGCATTGAAATTTATATAAGGTGCATTACAAGAGGCTTACTACAGAATAGTGTGTGTATAGCAGTCATCGTTCATTTACAGGGACACACAAAAGAATTCTCTACTGTCTGTTAACAATAATTCCTGGAAGTGCGTTTTAAGTTACTGAACGCGATTTTAATTTTAACTTGCTTTTTGTCTATTACGTGGTGTGTATAAATTCTGTAGATCCTATACAGGGAAGCACAAAAGTTCGCGAACACATTTCCGTATTATTTAACTCCAGACGGAGAATTTTAAACTGTGCTACGCGTTTCCTAACTGAACTAAAATTTAGCATCCTATGTAGTATATATACAAATCTATAGATCCTATACAGGGCTGATGAAAAATATTCGGATTACTTAGATGTTATCTTTTAGCTTATTAAACGGTATGATTTGTAAAATTATTTTGGAAGCGTTGGAAAGTGTTACATAATCTATGCTTGACGCATGATTTTTCGTTCTTGTTATTTTCTGCATTCAATTTCTCAGACAAATAAACAAAAAAAAATTGTAGAAATCTTCAATTTCTTCTTTATGAAAATATTTCTTTTTTGATAAAAAGTTGTAAGCATAAGCATTACGGAAACATATATTTCTTATAAACGTATTCCTTTCTAATTCACACATTAGCGAATATAAATAAAGATATGAACAAAAGTATTTTTAATTCATCCTTAATAGAATTATTTTCTCTTATTTAGGAAACGTTCTTTCTGTTTCTCAATTTTCCTCGCAAGCGATTTTCTTATTCGCTTCGAATTTAATTTTTTTTTTTGCTTTTAACAGAAATTTTCAAAACATAATCAAATTTCTTGAAAAAAAGCATACTTTTTGATAACAAAAAAGACAAACACGAAAATTATAAATCTGCTTTACGATGTAGACAATTAAATCAAGAATAAATATTCCTCACATATTATCGAGCTACTCTGTGTGATATGCGTTTACATTTCATTAATATTTATAATTAATTTTTATTTGTGTTATGAAACAACATACTCTAAAAAATGTCTGAAATCTTAATATGGCTTATAAATATAATAAGATAAGTGTAAATAATACTTTTTAAACAATTAAGCAGCCACAGAAATAAAATATATATGTTTTTTAAGTTTAAGTATAAAATATAGCAAAATCAGTTAAATCAAAATTGCAAGGAATCGGAAGAAATTTCCGTTTGAGACAGGTTTACATCTTAGAAGGTACGCTGGTCATTCACAGATATTGAATCTATTGCTAAAAAAATATTGTAAGTAAGCATGTCGACCATGAATGTTTAAATTTTTTGTAAACACTTTATTTCAAGCATACATTCTGCACTAGTTTAAATCTGAAAAAAGAATACATTTTAATATTTTAAAAGAATTGAAAATTTATAAATTTTATTACCAAGGTTTATCTCAAACTTGATATTTATTCATTGAAACACTTATTTTGAAGAATTCAAAATCTTTAGAGCAACGACAACGATTATTTGGATATATTTCATTCCTCTATTTTTTACATATTCGACACTTTAGACATAGAAGAAAACATTTCTATTAAATATTTTTATTAAAACTTTGCTTCTAGAGTTCATTGAAAGAGTTTAGAAACATCTGTCTCTTTTTACACGTATGTAAAACGTTGATTCATTGTTAATCTAAATGTTTGTCATAAGTGTTATTATAGTAGCACCTCGTCATATCGCACATGCCAGGAGAAAAATATAGTGCGTTATATTCAAGATAATTAAAAACTTAAGAAAAGATGGTAATCTATCTACATGTAAATATTTTATATTTGTCTTCAAAATATTTTTTAATCGCTTATTAAAATTATTTTTATAAAACTAACGATAGAGTTAAATTTACCGTAATTTAGACGTATAAAGTAACTTAAAAAGTTTAACTGACGTCGAACCTTTTTTTTAGTTTAAGAATATACGAATACAGGGCTACACGACGAAACGCTATATAATGGCAAGCTACTGCATTTAGAATAAATTTTAAGAGGATTCAATAATACAACGCGGTATAAAATAAAAACGTTTTGTCACGAGAAATTAATATATCATGTTTTTTTTTCCTTTCAGTTTCAGAATGGTGATTCTTTTTTTTTTTAATTACTGTCAGAATTAAGATAATTGGAAATATCCTAAAAAAAATATTCTAGATCCATTTAAGTAATTTTCATACATTTGCTGGACATGTAACAGAAATTTGTTATAGCATAAGTATAATGGGAAAGAAAAGGAAACAAACAGTATTAATCACCCATACTTTGCAATCATTACCTCAGCTCTCCTTAATAATACCATTGAAAACCATTCATGTGACACTTTCCTAATTTTCTGGCTTATTAGGAAAATAACTTGAAGAATAAAAAAAAACTTCAAATTGCAGAGAGTTTATAATTTCATTTCTCCCGCTCCAAGCTATTATTAAAAAATGAAAGTACGATGTACATGTTTTTTTTTTTTTTTTTTTTTTTTTTTTTTTGCGTTCTTATAACTTGAGTTCAATTATTTTTTCCTGTCGTTCATTACCATTTTTTTTCTCCCTCGAATGTGCCGTGCTGAATGTGAAATATTTGAGAGCTTTTTAATTCAAGTTTACCTTATTGCAGTAAATTGCCTGTGTCCCCTCCGGCAACACTGTAGGCAGTTTTATGACGCTTTTGGGCGCTTGAGATTCCGGCGAACTTCTGATCCCATTTCCTGGCAATGAAATGGGGAGGGTAGATGGCTGTTGTTTCTTTTTATTCAATCTAATTCAAGAGGGGAGATTTAGAGCTTTTTTTTTTTGCATTGCTCCATGTTTATTATCTACGATTTTATTCTCCCTCAATTGAATTCGAGCACAAATTGGAATTCTTAGTTATTTCTAGCGTTTTATTTCAATTTGAACAACTATTTAGGCAGCTTTTCTTTATTAAATTAGATTATATTAACATATACATAGTCCTTTTATCTTATGCATGCTTTGGAATTTTTATGTATACTTAATATAATTAATACGCCATTTACGTAGCCTATATCTACATTTAATATAGATAATAAAAATATTTTGTTAGGGTATTAAATTCTTTTTTTGAATTTCAATGTTAAAAATGCGCTAAAATATTTTCCTACAAACATTCTGTTGTAATTATAACATTTTCATACAGTTTTAAATAGGGCAAATATTTAATTTACCTTTTGTACTCATATAAAAGCGTTTCTGAATTTTCCATTTTCAGAATTGCTTTAGGCATTAAGACGTTTCGACCTTAAACAGTATTCAAACGTCATGACCCAGCTAGAAAAAGTTTGCAAAAAAAGTGTTAAAAAAAGTGCACAAAACCCGAGCGTATTTGGCACCTCTGCTTATGAAAAAAAGTTCAAACTAAATTGTGCACAAAACGTGCATAAACTGTATCCCTAAATTGAACACCTTTTATGCATAATCAGAAGTGCCAAATACGCTCAGATTTTGTGCACTTTCTTTTACACTTTTTTCGCATACCGAACATTTCAAGCATATTTTAAAATCAAGATTCAGCTTACTATGAAATTTATTGTTATTTTATCATCATATTAATAAATCCATTTTTGGAAAGATGCATAATTATAAATCGAATTAAAAACAACAATGAATTTATCAGGCAAGGTAAAGCTTACCCACGAGAGAAACGTTCTAAGTGTTACATCACTGGGAAGACTATCTATACGTCTTATCATCATCTGTATGTTTAAAAGTCGTCGAAAGTTAAGTAACCTTACCTTATTGAAATAAATTTCCTGTGTCGCCTCGGGCATCAATGTAGATATTTTTATGATACCTTTAGGCACTTGAGAATCCGGGAACTTCTGCCCCATTCCCGGCAATGAGCTGCCGAGAACTGTTGTTTCTTTTTATTTTATCTAATTCCAAAGGCGACATTTAGAACTCTTTTTTCGCAATACCCCATGTTTATTATATATGAGTGTATTCTGCTTTAATTGAAATCGAACTCATATTTGAATTCTTAGTTATTTTCTTCTTTTCATTCCAGTTTATAAAGCTTTTTAAGCAGCTTTTCCTTTATAAATGAGAAAATATTAACAAATGAATAGTAATTTTATTTTAGATATTCTTTAGAATGTCTGTGCATATTTAGTATTTTTACTGCTTTCTAAAGCTTAAATGCACTAATAGCAATAACTGATCGGCCTCTGAAAGGGCAGTCATTGTTTTCTGATGACACGATGAATGGCCGATCATCGGATTCTCCTTGTATACTGGAGAATTATCACCGTAAAAACATCGAAAATGATATCGAAAGTCGTCAATTTTTGATTAAAATGAGATTTGTTTCACATGAACGTAGATTTTTCCGGATGAGCATTCGATGGATATGAATACATTTGTATATGTGTACTTAAGTGCGTTTCTTTCTATACATGTGTTTTCCTTTTTCTTTGTTTCTTGATCTTTCTTCTTTTTTTATGGTTCTTGTTAATCACCCATTTATTAATTACACGCGCAAGATTTAGGGAATTAATTTAATCCCTAATCCTAACTTAAGGAATTAACCTAATTATAAGCAATTATTATTAATTTTGTTATTTATTAAGCGCTTGTCAAAAATTGGCTGGAAACAAAAATAATTTGGAAAAGATAAATACCATGAGGTAATAATGAAAAGATACATATTTTTGTAAGTCATTTTCAACTTTTTAGCAGAATTAAATACTTGCAAGATATCATATCAGCATAATGACTGAAGATTATAATTTTTTTTCGTCCAGAACATAAATTTTAAGTTATGGGTCTTTTAATTCTTTTATTGAATTACAATATTAAAAATACGCCCAGTGATTTCCCTACTTAAACATTCTATCATAATAAAAATATTTTCATCCTGTTAAAAACACAGGTCAACATTTACTAAAAATCAAATAGTTTAATTTGGCATTTTTACTTTTTTATAAGTGTTACTGATTTTTCTATATTTATAAGTCCTCTGGTTTTATAACGTTTCGAGCTTAAGCGGAATTCTAACGACGGGCCTCTTGCTCTCGAGAGCAACGTGCTAACCATTGCTTCACAGGGAGGGAAGACTATCTACACATTTTACTTTCAGATCATCTGCGTGTTAACAGGTTGTCGCTGATTAAGTAACATTTTGTTATTGCTGTATAAATTTCCTGTGCCCCTCCCAGCACTGTAATGTGTTTAATGCCACTTTTGGTATCTTGCGTTTCCAAGGAACGTCTTTTAAATCTCCCCACTGAAATGAAGAGGGTATATGACTGTTGTTTCTTTTTTATTTAATCTGGCACAAGGAAAGAGATTTGAAAGTATTTTTAACATTACCCCATGTTTATTATCTAAGACGTTATTTTCCCTCAATTGAATTCGAACACATATTGGAATTCCCAGTTATGTCCTTTTTTTTTTTTTCAATTTCAACAACTATTTACCCTGTGTTTCTTTCTAAAATTAGAATATATCAGCAAATAAGAAGTCTTTTATATTATGTTTATTTTACCTTCTCTATATTTGCATAATACTGTTAGGAATACCGTACTACAACACTTTTTTCCCTAAACAAAAAGATAGTATCCAAGTGGTGTAAAGAAGAAAAAATACTTTTATAAAATTATATTAGTTTTACACAAAAGTTTTTAATTTTTTATCGTTTGTGGAAAAATGAGGCGCATGTACAGTTAATCTATTTAACCCATCACCCGCTGATTTTGCGTTGACTCAACTGTCAAAGTAAATGCGCATGCTTAAATTAACTACCAAGCTACCACTATTTTAAAATTTAAAATAATGTATTTTGAATGGCGGAAACTTTGCGATTAAATAAAGTGCAGAATAATTTTCGCCATTTGTGTACACAACTACTTTCTGCAAAAAAGTCGAAGACAACCCCCCCCCCCCCCCCCACCACACACACACAACTTATAGTTTTGGTGGTTAATGAGTTAAAACAGTGTAACAAATATTAAACACAGACCATTCTAACTAATAAGAGGTTATCTATTTACCCGATAATAATTTATATTTCTGTTTTTAATAATAAAAATAAAACAAGACATGTTAAACTGACACCAAGGGATTCTATCTTATCTTCAAATTTATGTGAATTTAACAGTGATGAAGAACATTTAGATATTACAAATGAATAATTTGCAAGGTCAATAGTATGTTACAACTATATCCCTCTTTGAATTGATTTATTTTTACTTAAAATATTTGAAATTACAGTAATATATACTTTTTTTTATCTATTTCAATTTACATAATAATTATTCCCCTGTTTAAACTATTAATTTACTTTTAAAAATAAATTAATGATTTTATAATAATAAATATAGAAAATAACTGTAATAATTTTTAATTGTTGTGCAAAATATGTCAGAAATTAAATATATTGTGGTTCATAATGGTACGAAAATAATCGAAACTTGTAACTATTATTACAGCTACAAACCGCAGTCATCGGTTGTCTGATAATATATCCCCTACTATATATGTCGACCCCTTTTTTGCCTTTTCGCAGTTTAAAATGTCAACTTATACCCGGGAAAATATGGTATGTGTTGCTGTTAAAAAAAAATAGTCTATAATTATATCTCTAATAATAATTTTATTTTTATGCTGAAAAATTAACACACACACACACACACACACACACACACACACATACATATATATATATATATATATATATATATATATATCATATCCTTCAAATTGCACAAGTTTATGGATATCCTTACTATTTAGTTAAATCAATTTTACACATATAAATATAGATTTAATTTGGGTTAAATGTCTGTATTTTTTTTTTATTTTTTTTTTATTTTTTTTTTTTTTTGTTAAAATCTCCTTGATAAAAATGATAATCAACTTTTGATTGTTGATATATTTGGCTAAACTATGAATCCTATTGTGTGCGTTGCTGCATAGGATTATCCTAGTTTAATGTCATTCATATTTTAAAATTTAACGTTAATTTTCAACTTTTGACTGTTGATATATTTCGCTAAATTATAACTCATATTAAGAGCATGTGCTGCATAGGATCATCTTAGTTAAAAGTCATTCATAAATTAAAATTTACATGCGGGCAAATTCTATAATTGTTGTTATGATTATATGGTGTTAATATTATTGGGGTTGTAACAAAAGTTAAAATTATCAAGGATGTTACAATGGGTTAATCAATACAATATAATATTAATATGTTAAACATATTTAATTTTAGTAAATATTAAATATTTATTAAATATAGTACACTAATAAACATATCTCTTAGTTTTATATTATTTATTTTATTTTATTATTAGATCATTTAATTTAATTAATATTTATGTTTTTTATATATATTTTTTTCATAGTAGATATTATTTAAATAGCTGGATTTAAATTATAATAAGTGCATTACCATATTGAATAATCTATGTTATTTCTAAGTATAATACTAATTTATAAAATGAAAGCATCATATGGATTCTACATTAATGTTTGGGTTAAATTAAGATATATTTTAAATGGGTTAGTTAAAATATAAATTATATTATACTAGTAACTCTTATTCTCTATATATATCATTAATATTAACTAGTAAAATTAATATATTTACACTACATTACAGCTGCATATAAGTAATTATACATACAATATTAAAGTTTTAGTAGAATATCTGTACACCAGATGTCAGCAGCAATGTATTTGATAGTATGCTAAAATAGTCTAATATTTTTACAATAGATAGCAGTAGTATAGCTTATTTAAAATATTAAAACTTGGAAATTTAGTATGGAGGTAATAATATCTATGAAATACTTTCAAATTATCAAGTAATATTATATATTTTAATTTATTAAATTAAAATTAAAATAAAATAATTAATGGTTTTTATTTATATGTATATCATAATTTTTTTTCTACATTTTTTTAAATGTTGTAATCTATTTAGTTAAATAAAAATAACTGTAACTGTAGGTTACAATTTATGATCTGAAGGATTCTCTATTTAACTGTGAATTTAACCTCTTCTTTTGGATACAACTTTGTACATGTGCTCACAATATACTAAATATCTTGGGATATTATCAATATAAGTAATATATATATTTTTTAATTTTTTTAATTCTTTTTCACACTCCTTTTCAAATTGTATGTATAATTTATAATATTCCATTGTAAAGGTCTTGTTATTCAATATTGTTTCAGCGATTGTTCGGGCAAGATATGGCACTATATTTAGCAAAAGCTGGTGTCATATACAGAAAACAATCGTTCTTTGCTTATAAATGTGATTTTCTTGCCCTTGAAAAAGTAAATTACTTTATAAGCTTTTATTTGTGTATATACTCGTGTGGTTTATGTTTCATTCCTTATTTTCTATTTATTTAATTTTTTTTTTCTTCTTCTTAATTTGAATTAATAATGTTACTTTTATTAGGACTACAATTTTAATTTGTAAATTGACAGGGCTCTTTGGTATCGGAATTTCAGTGTATGTGGTCAGTTTCTTATGTTTCAATGGTTAAATTTTACTTAAAGTTTTATATATATATATATATATATATATATATATATATATATATATATATATATATATATATATATATATGATATATTTATATATCCTTGTTCCTTGGATATATGTGTGTGTGTGTGCAATTTCTTTAAAAAACTTATTAATGAAAATGTTTATATATATATTTAGTGTTTTTGTTTTATCAGTGGTCATTAATCAAAAACGGAGAATTATATAATACTAAATACACTGTTAAAAATATATCTGTTAATTCACGGTGTGAGATCTTGAAGTTTTCCCAGTTAATAAATATAGGCTCTCGCCTAAAAACAGTTCCCACGCCTCGAGTTAGACCACCTACGCATGTCGGAACATCAAAAGCACTGTTCGATAATTTCCTGGTGACAAGTGAGACTGCTAAGTTGAAAAGGCCAGACTCGTGGGCGACATTGCATGACACTTAAATGTATGACCCAGACCCCCCCATATCGTCACGGTTGCAACCTTGCTTCCCAGAGCAAGCGAGATGATGAAATCGCCGTGACCCCAAAAGAGGTGTAAGTCGCCTATGATAGGACTAAATGTGGCGGAGGTCACCGCCCATGCCCCCCCCCCCCCCCCCCCACCGTCGGGACTGTGGAGAAATCGGCCGAAGAGAGGGATTCGGTGCTGGAGATCCGAAGAGAGAGGAGAGTTTCCTCTCTGCTTGGAAGAACTGACAATTCTGCTTGGAGGAAAGGGTTTTACTCCCTGCCTCTGAAGGGGGACGACTTCGGTTGTCGCGTGAGAAGGAGACCAGCGACTCAGCGCTGCTAAGTGAAAGTGAGGGGTACCTTTAGGGCCCCATGATTTAAATGAATAGAGACTGTATTTCACAAACTCTAGACCGTCTAAGGACTCTGATGAAAACCACAATCCAGGACTTTGAGGATAAAAGAGACTTTCATTGATTCATTACAACTTGTAAATTGTCAGTGAATAAAATTCTTCTAGTTTTAAATAAGAAACCTGTCTCCCGTGTTTCTACGCTACTGTAATAGAGAGATCCCTCTCGGAACACTGGAGTTATGACAGAAATGGTGGCAGCTCGGAAGGGATCTAGTTTAGCAGAGTGAGGACGTGATGGAAAGAGCGAGTGAAACCAGAGTGGGAAAAAACGGACTCTACACCCGCCAGTTTGGACAGGGCCGGACAGCCGAGACGCACAGCCGGACTCTACACCCACCAGTTTGGACAGGGCCGGACAGCCGAGACGCACAGCCGGACTCTACACCCGCCAGTTTGGGCAGGGCCGGACAGCCGAGACGCACAGCCAGACTCTACACCCGCCACTTTGGGCAGGGACAGACAGACAAGTAGCGCACAATTTTGAGCAGAGACGGACAGCCGAGCCGAGAGAAACTACACCCAGGTAAGCACTGTTTTGATTCCAATAGAGGCTTTGAGGTGTTGTAACAATGATATGGGCAGAAAGTGTAATTTAACTTGTTTGTAAACTCTTAAATATATGAAATTTTAAAATATTAAGGTCAGGAAAATTTTTTAGAGATAGTAAATTAAAATTGTTGTGAAAATAAGTTATTTATGTCTCAAGAAAGTAAATTTCTGTAATTGTCAAAATTTTTAGAAAAAGTGAACTCTGAAAATTTTAGGCCATAGAATTGTTAATATTTTCATGAAAAAAAGGGAAAGAAAATCCCGTTTCTAAATAAATAAAACTTAAGTGCAGTAAATTTAATATTGGAATATTTCCTGTGAGTTCACGCATATTGCGAAAGAAATTTTCAGATACCAAGCATGTCACATGTGGAATTGGGTTTTACCGGAACTCAAAAATGCGAGAATTTAATGAGTTAATTAGCAGTTAATTTATCTGTCAAAATATTATGAATTCATGTATATTGATTGTATTTTGTGTCGATTAGAAACTACTGTATTTATTTTTATGTTGTTTTGTGGGTGGAAAAGATTGTGTATTTTTTATTGTATTTATGTGCAGGAAATTGGAATTAAATTGTGTTAGAATTTAAAATTAGTAATGATGGCAGGCATCTCCGGATTTCAAAAATGCGATCTGCAAACCCTTGCGATAGAATTTGAAGTAGAGGTTTTGTCAAATGATACAATTCCTAAATTGGTTAAAAAGATAACGGAGGCCCCCGATTATGATGAGACAATGGCGTTAAACCAATTAAAGTTGATTGAAGAAGACCGTGTAGAGAGATCGAAATTGGAAAAAGATAAAATTGAGAAAGAACATGAGCTCGCGAGAATTAGGGCCGAATGGGAAAATGATACTTTAACGTTATCATCTAGTCAAATAGAAAGGGAACCTAAAATTCTGTTAAAAAATGTGTTACCTAAATTTGAGATGGGAAAATCAGAGATTTCCTTATATCTCAGCCTATTTGAGAGACAGGCATTAAAAGCGCAATTAGATAAGTCGCAATGGGTAACAAATTTGCTAGGTTTGCTTCCTATGGAATTGACAGAAGTTATTCTTAGAGAACCACCAGACGAAACGGACAATTTTGATTTTGTGAAGGGCATATTACTCGAAAGGTTTAAAATTAGTGCAGAAGACTTTAGAATCAAATTCGTAACAACACCACGGTCCGAAGAAAAAAATTGGAAAGATTTTTCGTATGAAATTACGAATTATTTCGACCAATGGTTAAGCGGTATTCAGGTGTCCGAATTTAGTCAACTTAGGGACCTGATAATTACTGACCAGACCAAACGGAAGGTGCCCTCTGAAATTAGACAGCATTTTATTGACTCTTGGAATACAATAATTACGCCATTGGATCTGACCCAAAAACTGGATCATTATGAGGCGGTCAGAAGAACGGAGAGAAAACAAGCCCCCCCTAAAAACCCAAATAATGGAAAATCGTTTGAGAGGAGTAGATTCACCGAGAAACCGAAAGTGGAACAGAAAGGGCTTGAAGTAAAAAGAAACTGGCGTGATCGGGATGAACAAAAAAATAGGGACGAAATTTTGAACGGAGGAAAGGTATGTCCTGTTTTATTTGTAACAGCCCCGACCACCTCCGATACTCTTGCCCAGAACTAAAAAAGATAAATGATAAACCGGAGATGGTGAATCAACTAGCAGGCTTGGACGAATTAGATGAGAGTTTCGAGCCCTATCTAAGCGAAGGGATTGTAAATGGAAGAAAAATGAAGTTATTTAGGGACACAGGCAGTTCGTTGGACTTAATTAGTGCCAATGATGTAACCAAGGAACAGTATACGGGAGAGGTAGTGAGAGTAAGACAACCCCTTGATAACGAACTAAAATGTCTACCCCTCGTAGAAATAAGACTTCAGACAGATGTGGGTGACCTTTTAATCAAAGCCGCAGTGGTAGATAAGAATACCGAAATGTCTTATTATTTATTAGGGAACAGAACGCAAAATTTGTTAGACAAAATGAAGGCGAAACTGCCTATTAGCTTTGGGAGTTTGACACCACAAAAAAATCGTGAAGAGGACCATTCAATTCCCCCTAAATCCACAAACTTGTTAGCTGTGGATTACGACAATAACCCACAAAGTAAACTTCCTACGGAAAAAGAAAGGAAAAGAGGAAATAAATTATCCCCCAAATCTGAGAAGTCAGAAACGACTAACATTGATAGTCAGAAAAGAAAGGGTTTTGATACTATACTCCCCTACAGTCAAAGCGGGAAAGAAAAGCATTGTGAATCTCACCCTAGAACAATTTTAGCTAGACAACCCGTCTTTCTATTTTCAGCGGAAAGAACAAAGGGAAGAAGTAAAAAGGGTCTAGCAAGGTCCCTGAAAGAAGGATCTTGGGAGAAGCGAGTAGCTGACCGGTTATTAGTTGCTTTTAAAACACGCATATTCAGGGAACTTGCCTTATACAAATCCCGTTACAAAGTTAGTCCACAGGAGGAAATAGGGCGCGCCATAACTGACTCTATTCAAATAGTATGGCCTTCTGAAAAAGAGCTGGGACATTTAAAATCAAATTCTGGAGAAAAGGGAAAATAGTTGAAAATACCTAATTCCAATGCGAAAGTTATGGATAACTTGTTCCAGGATAGGGATTCAGGTAGTGTTAAGACAGACGTGAGTGAAACGGTAATAGAAAACGTAATGAACAGTAATCCCAGAGTGAATGATAGGTGTGAGATTGTCCCCCAAAGATGTTCAACTTTAGAGAAGAATGAAATCTGGGAATTTAAGGATGAGGGACAAAATAAAGACACCGTCTTAAAGGCAAAAATTAAGTTTAAGTCTTCGGGAAGGAAGTCCTCAAAATGGGTGAACCGGTATCGCGCGTTAGGAAGAAAGCAAAAGTAATTCTTCGAATCTAATTGGTTAGAAACCCCGGGTTTCCTATCGCCGCAAAACAAAATTAAAGTCAGCTACGTTAAACAGTGGGAAAACGACGAAAACGGAAAGAATTTCCGATTAATTAGAGATTTGGGAAAAATGCAGGAAGATCGCCGATCGATTGGTTACCACCCCGGATGACACAAATCCACGGACTGACTGCTTGAGTCGTGTAGAATGATTTTCTGTTTAACAACGTGTATATAAATCTCTAATTCATTTATTTATGTAATTGTATTGTTTTAATTGTTTTAATTGTGTAATGGAATTTATGCGTTTATGGTAATATATTCAGGAATGTAATGTACAATTAGTGTCAGTAAGTGCCCATATTTGAGCCTCTGTTGTGATTGAAACAGGCGTTTAGGGTGCTCCAGTATAGATTTTTCCCTACTATGAAAAATCTCTCCGAGGTGTGCAGTGATGCTGTGAGATCTTGAAACTTTCCCAGTTAATAAATATAGGCTCTCGCCTAAAAACAGTTCCCACGCCTCGAGTTAGACCACCTACGCATGTCGGAACATCAAAAGCACTGTTCGATCTTTTTCTGGTGACAAGTGAGACTGCTAAGTTGAAAAGGCCAGACTCGTAGACGACATTGCATGACACTTAAATAAATGACCCAGACCCCCCCATATCGTCACGGTTGCAACCTTGCTTCCCAGAGCAAGCGAGATGATGAAATCGCCGTGACCCCAATAGAGGTGTAAGTCAAGTCGCCTATGATAGGACTAAATGTTGCGGATGTCACCGCCCATCCCCCCCCCACCGTCGGGACTTTGGAGAAATCGGCCGAAGAGAGGGATTCGGTGCTGGAGATCCGAAGAGAGAGGAGAGTTTCCTCTCTGCTTGGATGAAGTGACAATTCTGCTTGGAGGAAAGGGTTTTACTCCCTGCCTCTGAAGGGGGACGCCTTCGGTTGTCGCGTGAGAAGGAGACCAGCGACTCAGCGCTGCTAAGTTAAAGTGAGGGGTACCTTTAGGGCCCCATGATTTAAATGAATAGAGACTGTATTTCACAAACTCTAGACCGTCTAAGAACTCTGATGAAAGCCACAACCCAGGACTTTGAGGATAAAAGAGACTTTCATTGATTCATTACAACTTGTAAATTGTCAGTGAATAAAATTCTTCTAGTTTTAAATAAGAAACCTGTCTCCCGTGTTTCTAAGCTACCGTAATAGAGAGATCCCGCTTGGAACACTGGAGTTATGACAACGGTAAAACTACTGGCAGCAAAGTTGCTGGACTTTCTCCGTTCCGTTAGTAGATTTTTCGTTTTGAGAAGTAAAAGAAGAAAAAACTTCGTTTCAAGAAGCGGTTACTTTCCGTTGTGAATAAAATCAGTCTTAAAAAAGTACATCTCTCTTTGTGCTGCCATATGTAGACTATCACGGGAGTGTTTAACATTTAATATACTTCAAGAATATTGTCTGGAACGACCTGAGGATCGAACTAGGGACGTTAGTGCCTTGAGCCAAGTGTTTTACCGTAAGACCAGCGGGCCTTTGCAAGATTAAAAGTTTGAAACGATGATACGGGATTTCTACAAATCGCGGCTTGGGACTTTAACAATTTGGGGTTTAGAAACCTGGTAATTTTGAATTTATATGCGGGGATATTTCGCAATGAGATGATGGTTGAAAACTTTAGTATTAATAAAGGATAAAAACATGAATTATATATATTCTTGATTTGATTGTTAGTATGCAAAATATGAATATTATATTTTGAATTAAAATCGATAAAAAGTTTTCGCTTTTTTCAGAAAATCGATTTTTAATCAACTATTATATATTTTTTAAATGAATAATAGCTGAATATATTTTCAGTGCGAATGTTTTTTATAACTTTAAAAAATGAATTGCAAATAACTTTAAAAGAGTGGAAAAAATAATTGTTATTATTTTTTTTAATTCGAAAGCACTATGTTGTTCTTGTTGTTTTCAATAAATTCGAAATTTTAATTTATTGACTTTTTAGCTTTTCTGTGCAGCAACATGTCAGTTTTTGAAACATTGAAAATAAATATGCAGCAGATAATGGAATATCTCCTTTGGCTACTTTCTTCTTCGTCCGTTCCGTTCTTTTCAGGAAATATGAGGAAATTTTCTGTTTTTTACGAAAAATGCCTTTTGTCGTGAAAAGAGACTTTTTCTGTGTAGTTCAGGGGAAAATACCCGTGAATTTCAGATTAATTTTAACAGTGTACTTAAGTAATTTCATTTCTTTTTCTTAAATTCATTTTCGATAATTAGATGATAAACGAACATAATGTAATTTAATAATAATTAAATTGATTTGGTTTACATATATATATATACAGGGTGTCTCAAAAGGTCGTTTACAAACTTAACATGCAGGTCTGTCATATCATGATGAACAAGATTTACATAGGAACTTGTGTTCGAAAATGCAAACTGCGACCGCTAGAGGGCGATGATCGCAGGTGTGGAAGGGAAGAAAGAAAGTATATCGAAAGAGGTATTAATATGACTTTTATTAAAGAACATGGTTTAATTTACACAAGATGTTCAAAATTCATTCTATTCGCCTCAATGCATGCTTCACAACGTCGACGCATGAATTCACGGACCCGTTCAAATTGGGAAAATCCGGCTCTGCGACCCGTTGTTGCAAATACCAGCGTGCGAATGCAACGCGTTGGGGATAATCGTCAACGCACAATGCCTGTACTCTTTGTAAGTGGTAGGGGTGGTTCGTGTCCTCATGCAGTACGCGCATAATGCTGGAACGACGTACACCCAAGACGCGTTTGCTTGCTCGGAGACTTGTTTGCGGTTTCCTGTCAAATTTCCGTAGCACGGTTTCCTCTACGACAGGCGTGCGTGTAGTGCGTTCTTGACCGATGTAGCTACGTACTTGGAAAGCTCCTGCTTCACGCAATCTCCGGTGCAATTGTCCAAACAAAACATGACTTCGCTGACGTCTGCTTGGGAAGCGCTGAAGGTACATCTGTACCGCGGCTCGGGCATTTCCAACCGCGGCGCCATATACATAATGCATATCGGCCAATTCTGCGTTACTAAACCGATTCATCCTTCTCCTGTAACGTCTTCGCCTGATATGATTACGCTTTCCACTCTCCCGTAAGTCTGCGTTCATCGCCCTCTAGCGGTCACAGTTTGCATTTTCGAACACATGTTCCTATGTAAATCTTGTTTATCATGATATGACAGATCAGCATGTTAAGTTTGTAAACGACCTTTTGAGACACCCTGTATTGTATATATATAACATATAAATAACATAAAATACAGACTGTTGTCATTGCTATGTCATTTCTATATAATTATTCGATATATTTTATTATTTTAAAGTTATTGTTTCATGAGTGGTCAATTAAAATAAATTGAGAATTTTAGGATTCCAATACTTTAATAATTATTATTTTAATTATTTTAAATACTTAGTTTATACATCGGAATTGGGTAATTTAATCACATTTAGATAAAATTGAATTTTATATTAAAATATTGGTTGTATGTTAATGTTGAAACCATTAATTATTAAGATTACTTTTACAGTTATTTAAGGTAATTTATGAAAAATATGTCTTTGTTGTTTCATCTTGTTAATTAATAGTATTAATATTGATTATATAATTCTTATTTTTTGATATGGTATAATTGAATTAATATATGTTCTTCATATATTTTCTTTCTTTCTTTCTTTATTGTTTTTATTAATTTTAATAAGGATCATATATGTATTTATAAGAATTTTGTTTAATATTTTAAGAATTTTCTTTCATATTATGATCTCAAATCAATTTACTGCAACCATACATATCAAATTTTATAGTTATTATTTTTAGATGTGGTAAAGTTAACATACTTCTTTATTTAAAATTAATTTTAATAATCTTTTATATTTTTATTTATTTTGGGTAAAAAATATAGAGTTTGATGTACTTTATATTTTATTTTAAATGTATAGGTGGCAGCACTATACATTACCAAATCATTTTAGCTATTACTATTTTGTTGGATTAAAGAGTGCGATCATGGTCTATTGTATTTTTTTGAGAGATAATAAATATACATTCTTTCAAATAACTGTTTTTTCTCAAACTTTAAAATGAATTTATTCTAGTTTTCTGGGTTTTTAATTTTAATATTTTTTCACCTTAATATTTATGGATTCTCTTTCATCTATAAATGTTTCACTTAACTGTGAACTGTGGTCATACAACTTTTTCTGATCTCATGTGCTCAAATCAAATGCAGATAAGATGCTATTTCTATACTGTGTGACATACAATGCATGGTTTGTGAAAAATTTTGTTTTATTATTAATTATTTTTCATCAATTTTTCCTTTTGTTTCCTCCTTTTAGTGCAATATATTGGCAGTAATATACATTCTTGGCAAATAATTCCTGTATATTTTATGAAATATTGCATTTCAGTTTGACATGTCACATGTGCTGCTAACTGATGATTACACATGGTCACGTTGTCTTGTTCCGAATTCCATTGTAATTTCATTTGATATCTAAATTTCATTTCTTATTCAAATTGCGATTGACTTTTCTTGCATCATTTATCATTTTATTTATTTAATATTGCCTGCTTTTATCTTAACTTATTATGTATGTATTAATATGCCATCTCTAATTTGGTTTTTCTGTAATTTGTTTTTTGAAATTATTAATTATTTATTGACTTAAAATATTCTTTATCCACTTACTTTATACCATCTTTAAATTGGTGTTTGGGTCAGCATTCATTAGACTTTTTTTCTGTCCTTAATTCCATTTTATATCAGTTTATATCTAAATTTCATTTTATTCTGCTGGCATCTTTTATCATTTTAAATATTTATTTAAATTTCTTTACAACTAGTTTATATGTTTGGCTTTGCGCCGTTTCTAAATTGGAGCTTCGGTTTTAATGTTTGAATAGGTTAATTATTTATTAACCTTATAGTATTCTGTATACACTTCATACTTACCAATCTTTAAAAAAACAATGAAGATTTGGTCAGTTTTTTACTAGAACTTGTTTTTTTCCTGTTTTTTGTATTTTGAATTCAAAAGTTTATATATATATTATATATACAGGGTGTCTCAAAAGGTCGTTTACAAACTTAACATGCTGATCTGTCATATCATGATAAACGAGATTTACATAAGAACATGTGTTCGAAAATGCAAACTGCGACCGCTAGAGGGCGATGAACGCAGACTTACGGGAGAGTGGAAAGCGCAATCATATCAGGCGAAGACGTTACAGGAGAAGGATGAATCGGTTTAGTAACGCAGAATTGGCCGATATGCATTATGTATATGGCGCCGCGGTTGGAAATGCCCGATCCGCGGTACGGATGTACCTTCAGCGCTTCCCAAGCAGACGTCAGCCAAGTCATGTTTTGTTTGGACAATTGCACCGGAGATTGCGTGAAGCAGGAGCTTTCCAAGTACGTAGCTACATCGGTCAAGAACGCACTACACACACGCCTGTCGTAGAGGAAACCGTGCTACGGAAATTTGACAGGAAACCGCAAACAAGTCTCCGAGCAAGCGAACGCGTCTTGGGTGTACGTCGTTCCAGCATTATGCGCATACTGCATGAGGACACGAACCACCCCTACCACTTACAAAGAGTACAGGCATTGTGCGTTAACGATTATCCCCAACGCGTTGCATTCGCACTCTGGTATTTGCAACAACGGGTCGCACAGCCGGATTTTCCCATTTTGAACGGGTCCGTGAATTCATGCGTCGACGTTGTGAAGCATGCATTGTGGCGAATGGAATGAATTTTGAACATCTTGTGTAAATTAAACCATGTTCTTTAATAAAAGCCATATTAATACCTCTTTCGATATACTTTCTTTCTTCCCTTCCACACCTGCGATCATCGCCCTCTAGCGGTTGCAGTTTACATTTTCGAACACAAGTTGCTACGTAAATCTTGTTCATCATGATATGACAGACCTGTATGTTAAGTTTGTAAACGACCTTTTAAGACACCCTGTATACCTCGCTAAAAATGAACTGCAGTTTTTCTGCAGTCAACTGTAGATTATCTGTAGTGCAATCTCGACTGTAAAAGTACTTCAGTTATTTTGTAGCTGATGTGAAGTAATTTTGCAGTAATTTATTTCAAAAATACTCTGAACTATTATCTGCAAAAATACCGTATTTTATGTGAAATAATTTTACAACTATAAATAAAAAAAAATATGATACTTTACATTTGTAGTAATACTGCAGTAAATTTGAAGTATTTTGACAGTCATAAATTCAAAAGTGTATTTTCTGATGTATCTGCAGTGTAACTGCAGTTACTGTGAAGTAATTTTACAGACCTTACTTTATAGAAAGATTGTGTTATATTTTCTGTAGTTTATCTGCAGTTTTAAAAGTGATATTAAAGATTTTCAGTTTTTGTTATTGTTGCATGACTCACTATTTACATTATTAATACTAATTAATACTATTTTGAAGACTTTTATTTTAAGGACTTAATTTGAGCATCGGTGAAAGTCCTCCCCTCCTCCTTTCTTTAATTAAACAAAAAAAATATTCCACGATATTAAACTTTAGAATTCAAAACAAATATACGTATAAAAATAAATCAATGTTGTTTATCGTTAAAATGTTAGACCTAACCAGGGACCGATTTACAGATTTCGGGGACCCTGGGTACAATCATAATAGCGGCTACCTATAAAATTTTAAGTGCAAAACTAATGCATTAAAACCATGTCGTCTATTATACTAATTTGCTATTCGTACATAATTATATCATTATCTTGCGTATTAATTTAAAAAAATGAAAGTGCTATGAGCGATAGACGTCTTATAATTCATATTATAAAATTCAATTAAAACTTCTAATTACGTAAAATAATTAAATATATATGCTTAATAGTATATAAACTTAATCGTACAAAGAAAATAAAACTAGTTCGCAAATTAATTCAACTTATTTTTTTAATTACGTATTCAATTACAAAGCAACAACTAATTTTCTTACTTTATTCAAAAATTATCAATTATTAATATTAAATTAAAATTATTTTACAAGCTAGAACAATATAAACTGGTCCCTTCACACACAAAAAATTTTATTAATAAAACAGAAAAAAATAATTCGCAAATTATTCAACTTTTTTTTTAATTACGCATTAATTTAAAAAGCAACAACTATTTTTCTTATGTTATTTACACAATATTAACTATTAAGATTAAATTAAAATTATTTCATAAGCTATAGAAATATAAACAGGTACTTTCATAAAAAATTGTTAATAACCTTAACTATAGTCATTTCACAAAATTACTTTTAATAAAACAGCGCTCTTCACAAAATTATCTTAATAAACTATGTCTCTTCACAAAATCTATTTTTATAATAACATACTATTTATTAATAATTTTCATTTTCGAAATTACTATTCATTAAAATTATTTATTTTTTCAAATTAAAATAGATAACACATTTAAAAAATATATATCTCCTAAAATAATTCTGTACATAAATAATATACGCTAAGATATTTATTCCACAGATGTAAATAATAATTTAATTTCGAAGTACACACGCACAGAGCATTTATAAAATCTAGCCGTCACTTTCACACCGTCAAATTACCTACCAACGAACAAAATCCCTGCTTATCTGATCACCCTCCCCCTATGATCATATGCAACCAAACCTTTACTAAGACCCAGTGACTCAATGGATAAGCCGCAAGACTTCCGAAAGTGACACCCAAAGTTCGAATCTAATCTCGGCAAGTGGGGAAAACTATTCTTTCAAAATATTAACAAATAAATATATAGTACGATTGCTCATAGATGGCGCCACTAAAAAAAGAAAGAAAACAAAATAAAAGTACTGCAGTTATAAACTACGGTAATTTTGCACTTGTATCAACCTCAAAAATTCTGTAGTGGTATCAGCCCAAATCACTACATTTTTCGAACTGCATTTTTTTTGTAGATTTTAGCAGTTCAGTTTTAGCTGGGTATATATATATAAATATACCGTATTTACCCGCGTATACGTCGATCCCGCGTATAAGTCGACCCCCCTCTTTCCCGATCAAGAAATTTGATTTTTTTAAAATCCCGCGTATAAGTCGACCTCCCACTTTACCGATCAATAAATTTGATTTTTTTTTAAATACATTATTCAAAATCACCTGGAAAAAAAAGAAAGTATACTAAATATACAATAATAAAGGAACTTTAATTTTTTTTCTTTGTACATTTATTCGAAATCATCTGAAAGAAAAAGTACTAAATATACAATAATGAAGATAATAATATACAAAGTTAAACTGATTCAAGGTCCGATTCAATATCGGACTCGCCAAACAATTCACATAAATCCTTCGTCGTCATCGGCTCATCATGATACACGTTTTCAATCTCTGTATCGCTACATTCTTCCTCGCCGTTATCACTTTCGAAAATGGCATCATCATCTGTGCCGTCTAGTTCGTTGCTTATGCAGCAATTCTTGAACGATTTTATAATCATTTCGGAAGGAATTTGATTTCAAGCATCTTTAAACCACTAGGCAATTAATGCAATGTCGGGCTTTCTAATATTACCGCCCTTTGTTAATGTTGGACAACCGGATGAAATCCACTCTGAAAAAAAAAATTAATTAATTAAGGACCCTCGCATAAGTCGACCCCCCCAACTTTAAAGTCCTTTTTTGTCCAAAATTTCTCGACTTATACGCGGGTAAATACGGTATGTGTGTGTGCGTGATATACATAATATATGATATATTATAAAAACTAAGACAACCCAAAATTCGATATTTTTAAATTTGAAACCAAGCAAATAACTAAAACTAAATTTAAAGCACAAAATTATCAAATTAACAAGCATAAAACATTAAGGAAAACACAATTTAAAAAACCAAAAAAACGAAAGAGGAGACAGGTGGCTTGACTAATGACAAGCACTGCGGGATTAATGTAGATTTACGCTCAAAACGGCCCTCCCTCACCTGTCAAAACCATAAAATCAACCAGCAAAAACTGACATAAAAACTGAAAAAAGATAAAATATAAAAAAGAAAACTGCTCAGTTAAACTGAGGGTATTGAGCTCACAGGCTATTCACACTAATTGTATATTATACACTTATTTCAAAGAATTTGAAATAAGCCCCTGGAAAAATAAAGAAATCGACAATATATTAAGGGGGGTCATCCCCCCGTTCCCCCACTCCCTTATAGTTAACAATTGAACAACCGAAACTAATCAGGGAAGACCCTTATTACAATGAACATATATACTAAATTCGAAGCAAATCGGATTATTCTGCACGAAAAACCTATTTATCTAAAATAAGGGGGATTACCCCCCCCGTATCCCTTTTTATACTTAACCAAAGAACCCCCTAAACTAATCAGGCAAGCGCCTTATCACAATGAACCTATATACAAAATTTGAAAAAAATCGCATAATTCTGCATGAAAATCGCATTTATCTAAATTAAGGGAGGGGGTCAGCCCCCTTTACCCCCTTTATACTTAAACAATGAATCCCCAAAACCAATCAGGAAAGCGCCTTATCAGCATTAACCTATATACAAAATTTGAAGAAAATCGGATAATTCTGCATGAAAAACCCATTTATCTGAATTAAGGGGGGGGGGATTAGCCCCCCTATTTCCCCTTTATACTTCACCAACGAACCCCCAAAACTAATCAGGGAAGCGCCTTATCATAAGTGAACTATATCCAAAATTTGAAGCAAAACGCTTATTTCTATCAAGCGTTATCACGTTACGTACATACATACGTACATACATACATACATACATACATACATACATACGTACATACAGAACGGGCGAGCACATTAGCTCTCAGTCTTTGATAGCCTGTGAGCTAAAAAACCAAACAATTAATTCCCATAACGTCCAATTGAAACACTTCTAGAATCGAACAGTGAATATAACTCAAATCGATAACTTTTACTTTTACTAAAATCATAAATTATACCATTAATAAAACTTGGAGGATAGCCCTGCGAACTGGGCGATACCATAATATTTGAACACTTCACCAACCAATCCATCCGAACTTGAAGTCAATCTCTCTGTGCTGTTTAAACCATTTACAAAGATGTTCCTAAAAATAGATATGTGGACATTATACTTTGAAAATTCAAAAGTTTCAAAGTTTCAAAACTAAAAGTATTCCTTTTATCATATACTCCTGTAACTAAGCCCTCTTCATCAATTTCCAAAAAAGTGTCTAAATAACTCATTTTTTTATTGTTATTAGATGTATATTTTAAAATTAATGAATTGGGATAAAAATCAAAAACACAATCGCTTTGAATATTAATTGTTTTAACATATAAAATATCATCTATACTTGTAGAAATATAATTCCTTATTTAACTGTAATCCATCTTCATACATAAACAGGTAAATGTCCTCCAATATAGAACTACAACTACCTTCCATAGGTATTCCTCTAATCTGTTTATAAACTTTTTCCCTCAAACATGTAGTTTTCATAAACGACAAAATTGAACAGATTGGTAAATTGATCAATGTCTGTATCATGTACATTATACAGCTCATATTCAAAATATTAGAATAATTACTTTTTTTTACAAATTAAATATATCGTTTGTTAATTTAATGTCTTTTAATGCAATATGCAAACGATATTTTTATTAAGAACTTATTGTTGATTAAAAATATATATTATCTTAAAATTAATATCTCTTTTGAAAAGATTAATTGAAAAAAAAATTATTTTGAAAAATCAAAATATTAGAATATTTATTCAAGTGGTTCAAAATAATGGAATATTTCACATTAATTCCCCCTTAATTATCACCAATTCATAACTGGTGGCATCATTGATTAAATTCAGAGGATTTTATTTAAGATCTGTATTCTTTTTGCAATTTGTTTGCTTTTTCGTCTTAAAATGGGTCGTGTGAGTGATATTCCTGAATCTATTAAACTTCGTATGGTTGATTTGTATTGGCACGGTAAAAATCAATGTTATATAGCGAATTAATTTACATTGTTCAAAATCAAGCGTTAGGAAAATACTAACACAGTATTTAAAAAATGAAAAATTTCAAAATAAGTGGCAAAATGGCGGCCGAAAACCAAAAAAATCTGCTAGAGATGACAGGAAACTGAAGCGTATAGTTTGTTTTAAAAGTGTGCGATTCTTGCACCGAAAATTAAAAGAAGAAGGAGTTGAAGTTTCTACATCGACAACATTAAGACGTCTCCATAGTTTGAATCTCGTGTGTACCGAAAACAAAACCTCTCATGACTGCAAAACAAAAGCGTATCAGATTGAACTGGGGTAAATCAAGACGTTTATGGAGCGAAGAAGATTGAAAAATATATTATTTAGTGATAAAATTATGTTTTGTGTTTCATATGGTAATCAAGGTATTTGAGTTTGGAGAATGAAGCAAGAAGCATTTGTTAAAGAATGCCTTAAACGTTCCATAAAATTTTCTGCTAGTGTCATGGTTTAGGGTTGCATGGTGCAGAAGGACCTGCAAAGTTATGCATCGTCTACGAAAAGGTTAACATTCAGATATATCAAGAAATTCTGGAATATTACATGATTCCATCATCAGAAGATTTATTTGAAGATGATTTCATCTTTCAACAAGATTTAGCGTCACCGCATACCTCGGTGTCAACTAAGAATTAGTTCCGCCAATGCAACATTAAGGTACTTCCTTGGCCACCAAACTCTCCAGACTTTAATACCATCTTAAACTTATGGTGTATAATGAAGAAGAAACTCCAAGAAAGTCCTCCTTCAAGTAAAACTGAGTTAGTGGCACGCATAAAGTCTATTTGGGCTAATATTGATAGAAATGTTTGTAAACACCTTGTATATAGTATACAAGATCGATTGTATGCTGCTATGAAAGTTAAAGGGGATGCTACAAAATATTAACTACCATTTACTTCATATTCATAAGGTAATATTGTTGCGTAAAATAAAAAACTCGAATATTTTGAACCAAAACGCCATGAATTTCTTCTTTAAATCTATTAAATCAATACTGTTATAAAGATCCTCGAAGTCTTATGCATATAAATCTGTTATATTTTTCAGTTTTTTTAAATGTTTTAATAGCTTATAACTGTATTTGATTATAAATGACTTTTTTACATTCAAAACACGATTGAATAACTTTTTCAATTTTTCCAATTGATTTTTTTAATTAACCCACTCCAAATTATATTAAAACCACAAGTAACTGCTCTAAATTTTATAGGGGATTTAGGAAATTTAGGAATCATTACTAAATACGGAAAATCTGTACTAGTACGTTTTAACTTAACCTTTTTATACTAAATCTTGACTCTGTTTGTAATAACCTGTTTGCTGGAATTTACAAGTTTATAATTCCCATTGCTATAAGCATCTTTAAGAATATTACCATACAATTTCTTACAAATTATAGTGTAATTAGATTCAGGTTTGCCAACGTATGTAACTATAAAATTCTCCTTTAAGTTCTTTATAGATTCAATCAAATAATTATAATATACCACAGAGACTCCCTCATAATTTTTAATGTGTGCACTAATTAGATATTTTAGAACGTGGCATCTTCATTCTTCAAATACTTTGATTGGTAGTCCAAATCGATAGATCATGTTTGTATCAAAATATCTACATTTATTGTTAATCGCTTCATAGCATGACCCTTAAATTTTGTTCCATAATTCATATTTTTTCTAAAATTAGCACCAGAAATGATATCTAAAATACCCGTGATAATATGTCCATAGTCTGAATTCAAGAATTTGTTAAATTTTTCTTCATTACAATGACATATGCCATTCAAATCAAAGGAAGGATATAATATATATATATGTGTGTGTGTGTGTGTCTGTGTGTGTAATATCTTTAAATAACTTATTAATAAGGATATTTATATATATTTAGTGTTTTTCTTTTTTGAGTGGTCATTAATAAAAAAACGGAGAATTATATAATACTTAAAACTTAAGTAATTTCAGTTTTCTTTTTATGAAATTATTTTGGATAATTAGATGATAAACCAACATTGTGTAATTTAATTATAATTAAATTAAATTGGTTTATAGAACTAATGATTATAAATCAATGCTGAAATTACTCTTTAATTATGCACATAAATTTTCACAAGTTCTTAATTTAATTAAAGTTAAATAATGACTTCGTTGGTTAACTTGTTAAAAAATTTTATTAATATATATTACTTTAAAGTTTAGAATTATTTTATTTAGATGCGGTAAAATAAATTGACTTAATATATTTTATATATTTAAAATTTATTTTATGACTAATAAATATGATTAACAAAAGTTTTTCTAAAAGTAATTTTAATAATTTATTTATTTATATATTTATTTTAAATAATAAATATAGTATTATGGCAGCACTATGATCAACAAAACTTTTTTTCTAGTAATTTCTCTGCTCTGAAGAGGGTGGTGCTATTCTTATAAATCCTGAACTATATAATGAAGTATAATAATTATATACCATTGCATATAATTGAGCCCCTCAATATTTTATATGGTTTTATTATTGATTATTGAGTTTTACTAGTAATAATTATTGTTTAATATATTTTAAGGTATTTCTATAATATATTAATGTCTCAATTTTAAATTATAGTAATCTTGGTTATTGTGATGTAGTTAAAGTGTCTATTCTACATGCTGTTAGGTGCGCGTGGTATGAATCCCGTGACAGTTAGTTTAGTATGTGAGTAAATTTTGTTTTTGATTGATTTTCCTGTGTCTTTTTCTATTGTTTCCCTTTTATAAAGCAATATACTGGTAGAAATATACTCTTGGCAAATGTACCATTATACTTTATGAAATATTGAATTTTTTTTACATGTGAGATGTACTAGCAGCTGACGATTATACATGTTCAGATGTCGTTTTCGAATTTCATAGTCATTCTCATTATATATCTAAATTCCATTTTTTTTTTCAAATTATGATTGAATTATATTTATTTTATTTACCTGGAATCTTTTATCATTTTATATACTTATTTATTTTTCTGCTTTCTTTTCTATATAAGTATTATGTACGTGACATAACAGAATCTCTAAATTGGAGATTCGGTAAATTTATTGTTTGAATTTGGTAGTTATTTATTAATTTTGTTCAGATTTTGCTGATAGAAATTGTTTGATATATTTTAATTTCAAAGGCATTACATATATATATATATATATATATATATATATATATATATAGACTCAAAACATTTGTCATGATCTAGCTAAATAAATCCAAAGCAATATCAAACTCGTTTTGTCTCTAATTTGAATTTTCTTTTTAAAAAAGTTAGCACTGAAAGCGTAAGTTTCTCGGAAAAATACCCAAATATATTTATAAATACCGTTATATGTATGTTGTATGTCTGTTTTAAAAATTGTATTTAAATTTTTTTGATTTGATTAAATATAAAAAAATTACGACTATGTGTACTGTTAACGAAAATCTATTACTAATGGTTATTTTCAAACAAAAACAACAAAAAAAGCTGGCATTATCGACATTACTGTACCAAATCCTTATTTCGTAAAAATTGCAAATTAAGCTTATTTTGAAACAGCGTTCCGACACAAAGCTATCATTTCTGGAACAATTGTTAAAATATGATTATGCGCTTTCGAATTTCTGCCACTTCCACACTTTTATAATAAATTGGTTCGTAAAATAATTTTAGAGCTAATATTATTCTCTCTCATGTTTTAATGAAAGAACCATGTTTTATAAAAAGACAAATTATAGACTGATTAAAACATAAGTGACAAAGACGAAGGCAAAGAACTGTTGAAGATATTTTTAAGTGCTGAAAAAATTTAAAATGTACTTGAAGCTCATACTAAAAAGCGATAGCTAAAATGTGCCATCCAAATAAAGTAATTTACATGTATACTTTCTTCTTTCTAAAAATTACAATGATTTAACTGTGTTTCTTTATGGTGAGAAGTATTACAATTTTAAGTAAGTAGCTTCAATTTTATTTATTTTTTTCCCTGTAAATTTTAGTTTTATATTTACATATAATCTATACAGGGTAGGTCAGAGAAAGATGCGTCTAAGCAGACAGATAAGATATACATTCTAAATACTTATAAGTTTTAGTTATGCCTGCACAGTCCTGGAAAAAATTGATCATAGCCTACTAACTCTTCGGCAAAACATCGTATAAAACGTATAAAAATGTGGCGGGTACCATTCCATAAGGAATGACGTCTACTAATTAGTGCTATACGTAAATTTTGCTTAGCTTTTCGGCTACATATAAAAAAAACTTTCAATACTAAAACTTAAATTTGACATCATATTTGAATTCTTCTGTAAATGTAACCTGCGGATACCAAACAGGAAATCCTTCTGTGAAGTAGTTTGGGAACTATGCAGGTCGAAAGTTTGGAACTGAATGCAATGAGTGTAGATTTTTAAATACAACTCAAAAAGTACCCGGTGGAATGAGCTGTATATGAAACTTCTACAAATCGATCTCTGTTAAAAAAAATCATAGGTTACAATTCATACTTTTTACGAAAAGTAACATGAGATGTTGACAGTTGTTAATTTCAGAATGGATGCCTTAGCAATTTAAGCGTTTAATCACTAGATCGAACTTCCACTTTAAAGCAGGACACCAAATCATGCACTATCACGAACAGCACGTACGCAAGAGCAACAGAAATAACTAAGCTTTGGTATCATCAAAATGTGTAGAGCTATAATAATCTCGATGCCGGTCGTCGGACATATTAAATGCCCCAACCCTCCCGGACCCGTCTTAAACTTATTGAATTCAGCTTTTATATTTTTACGGCAACATCCTCCGTCATCAGGTATACTACCGTTCCGGTCACTGTAAAGGGAAGCGGTATGACCACGCGCCGCCTGTTCCACGAGTAACGGCGGTTAGCATGCCAGCTATAATTATTTCGAAGCCGCGCGGTCGTCCGATGTTTTAAACGACCCGGCCCGACCGATTCCGCTAGTCGATGTGATAAACTTATTGAATTTAGTATTCTAAATTTTTATGATGGCGACCGTCTGTGATCGGCTCTACGACCATTCCTGTCTTCCCAGTAAAATCTTCCTAAAGGCTTGTATAGTTTTGTTTCTTACATCGCATTATGCGGTTGCTTTCATCCAGATTTTGGCTTTACACCTGATGAAGAATCAAATTTATATGATCAGAAACGACACTGTTGTGCCTATTGCATCCTTGTTCATTATGTTACCAAGGTCTTCAATTTTATTTACTCACTAGCTGACCCGCCCGGCGTATCTCGGTCCCGTGATAATAAAATTAAAAAATATAAAAAAAATTAAATAATGATAATTAATAAACTTATTACTATTTTATTAATGATAATTACAATTTTATTAATGATAATTACAATTTTATTAATGATAATTAATAAAATTATTACCTAAAGTTTGTATTATTTTATATCTTTAACCCGGTTTTGTATAAAATTATTTATTTAAAAGTGCTTTGCACGGCGGCTGAAAATGCTTTATTTCCACTTTCCGCCGGTACGGGCCCATTCTGATAAAAATGAACCTCCGACACGTGTTCCCGCTGCCTGCAGCACCGTATAGTAGGCATGCAGCGCACGTGCTGCAAACTCTTTTAGCTCCAACTTCCGACGCCAGGGGGCGCACCCTGTTCCAAAGAAACCACCTTCAGAACGAAACTCCAAATTATGTCCCCGCTACCTCCGGCACCGTATAGCAAGCGTGCTGCACACGCTCTCAAAATCCTTTAGTTCCGCTTTCCACCGCCAGGGGACGCAATTTGTTCCATACGAACATCCAACACGGTTACCCGTTGTTTAAAGGGAGTTGAATGAATCAATTCCCGTCGAAATCAGGCTCATAGAACTTTAGAAAATAATGCGCCCTCTGGTGGTGGAAGGTGGAACTAAAATCTGTAACACAAACAAAAGCCAAGTCGAATCATCCGAAGGCCGCTGTGATCGGGCCCATAGAAACCTAAATAAGAATGCACAGTTAGATAAAGAAACTTGTAGGGTTGCCCGCTAGGGGCACTTGGTCAAGTGCTCAACAACAATTCATTTACTTTGAGTGTTGGTATCCATCAGGTATAAGACAATCTACGGCTGCCGAAGGAAGTCGTACTTCACCGCCGATTCCAGGCTCTCGTGAGCCCATACTAGGTTACTACCAAAAAAGGGCCGGTTTACCAGGACACCTCCAAGGTGGTGTTCTTCGGCCTAAACGTCGGAAAGACGAGGGCCGAAGCATAACTGCGCCTCTTACCCTAACCCAAATGAGCGAAGTCAGCGGTCGCTGTGACATGCGGTGGAGCCCCAAGTAAAGGACACCTCCACACGACAGTTGGGTGGAACGCGGAAGTGAACAACAACTCCGTAGCCGGGATCCCATAAGGGAAACCGGGTCCTCGGCCAATGCTGAACACTCCGACGACCCATTAATGTAACCACATCTTCTGATTATCAAATCCTAGGGAGTGAGGAAGCGACTAGTTCATTGGATGTGGCGAGCAGGAGGGGCTTCTCGCCAACCCGGGACATCGAAGAAACTTGGTCCCTGGCGCATAGACAGACACGTCTTGGCTAAAGTCGTCCCCATCAAATGGAAATCTCCATTTAATGGCTCACACATATAACATAACTACAAGAGCAGAAGGTGCTTCTCGCCAACCCGAGACCTCGAAGAAACTTGGTCCCTGGCGCACAGACACGCCTTGGCTGGGTTGTCCCCCACCGAATGGCTTCCCGCGAGACAGAACCCCCTAGGAGAAACTAGGACGTGGTCAAGCGACCCCATTTGATGAGATCATGCACATATATACACACTTTAACGGAAGAACGAAGGACCACTACCATACTCTGAGGGTCGCGGAAAGCTCCTTCAAGTACGCTAAAGAAGCGGACCCGGTCGAGGTTAGTACTAGGAAGTTATTGTTAGGAGAAGTCTTCTAGTCCCAACCTTGTCAGGCAGGGGGATGACCACCTCAGGAAGCCCGGCCTCAGCCTTAGAGTTTGTGTGCAATCCTGAGGGGCTGACACGCCTCTATCACAAGCGAGACCACAGTTACAGAATTATGTATGAAATTTTTGCGATATAATATTACACATGAATTTTGTCTGATAATACAGTTATTGCTTTCATACATACGATTACTATTATTATTTCAATGTATGCAGAATATATAATTTCTGAATGAGCTATTTACAAATACTGTGCAGGCACCATGCCTAAAATTATTATTGGTTAAATATGATGGGTTATTCTTGGCTAGTATATTTTATACAAATACTTTACTACAATTTATGTATATGGAAAAATATGATGCACACATACAGTTATTATAATTAATTCGATTATACAATTATACAGTTTAGACCATTTCCAGAATATGACTATATACAAGTACTGTGCAGACTTTATATTTTGGATTTTTGGATAAATGCGATGCAGATTCTTGGTTAAATACTTCTAATACAATTAATAATATACTAGCTGGCTTCGCCCGCCAGCTGGCCCCTAATTCACATCGGTGCCTCAAATTGTAGAAAATCTCGAATCTTGTAAAACCTCGAACCGGACAAACCGCCGACCCGGGTCCCCGCTGACTTCGGCACCGTATAATCCCTTAATTTGCACATTGAACAGTACAAATCTCTAACCGAACGAACCTCCAACCCTGGTCCCCGCTGCCTTCGGCACCGTATACCGGTCGTGCTACGCACGCACCGGATAATCCATTAAAGTGCACATCGAATAGTATAAATCTCAAACTGAACGAACCTCCGGCACGGGTGCCCGCTGCCTGCGGCACCGTATAGCAGTCGTGTTGCGCACGCGCTGCAGTATACGGTAGTTCCACCTTCCGCCAGCAGGTGGCGCAATCCGTTTATACGATCGTTAAGGCTTTTGATGTAGAGTCGAATGAGCCATACCCCGTCGTTGTCATGCCCGTAGAACCGGAGGTAGGAAAGCGCCCCCTGGTGGGGAAAAACGAAATAAAATCGGTAAGCTCTATCGATGTCGAGTCGAATGAGCCATAACCCGTCGTGATCCTTCCCATAGAAACAGAGATAGGAAAGCGCCCCCTGGTGGTGAGACTCGGAGCAAAAATCGATAAGCTGTAGTATCCTCTATCGACGTTGAGTCGAATGAGCCATACCCCGTCGTGATCCGGGCCATAGAAACAGAGATAATAAAACGCCCCCTGGTGGTGAAAAACGAACTAAAACCGATAAGCTCTAGTATCCTCTATCGATGTCGAGTCGATTGAGCCAAACCGCGTCGTGATGTGACTCATAGAACCCGAGTTGGCTGAAAAATCCTTTAATTACACCTTCCACCACTAGGGGGCGCAATGTGTTCTATACGAACATGACCGAAATCTGTAAATCTATCCATGTCCAGTGGAAAGAGCCAAACCCTGTCGTAATCGGGCCCATAGAACCCGATTTCCGGAAGCACCCCCTGGTGGTGAAACTTCGAACTAAAATTTGTAAGCGCTATCGATATCGAGTCGAATGAGCCAAACCGCGTTCCGATTGGACTCGTAGAACTCGAGATATTGTGAAATCAAAATATAAAATCTGATATTAGTATTCGAAAAGAGTGGTATAAACTCTGAAACTTTTTAAAATGTTATAGAGGGTCCTTATTACTTTAATTTTGATGTTTGGAATCAGTTTGGTGGAAATCCGTAACATAGTTTCTTAGTTATAGAAACGGACCATAGTTAAGAGAAAAAAACCTGAAGGGGTGGAGGAGGGGGCGATGACACTGCTTTTCCTCAAACGACTGATTTATACTACCTGAGTTCTAGCTCAAAGACAGGGACCTGTAGAAAAACTTAAAACTGAAAAAAAAAACTCGATAACGGGCGAAGCCCGCTTTTCCCTATCACAATATCTGGTCGCCACTCTAAAAGAAAAAGATGACACTACTTTTCCTCAAACAACTGATTTAGACTATTAGACTACCGGAGTACTTGTTCAAAGACGACTTGAAAAACTTAGAACTGAAAAAAAAAACTCTGAATTTACTATTCGAAAATACAGAAAATACTGGTAATTTCTATACATAAACACAATCAAACGCTAGGGACGAATAAAAAAAAATGTTAAATTAAAATCATAATATCTCGCCCGCACTCAGCTTGAACATCTTACCAGAGAATCTTCTGTTCCCAATCATCTGCTTCTAATTTATTATTTTTGTTGGGCATAGTTTAAATATTAATAATTAAATAATGTCTCAGCTCGTAATAATTAATATCTAAGCTCGTAATGAAGATATCAGAATAATTTTTAGATTCTCTGAAAGCTGATATATTTTTACGTCGAAATGCGCGAGCACGGAAGGTCTGCGCCCCTCAGATTCTGAGTTGGGGCGCCCTTCTGAAAACCCGTAGTCTATAAAAGTCACGTGATGTTTACTGGATTTCCTGCTAGCCTCGACAAAAGGCCCGGAAAAAGACAGAAGCTGATTGGTCGTTGCTCTATTCGCTAGCCTCGCCTCGAGGTCTGAATGTACTCAGGAATGAATTTATTTCTTTGTCGCAGAAAAAATGTTTAGTTTTGAGTAATTAAAACAGTTTTGTTAATTAATAACTCCCTTAATTGCAAGCGGACTCTTTCGAAAACTATAACTCCGGGATGCCCGGATTTTTCTGAATTTTTTAACATAAAAAGCGCTTCCGTCCGGCGTCTCCGACCGACTTTTATCCGTTTACAGACAGACAGACAGACAGACACACAGACAGACGTTTTCCAACATTAATAATAGTGACTAATATGAATATACAGATGCGAATACACTAAAAATTTACAAATAATATGCAGATACTAATAACATACAGACAGTGTGATATTAACTCTCATTACAACAATTATTATATTCAAATACAAAATACAATTATTTATATACATATGTACAGAGAAAACAGGACCCCTGCTAGATTGGACAAGCGGGCGCTCGACTACAGAGGAAGAGGATTTGAAAATAAAAATTCGTTTTTTTCAATAAATTTCATGCAGTTGACTATGCGCAGGAGAAATCCGAACGGTCCAGGAGATATTGTAGCCAGTTTTTAAGTGACATTTGTGGTGATTTTTTGACATGGAAATGTGAAGTTAGAGTGCAATTTAATATGTAGTGTAACGATGTTGATTCTGATCCACAGATACAAAGTGGTGAGTCACTTCTGTTAATTTGGAATAGGTGTTGTTGAAATGGTCCATGATTTGTTAAAAATAGGTACAGATATCTGTTGTGTACTTCTAGTTGTTGCGAGACTTCTGGAAGGAAGTCTCTTGTGTAATGACCCACTTGTGCTGTAGACCAGCGTTGTTGCCAATTGTCTGTGATTTGTTTTTTTAATTCTCTTTTGAGTGTGGACGGTGGTACAGGAAGAAAAGTTGTTTCCAGTGTTTCATGGTTTGTTGCTGACCGCGCCAACTGATCCGCCAGTTCATTTCCAGCTACACCCGAATGACCCTTGACCCAATTAAAAAAGAAGTTTTTGGAAGATAGATTTATATGTACTAAAATTTCCTGAACTAAATAATTATCTATGTCAAATTTTGAAAGAGCCATTAAGCTTGATAAGCTATCCGATGAAATTAGAAAGTTGACCGAATCCTCTTCCATAGCCCAGCGCACAGCTTCTCCAATCACAAGTAATTCGGCCTGGTAAACTGAATTACCCGAGTCTAGTTTTTCACGCCACGTGTGATGAATTATATTATTTTTATAAGCACAGAAAGCCGATGCTTTGCCTTCAGCTGTTTTTGAACCGTCTATAAAGATATGAAATTCCCCACTGAATTTTGAACCCGGACAAGATTTTATTTGATCTAGAGTTGGTGAAATTTTATATTTTGAGATCTTTGTGGCTATGGTTTGTGCATTAATACGCGTTGATGATATCCCCAATCTAGTGACTCTAGGAAATTCAGCCTCTGCTTCCAGTTGCAAGTCCAGGGGCGGGATACCCGTTAGGACCTGCATTGCCGCTGTTGACGTATTTTTATACGCTCTTGAATTGAGTAGGAGTACTTTTCTCTGCGCTGCCAAGAGGTGACGCACACCATGCGACCGTCTCATACTCGTGAACCAGACCCCACAAGCATAAGCGATTTGGCGCTGTAGGATTGCCGAGTACCATATCTTAAAGAAATGAGTTGGCAACCTACCAGAAATTGACGAAAATTTATATAAATTTTGAGTAATTTTAGTAATTTCTTCCCTTTTTATTACTATGTGGGGTAGGAATGAAAGATGTTGGTCTATTGTAATTCCTAAGTATTTTAAGGTTTTGACTGATTGTAGGTTTTGTCCTTTTAGTTTGAAGATTGGGTCCTATTTTAAGATTTTAGGTTTGCCAAATGTAATTGTTTTTGATTTATTCAATGATATTTCAATGTGGTTGCTCGTAGCCCAATTTTGAACATAATTCAGGGCAATCCTACCATTATGCTGTAGCGCAGCGCGTGTTGGACCCCAAATAATTAATAAGACATCATCCGCGTATGCCACAATCGCACAGTTCTCGAAGACAAAGTAACGCAGTATGCCCTCCAAGAGTGACAACCAGAGAAAAGGACCAAAGCAGGAGCCCTGTGTGCAGCCTTTTGTGAAGTAATGCAAGATATTAGGGTTTTGCCAATCAACCTGAGCCCGCCTACTCGAAAGGAAGGAGATAATTGTATTGATATATTGCTGCGGGATGCCTAAGTCGGTTAGTGATGAAATCACCTGGTCCCATGGAAGGTTGTCAAATGCCCCCATGAAATCCAGCGATATGAATGTCGTGTAATTTTTATTTTCTTTGTTGATGTCGATATATGATAGTGCATTTTGAAGAGCAGTTTCTGTTGATTTTAATTGTGTGAAACCGTGTTGTTTATTTGTTAATCTATTGTTTAGCGTCAGTATATGATTAATTCTTCGCAGCAATAGTTTTTCAAAAATTTTGCCTATTATTGGAAGTAAAGTTATCGGTCTATAAGATGTATGTTTGTCATGTGGTTTACCTTCCTTTCTAAAGTAGATAAGCTCCCCAAGCTTCCAGGCCACCGGGAAATAGTTTAGGGAAAGTGCTGAGTTAAATAAGTCATGTAGTGTATCTGGTATTGTTGCAAATATCGCTCTTATCATACGATGATCGATTTCGTCTGGCCCTGGGGCCTTGTTTTGGTTGAAGCTATATATTGCATTTCTTAATTCTCTTTTTGTAAATTTTGGTTGGTCTGATTGAGGTTGTATGTTAAATGCCTGGGCGGGTTGCACTGGCATACCTGCCGAAGGCCCAAAAATTATTTCTGTTAGGTTAGCTAATGAAGTGGACCTGGAAACCGGAAAAGATGAGTCCGGCAGAAAGCTAATTAATTTATCTTGGTAATCTTGGAATGCGAATTTTTTTAGATGCCAAAAGGGTCAGTTTGTTTTTTACAGAAATTGTCTCACGCTTTCTCTTTTGCACAGAGAATTTGTTTTTTATATTTGGCTTACCTTGTCAGGCAAAGAGAGCTCTGACTACGCAAAGACGCGCTGGACTGGTTTCGGCCCAAGGTTCGACGAAGGTTTGGTCGCCGTCTTCACACGAGCCTCCGGTACGGTTCCTCGCAGTCGAACAGTTCCTAGAAAGAATCCACACCCTCCCAGAGATTTCCTGCAAACTGATTGACTTGTCAGATTATAAAATATGGAAGACAGATTTAATAATAAAAATACAAAAAATAAACCAGTGTAATATTAAAAAAAAAATATCAACCACATGAAATTAATTAAAAGCAGCTATTTATAAAAATTTTGTTCCTATTATATTTTGGTAACTGCGGTTGAAAAATAAATTTGATAACTTAGATATCTGGTTAAATCAAAAGATTTTATGCGCTATGAACATTACTGGAAATGACTAATCTATTATCCCAGTAATAGACACTGGTCCTAAAATCTTAAAAATAAATTAAGTTGTATAGTCGACCTCTAATATATAAAATTCAATGTTTTCTATTGCTATCAAAACAAAAACATGCATTTTTTGCAACAATATAAAGAAAATATAAATTGATTAAATAAAACCTTCTTGCTCAGTAAAATTTTCACTGAAAAACAATGGAACCGTGAAACTTTATTATCTATTTTCGGACTGGTTTGATTAAGTTTTTCAACAATAAACCAGATTATAAAACATTCAAAGAAGAGTAATGAAAGAATTAATAAAGGATGAATTTCAATTGGTTATTTTTTTACAAATCAAAAACTTTGGGGTGTGTCCATTACCGGCATATTTACGCTTATGTTTTATTGATATGTTTTTAGAGAATGCAAAAAATGTTATTTTAGTCCTTTCCCATAAAAAAGTGTGCATTTGTGACAATCATGCATCGGGTCGAGTGAATATGTTTTATCGGACCCGGTCTGAACTTATTAAATCGGATTGTTAATTTTATTTTTATGTTTTTTTTTTGTTCAAGAGCATGAGAAAAGAAAAAGCTCATTGGACTCAAAGCCCTTCTAACTCAAGTAAAAATATTTTCTTTTTTAAGTCACACGAGTTTTTAAAAATCTATAATTTTCTATCGGCAATGTTTTATTTTGCATTTCTCACAAAATAACTATATATAAAAAATACTGTAAGTAGTAATTACATTTACAGTAGTTATGAAACTCTTAAATCAGAAGATCAGAGGTCTCAAACGTAAGTTCTGCACTTTTATTTCGAAATCATTTTGTTTATTAATTTAAAACATTCAACCCACAGTTTTATTTGTATCTTTTTTTATTGCTACGGAGCTACCACGAAATTTCCTGCTGGCATTCCTCAAAATATAAATTTAAATGTAACAAAGCGCGAATCCATTTTATACTTGCAGCACTTCGAGTTTGAATAAATAAACCCTTTGAAGTTTTCGAATGAAACAACTTTTCAAATAATCTCGACCGCAGACCGCAGACGATCACAGTCAGACGATTCCATATAATAAATAATGAGCAGCTGGCCAATTTTCTGACACCTTTTAATTCAATCAAAAAGAACAACCTCTCGTCCCCCTCTACCGTTGTTTTAATAATGTTGTAACAGACTTAAAAATAACATTTTGCAGAAATACAGTACACTGGAGGAATTCTGTTTTTTATTTTATTTTATGTCACGTCTAGTAAATGCGCTTTTTAAATTCAATAATCTCCAGAAAATTGATTTTATTTTTTCAGATATGGACTTGAATATTTAAATAAGAATTATATTGAAAATTATGGAGAAAGAATAAAGTGATTTTTTTTTTCTTCTCACAGAAGCAAATTATTTATCTTATGCGTTTATGTTATTCCTGAATATTTATCCATGAAGGCACGAAAACAATTTAAATAAACCACTATCATACAAAGAATTAATTTTGCTTTTCTCAGTAAATTGGATTATATTTATTCACATTTCGTCCACAATATGAGTTGTAATGGCACTTCGCATTGAATAACCTCCCCCTCTACTATATTATTTTTCTGCCAGTTCTAATGGTAGCAGTAATTTACAACTGATAAATTTCTTTGACGTTATTTTAATACAAACTGTTAATTTTTCATAAAAATAAAAGTTTGTTAAATTAAAAAAATAAATACAAATTAAAAACATTTTCTTGTTTTCATATCTAATTACGTTTCTATGATAATTTACAATTGCGTAGTTACAAAAATGTATATATAGATACAGATCATTTTCTTGTAGTTCAGTAAATGAATAAGTGAATATTATCAGTGAATATTATATTAAATATTATAAGTTAATTTGCTAAGACCAATAAAAATTACTAATGTCCAGGCTCTCAAATGCATAAAAATTGCGCTATTTAACATGTTTCTTTTCATTTTTTTGGTCACTGCGTGACTTCACTATATGGTAGTCTTTTTGTCACAGTTTTGCCGTCACATACGTGACTTGCAATGACGTCACAATGGCGTCACCAAAATTTAATATTTGAATAGAAAAGTATTTTTTACAATGAATAACATGTTTTTAAATAGTTTTGTATGTTTTTTGGAGTTTTTAAAAAGTTCACGTTTTAGTCACAATGTAACTCACTGAATGGTGGTATTTTGGTCAGAAATGTGTCGTGACCACTGTGACTTGCATTGACGTCACTTCGACCATGCTTGCTATACGGGATGACAATATGGACACAAAATGAAGGATGTGGACACCTAATCACAGGATTGAGTGGGTCATGATCAACACTAGAGTACCGCTTGTCAATACACGGTACCGTATCCAATGTCCCGCTTCCGCCATAAAACAAAATGATTGGGCCACTGACATTTTGAAGCAAAACGCAAAAAGTGGCGCATTGGTTTGGGTCGCGCGTTGGTAGTAGGCTATGAACATTTCTCCATTATACCACATATAAATTGTGAGAATTTGAATTGCACAAGGTCATAGCGGCTTAATTATGGCTTAAGGCAGGCATGTCAAACTCGTTTACCGCCGTGGACAAAATTATGTATTATATACAAAGCCGCGCCCTACATAAAATAGGTAGATAATATTATTACTAGTCTATAGAATAAAATTTGTACGCAGAAAACACAGTCATGTAAAGTAACTATTGACGTCAAGTTATAAAGTTATTATTATACTTAGTTTATTTTATCTTATTTTAATCTTATTAAAAATACTCCAAATTACATTTCATCAACCAAATCTATAAAATTTAATTAAATTTTCTAAATTGTATTTATTTAAAAATTGATTGTACACGCTAGTCTGTTAATCTTGATCTAGCAAAGGCATAGCTGTCACTCTTCCGTGTTTTTTTTTTTCAAGTGAAAAAGTAAATAAAAATCTATTTTGAATCAGGAAGTTATTTTTATGAAATATGTGGTATTACCCCCTACTTAATTAATTTAATTTATTAAATACATTTTCTGGCTCGAATTATGTTTAGTTGACTTGAAAAATAGCAAAGAAGCAAAATATTGGCAGCTACGCAACGATGTCGTATAAAATTGCGAAGGCAACATAGCTAAAATATGTCTAATTGCATACTATACTTTAAAAAATCGATCGATTAATGAATAACTACAGAATTTTGAACCCCATATTCCTTTTTGCTGTAATGTATATTTCTCGAGTTATTTGACCGTTTCCAGACTTTCAAAAGAAATGATTCTCACTGCATTTTACTCGATTACGGCGCAATCTACGATTCTCCGAGAAAATGTTCAATACAAAAGTTACGTATTTTTTCCCGTAGATTTCGAATATGCAATAAAAAAGGGCGGTTACCATTTATGATTTCAAAGTTGCCCCCTTTCACCCTCGGGGCCAGAGATGGGAAGGCAACTTTGATATCCCTAATTTGATTTTTAAAAAAATATTGAACACATATTTTCCGTTTTTCAATCCGATGTATATTTCTCGAGTTATTCGATTGTTTCCAGACTTTTCGGACACTGTATATAAAGGCACAGATACTATTAATTAACAAGATAGAATTATAAAATTTGCCTTAACGTTCAAGTTTACTCAAATGCTTTGTAATTTAAAATTTAAACTCCAAGTACTTTGTCTATTGGTGGTCTTTAAATAATACGCATTCATATTTTGTAGATTAAAAATGAAAATTGTAACCTTGTTTACTAGTTTGAAAATAACAGTTAAATCTTTCTGATGGAAAACGGTTAAATATCTTTATAAGAATATAAAACTATTTATCTTCACTACTCATACAGATATTTTTTATATTGACAATGATTAAGCATGTGCGCACTAATATATTATAAGTTTCTAAGCATGATACGTTTTAAATCACATATCCGGCTTTTAAAAATCTATTCGCTATATATAAATCTTTCTAACAATTGTATTTATGCTTATAGTACTTTCAGATTTCTGTAACTGCTCCAGACATCATTTCTTTAATTTCGTAGTGAATGATTTCTAACCGCGGGACTTTTAATATGATAGAAAGTAATTAGTTTTTTTAAACCAAACGTGTATTCTCCAATAGGCTTGGTGAAAGCATTCTGATTCTCTATTTAGAAGTATCAGTTTATATTTCCAATATTTAGCCAGATTTTTGTGTGTTTCCTTTATACTTTGTGTGCTGTAGCACCTCTTAATGATACATGTTTTCCAAACTCCAACAGTGTTAATATATCAAACATAAAATTTCAGTTTTCCTTTGAATATAATTGCATTGTAAATCACCTTTAAAAAAATCTGCGATCTTCATCTTTAGTTTATTATATTTATTCATAATAGCAAAGAACATATATTTTTTTTTATAATTCTCAGGATGTACAGGGTCTGTTCTGAAAGTAGTAGGACTGGTTTTTACCAGAGCGAACGGGCGGACGAGAGGCGGTCTGCACGCGCACGATCGGTAGAGGGGTATATTGAGAATGCTGGAAAAAATCGGCGGTTGGCTCTCGGCCGTTGAAGAGAGCAGATCTCGCTTGTACTGTGAACCCCTGTTGAAACGCCTCGTCACGGAGAATCATAAAGCGTTTTCTGGAGCAGCGATACTCGATCGAATTTTGTGTAACGCTTGGTAAAATGGGTAAAGAGACTCGCGACATGATTAAAGAGGCCTAAGGTGATACTGCCATGGGTAGATCGTGTGTGTTTGAGTGTCACAAGCTGTTCCGATAAGATAGAGAAAGAATGGAAGACGTCGACCTCTCCGGACGCCCTTCGACCAGCAAGACCAAAGAAAATGTGTCGCAAGTGAAAAATGTACTGAACAGTGATTGTAGGATGAGTATCAGAATGATTGCTGATGAATTGAGCATTCCTCAAACCAAAGTTTTTGAGATCGTTTGATCCATGACAACGCACCGAGCCACACAGCGTTTCGTATTGTGGAGTATCTTGCCCAGCACAATGTGGCAACGCTGCCTCATCCCCCCTACAGCCCCGATTTGACCCCGCCAGACCTTTTTCTATTCCTGAGAATAAAAGAGACGCTCAGGAGGAAGCACCACAGCTCCGTAGAGGCGGTTCAACAGGCCGTGACGAATGAGCTAAACAGCATTCCGGTCCAGGCGTTCCTGGAGGCATACGAAAACTGGAAAACTCGTTGGCAGCACTTTGTAGATGCGGAAGGGTGCTACTTTGAAAAATTCTAATCGATTGTACTATTCTCATGAATAAATCTTTAAAAAAATGAGTCCTACTAATTTCAGAACAGACCCTGTATGAGATTATGTCCATAAAATGTATGTATATCAATTTAAAATGAATGAAATGAATGATCACGCAGGATTCCAGATATATCACACACAATTACTGACCTAAGTAATGAAAATAATTAAAGATCTTAAAGCCCGAATCCTTATGTTCGACTAAAGCCCAAGTGAAGACGCTGGATGACATATTCGGGGATTTTGTGTCAAGCACAATAGTGATAATTTGTGTTACTTTCAATGCGACTCAATAAAAGCCATTTAATTTTATATTTTGATTTTTTTAACTTTAACTGCTCTTAATTATCATCAAATTTTATTAATTTTACAATACATTTCTTAATTAAATAAATACATTATATTATTGTGTAAAGTGGTGTAGAATCGAAGAGTGCTAAGTAAGTATTAGTTTCGATATAAAACAAATAAAATTATAAGTAAAATAATTTAAAAATTTAACAAATCTTTAAAATTTCAGACTCAAGATTCCTTTGCTTCGTTCCAAGTGTTTATCTTTGTATACACTTTTTTTTGTACTAAAATGTAAAATTCGGTTATATCTGTCTATGTACATCATTAATGCTAGATGAGCGAATTTTTTTTTAATGCAGAATGCTACGACTTTCTGAAGAGAAATATTTCTATTATCTAATTTAAGAATAAATTAGACAAAAATTACTATTAAAAAATAGTGGTAGCATTCTGAATTATCTTTCTTATGTTTGGCATCTTTAAAGTTGGTGCAAGCATGTTCGTGCAAAGTATTTTTAGCATGCTTTTTCTAACAAATAAATTAAATACAGGTAAAATGCCAAAGGCTTCGCGGGCCACAGATAAGCTGTCTTCGGGCCAGTCGTGGCCCGCGGGGCACGTGTTTGACATGATGCCTGGCTTAAGGCATTGCCTCTTGACAATGTCCAGTGCATTTGGTACTTTTATCACGCACGTTAACTGCATCAAAGTACATGGATAGTTGCAGTAATACACGATATATTACAGGCGTCTGTGCCTTCCAGCCATTCGGATTTAAATGGAGAATACAAGCAAGATAACTGTTTTTCTCGCTAACAACCACCTGGTTCAAGGAGTTTTCCACTGATTTCTCTTAACTGAAATAACCACTAAGAAGCCTGAATTTGCAAGCTGTTAAACACTATAGGGAAACTCAAGAAAAAGGTGCTCAAGTACGTCATACAACACAAGCGTATTTTTCATCATTCATGAAAAATTCTAGAAAATATTTGGCAGGCTTCATGAAAAGTTTTATGTATTTTTGTCCACATATCGTCGTGTATCAGTCGGTGTAAATGCCAGGAGATCATTAAAACGTTATTGATCAGATACTTCTAATTCACTTTTACTTATAAAGCATAATACAAAACTTTTATCGGAAAAACAGACTTTCTTAATAAATAGAAGTTTCTGGATTAGTAGCTTTCTAGATAGCACAAATCAATGCGATCCTTCTGCAAAATACCATTTGTTTATTTTCTTGTTAAACGAAATCAAGAGAAAGTAGAGAAATTATTTAATTAACTAATTAATAAAAATGACATCAAATAAATATAAATTTGCTACATAGTTTTGAGAAATAAATCATTTACTTTGCTTCAATTAATGATAAATTTTACCTTAAAAATATGCAAGATAATACTAAAAAACATTAATCTGCCAAACAATAAAGCATTGTATTATTTTGTGAGCCATATATGCATAAATAAAGATTACAGGGCAAAAGATTCGAATGAAGTGCAAAATTGTTTTCCTAATCTTCGTAAAAAGCTTTTCTTTTTTTCTTCTAATTCGTTTAACTTGGATAAATACTCTTACACTTTATCTTTTGTTTGAATAAGCCAAATATCATTCAAATTATTAAAAAGTTAAGAAATAAAATCTCTTAGAAAAATACGCTTTTGAAAATTTCTTTTTGTATCATTAATAGTTTATTCACATTTTTATTGAAAAAATATGTATATATTTGTGATACGAAAATTTAAACAATTTTTAGATAATAATGGTTTTAATGCGAAGGATAGCACACGCACTCATTTTTTTAATGGCATCGCACTGCTGCAACTCTTGTATCTTACATCGATTAAAATCTATTGTTTTTCACTGTAGCAATATCGACTTACCCTCCTAATTCTATGCTTCCTAAAATACTGGTACTTGATCACGATTCAATCCAAGCGAAGTGTAATAAGGGCCTCAAAAAATCTAAATTCGAAAGATTAAGGCAGCTCGCTTTCTATTAGCAGAACCGAGAAGAAGTTTTTAAAAGAACCAGCGAAGTGGACAACGGGTTGGCTTTCGTCCGTTGCTGCATATACTTGCATCATTTAATATAAGAAACGTGACTTTTTATTCTTTTTCTTTTGGTCCAATAAAGCTTAAATACTCTTTCATGCTTCAGTGATGAAGAGCTAAATGATTACACATCAGCGACAATGTTCTTTGTTTATTTCATCCCAATGATGCGGACATTAATTTGGTTAAAGAAGTGGATTAAGCAAGTTTGTAGTTAAAAGTATAAATCTTCATCTGTTTTTCAAGGCTTAAATGAACTTAAAAATGTTTGCATTTTCTTATTCACTATACTTTTAAAATACAAATAATTTTATATTTAATTCTCCCCCTTTTATTAAATTTAGTAAATTAAAATGTTGTAAATTGATTTTATGTTCATTTTTGAATCATTTCTTAATTTAAATTATGACTTTACTTAATTAGATGCGTTCCAAAGTTATAGAAGAGAGTAACACAAATCAACATATTCAATCATGATAAAAAAAATCATGCATGAAAAATATTTAAACTTATGACGTGGTCGTCGATCATGCCTTTTAATAAGGTAGCCGCAACACTGTATGTAACAATAACAAATGTTTATCTGAAATCAATAAGAAGATAGGTTTTCATTGGAGAGGCCTAAAAACTGACGGCGATCATCAAATTTGGTTTCAGCTACCGCTCAAATAAACAGAACGCACTTTACTAAATTTAAAATTCAACTTACGTAAAGAAAATGGCTGCTCTGGTCGTACTTAAGAAAACTGGTTTACCTAAGTTCCCGCACCATAAAAATTACCTCTTCGCAAAATACGTCAAATGTGACTATTGGCTGGAATCCTGTGTACTGCAAAAATCACTTTATTTTGAAGTACATAATTATCTCCTTTCCAAAAGCACGCTGCTAGGCTGCAGAAACTAACTTTCTCTTTTAATCCATGCCAACCGTTACAACAGAATGATACGAGACTTGAAACGATCTGGAGATACACAGGGCTGAGACATGGCTAATTCGCTCATTTCAACTATCACTACCGCATTTATACTCGACATCTGACAACAGTAAGCGAATCAGCATATAACAGCACAAAATAACCGTAAAGATCAGATTCAGGGAGGCGCAATCATACTTGCGAAACTCAGAGAAACGATAGGTAGGTGTCATTTTCACACCCAAATGTAAGATATCGGACAGCACGTTCACAACAAAAACTAGATTACCCTTTAAGGGAGTATCTAGTTCTAAATCGTTTTCTCAACGTATAATAAAAATTTAATTAAAATTAATGTATTAATTGTTAAATAAGTTCTGAAAATATGAAAATATTGTATTGTCATCAATAACACATACATAATATGTTATACATAATAATATTTATACATAATATGCTGAACTCTAGTACATTAGGAAGTAAGGGAAAAGCCGATTACAAAATTCCTTTTTTATATACGTGAACCAAGTTAAATTACATAAAGCGTGTGATATATAAAGTTTGAAAATTATTTTATGTATCTTAATAATATAATCCAATCAGTAAAGAATTTTTTGAAAATATTTTATTTAATAAAACATAAACTACAAAAACAAACAATTGTTTCTTATTAAAATATTCTTTACACATACAGAAGATAAAAATTTAATTCAATTCTTGTCTTATTTAGAAGAGAAGTGTTTGAATTCTTTTCCGTTAGGATGTCCCGGGACTTTACCCATGTGACGTCAACTGCGGGTACAGAGAAGAAAAACACCAATAGGCTTGAAGAAGATTTTAACGCAGCTTTCCCTTCGTCCAATAAAGAGACTTTTTTTGAGGGTACATACCCGCAGAGGCGTGATTGTTGCCACTCGTGGGTAAAGTTCACTAAACATAGGAAAAAATAGTGTTCTTATATAGCTTCATTAGAAACTATGTATTGGAAACTATGTATTGGGGATGGTATAATTGAATAAATATGTGAACCTCTCGAAATACATCTTTCTGAAATGATGATGATTCAGATTTTTTATCGGAATCCAGTGATTTATAATTGTCTAAAATCCATTTAATAAAAATATTCAATGAAACTAAGTGTCAAAATTGTTTGCAAAAATGAATATGATTCGTTTATTATTATTGCTATTCATAAATGTATTTTTAGATAATTTATTTAAAACAATAATTTACCGAATTTTAGAAGGTTTATGTTGTCGTTCTAAAAATATTGTTTCGCACTTCATATTTCTTATCATATTTATTTCGAGGAAAAAAAAGGTATGTTCAGTTTTATAATCATATTTTTAAGCCATCTTTTTTACTATATTTGTCTTTTTATAACTTATTTTTATATGATAGGATTACAATATAATATTTTAAAACATATAACTCAATGAGACAAAAATATATTTTCCAAAAAAAAGGTGCATGGATGTGATATTTAATAAACAAACTCCATTTTCGACATGGAATAGCCATTTTCGCACATGCACAGTTCACTCCAGGTTTCTATCAAACGTGGTGCATCAGTAGATGGCCAGGCTCTCATACAGAGAAGACGAATTATGACAAGAATGAAACATTATGCGTCAAGCATAGATTATGTGACACTTTCCAACACTTGGAAAATAATTTTACATATCTTTACCGTCTAATAAGGTGAAAGATGATATCTAAGTAAACAAGGTCACCCAGCCGGAGCACCAACCTGTGAGGGTGTAAAACCTCCAACAGTAGTTTCCCCTTCAGCACCAGCAATGACACAGCTCAAACAAAATAACAACACCCCTCCAACATAGTGAGAAAACACTGCTTCACGCAGGGAACTAGAAACATAACGAATACATAACTCTACTAAAGCTAATTACAAACTAAGAATAATAACAGACTTTACAGACAGATTGGAGTTACATCTGTCTCACTAAACTTAAATCGAAAGCTAAAGTAAACTGTAAATACAAATACATAGCTTCCCATACAAGGCAATTACACTAAAGTACAATTACCAATTTTATAGCCACTGAAATCACACAATTTCCAGCAACGAAACAGAATAAAATTACAGAGCATCTCACCATGGAGAGTTACAGGATATTACAAATGAAACATGAGTTGTGAGCAGATAACTTGCTACCTATATGCATACACACATGAAAATGTAAAAGTCAATATAGATCACCAGAATTTACAACATCCAGTGTTGATATAGTTGAGTTCATTACTGCAGAAACCATGCCAGAGCTATTAAGAATGATGTCTCTTGAAAATCACAGATCAGTCATTTACTGACCGAGATCCAATGAGAGCACCGCATCTTACAAGATAGCAACAATAGTCTATAACTGTAGTAAAAGTAGCAGCCAGAATTGAATGTGAGTGTTATTTAACAAATAAAGTCCAGATTTGCCGCAAAAATCCATTACAAGAATTAAATTCCAGCATTAAAATCACACAGAAAAATATGAAACAAGAAATTTAAATAAAAGCATTAAAAGATTCATTCATAGTTAACGTTCCAGAATATGTCAGCTAAACAACTGCAACAATGACAGCTGTCGAAAAATCAACTCTGTAAAGCATTGCTTTAACTGAAGAGTAGTCGCACGACTTTAACTAGTAAGCAGAATCAATATCACTGCAACTTTCAAGGATTTAAAAAAGTACCACCGAAAAGCAATGACAACTGATTAGTCTTCGAAAACGGAAGAGCAGGTGCATAAAAGAGAACAGGCCAACGCATTACAAAAGCTCATTCTGTCAAATGGCATAATTAAATGAGTAAAGTCCACCATGTGCAAAGTCTCACAAACTTTGACACTAAGCCTGGTACGCATTAACATGTGTAAATAATGAAGGATACTGCATATAATGATTTACACTGTAACTTCACTGCAACCTGTAGAGGAAAAATAATAGCTGAAATAACACTGATATCTGATTAAACTTGGTAAACAAATATGCAAATATCAAACGAGTATAAAAGACAACAGTTTGTCTTCTGATAAAGCACTTCTCCATTATAGAGCAGAGATAAACCGGAAAGTCATACTTGAACACCGCTTTAGCATAGCCTTAATAAAGTAAAACTAAATCTCTGAACTTGATAATGATTAACGTCCCAATTCGCAACTAACATACACTTCGAAAAATTTCACCACGAGTTCGAGCAGTTACACCATGACTCAATTAAAATTTATATCTAATAAAAGAATATAAATCATTCAACTTATTATAGTTTAAAGTAAGACAAGTAAAATATTGAGGATTTAAGATGACATTTTTTAAGTACAACCTTACAGACTTTTCTCTGTCAAAAATGAAGTGTTCTGTCATTAAAGGGCATTTACCAAAAATGAAATGAAAAACATCTCCTTTCTTGCCACAGTCACAGAGGTCATTTCTACGTTTTCCTATTTTATAGAGGAAACTTGGAAGACTGCCATGACTAGAAAGATAATAAACTAAAATTTGTTTTCTACAGATAAATTCAGTGTTAACCTTCTTTAAGACATTATAGATATCCCTGCCATCCCCTGAGGCTATCCAGGACTCCTGCCAGGTATCAATCAACTTATTCCTATAATACGGTTTCAGCAAAGAGACTGGATATAAAATTTCAAGTAACGGAGCATTAGAGTCAGCAGAAGTGGCCCGCTTTGCTAAATCATCTGCCCTTTCATTACCATGTAACCCGGCGTGGGCCTTTATCCATCCAATATAGATTTGTCTGCTACCAGCGGCCAGAAACTTTTTATAAATAGAATGTTCTAATTGATTGTTGGGAAAAGCCCTAAAGATTGATTTAACAGAGGAACTACTATCCGAATAGATACGAACTGAGTTATGAACTGAATTTACAAACCATTGTAACGCATTATCCAGGGCCGTTAATTTGGTCGGATAAACCGAATTCAGACTTCTTAACTTCACTTGATGATCATATATGTAATTGCCTTTGTGAAAGACTGTAAAGGCTGAGCCCACGCCATTGTTCATCTTCGAGCCATCCGTGAAAATTATAGGTTCAAACGGTAGACGTTCCTTATATTCAGATATTCAGTAAAGTCAAAGGTATGCATTCGTGGCATAAAATCCGTATTCTTCAACGTAGTGTCATCAATTTTAATACTACCCGTGCCCTGCATAAATGCGAGTTTCTCTGCCTTATTTTTCAAATTATAATAAATAGGAGGTATACCTGATAGTACACAAAGCGCTTCAGTTGATATTGATCTATAAGGTTTTAAAATTGACAGTAGGCCCATACGTTGGCATGAATTCAGTCTTTTCTTAGCCGAGATATCTAAACCATTCCTAACCTTATGAGATCTGCTTTTCAATAACACCAATGTACCATAATTTTATATAGTGCTCTTCCAAACCTCTATGACGACAGCCAACCTTCTTCATGTTAATAGTATACTCTAGAATCCTTTCTCTAACATATTCCAGGTGACATAACCAATTAAATCTGCTATCAAGGACCAAACCAAGATACATTACTGAATCCTCTACTCATTCAGTTTAAAGATTGGACGTCTATTTTCTAAATTAAATCTTCCAAAAAGCATGGCTTTCGATTTTTGAGGACTTTGTTTTAAATGTAAATTTACCGCCACGTCACTGAATCTCTCAAGACAGCTGTTAATCTTATGTTCTACCTGAGCTCTCGTACCTGCTCCCACCAGGATCACAGAATCATCTGCGTATGACACAATGTAACGTTGATGAACACTGTAGGTCTTGATTATTTTATCAGCTTTAATAGACCAGAGGAGGGGCCCGAGGCACGAGCCCTGCAAACACCCCTGAAAGGCTGTAAACCATCGTATACCATTTGAATAGTCAAAACCGATAAGGCGATGACTTATATAATTCTTTAAAATGTCTTTCAAATAGTGTTCTATAGGCAACTGACTGATCAGTGTGGCAAGAACTGCCCATTGCATAGCACCAAAGGCGCCCTCGACATCGAGGGACACCATTGCACAATATTTGATATTTATTTCTTTGACATACTTCTTGACCTGTATGACTGCACTCACCGTACTTTTTCTTTCTCTAAATCCGTACTGATTCCGTGCTAGAAAGCCCAAGGACTCCAGCTCAGTGATTATCCACGTCTTAATCAGTCTTTCCAAAAATTTTCCTAGAATCGGAAGCAAAGTGATGGGTCTGTAGGCCCGCTGTGAATGAGGAGGTTTATTTCGTTTCTGAAAAAACAACACTATTCCCATTTTCCAGCAGTTTGGGAAATAACCTAGAGTCAAGCATCTCGAATAAAATCTACACATCAGGACTATGAAGCTGCGGCAATGTTCTCTCACCACTAAGCCATCTATCAAATCGTAGCTGCGAGCCTTACTAGTTGACTGTTGAGACAAGACGTGAAACAATTCTCGACGTGTAACAGCTGAAAAATTCAGGGTCATTATCATATACTGTATTAGGATTAAATTCATGAATAAAATCTGGTTGACTATCTATCTTGAATTGTTCATTCATTAGACTATTGGCCACATCATCAAATGAATCAAATACAGTAGCGTTCTCAAGTGTGGTGAAAATTAGATCAGAAAATTTAAGTTTTTTTCCTCTGATATACTTATACAACGTTTCATATGTATCAGAAGTTTTTTCACAAAAACTGAACCAAGATTTCTTTTTAGCCTCACTAACATGTTTTTATAGAGATTCCTTAAAGTAGTGAAAGCGACTCTATAATCTTTATTGTTCGGATTACGAACATGTCTTCTGTAAATAGCATGGAGTCTGTTTCTCTCAACACGAAGTTCTTCAGTGAACCAATAAACTTTTGCTTTATGGCTCAGATAGCCTTTTCTGAAGCATCTCTAGATAGTATAAGAAATTTTTTCATAAAACTCTGCCATCCAATTTTCAAGAGCAACATAATTGTTCACCAAAATCAGCTGTTCTAACAGAGTATCAGAATATGGCTTAAAAACCATATTAAACGTATTAAAATTCTTAATTTTTGTTTTATATCTAGACCTAGTCTTGATGGCAAGAGAGCATTCAAGTGAAAAAACAATATACGTACCTATGATCACTATGTGAAAAGTTCAAAGAATCCACTTCCCATGAGTTCAGAAGCCACACAATATTGTTACCAGTTAAAGTTAAATCAGGGCGACCTCGAAGATTATCCTGCACAAAAGAATGTTCCGCATTCGAATCGTTCACAATTGAAATCTTATTGACAATTAAGTATTTCAGTAGAGTTTCCGCTCTATCATCGTCGCGAGCATAGCCCATGGCCTTGAGATTAACGTTGAAATCACCACCAATCAGCACATTTGAACAGTCAGTGAACAAAGGCACCCACTATTGTAGATCATGTTCAATATCGCCTGCGGGAGCAGAGTATTGAGAAGAACCAATGTTAAGTACAGAATTGTTCACATTAAAATTAACAAACACCACGTTATCTCTGATCAGCGAACCTATACTCACATAATCCCGGTTAATTATAGTTACCATAGCTGTGTTATTAAAAGAAAGAAAAGTAGGCCAGTCCGGAGGAATAGACTCCGCTACACCCCTAAGGTAGTAGGGATCCTGAGCCAAAACAATATCAATGTTATGTTTAGAAACATAGTCAACTGAAGCCTCATTGGCCTGTTTACAATGATGGAGATTGATTTGTAAAATTTAAAGACCCGCATTAACACCAGGAGAGCCTAGTGCAACCTCATTAACCTATTACCAACAATGACTTCCTATGTTCTTGAAAAACTGGGCAATCAGGACTATCCGCTCTGTGTTACACATCGCCATCAGGATTTGAAAAATAGCAGTTACTACATCTCACCTGATCCGAAGAACATTTCCTAACTGAGTGAGGTCCCGAGCACTTCATACATCACTCTTCTCCTTTACAGTTAAATGATTGGTGCCCGAAAGCCTGGCACTTGAAGCACCGCGTTATTGGAAAGAAGCCTACTACACGGTAGCGTTCAATTTCAACACAGGTTCTTTTACGTGTCAGTAACAATTCTCTAACCTCTGCGTCAACATCAATCATCCAGTTTGTCCAACCAACACGAGTCGGCGTCTTTCTTATAATTTGAATGTCACGCTCCCTGTCGCCAATCAACTTTCTTATCAGCTCTCTGGTATTCGAATCGAGACCAGGATCCGCTATCCTATCAAGTACATCACCACAGACACTCTGTCCCAGCTGAAAATCAGCGATCAATCAGCGATCAATCAGCGATCAATCAGCTGAAAATCAGCGATTGTCTAAAGCACCCGTCAGCATACCTTCATTCACCTCCGGCTCAACACTCAAAAACTAAATAAACAACTAAGTAAAAACCAACTAAGTATACAATTTGGAAAACGCATAACATATTTAAAACGCTATTTCAGGAATTACCATGAATATCCTGAAAAATATCCGAATTATTTTGTTCAGCCCTGTATAGAATCTATAGATTTGTATATGTACTACATAGAATGAAAAAAATTATTTCAATCAGAAAACGTGTAGCACAGTTTAAAATTTCCCTTTGGAATTTCCGTCAATAAACAGAAATGTAGTCTAGAATTTTTCTGCTGCCCTGTACATGATATGTACAATTTATACACACTAAGTAATAGACAAAAAAATGAGTTAAATTTAAAAACTCGTTCAGCAACTGAAAACGCACTTCCAGCAATTATTGTTAACACACAATACTGAATTATTTTGTGTGTCCCTGTAAATGCACGATGAATGCTATACACACAATATTATATTGTAAGTCTCTTGTAATGCACATTAGTGATATATATCAATTTCAATATGTTTGAAATAGTAAAACATTATTGAAATAAACCGCAAACGATTTTTCTCCATAGACCGTAATGTAACGTAATTCTTTTGAATGTCCCTGCAAAGGAACTATAAGTGCTACACCCTTCATTTTCAATACCGAATATGTCATAGTAAACCTCAATAATATATATCAATTGCATGAAAATCATAATATATTTACGTGAGTTAAAGCACTGACAGACAGACGGCACTCAGACAGACAAAATCGAATTCATAAACACTTTTCAACTATGTTGGAAAGTGTTAAGAATGTTTCGTTAAAAAAAAAATACTTAGCACTGCATTGAAATTTAGAGACTTGATCATTGTTGAAATCTATCAAGTGACAAAACTAGTCGTCGGGGGTCCACCGTAATACTTACCCATCATGGATATGCATAGTACAAAATAGGAAAATAAAACACGTGTAAACTATTTATAAAATGCATTGCAATTCGTCATAAACTTTAAATGCTCTATTACTGAATTGCGGAGAGAAACATCCTTCTAACTCCAAAATTGATAATCATATTAACTAACGGTTTACTGCATCGGATTAAGCGTCTCATTTCCAATTAAAATATATCTTTGAATTGAAATTTAAATGAAATACAGGATCATGAAAAATCAAAGAGTGTGGGAAATAGGATTACAAATATCTCGGCAACTAATTATCCGATCGATTTCATTCTTTATGCAAAATTTATGTTTTTTTCATTATCTTTTATATTTACTCCTTAAAATAAAAAAATTCGAAAAGTTTTATGTACCTTTTATCAGAACGATTACTTCGAGAGTCTGAAAAAAATAGTTCCGGATAATCGAGGTTACTGAAATTCAATAAGATTCTTCCCATTATTACATACTAAGTACATACCAAATTTCAAGTCTATATCTCAATTTGTTCGGGAAATAGAGCGTTTACAGACACAAACACAGACCGACGGACGGCAAATTTTCTTTTCCAAATCTCTCTTTTCTAATCTGTTTTTCGGAATCTCCAGTGTCTGAAACGTGTAAATCCGTGAAAAGTTTTTTTTTCGATTAACGATTACAAGACTTACCCTATACTACGTATGATGGGTAATTAAAAGGGTAAAACAAGAGACAGACAGACAGACATATTTTTTGCCCCAATTAAATTGCAAAGGTACCGCCAGCAGAACAGTGTAACAGAAAAAAAGGAAAAATTGGTGCATGCGTTTAAGAATTTTGTGCGGACATACATAGAGAAAAATATATTACATATGAATTGTATAGTTTCCTTCGTTAGACGTCGGTTCATAATAGTTAGACATAATGAAATAAAACAATTCTTTTACCCGTTTAAGCATAAAATATTTGTTATATTCTTTCTTCTTCAAGTTGTTTTCATTTTAATTTTAAATATTAGAAAGCCGCCAGTAAAAAAAATCTGCAAATATAATTACAAGGCATAATGTAAAGCATGGAAATTTTGCAGATCCATATTTCGAATTCATAGATTCAAACCTTAACGAAAAATTATTTCTTAACATCAAATATACCAACAATCAGTCATTTGACTGGTTCCAAATAAAACCAGAGATTTCTTTACAAAATAAATAAGATATAAATCATATAGAAATGAGTTAAAAATCAAAGTTAAAGGTTTTAATGAAAAGTTCTGGTGTAAAATGTTTGTATAAAACTTGAATGAAATCCCTGGTGTGTTTAGTGTTAAAACAGCTGTTGACGGAAAAGGTAAAAAAAATCAATTATACTGCGATTTCAGAAAATTTTAATTTTCTCCACCATCCCATGATAATTTAAATGACTGCAATTTTTGTATGGCTTAATTTTTATGTGTAATAAATTTGAAATAATTACTATTGAAGTTTTATTCCCCATATCTTATTTAATAAATTATGAAAAATTAAGATTCCAGATATAAAAAAAGTACACGTGTAAAGTAATAAAATAATAGATTTGTGTCATATAAAATGTATTAATAAAATTGAAACTTGAAGTATAGTGCAAATTCATAAAATTAAAAATGTTTCGCTTAAGGCATAAATACACAGCTGTTGTGAAAAAAAAAACATTCTATGTTATATTGCGATATCAAAGATTTTTGCTTGTCTCAATCAACGCATGATAATTTAAATGACTGCAATTTTTGTATGTCTTAACTTTTATGTGTATTAAGTTTGAAATATTTACTATTGAAGTTTTATTTCCAGTATCTCATTTAAGAAGCTATGAAAATGTTCAAAACAATATTCTTCCATTAGATTACAGATAAAAAGTACACATGTAAAGTAATGAAATCTTGGATGTTTGTCATATAAAATGTATAAATAAAATTGAAATCAGAATTGGAGATTAGAAAATATCGTACAGTGCAAATTCATAAAATATGAGAGAATGGGTCTTAAAAATGTTTCGCTTAAGGCAATAATAATCACTCCAATAATAATCCTCTTACTTCTGACATCATCATGAACAAAACCATTTTCACCCTTAAATGATTAATGTTTGATGATAGAGATGATTTACAAAATTCACTTTTAAGAGAAAAGAAAAACATATTTCAATTTTCAAGCATTTCAGAAAATATTTTCAAAAAGTGGTGATTAATTATATTTAAGCTTTAACAACGAACAATGCGTTTATCTAGGAATAACCGACTGCAATAAAATATATATCACTTTATAAATAAGATAAATAAAACGAAGCCTTTCGTAATTTTAAGAACTTCAATGAGAATACCTGAACATTTCATGTAAGTGGGGGTCAAAATAATTGCTTTAATTGTCGAAAAGATGTCAAGGGAAATGAAAGGTTTTTCTTTTCTATTTCTTTCACTTTTCTCGTAAACGTCTGTTACAATAATGTAGTTTGACATGATTAACTAGGAAATACATGAATTAATGACACGAGATTTAATCTTACAGATCTCTTTCAATATGTGCACGAAATCCGGACATATGTAAGTGAAACGCAATGCTGGTCGATAGTTGTCGACATGATGTTACCCTCCAAATTTTGATATGTTAACATGATTTGGCGCACGAACAGAGCAGAGGTTATTGATAAATTCTGATTACCTTTCGATTACAAAAATTGAAGCAGCCTCTTTTCTAAATATAAAAACACGCATTTATTTTTATTATTTCAAAAATTTTCAGAATATAAAACGAAAAACCTATGGTAATCTATCAATAAACGACTAAGATAAAATATATATGACATTTACAAAGAAAAAATATGTAATAACGTTTTTCGATATTTTTAGAATCAAATTGGGATTATCTAAAAATTTCATGCATGTGGGAGTAAAAATGATTCTCCAAATTTGTGGAGCAATGAAAAAGAAGGTTTTCTCTGTTTTTCATTTTGCTTTTCTCATGAGCATCTGTTCAATAATGTAGTGTTCAGTCGAAAACGATTAACTAGGAAATACGTGAATTAATGACGAGAACTATTTCAATCTTTGGACGAAATAGGGACACATGTATGTTAAACGCAATGCTTGTTGATAGCTGTCGACATGACATTATCCTCGAAAATTTGATACCTTAACATGGAGGTTATTGATCAATTCTGCTTACATTTCGATTCAGAAAATTGAAATAGACTTATTTTAACAAACACAAACGTCAATTAGTCTTTAATGTCTTCTAATTCGATTTTTGTATAGAGTTAAAACATCAAATAACATTAATAATCATTTTAACATGTGTTGTTCACTTCTTCAAGACAAGTAGATGACATGCCGGTTATCTTTTCCTTAATATTGAATTATTGAGTACAGTAATCTTTTAGTTGAATAAATATTTTTTTATTTGCAGATAGATCAATTTAGGAGATATTAAATAATCAGAAATGCAATTTATTATATATCTTTAAATAATTTATATTTGGAGTCGATTAACGTTTAATTATTTTTGTTTAACCAATAATGCTTTTTCGCATTACTGTAATTTTTGAAGTCATAAAAACATTTGTTTCACATTTGATACTATTATATCATTAGCCTCTCATTACTCTGATGACAAATGCTCAATGTAACTTCATAACTATTCTTTGTTTTTTCATATTGGGCTTTAGAAAAATAAAATGAAAAAAAAACATGTTTCACGCATGGACTATAAAATAATCTCCAACATTTATAGTCATCATCAAACTCAACATTTATTCAACGAAAACATAATGAAACTTATATTCATTTTTTTATAAATGTCTGTGAAACTACCTTTTATAACAATAGCATGTATTTGACTAAAAACTTTTTGATATTATGTAACTAGAAAATTCTTCAGCTCAGTTTAAAACCATTAAAATTTTATGAAAAGCGTTTCAATCAATAATGGTAATGTTTTCAAATTATTTTTACCGGAGTGTCGGAAATATAGATGATAAATGTACACCTTATAACATACTAAGTATTATTATTTCTGGAAGACACGTATAAAATAAAACGCATTTCAAGCAATAACCAAACTACATATTTCATGTCATAAAATTATGATAGTTACAAAACTAATACAATGATGTTCAGGAATTTAAGTAGTATGTCGATATACAATAATTATACAATTAATCATAATTTAAGGAAATATAAATGAAAACATCTAACAGCAATTGAAAATTAGAGTGTCAATATTTTGAGTCATTTCCGAGCGTTTAGTCCAAAACACTCAAATTTTGTTTTACCGCTATTTGACGATTTTGTTCTACTGATTTCTGACAATAAATTTAAGTATAGAGAAAATTTTTTGTTAAAATTCGATATTGAAATTGGAGTTTAAAAACTTGGTACCCATACCAAATATCGACTCAAAAAGCTTAATTTACGCATATCATTTAAAAGTAGATTTTAAGAGGATGATGTATTGAAATTCCCCAATCGATTGGTAACAATTTATATTTTTTATAAAATAATTAGCAGCAGAAATAAAGGGAAAGGGAAGAGTATATTTTTTCCAGGACTGAATGTTCCTACCTTAAAATAAAAACTTTTAAACACAATGTATAATAAAAAAGCAACCTGGCTGATCTTCTTAAAAAAATTTTGTCTTGTCAAGTATATAAATAAATCTACATAATAATTAACTTTAGAATGAAAAGTAAAATGTCTAAATTGATTCTGTTAATGAAAAATGTATTCATGTAATACAGTCATTCGTTTGATTAAAATTGCCATTCATATTTTCAAAATTAAACTTCCTGAACCTCTTCGTTTACAGAAATTTCTACTAGTATTTTAGAACCGGTAAATCGAAAAAGATATTGTTCCAAATTTATTAGCAAAAATTATGGGGTTAAATAAGGCAAAATTTACTGTTCACAATTACTGGTAGGAATAATCAAGGATTCTAAGTAACCCATACGTGTCCCGTATACGCGACGATCGTCGCAAAATCGTTTATTCAGAGGACTCTTTAGAGCGTTTTATGTTTCATAATGATATGGAATTTCGTTAAAGAAGACAGCAATGATCATACCTTGAAGATTTTTTTAAATGCATACTATACAGGGTGTTCCAAAAACGTTGACTTCTGCTTTTATTCCTTGCATATTGATCATAGATATGTATTAGAAATTATAAAGTTACGCAAAGAAAGGCACAGAATTTTATGAAATCGATCAAAATTTTATGGGGATTAAATTTGGAGAAGTACACAAATAAAATTTTTATACGGCCCCCGCACGAAAAGAGTCCCAATGAGAAAAAGTGCCCCATACACTAAGAAGGTCATGTACAAAATTTCAGCATTTTATCCTAAAAAGTCGCAGACATATGAAAACAAATAAATGCTGACTTAAACCACTTTTCGATGCCTGGATATGAGTTCGCAAAGGGGTAAAATCTTGTCGGATGATTGCGTTTCAGGTGTCATACAAAAATTACGAAAGAAAACAATGATTGCATAAATCTCCAACTATAATAAAGAAGGAAGTTTGTGTGTGTGTCTGTGTGTTTCTCCGCTGTACTCTGAAGAGACTGCTGCACGCAGAGCTACAAAATTTAGTGGGAAGGCACCTCTATGCATGTAGTTTTGCACCTGGAAGGCAGATTTTGGAATTTTTTAATACATTTTTTTAAAATTTATTTTTAATGCGATTTTTAGTGTTTTTTTCACGTTTCGCTGCGATTTTTCCGCATTATTAACGAGAATCCGATTCCAATATCTTAGCCCAATGTAGTAAATTTTATCTTATTTTCAATAAAGTTTAGGCGAAATTCATACAGCGATTTTTGAATTTTTGGCGAATTTTTTTACTTTGACACTAACAAATTTTGCCGGAATGCTTGATTGGTTCAGGATTTGCGCTTCCATTTCAACCTCAGATACGTTCAGAATCGTCCTTTTTTTTCTCTTTCTAGCTTGGAAAAAGTTGACAATTCTTTACAAGTAAAAAATCATGATTTTAAAAATGCGATTTTTAGTGTTTTTTGACGTTTCCTGCGATTTACCCACATTAGTAACCGGAATCCGGTTTCAATCTTTTAGCCCAATACAGTAAATTTTCTACTCTTTTCAATAAAGTTTATGCGAAATTTGTACAGCGATTTTTGATTTTTTGGCGAATTCTTTCCTTCGACACTAAGTAATTTTGCCCAGAATGCGTGATTAGTTTGGTGGTTGTTTCCATTTCAGCCTCAGATACGCACTTGCAGAAAGTTGATAATTCTTTACAGATAAAAAACCATAATTTTAAAAGGGAAGGGCGGATTATTTATAATCCCGATTTTTTTATTAGATTTCTTCTTGTAATTTCATGTATAGGTTTTTAAACATGTTTTTCATGTTTTGCAGCATTTTTTGTTTCAAATGTCAACACAAATCGCCCACTACAAGTCAAACACCATTGGAGGGCAGTTGTGGTTGGTAGCTGATAGAATTGTAGGCACAGCTGGAAGTCAAGCGGGCAGATGTGATTGGCAGATGAAAAGGTCGTCAGCTGATAGCAATTCGAACAGCGAGTTGTGAATTTTTGCGATTTGTTTTATGTGATTTTTAGCGTTTTCTCATGTATCCGTCATTTATGTGTTTGATTTCAGAAATTAACAACAGTAAATTACTGGTTTTGTATTTAAAAAAAAAAGTCATTTTGTTTCTGTTTAGAAAGTTAATGACAATCCCTAGTTTTGTAACGCCGTAGGTTAAATTCTATGGGGGGGGGTTGGAGGTGAGTATTTGGTTGTAGTTTAAAAATCGCGTTAATACTCTGATCGAAACTCCCTCCCCCCCCCGCCTTCAAAATCAGAAATATTTAATTATTTTAGTCCGATTCAAACGAAACCTATTCTCAGGTCCCCAGATACTAGATAAACTTCGGTATAATTTATTTCAACCGTTGGTTACCACTATTTGTGAACATTAATGACCAGGGAGGGATATTTTCTCGGGTTCTATGGGCCCAATTTCAATGAGAATTAGTTCATTCAACTTAACACGAACTAATTAAGATATAGTTAACTAATTAAGGTACAGATTTGACGCCCTCTGGTGGTACAAATTTCGACTAAAAGATTTTGCAGTGCAGACAAGATACAGATTTAGCATCACCTGGTAGTAGAAAATTGAACTAAACGATTTTGCAGCACGTGCGCTGCACGCCTGCTATACGGTGTCATAGGCAGCAGGGACATGTGCCGGAGTTTCGATCGAAAAGAGTTTTATTTAGAACTCAGTGCACGTCTAGCAGTGGGAAGTGAAACTATACAATTTTGCGTTTAAAATTTGTCCGATTCAAACAAAGGGCACGATTTTAATGACAATTTATTCATTCAACTTAACATGAACTAATTATGATATAGATAACTAATTAAGACATAAATTTGGCGTCCCCTGGCGGTGGAAAGCGGAACTAAACGATTTTATGCGCGAGCACAGAACGCCTTCTATACGTTGTCATAAGTAGCGAGGACATGTGCCAGAGTTTCGTTCGGAAATGGGTTTGATTAGTACAGATTGCACCCCCTGACGGTGGACAATGTAATGAATAACTTTGGATTTAATCTTGGTCCGATTCAAACGGAATCTTTTCTGACATTCTTCCGAGGTCTCCCAGGTACTAAATAAACTTCGGTATCATTTTTTCAGCCCTCGGTTACCCCTATTTATGAATATTAATATTCAGGGGATGATTTATTTTCTCGGATTCTGTGGGTCCTATTTCAACTGGAATAGGTTCATTCAACTTAACATGAACTAATTAAGATATAGCTAATTATTTAAGACATAGATTTGGTACTTCCTGGGGGTGGAAATTGGAACTAACAGATTTTTCGCTCGTGCATGACACGCCTTCTACACGGTGCCATAAGCAGCAGGAACAAGTGCCGGATTTTTGTTCGGAAGTTTATTTAGAACAGAATGCTCCACCTGGCGGTAGAAACTGGAAGCAAAAGATTTTGCAGCGCGTGCCTAGCACGTCTGCCATACACGGTATCGTAGGCAGCGGCAACACGTGTGGGATAATTTGTTTAGCACAAAATGCATCCCCTGGCGGTGGAACTAAAAGATTTTTCTGCGCGTGCGCCAAAAATAACTATTTTTATTGCAACCGCAAATGAAAGTTACCGATTTGATGATCCCAGAAAATGAAAAAGTTTCATATTCACTTATCCTTGAGTATTAAGAAAAGTTTTGGATTATTTGAATCGAAACTCACAGTTTATGTTTCTGGTTCCGAAAATGCAAATTTTGTGAGAATCCAAAGGTTTTTTTTTTTTTTTTTTTTTTTTTTTTTTTTTACCAAAAACTGACCAGTTTTGAATCAAATGATCCATACATTTGAGGGTGTGGTATTAAATTTACTTCCGTTTCGGGTAAATATCTGTATTTAATTTCCGAAAGACAAAGAGTTTTTCCAGAGGGTTTCGTGCAGCAATTTTTAGAGTGATTTCGCGTTTCATATTATTTTTTGACGGACCGGATCTGCTAGTAAATAATAATTGTGATGATGTAGTTATGATTAACCCCTCACCAACTTTGTTTAAACATATCGATGCGACTTTCGTCATTGAAATTTTGTACATGACCATATTAGTGTATGGTGCACATTTTACTGATTGGGAAATATTTTGTACGGGGGCATATAAAAAAATTTTTTTTTTTTTCAAATGTAATCCCCTGAAATTTTTAATCGATTTCATAAAATTTTGTACCTTTTTTGTGTAACTTTGCAATTTATAACATATGACTATGATCAATATTTAAATAATAAAAGCCAGGATCAATGTTTTGGGACACCCTGTATAGCCAAAAGTCACCGGACTCATTATATTTTAGATGTTTTGTCGAATATCTAGAGGAATACTTAGCTAATTTTCTGGAATTTCAGAAATATAGAGAACATGTTAGACTTCATATTTTCCAGTGACGGTTTGCTCACGAAACCAAACAGGGGAACAGCAACAAACTCAATAAAACATAACATTTGTGATCATCCTTTAAAAAAAGATGCTCGAAGTAACCTGTAGATGAAGTATATGACCATGTGGTTTCTGTACAACATTTGTGTTCGTTTGTGGAAAAATACCAAGTGTATATTAATGGAGATAAAAAGGCTTCTTTAAAAAATTCAAGATATGTCCGCATGTTTTTTGTTTAGTAGCATACAGGTTTTTCAACAAAATTTATCGGCACTTTCAGATAACTTGAAATAGTTTAGTAGAAACAACGTACTGCAATTAAAACATTATATTAAATATTGGGTGATATATAATCATTTATATGTTATACTTTTTAACTGCTCATGTGCAAAATATAACAAAAACGTGTTTGGAAAATGCAGTAGAAAACTATATAGGGGAACTTATATAAAAAGGGCAGTGAAATAACGTAAATATTCAGATATATATCGGTAATACAGTAAGCTTATTTTCAGTTGCTTTCTAAAAGTAGTTGGATGATAAGGGAAAATTGTCATTTTTCATTTTTCATTTTTTTATTGTCATTTCTTATTGATGTTCCTTGGAAGAATCATCGGAACAAGCCCATTTCAACAACAACAACAAAAAAACAGAATTATGAAAATCGAAGCACATGTGCAAATGCTATACATGGACATACGTTAAATACGTACAGCTTTTGTTAAATATGAGTTAATAAAATATGGTAATTTGTAGAAAATCCCTTTTCATCCAGCTACTTTTAGAATGCAGCTGAAATTCAGCTCACTATATCGCCGATATCTTTCTCAATTTTCACGATATTAAAGTGGTATTTTTATATACGTTGCCCTATCCCACACAACACATACGTTCAGATTACATCCAGTTTTCATATAACAAGTCAGAAATACCTCTATAGATGTCTTTTGGAAGTAGATCGCCAGCTAAAATACGTCTAGATTTTGTTAAATGTTTGACATATACGTATGGACGAAATATCTATAAAATATGGACGTCAGTTTAGGACGAATATTGGATGAAAACCGTACATGCCCTCTCCATGGACGTGTCGACGAAATTTCTACAAAATATGGACGTCAGTTTAGGACATAAACTGGATGAAAACCGAACCTGTCCTCGCCATGGATGTATCGACGAAATAGCTACAAAATATAGACGTCAGTTTAGGAGCGTAATCTACACGTAAAATGAACTTGTCATCCGCCATTTTTTGTATGTTTATGTACTCTGGTTTGCGTATTGTTTCTGCATGTTGACTGTAAAAATATGACAACAAGGTTTCCCAACTGCTGCATCCACTAGTATTTAAATTTTTTAAGCGATGAGAGTTACTACCTGCAACCCTTGGATATTTTTTATGAATGTAATATAAATTTATCTTAGTTTTCAACACTGCTAAGCCTAACAGGCAGAAACTTTAGGATTAACTTTAACAATTATTTAATTAAAAATATATTATAAATCAAACTAGTGGTAAAGCATTCTTTATTATCCAAAATATAAATAACAATTATAGCTCCACATCAGCCAATCAATTAGTCAACGTCAGATGAGTGCAATCAACAATTCAACGCTTGGGATATTTGTTTTAATCGCACAACGGAGTTAACAATGTAAGTAGTTAAGTAAATTTTAGATTTTGTTTTCTTGATTTATCGTGATGATGTGTATACTTTACATTGATGTGTAACATTTCTTTAAGGACTCGTTTTTGATACTTATTCGATTTATTACTAGTAAATCTGCAGATCAGGAGCCTCAACGTCAGCTCTAACAGTCACTTTTCATGTTATTTAAAATCTTACAATCCGCAATTTATTTTTTTTATTACATACATATTTATAGGCATGTAAAATACTTCGGAGGTTTCGGAAATTAGAAGCGTTAAATTAAACACGATATATGCAATGATATTCTGAAATTCTTATGAACTTCTTATTCCTGTAACTTTTGAGATTAAAAAAAACCTTGTATTGTATTAAAATCTTCATTTATGTCAATAGAATACAAAAATAATCTATTTTGATAATAAAATATTGCAACAAAATAGTGCGAGTTACTTGAATTTTATTATTTTGTTATTTTTTGAAATAGCGTTGTTAAGAAACTAATAAATTAAAGAGCAAAGTATAAAGAGATGCGTTTTAAAATTTGTTAAAAACACACACACACACACACACACACACACACACACACACACACACACACACACACACACACACACACACACACACATATATATATATATATATATATATATATGAAAATAAAATGTTTTATATTTCCCGAACAGATGCAAAAATTTTTCCAATAATTTAAACAATTAATTTCTAAATTCTAATGAATGTAAATTTTCAAAGCTTTTGGATATATTTAAAACCTCCATATCGAAAATTTACCATTAATAATTTTACGTTTAAATCTATTATTCAAATATGCAATTTTCATTTCAGTTAAAAATGAAATTTGAAAATCGTCCGCATTCCCATAGGAAAGCATTAGGACCTAAAAATAAATGTTCTATATTTTTCGAACGAATGAACGAAATGCAACTAAAAATTATACAGCTCATTCCGGGTACCTCGCCAACATACCTACAAAAAATCAACCTAATCGGATCTTTTTGCGACAGTTATCGCCGAACAGGCAGACAAACAGACGGAAACCAAAAACTTTTCGCGTCTCCATAGTGAGCCTGACGTTTCGGCAATTAGTGCCCCAATTTTCTTAGAGATCCCGTAGAAATCTAGACAGAAGTCCAAAGCATCTTTTGATTCGGTAGATTAGATCAGAATATTTATAATCATATTTCTACGATTTTTGTCAGTCATAATATATCTTAATATAAAACATACAAACATTTATTCAGTTGAAACGAATATTGCATTAAAAGTGGGGAAAATTTAAAATAAAATTTGAAAATTATTAAGAGTTGCTTATTATTTGATTATAGTTAGAGGAGTTCCTTTATAAACACGAAATTTAATAACAATCTTTTGTTTTTCTGATCTAACCTTATTTAAATCCTATTCTTACTTGTACCACAAAGTTTCTATATTTTAGAAATTTGCAATATTTTTGCTCTAATGAAAGATTTTACTTAAATCTTATTTATTCATTATCATACTGTGTATCTCAATCTTCCCATTTACTTAATAATCTCAATTACTTATTAGTCTGAATTATTCTGCTAAACTACATGAATTATTAAATTACTAGCTGTTACCCGTCACTTCGTTCACGTATCATTAAAAGAAGAAGAAATACATTAATTAAGCAAAATATTTCATACCCGATAATTAAAAACGTAAATAATTGACTAACTCTTTATCACATTCCATAGGAGACAATACAGTATTTCTATGTTATAGAGGCCTTGACATAACTAAGTTTTAAAAAAGTGAAATTTTGTGACAAATAATCACGAAAAGGAAACTGCAACCAATGAAAAAAGGCGGGCCAAATAAAATCGTGTAAATCGGCAAATTGTGTAAAAACATATGTCAAGTTTACCTGGTAAACCATTTTACTTTTAACACTTTTAACGCCTTTGTGAAACGTTTTAATACCCATCCTTCAAAGTTAATGGAAATAGTATATTCTTTTTCATTAAATTCAATTCTTGTGAATAGGGAGCAATAATTGTAGACCTAAATGCAAGGAGCTTAAATTTGCCTCCTTGATTTAATCTATAACGGAAAAAAAAAATTTTTTTAATGAAAATATGTTGACAGACGATATTTGTTCTCCAGAATAAATTGATACATGAAGTTTGAATATGTGAAAATACGTTTTTATTTTTTAAAAAAATTACTGTAATCAAGATTTTTTTTTCTTTCACCATCTATTCAAATTGAAAATAAATTATTTTTTTCAGTTTTAATGAGAAAAAATATATTATTCCGTTTTATTTCTTCTTTTTTATCCACAAAATTGGAATAATTTAGTTGCCATTTTTAGAGAAACTTCGTTAAATTTACAAAAAAAAAAAAAAAAACCCTAATAATATCCCGGAATTTAAATCATTTTTTTTAAATTCTGAGAGTTTATGACATCCTCGGATCAATGATAACCGATATTAAGTAACTCGAGTTGCGTTGGACAATCTGAAAGGAGTAGTTGCGTAATACAAACAGGCGGTCATATTTTAATATAATAGATTCGTATTTATTTTTATTTTCCTAATAATCATGGTGTGGTTTTTGGCAAAAAAAACTCTCATCTGTATGTAACTGATATTCATGCATAATAATCGGTATAGATAAAAAAAATATTTAAATTTTTCGTTTTAAATATGGCGTGAAACTCATCTACTTTCTAAACTTACCGATTCTTGTATTATTAATGTAAGGAATTGATTCACGCTCCTTGTAAAACACATTTGAAAATTCCCGTTTTATTTCAAATATGACGTCACTTTTCCCTCGGAGAAATCTCTTTTTAATGGCATAATTCTTGTTAATTTTCTTTTTCTGGCAATCAGGACGTAAATTTTAGGGGAAAACTCACATTTGTATGTAACTGGTATTCAAGCTAATTATTAATCAGTATCGATAAAAAATATTTCAGTTTTTCATCTTAAATATTACATCCATTATCTATCTACTTTCATTATTCATTGATATTCATGCTCCTTGTATTATTGCGAATATTTGAAAATACATGTTTGATTTATGACGTCATATTTGTCCAAGCCGAGGTGGATCCTTTTCATAGTTCCATGGTTCAAGCGAAATCTATTTTTTAATAATATAATTATTGTTGCATTTTTCCTTCTAATTATAACGCAGTTTTTGACAGAAAAATATCTTTTTAATGTAACCGATATTCATACTTCATGTATAATAACAAATACTCCATATTTTTGTTTCAAATATCACGGAAATTCATCTTCTTTTGAATTATTTTTAATTTTCAGTTTTCACGGGAAAATCGTTCAATTGAAAAATAATTGGTGAGGAAAAATTATTTTTCTACGCCAAAAACCTTTGCAAAATTATTTTCGAAGTGTTGCAAAGTGTTACATAATCTATGCTTGACGCATGAATTTTCGTTCTTGTTTGTTTTTTATTTTATCTTTCTCCATAGAAAGAGAAATGGTACATATTTAACACATGGGCTGATAAGTTCCCGGTCTAATAAAGAAACACAACTTTTTAATATAACTTTATCACTTTATAATTTCATAACTTTATAACTTTAATAAATAACATACCTTTAATAATAAAAAATAAAAATTTAATAATAATAATAATAATAATAATAATAATAATAATAATAATAATTTAATAATAATAATTTAATAATAATAATTTTAAAAAAAATAATTTTATAATAAATAACATAATTTTTTAAACGAAAAAGCTGCAAACAGGCTTAGAATCATCGACTCGTTGTTGGTTTTGGTCAAAAGTCAACACGCACGGCACCCTTTTTGACAACAGCTTTTTCATAGAGAAATGTTCATCTATACTAATATTATAAAGGAGTAACGATTGTTTGTTTGTTTGTTTGTAGGGGGTAATCTCTGGAACGACCGAACCGATTTCAAAAGTGATGGTGGCAAATTGATGGTGACAACCCCTGCTCCAACATAGGCTATATTTTATGTCGGTGCCACTAACCCCAGGGGATGCAGGAGCAAAAAACGTTCTAAAATTACGATTTTTTAGCTATCAAACTGGCTGTCAGCCCTGAGAGCTTGCCAGCCGGTTCTGTATGTATGTATGTACGTACGTAATGCGATAACTCTTCATAGAAATATCCGTTTTCCTTCAAATTTTGTTTATAGGTTCACTGTGTTAAGGCGCTTCCCTGATTAGTTTTCGGGATTGATTGGTTAAGTATAAAGGGGAGGGGAACAAGGGGCTAATTCCCCCCCCCTTAATTTATATAAATGGGTTTTTCATGCAGAATTATTCCGTTTTCTTCAAATTTTGTTTATAGGTTCACTGAGTTGAGGCGCTTCCCTGAATAGTTTTCGGGATTGATTAGTTAAGTATAAAGGGGGGGGGCTCGGGGGGATAATCCCCCCTTAATTTATATAAATGGGTTTTTCATGCAGATTTATTCTATTTGCTTCAAAATTTGTTTATAGGTTCATTGGGTTAAGACGCTTCCCTGATTAGTTTTCGGGATTGATTGATTAAGTATAAAGGGGGGTAACGGGGGGCTAATACCCCCTTAATTTATATAAATGTGTTTTTCATGCAGAATTATTCCGTTTTCCTTCAAATTTTGTTTATAGGTTCACTGTGATAAGGCGCTTCCCTGATTAGTTTTCGGAATTGATTGGTTAAGTATAAAGGAGGGAACGGGGGGCATATCCCCTCTTATTTTATATAAATGGATTTTTCATGCAGAATTATTCCGTTTTCCTTCAAATTTTATTTATAGGTTCACTGTGTTAAGGCGCTTCCCTGATTAGTTTTCGGGATTGATTGGTAAAGTATAAGGGGGGGGACGGGGGTAATCCCCCCTTAATTTATATAAATGGGTTTTTCATGCAGAATTATTCTATTTGCTTCAAAATTTGTTTATAGGTTCATTGGGTTAAGGCGCTTCCCTGATTAGTTTTCGGGATTGATTGGTTAAATATAAAGGGGGGGAACAAGGGGCTAATTCCCCCCCTTAATTTATATAAATGGGTTTTTCATGCAGAATTATTCCGTTTTCCTTCAAATTTTGTTTATAGGTTCACTGAGTTAAGGCGCTTCCCTGATTAGTTTGCGGGATTGATTAGTTAAGTATAAAGGGGGGGGGGTTCGGGGGATAATCCCCCCTTAATTTATATAAATGGGTTTTTCATGCAGAATTCTTGTTTTTGCTTCAAAATTTGTTTATAGGTTCATTGGGTTAAGACGCTTCCCTGATTAGTTTTCGGGATTGATTGATTAAGTATAAAGGGGGGGGGGTAACGGGGGGCTAATACCCCCCTTAATTTATATAAATGGGTTTTTCATGCAGAATTATTCCGTTTTCCTTCAAATTTTGTTTATAGTTTCACTGTGTTAAGGCGCTTCCCTGATTAGTTTTCGGGATTGATTGGTTAAGTATAAAGGGTGGAACGGGCGGATAATCCCCCCCTTAATTTATATAAATGTGTTTTTCATGCAGAATTATTCCGTTTTCCTTCAAATTTTGTTTATAGGTTCACTGTGTTAAGGCGCTTCCCTGATTAGTTTTCGGGATTGATTGGTTAAGTATAAGGGGGGGACGGGGGGATAATCCCTCCCTTAATTTATATAAATGGATTTTTCATGCAGAATTATTCTATTTGCTTCAAAATTTGTTTATAGGTTCATTGGGTTAAGACGTTTCCCTGATTAGTTTTCGGGATTGATTGATTAAGTATAAAGGGGGGGAACGGGGGGCTAATACCCCCCTTAATTTATATAAATGGGTTTTTCATGCAGAATTATTCCATTTTCCTTCAAATTTTGTTTATAGGTTCACTGTGTTATGGCGCTTCCCTGATTAGTTTTTCGGGATTGATTGGTTAAGTATAAAGGGGAGGAACGGGGGGATAATCCCCCCCTTAATTTATATAAGTGGGTTTTTCATGCAGAATTATTCTATTTGCTTCAAAATTTGTTTAGAGGTTCATTGGGTTTAGACGCTACCCTGATTAGTTTTCGGGATTGATTGATTAAGTATAAAGGGGGGGAACGGGGGGCTAATACCCCCTTAATTTATATAAATGGGTTTTTTATGCAGAATTATCTCATTTCCTTCAAATTTTATTTATAGGTTCACTGTGTTAAGGCGCATGCCTGATTAGTTTTCGGGATTGATTGGTTAAGTATAAAGGGGTGGAACGGAGGGCTAATCCCCCCTTATTTTATATAAATGGGTTTTTCATGCAGAATTATTCCGTTTTCCTTCAAATTTTGTTTATAGGTTCACTGTGTTAAGGCACTTCCCTGATTAGTTTTCGGGACTGATTTGTTAAATATAAAGGGGGGGACAGGGGGGCTAATCCCCCCCCCCTTAATTTATATAAATGGGTTTTTCATGCAGAATTATCCCATTTGCTTCAAAATTTGTTTATAGGTTCATTGGGTTAAGACGTTTCCCTGATTAATTTTCGGGATTGATTGGTTAAGTATAAAGGGTGGGAACGGAATTGGCTAATCCCGCCTTAATTTATATAGATGGGTTTTTCATGCAGAATTATCCGATTTTCTTCAAATTTTGTATATATATTCATTGTAATTAGAGATTTACCTGATTAGTTTAAGGGGTTCATTAGTTAACTATGAGGGGGGTAACGGGGGGATGACTCCCCCCCTTAATATATTGTTTTTTTCTTTATTTTTCGATGGGCTTATTTCAAATTCTCTGAAATAAGAGTATAATATACAATTAGTGTGAATAGCCTGTGAACTCAATGCCCTGAGTTTAACTGGGCAATTTTATTTTTATTTTTTATACTGAAGGAGCTAGAAATTTGAAATTTGAAATTGTTGTTACTTATAAGATGTAAATGCTCTCTAAGAACAAAATAAAAAAGAAATTTAAATTTAAAAGGGTGAAATGAGCGAAAAGCGTTCTAAAAACAGTCTAAATAACAATGTCTATGAAATCTCTGGAACTACAGAACCGATTTCAAAAGTAATGGTGGCAAATTGATGGGGACAATCCCTACTCCAACATAGGCTATATTTTATGTCAGTGCCACTAACATCAATGGGGTGCAGTATCGAAAAATGTTCGAAAATTTCGACTTTTTTATACTGAAGGGGCAAGAAATTTGAAATTTAGCATTGTAGTTACTTATAAGATTTAAATGCTCTCTAAGAATAAATTTAAAAAAATCGAAATTTAAATGGGTGAAATGAGCGAAAAGCGTTCTGAAGTCATTCTAAATTACAATTTCTATGGAATCTCTGGAACCACGGAACCAATTTCAAAAGTGATGGTGGCAAATTTGTGGTGACAATCCCTGCTCCAACAGCCTCTTTAATAAAATACTATGCGTTGCTGACGACTGGGTTTTTCGCTAATTGTTGCAACAGATTAATCTCGGAAAATGAAACATTTGAAGTTACTGAAAAAAATGATAGCTCAAAAAGTATTTGTCAGAAAATTGTTAGAGAAACTGCGTTTGAAAGGTAAAAAATTGTATTTTTCTTGAAATAAATTTCAAATCTAATGATTATGCCGTTTTTCAAATATTGAATTTCAAAAATTACCATATTTTCCAATGGAGTACCACAGCGAAACCTTCATGCGTAAAAAGATAATGATAAGGGCGACGTGTCCTGACGTGTATATTGGCTATAGCACGAGTCACAAATTATAGTAGCCTTATTATTCTGTTAAAATATAAAAGTTATTTATGAAATGTCAATATTTTGTTGGATTAGAGGTTCGTTAAAAGAAATTGACCAGCGTAGCGGGCGTAGCTTGCTAGTTCAAAATAAAACCCACGCGTTCCTTGGATATTTTCAGAGTCTGAGCTGTCTCCTGCAACTTCACTTTACGGTTCCCCAAAACGATTTTGTGGACGTTTTTGATGTTTTCCGGAGTAACCACCTCTTTTGTGTGGTACATCACTGGTGTCCGTACGACCACGTTTAAATTCAACAAACCAGTCAATAATGGTTGATTTGCATGATGCAGTGTCCGGATAACGCTTATCAAGGTAAACTTTTGTTTAAACAGTGTTTTATCCCATCAAATAGCAATTCTTGAAATTCTTGTTTATCCATTTTTTTGTTTATCAACAAAGTCGTTCAACTAGAACCACTCTAACGTTTTATCCACACGGCGAACCGTCATGACATTTTTCTGCTACATTTTAAAGGTTAGTATTTACTAAAAAAGCATCGGTTTGGTGATTGCAACGTCATCTGTGTGCCAAACCGGGAACTTTTCAGCCGATGTGTTACTACCTATGATTACTTGCTATTTCTTTTATTTGCATTGCTTTATTTTAACTTTTGAAATTCCAAATGTATTTTAATCTTTGTATTACGTCATACTTACAGATTTTATATTTAGGTATTGTAAACCTCCATTTAAATAACCTGCATGCCACCACAGAAAAAAATTATCTTTTAAATAAAATAAATGTAATATGAATATGGTATGGGAACAATATTTGTCGATTTATCACCAGTGCATGTCTAACATAAGAATACCCTTGTTTTGTTTGAAAATTACACAATTGAAAATCTAACAACAACAAACATAATGAAGAGTGTGTTTTATGGAAGGCAACTTTGTGAAGGGGCCTGTTTTATTAAGAGGAATTTTGTGTCACAACATTTACAAAATTCGTGCATTTAAGTTTGCTTTAGAACAAGGCTGCTAGATCCACTGATTTTTCTTTTTCTTTTTTTTTCAACTAATAGTTACAAAGCTTATTGTGTTTGGAAAATCAACTGGTGCATGGATATATATCTTGCTGCTTATTTGTTTTGCTCTCAGAGGATCTTAGATGCGTAGTTTTGCTATTTATTAAATGACTACCATTTAAGTTTTTCCGAAAGATAAGTTGGATTGATGGACGCATTGATTGGATGATGGATGGACTCAAATTAAAAGGCTGCAATTGATGGACTTGAATTCTTTAAGCCGGATCTAACTTTGAATAAGGTAAAATTTCTGTTAAAATCCATTTCTTGTCATTCTCCATGTGGAATTGTAACACCTAAATCTTGATTATCTTAGTAGGATTCCAATATGCTTAATTATGATAAAATTTTAAACATCAACATTGGCAAAAACAATAAAAGCTACCTATTTTACTTTTTTTAGTAAAATAGGTAGCTTTTATTTTTATGTGTGTAAAATAGAACCGATATACTGATGTTGAATGTCAAAAGTTTTTAGTTTATGGTATTAGATCTTGTTAAAATATTTTTGAGTTCTATTCATTTTATTTATTTATTTTTTATTTGGTGCTACTTCATTTTCCCATTTTCCATTAAAAAAACTATTGCCAAACTACAATGCCAAACTACAAACAAATGGTAGAATGTTGACATTTGAATCTAAAAAATGTACAAGAAATTTGGAAAAGCCCTACTCACTAGTGTCAAATATCATTAGCTTTAAACAATAAGATTTACAATATATTAATGAAAGCAGAAAAAATTAATCTTGATAATTATTTATTGACATTATTTTTCTTAATTATCCGTCTTAGTTGGTGGATAAATGTTTGTGGCATCAGTTGAAAAGGATCTCTTGTATGTAACTATGCATCAAACATTTTTTCAATGCCTTTTTCCTTTGAACATCATGATGTTGCTGTTTAATGACATAATTTTAATTTTAATTACCAAATAACTAGTAAATAAGTAAAACATCATAAAGAATACAGATGAACGAATTAAAAATCATTTGATTACATAACAAACCTGCGTAACGCATCCGACATCAAGTGAATGTGACGTCACGATCATGCATTTTTGGCATATAGCGGTAGTTTTTTTCAATCGAATGCGCTCAATAGGATAATGGAGAAGTACCTTTTGTTTCCTTTTGCATTTCAAATGAAATGTGTGAAAACTAATTTTATTTTATTTTTTAAATGTGTGTGTATTTTCTTTACTTTTGACCAAAAAAAAAAATTGCCATTGGCAAAATTCGCACTTGGCTAAAAGAAAAGTAACATTTTATTATTTCAAAGAAAATATTCTAAATATTTATTATATGTAAACAGAACATTTTAAGTTCTTAATAATTTATTTAATTAAGTACAACTCACATTAAAAAATTTTTTTGGTACTTTTCCATTATACCAACATCTTGCAAAACATCTTAATTTGCTATTTTTTTAAATGAAAATATTTATCACTAAGTTATAACTTAGTGCATTTTTACTGATGCTGAGATGTATTTTACCATTTGGCAGTTACCTAATGATAAAAAATTTGCAATCAAATTGTTTGAAGACTTTGAAATTGTGCATAAAAAAGTTTTGAAAGTTCATTAAAAAAATGAAATGTTTACTGCATTTATAATTTTATGCCTGCAGTTTAAATTGAGTTTTATTTAAATATATTTCTACAGATTTAATAAAATCGTATGTGAAGTGAATTTCAATTTGCGCAAAACTTTTTACACTTGGGGAAAATGATGCTGGTATCGTGGAAAAGTTCCTTTTAAAAAATATATATAATCTGTAACCTAGTGTTATGTATTAATAATAAATTTAGAAAAAGGTTTTATGTGTACATTTAAAAAGAGAAAATAAATTTTAGTGCTGTTATGTTGGCTGGGTGCAGGTATTAAATCGTCAAACATTATCCCCATTGCCATCAGTCATATTGCATTCATTTTATGTATCTATATCATAAAGGACAAACGTGTCCGTGCGTAACGCGGACGTCATTTTGCGAAAGGCAACACTTGACGATAAAATTTCGGTTTTGCGATTTTTGCTACTGCAATTTGTTTAATTTCTAAACATCGCATATTTTCAAATTTTACACCATTATATAGGGAAATAATCTACTTTCAAATGCAATTTGTTTGAAAACTGTATGACAAATTACTCATTTATTATATCATTTTAATTAAATTTCCAGCATGCTTTTTTAAAAATCTATTTCTATCGCTTGCAGACGATTACAAAATGTTAATCCATTTGCAATTTAAATAACATAAAATGTTCAGCATTTATTTACAGCTAAAATTCTCATAACTAAATTAAGACTTCATTAAGAAATAAATAAAATACAACAAATAACGAAAGCGATTCGACACGATTCCAGCGATACAGACAGCTTTGACGAGGTTAACAGCCTTGCGCGCGAAGACTTCCAGGGAGCCTATGAACAATGGAAAAGAAACGCTGGCAGCGGTGTGTTGATGCTCAAGGCTCATATTTCGAAGAATTTTAGTTCGCTGCACAAATTTTTTTAATAAATTTTATATTCTCAGACCAGTCTTGAAACTTTGTGCACGCACACTGTATATGTTCCTAATACAAATCTCCAGTTTTTGTTCGATTTAAACGAAACTTGACGTACATATGATTTAGAACACGAGAAAAATTACTCTCAACATTAAAAAATTCTCCGACCATTCTTTACCAATTTTTCAAATATCTCCTATAGTTTATCATTACAGAAATCTTTTTTTTTTTTTTGTCAATTTCTAATGCAGTTTTTTTCCCGTTGCCGTAAAAAGAAACTGCGTATGGATGATATTTTTATAAACCAATAAAAATTCATATTCTCTCACTATAATTTGAAATACGAAACTGACATCATTTGGGAAGATAATGTGATTTTTTTTCGTATATTTTAAAGATTACTAAAACTGTGTTTAAATGATATAGTAAATTTATTTAAATGTGTTTGGCGATAAAAATAAATAACTTTAAAAAAAGTAAACTGATTCCACTGGTTTGATAATATTAAAGTAAATATTCCAAGAAATAAAAACACATTTTTAAGTATTCAAACCGAAATCGTCTGTCAAATATTGATATTTAGAAACCATTACATCGCAAATTTTTTCAGCTTTAGCTTCAACCAAGGAGTCATAAGCTCCTTGGATTTAGGTGGACAATTGAAAATATTAATAAAAATTCAATTTAAAGAAAACAATATAGAATTTTCCATTAATTATTCTTTAAAGATGGCTGTTTAAAAAAAGGGGATAAAAGTAAAATGGTTTATCTGAAAAAAAATACGCAATTTATTACATGTAAAACATGCATTTTAATTTTAAAAACTGACATATGTTTTATAAGTTCGAAAAAATGGCGCCATTTTTTTTTTCACCAGCTTCGAAATTATAATCCAATTCTTAAAAGAAAAATATATTTTTGAGAAATAATGTTTTGGATAAAAAATTACACAAATTCAAAACGCAATTTTAGCAAATTTTGTTTAAATTATATTGTAAATATAATTTCTTAGTTAAATTTATTATTTAATAATATTAATGTTTAATTATTTCTATGACTGCAATAATATTGGATTTCTTTAAGCTCTTTTACGTTTTAAATAGATAATGTGCATATGACGTCACGCACTCAACTAAAAGCGTATTTTTGAACTAATTGTAGGCGAATAGTAACAATTCTTGAAGAGTTAGAAAATTCATAATGTATTATTTCGTACACATAATATAATGTATTCTAACTACTTGAAAATTACGAGAAATATACCGAAACTTCAAGCAATTCAACTCAACGTTTTGCCTACGTTAATTTGTGTAGATACGCAACAAACCAGTTTATTGACAAACATGCACATTATCTCTAAATGTAAATACATATTTGTACATAATTCATGAAGAGAAATAATTTGTTTTAACTAGACAACTATCAGTTCATAGGAAAAACTATCCCCGGTGAAAGTGTCGTCATATATTAAATCATGTGCTAGTTTTTATTCAGAAAATATTAGTATTTTATAGCATTTACACAAAGTAGTGTAGTTTCCACTGAATGTATTGGTTGTTACGACATACGATTAATATCCTTTTACCGTTCAGTCTTCCATAATATTAAATGTCGATAAATTTTAATAAATGTACTAAAGTCTATGTAAAAGTTGTTAGCATATGCGATTTTCATTGGAAAATGGGATTTTCGTTTCACATTGTTCACGTGAAATTCAAAGAAGTGTTGATGCCACTAATTAAACAAGAAAATCGCCCCTCCTATTTTTAAAGGCACCATGATTATGGAAAAGCTCAAGAGAAAAATCAATTAAAATTCCAGGTATTATCAGGTATCTTGCTCTGATCATTATATAATTCCTTTTAATTTTAAAATATCTAAATATATTGTTAAATATGTCTCTGCAGGGTAAATTTTGCCCTTCATTGGAATATATTCGTGTCAAATTTCAAAACTTACATAATCCTAAACTGCAACACAACAATTAATATGACAATATTTATCCATAATGGAGGAGTTTTTTTCAGATTTTTTTTTCTGCATTGAAATAAGTAAACAAATCTATTGCTTATCAAATAAGCATTTGGGCTTTGAAAGTCTTTGAAGCATGATAAAGATTTTGACATTGTTGGTAGATCTACAGCTGTTAAATGTGTGGCACTGCGAAATAAAAATGCAATAAATATGAGGGTTAAAGATATTTTTTATACTTATTTTATTTATTTTTAACTTTTATGTCCCCGCACGTTTTAATTCCTTTTTTAAATATCATATAACTTCAAATTTATTTTTCAAGATGTGGAATGTTTTGCAATAGAAGCATAATGTATGTTGATTTTTAGATTATTTTAATCAAATATAAGTCATATCTAAACTGACATGTTAATTAACAAATTTTCTCGAAAATAGTTACAATATCCTTCGACACAAAAACATAAATTAAATCAATTTTCACGAACGGAATAAATGTAAAATAGAATAAATAGAAATGCTAAAATTGAATAACAAAGAAAAAATGTATCCCACATTTAATCTTAGTGAAAGAGTATGAAATTTCAAGCTCATGAAAGAATTTTAAATGATCATATATATATATATATATATATATATATATATATATATATATATAAACAAAAACACGCAAATTGTGATTATCAGAAGTTTTTTCTACTATAAAATATGATAAAGGGTTTGTTAATGGTATATTTTGCTTAATTTTCTTTAAATGTTACGTGAGCGAAGCCACGGGTAACAGCTAGGTTAAAATAAAAACCTTTCGCTTATTTCAATTAAGTTGCATATATATGTAGATTAAAAATTACGCTCGGTTGTCTAGATGGGTATAAATAAGTCCAGGCAGATTTTTAGTGAAATCTTGCACAGTTTAATTTTCTTGAATATATATGTCAAAATATACAACTATTTACAATTTTAATAATAATTTTAACAACATGATATGTTTGTCGCTCGTCTAGGCCGTTTTCCGATCAAACATTGGTCAGTTCAGCTCGCCCGCTGGCCGCGAAGATTTCAGAGCAGTTCCGTCGAGTCCGTCTCTCGACTCCTTCTGTTTCGTTCTCACGCAGTAAAAATTACTGAACTCATCAAAACCTATTGTTCGGCAGTTTATGTTTTCATCAAGAGCCTCATTAAGGAATCTGCTAGGCTTTGCGGTACAGAGACCGTTTCCAGTCACCACAAATTCGGCCTACCTGACAGGGCTGGGTCCTCCCAGTCATCATCTACCTTGTATACCAGATGAGTACTGGACTACTTTTCCAGAACGTATAAGATACAAAATAAAAACCCACACAAACATAAAAATAAAGTAATAGCAAGATCAGTCACTAAATATTGGAGTTTGGGAAATAATAAAGTTCTTTTTTCTGTTTATTACTTGGACGCAGTTCTTTTCACAGTTTATTTACATTAGTCGAAAAAAATATCAATAAAACACAGTTAAATAATAATAATAATAATAATAATAAACACAAAATGACCTAAAAGCACATTTGCTTCGTTTCAGACAGTAGAAGCACTTGAGGTCGTATTTGGACCCTCATGGTGTCCAACTTTGTTTACATTGTACCGATCGTTTCTTTTTACTGCGGTAATCTCGTAAGGAACAAAAAACTTAGGCTTTAGTTTGGTACCTGTCCCAAACTGCGTTTTTTTGAATGGCCACCAAATCACCGAGTTTATAAGTATTGGCCGTTTTTCTTTTTTTTTTTTTTTTAGGTTTTACGATTTTCTTCCTGTATTTTTAAAATGTTCTCTTTTGCAATTTCCCTATTGAAATTTCTCTCTGACATAATCGAATTTACATGTTCTTCGTCTAACAACTCTTTTATTTGCAAATCGTTTTTATGTCGCAATTTAACTCCTGTTAGAAGCTCAAATGGTGAAAATTTTGTGCTTCTAGATATAGTGCTGTTTATAATTCGCTGTACCGATGCTACATATTTGTACCATTTAGTGGGGTCTTCTATGCTAAGTTTATCTAATATTGGTATCAGGATTCTGTGCATCCGTTCTACGAGGTATATCCACAAAGTAAGTTCCGTTTGGTTATATAAAAAAAACGTGTACAGATACAAAAAAAATATTTATTGTACAAAAATCTACAACTGTGAAACTACTTTTCTACATAGCTTCCGAAATTTTGTAGGCACTTGTTGTAGCGTGCCACAAGGTTTTATATGCCTTCTTCGTAGAAGGTTGCCGCCTGTGTTTTCAACCATGTTGTTACATGTTCTTTCAGCTCGTCATCAGAAAGAGCACTAATTGTAAACTTACGGTTTTGCTTAACCTTCTCTTCAGTTGCATGAACCAGTTCATCAGTAACCAAAGACGGGCGTCCACTTCGTTCTTAATCGTGCACTTGATCACGTCCTTCATTAAACTGTGTTCATAAATGACCCATCTTCTAACCATTGAATCACTCATAGCATATTGTCCGTAAACCTCGCAGATTTGCCGATAAATTTCACTTGGTTTAACTTTCTTTGCATTGAGAAAATGAATCACAGATCTGATTTCACAAGCGGCGGCATTTTGAATTAAGGCTGACATTCTAAAGAAGTACTACAAATAACACGTCGGCAGCAGCGATCTGAAAATGGCGTACATTTCTTCTCCTTCAGTCAGAGTAACTGCCGCGCATGCTGCGAACTGCGATCGCAGCGCTGCTGCGGATAGAAATAGAAACGGAACTTACTTTGTAGATATACCTCGTATCTGGCCATTTCCTCTTGGAACACCTGTCGTTATTGGGACATGTTGTATTTTTTGTTCGCTACAATATGCTTCAAAATCGTCGGATGTAAAAGCGGGTCCTTTGTCGGTTATTATTCGGGACGGGTTTCCGAAAATGCTGTGTTGTAATTTTAATTTATCTATAACTTCTACGGCAGCAGTAGTTTTAACTGGGTATAACCAGACAAATTTTGAGAAAGCATCTACGACGGTAAAAATATGATTATAATTTTTGTGAGTGGATGGCATTGGTCTGATATGATCAATATGATAAGTCTCAAGAGGGATATTTTCTTTTGCAATTGGGTTCAATAAACCTTCTCCTTTCCCTTGCTTTTTATTACACAAAATGCACTCAACGCAATTCGCAATGACATTTTCTATTTGCTTCCTTAACTGGGGTATAAAATAGATTTCTTTTAGAATTGTTTCGGTTTTTGCTACCGCATAATGACCTTTACTGTGAACATTGCGTATTATTTCTTTTTGCATATTTACGGGAATCATCCACAGTTCTCTGTCGTTTTCATATTTATACAGTATGTCATTTCGATTAAAATATTCCGAGCTTTCATTTTTTTCTATTAATTTTTTAATGGTTTGAATATGTTCATCTTCTTGTTGCGCTAATTTAATTTTTGTTGTTAATTCGTCATAAGAACGTGTTACTACCAATACTGTATTTCTGCTTAGCGCATCGACATGCTTCATTTGATTTCCCGCTCGATGTACTATTTCATAATCAAATTCCTGTAAGAATAGCGCCCATCTTGCTACTTTTGGCGTAATGTCTTTTTTGTCAATAGTCTTTTGAAACGTGAAACAATCTGTCACAATTTTAAATTTCGTGCCTAATAAGTAGTTTCGGAATTTTTTGACCGATTCTATTACCGCGAGGGTCTTCGTAACTCGAATATTTTGCTTGAGTAGGTGTAGTTTTACGGCTCATGTAATGAATAGGATGTAAGTTTTTGATCTCATCTTCTTGTAGTAGGACACTACCAAAGCCTATGACGCTTGCATCGGTGTGCATTTCCGCCTCGTCGGAATACATGCAATAATGGGGGGTTAACTAATTTTTCTTTAAGAGTTTCAAAAGCTTGCTTTTCGAGTATTCCAAATTTAAATTTATTTCCCGCTTTTAGTAAATCACTTAAAGGTCTCGCTATAGTTGCATAATGTGGGATGTATTTTCCGAAATAAGAAGTTAGACCCAGAAAACTGTGTAATTGTTTAAGGGTGCGGCGTTCACTGGTTTCTTTACTGGCAAAGTTTTGGCTTCCGAGGGTCTAGTAGTTCCGTTTTCAATAATATAGCCTAAAAAATCAATTTTCCGTTTAAGAAATTGACATTTTGCAAAATTAAATTAAAGTCCGTAATCCGATGCAAATTCTAGGATGCGTTTCAGTTTTACCAAGGCTTCTTCCTCAGTTTCCGCAAGTATTATGACATCGTCTAAGTAAATTAATATTACCTTTTATTTAATTAACTGTTTAAAAACAGCTTGAATATATCTTTGAAACTGTTGTGGCCCAACCGATAATCCGAATGGGAGCTTTAAGTACTCGTACTGTGAGTTATGCGTGACAAATGCTGTATATTTCCTACTCTCCTCTGCTACGTCTATATGAAAAAAACCATTTTCTAAATCCAATGTTGTGAAAACCTTTGCATCCTCTATGTTATCTAAAACATCTTCTATTCTTGGAAAGGGAGAATTATCTCTAATTATTTTTTATTTAGCAATCTATAGTCTACGCAAAGTCTCCAAGAGTTATTTTTCTTTTTCGCAAACACTATAGGAGATGCATAATTAGAGTTGCTCTCCATAATAATTCACGTTTCCAACCATTCCTGTATTTGTTTGTCCACAAACTCCTGCTCCGGATATGGCAATCTACGCGGTCGTTGCGCAATCGGAATATCATCAGTTAATATTAAATTTACTTTTAACCCTGTGTCCTTAACCTTGTTTGGCTTATAATTAGTAATCAGTTCCGTTAACTTTTTCTTAATAGTGTTGTTTGTAATATGATTTATCTCAACTTCCTGAAAATTAATAGAATTGGCTGTTTCAGCTAAATAAATGTCTGTGGTTTTCGCTAAGTCTAACTGTGGGATAGAACACTGTTCACTTTCTAATTAACAACTTTTTTCAGTACTTACTTGCATGTTTACTTTTTCACTAAAGCTAAAAGCTCTTTCATTTTGATTAGTTTGTTCCTTTCTCACTAATTCAGCTGTCAAAATCATTTTTCCTATTGTGGGATTGTTTTGTTTCTCTGACCGCAACATCACATGAAATCTGGGTGTGACATAGCTGACGCGTCTGATTTTCGTCATGGCTGTTTCTTGTGGGAAAGCAGTGACGTAATTTACCCTAACTTCTTTTAACTTCCGTTTTCCCATAATTTGCAATCCTTTTTCCGAAATATTGAAATTTAACTGTCTCAAAAAGGTATTCCCTAAAATTATAGAATGATTCAAATTTTTTACGATGTATAAATCTGAATTTACTGTATAACCATCTATTTCAATGTTTACGGTCGTAAATCCTATGGGTGTTATTGGTTTCCACCAATACCTGACAAAACCAAGTAATTTTCATGTAGTTTAGGGCATCCCAGGGAAATATAAGTATCGTTGTTCCCATATCCATGTCGCTTCCTGTGTCTATCAAGGCATCTATATTTTTTTCTAAAATCCTCACGCCCTTTATTATTTTATCTGCTGGATTAGAGTTGTTGCTTACGGCAGCATTTGCATTTTTAGGAGAATTGTTTGTACACTGGTCAGACCTGTGGCCAGGAATTTACACTTCCAGCACACCGGACCTTCTTTTTTTGGGCACAATCCCTCCAGCGGTGAGAAAATTCATTGCAATTAAAACAACGGATTCTTGTATTTAAATTCTTTGGGGGGGGGGGGGCATTTGCGTAATTTTTTTCATATGGTACGCAGCTAATATCATTTCGGTGGAACGCTCTATTATTTTCAATACCTTGACGTTTTCGAAATTCCGTATTTGGAGACTTAATTTCAGCCTTCCGTAAATTAATTCGGGCAGTATCAAAATCATCCAACTTATTAGCAAAATCATCTATATTCGTAATTTTGGGTAATTCATCATAAAAGTGCTCTTTCATTTCTAGGGACAATTTTTCCTGATTTGATCAGTAATTAAAATATTTTTTAATTGTTCGTACGTTAATATCTGCAGGCCAGATAATCAATTATCCAAGAAATTTGACAGTTCAAAAGAAAAACCTTTCCATGAAGCCGAATTTTGCTTTCTATGTAAGAAGAATTTTTGCCGGAATTGCTCCGGTGTAAGTTTAACGCATCTTAAAAGTATTTTTTTTACATAGTCGTAGTCACTGGACTGTTCCTCACTTTCGCGATTTATTAAACTCACTGTCTCGAGCGGTAATAATGCGAGAAGATAGGTTACCCATTCATCTTTTTCTGTCTCTAAACGCTTTGCCAGGCGTTCGAAAAGGTTTAAGTATATACTGATTTCCTCATCATTATTGTATCTATTTAACAATTTTAAAACATCGGAACCTTTTCCGGCGATTGTAGGTACAGAATTATGTAATTGGGCTTTTTGTGTATTTTCCAATTGTAATCGTTTTAATTCAAACTCGCGATTCTCAGCTTCTTTTTGCTGTAATAATCGTTCAGCTTCTTCGCGTTCGCTTACTACTCCCGCTAGCAAATTTTTCACTAAATCTTCATCATACCCTTCGGATTTTACAATTAAGTCAGTTAACTGAGTTTCATTGGCCCCTTCTTGTGGATTTAAACCTAATTCGATTGCCACAGTAGCCAGATCGATCTTTTTCGACCTTATTAAATGTGCCATTTTTATCTCAAACTAATTAACACATTAAAATAAAATATCTCAATAAATAAATCAATAACACCCGATGAATCAAATATAACACATATAATAATATGCAACCATTATATAAACACACTTACTTCCATATATTCACCTGATGAATCAAATATAACACATATAATAATATGCAACAATTATATAAATACACTTACTTCCATCTAACTCTTCTAAATTGAATATATATTTCTTTCTTTTCACATACAAAATAACAAGATAAAAATATATCATTATACCAATATAATATACCACTTCACTCCATTCCAGAAAAAAGAAACATTCAGTTAAATGAGGAAGCAATAAAAATAACACCTTCCTCTCTTTATAAGCATACCATACGAAGAAAAGGCGAGAGAAAAAAAACACATTAATCGTTTCACTTTTCCTTTTTTTCTTTCAGTCTGCAAAAAAAAATACACAGCAGATTTTTTATTTTATCTCAACGCGATTTATGCGAGCACCCTAACTCGCCTATTTGTTGATAAGCAACACATTCTCTTCTTACTTACACGAAAAGAAGAAAAAAAATATATCACCTGGAAAAAAAATCACTTTCCACCACAGCGAAGAACACGACACAAATCTTGCACACACGCAGATCTCAGTGGATCAGTGGGTCAGACTTTCTCCACCGAAACATTTCACTCTCTCTTTACTGAAAGAATTTTATCAGTTCATCACTGATTCATCACTGCACATAATTGACACATGATCGCACACATGAAGCACATAAAACTTTTTCGTGAAGACACACCTGAACACCTCACTTCGATGCACATTTCACAGGAACTGAATGCACAAATCTTTTTGCTCCTTATATGCACAAATCATTTTTCTTCTTTATTAGAAATTCATGTAGATCCGGTACGCACAAAAACTATGTAGATCATATAGATCACGGCCGATATCCCATTTGTAGATTGATATTATGCTCGGTTGTCTAGATGGGTATAAATAAGTCCAGGCAGATTTTTAGTGAAATCTTGCACAGTTTAATTTTCTTGAATATATATGTCCAAATATACAACTATTGACAAGTTTAATAATAATTTTAACAACATGACATGTTTGTCGCTCGTCTAGGCCGTTTTCCGATCAAACATTGGTCAGCTCAGCTCGCCCGCTGGCCGCGAAGATTTCAGAGCAGTTCCGTCGAGTCCGTCTCTCGACTCCTTCTGTTTCGTTCTCACGCAGTAAAAATTACTGAACTCATCAAAACCTATTGTTCGGCAGTTTATGTTTTCATCAAGAGCCTCATTAAGGAATCTGCTAGGCTTTGCGGTACAGAGTCCGTTTCCAGTCACCACATATACATACACTTATAATACTTATCTTTCACTCAATTCATTTAAGATACAAAAAAAAGGGAAAGAAGAAGAAAGGTTGTTCAGTCTGTTCAATGAACTTTATCCACACAGCCTGGGTCGCTAAAATTTCTCGACTGGTGGTATTTCGGCTGTGCATTATGGCAGATTCAAAATGCTGCCAACTCTGGGCTGTAATTTCACGTGCATAGAGTTTAGATTCCATTAAAAATTTCATTTTTGATACTTACATTTCTTTGTGATGATTCATTTACATTATCAATTGAATTATCATGAAACTGTCCTTCATTCTTTTAAATGCCTTGCTTGCTTATAAGACACTTACTAATTTTGATAAGCTTATTCTTTCATGAAGTTTTAAAAAAATGTAATTCTTTGCTGTTTATGAAGTTTAAATCAATAATAAATGAAAAATAACTTTAATTAAAAATAGAAAGTATGTGTTTTAAATTAAAGTTATGTATTTTAAATGAAGATATATATTTTAGAGGTAATGAATACAATATCAATGATGTTTATGAGAACATTATTTGGTGATTTATCGCCTGTGACACAATCTTTACTAATAAAAGAAAGTTTCGCTCTGTGTGTGTGTGTGTGTGTCTGTTGGCGATGGCTAGGAAAATCTAGCCCACCTGGAAGGCTGGAAATTTAGATTTCGGTAGTCCAAACCCTCTCCTGTTGCAACATTACATCAGAATTTTAATATTTTAATTACTTTCTGAAATATTAATTAAAATGCACAAAGAACTCTCATTAAAAATACGCTTTTTTCAGCGGTTGGTTGGTTGTGTAGAATATCTTCTCAGAACACATTAAATAAATCAGAGTAACGATGCATAGATAAGGACTCATAACGAAATAGTGCCAACATTGATTGCAGTTACCTGCATATAGCGAAGCTAATGCAGCGCCATCTACTCATGGCAAATTACATTAACGCCACCTGTTTAAGACATTTTCAGGCACGTTTTTCTTCATTATAATGAGGAATTTGCACACATGGGGAAATCAATCAACGATACATTTTTCTGATAGTTTCAGACTCATAGATTTCAAAAATCTCATCAAAAATCTAAAAATATGGGTCTATAATTTTAAAATTAATTTTAAAGTTGCGAGAAAAACACGTGATTCGAAAACGACGCGTGATTGGCTGTGACGTCATAGTTCACGATATGCCAATGTTTACATTCTCTTAGCGCTTGTGATTCTACCGGCGTGTTCTTTCTTAGCTTGTATTTTCAGAATTATTTTTACTTTTCTTCAACAATTCTCATTTTTGCTACATTAAAAAATATATTTACTATTATTTTTCTGTAATAATGTCTCTTTTACCGGGATTTACAAAAGGACAGTCCGACAATCTTCCGAAAATCGACAGCATGTCAATGTTTCAATTTCTGGCAAAAAACCCGGATTTCATGGGAGCGGAAATCCGAGGAATTAAAACTCAAAGGTAAGTACACTTATTTTTATGGTGTTTAATTTATTTAAATCTAGTTCAACTGTAACAAGGCTTTAATTTTGATTTCTGCTAAAATATAGTGATGCATTACAAAAATAAAGCTTTAATTTTGCAGAATAATAAACTTATGAAATAAATTTTAATTACATTGGTAATCTTTTAAATTAAAGAAATAGCTTGATATCTGATTGTTTTAAAGATATAAATGTCTGGAGGGAAAATATGTTTAAACATGACATTGTAAGCATTTATACTTCTGAAATTATTATCACCATATCATAAACTGAAAAAAATTTGGTGTGTGGAATATTATATAAAAAAAAATGTAAAATCAATACATTAATAATAAAAGAAAACATTACCATGTGTAGTGATTAAATTCATCAATAAATTACTGTTTTGTATTACTTTATATTTACATTCAAAAGCAAATCATTTTATGCATTAATCAAAACATCAGGTATATCTTACTTCATATTCTATATTTTCTTTCTTTATTAATCTTTATAAATGAATGAAGGAATTAGTAATATTATATTAATATATGTAATATAAAATTATATTACTATAATCAATAGCTAGTAAATAAATATGACAGCATAGGCTATGCAAATTTTTCTAAAATATTAGGTTAATTTTTAAACTGGCAGAAGTTTGACTAAATATATTCACAAGTTAAAACAAACAAGAAGCTTAATTGAATTATGTTATATTTTATAAATAAATTTTTTTAAGTAATTGATCTGCATGCATGATCAGAGATAGAACCTATTGCTTAATGGGAAGTAGGCAATAAATATGAAACAATTTTAATACTTTTATATGCATCTCTGAGAAGGATAAAGATATATCTCTTCAGAGTTTCCCCCAGGTTTAAAAAAGTGCTGGGTGTTGCTGGTGAGAAAAGGGCACTTTTCTTATTCTTAAGGGCACTTTTCAGATTCCTAAGGGCACTTTTTAAAAATTGTTAAAGGCATTCTTTTGGTTTCTAGGGCTACTTTTTAATATTTAAAATTCCAGGCACTCTTTTCAAGACAACAATGAGTCAATTTTTACTATGAAAGCAAAAATTTTTAATGCAAAAAGTAGAAAGGACCATTTTTGTACTGAGGGGCAAGAAGGGTGTTGTTTTGTAAATCAAAGGGCGGGCAGGGTGCAGCACCCTCCTGAAACCGCTTGGGGGAAACTCTGCCCTCTTTATCCCTACTTATGTATGCAGATTTCTATGAAATGTTGAAATATCTGTCGCAGATTATCAGAAATGTTTTTACTTCTGTGCTAAATTCATTAATTTATAAAAATGCCACATAATATTTACTCATAAAAAGCATTATAGGGGAGTTTTTGTTTCCAAGGTATTTCAATAAGTTGTTTTCTTTTAAACTTTGATTAATGCCTGATTTTATTTGGACTTGATTCTTTCTGAGTAGGTTGATAATTAATTGAGATCAAAACACTATCATAGCCACATACATTCTACAAATCTGATCAAACACCCAACCAGTTATCCAGAATAATCCGACTTAACCATTCCAGATAAATGGTTCTGTACTGTATATAACACTGGTGCCTGGCTAACAAAAAAGTACCCATTATTCTAACAGACTAATGTATAACAAACTTGAATATTTTGTATTGAAATAATTTGAAAATTTAACAGCAAATAATGAAAATTAAACATGCTTTACCTGTTTTTATAAAATACTATTTATTTTTTGAAAAAATGACTTACAAAATTGGTACTTTTCTGTTAGTTGGGCGCCAATGTTATATACATATATGTGTATATATACAATATATGTATATATAACACTGGCAACCGACTAACCAAAAAGTACAAAAAAAATTTACCGATAACTTTTTCAAGTTTATGTGTTTGGATACTTAGTAACATTCTTATTGAGGTATTTTTATATACTTAAAGTTTCTGTTTTTCTTTATTCAGGTCTGGACGTGAGAGTTATGGAGACAGTGCTGTTGGATATGTCTAAGTAAAAAGAGAAGTGAATATCTGCACAGTTAAAGCGAAAGTGACACCAGAGCACAGTATACACAAAAAAGCATATAATGTTACACTTTTGTGTAATGAAATTGACGAGCAAGTGCTTTCGGTTTCTTGTGATGACTGTGCAGCATCACAAGGTAAGTTATTAGTTTGCATTTTCATACCCTATGATTAATCGCCAAACCTAGTTTGTCCCACAAATTGGTACTTACGTATTATCTGGTCTAGGAATATACATTACCAACAATCCATTTTAAAAGATATTTTGCTTTAAAATGATATGTTTATATGCCTTTTTGTTAAATGTGGTGGTATGAAGGTTTTTGGATCCCTCGCTTATATTTAAAAAAATTGATACAGCCCTATAATACTAAATTTATATAAATTTATATTTTTCATTTAATTATTTTTACCTGGGTATAAGAAATTATGGCTGCCAATGTGAAATGTGTTATAGATTTGATGTAGACATGCATCTGTTGATGTGTCAATATAAAAAACACAAAGAATGGATTATATTCAGTTATTAATGCCAGTTCATGCCAATTTTGTACAATGCATGCAGCAAAATGTAAAGTAAGCTTGTAAAACTTGTATGTAAATATGAAGTAAAATTATAAGTTAATACAAATTAATTCCAATTTTGGAGATTTTTATGTTAGTACACAGTGTTTCTTCCTGACTGTATAAAATGCAAGTATCCTCAAATTAGGTTTATAACAGATACCAAGGGTCGATCCAGACAAAATTTGAGGCCTATTTAGGGCCTCTTCACAAAATTCAATTTGATAAAATGGGCCCCTTCACAAAATTCCTTTTAACAAAATAGGCACTTTCAAAAAATTCCATTTTATAAAAGCTTACTATTTATTATTTATTTATTCTTTGACTTTTAAAATGTATAATTTGTAAACAAACAAGATCACCAGAGAGGAAAATTTCAGCAAAAGTATTTAAAAAAGTTTTTGTTAATAAACGCTTGGTTCGAATTTAAGTAGCTGGATTTAGACTTTCATTACAAAATGTTATTTTTCAGAAAAATATAATACATTTCACAAAAATAACCTTTACTTTTCACAAAATGGGCCCCAAGAAAAAAAACCTGCATCGACTTCTGGATACAAGAACCCAATATATGGCAAGCATTAAAAACATTATATAATGTATACAGCTGTGTCAATTTATTATCGTATATGTGTGAATGCTCTTTATGAGATTTTGAATCTCTAGTTTTTGTTATTTTTTAATTTTATTAATCATAATGCATTATAAAAATGAATTTTGCTTTACTAATAACTTGTATTAATTCAGATTATTTATCTATATAGGAGGATGCAAGCATGCTATCGCACTTCTGACATGACTTCATCGACGGAGTGAGGAACCATCTGCAACATCTGTTGCCTGCTACTGGAAAAAGTCCAGATTATCCGCAGTTGGAACCTCACTAAAATTTATAAAGGCAAAGGATCTTTTTAAAAATAACATGGTTCCTTTGCCTCCAAGTGATGGCTCTTTTCTAAATGCAGTATTAGAAAAATCCAAACTGGAAGGACGGTTGGACACAGTCCTTACTAAGTATTCTAAAGGGGCAACAGATGTTGAAAAATTATCAATACATAAGTTGTTCACAGATTTTTCAGAAATCACTCACAGAAATACTGCAGAAGAATTTTTAGATTTCTGCAGAATACAGATGAGTGATGCAGACTGCATTTCTGCTGAACAACAGACAACTCAACAGTCTGAAAGTCCACTGTGGCATGAACTGCGTTATGCTCGCATAACAGCGTCCAAAGCTTATGAGGCTGCCCATTGCCACACGTTAGAAGGATCTCTCGTAGAGACAGTCTTGGGGGCAACCAGTCTTAAAGACTCTGCTACCATGACGCGTGGAAGAAATTTAGAAAAAGATATTCGCAAGGAACTTGAGAAAGTAAAATCAATAAAAATTTATCAGTCTGGATTAAAAATCCAGCCAGAATATGCAGTTATGGGAGCCTCTCCTGACGGCATTTGCAATGACTTTGTGGTAGAAATAAAATGCCCTTCAAGTGCAAAAGCTATAACAAACTATATTAAAAATGGACAAATATCCCAAAAATATCATGTTCAGATACAAATGCAGATGTTTTTCTTCAAAAAAAAGCAAGGCTTATTTTGTGTAGCAGACATAGATTTCGAAACATAAAAAAAAAAATGTCAATATTTATCATCGACTTCAATGAACAATATTGTTTGGACATTTTGGAAAAAAGCAATATTTCCTTTATTGAATAAGAGTTTAAATTAAAAATAACAGCTGCATTATTATCATTATTGTATCAGATGATCAGTATCAGTACATCATTAAATACATACATTTATTTAGTATGTGTATAAGTAAGCCTTATAATGTCATACAAAATGTATAAAATATATCGATATAAATATGCAGTGCTTTTCGGTTAGCTGGATGCCAGTATTATATATTTATGTATATAACACTGACGCCCGGCTAACTGAAAAGTATCAAATATGCCATTTAAGATTATAAATTTTTTCATTGGCTGTAATTTAATTTTTGTGACTGTTTACAATATTTGGCCAAAATTACTCTTTCTTAAGGCACTTCTGCCAAAGTCCCTAAAACAAACAAGCACCAAATTTCCATTTTGAAATATTAATACTTTTTTATGTGATTTATTTTCTTTAAAAATTATGAACCTTTGATATAAATGTCTTGCTAGAAAAGCTAGCAGATTTTTAGATTATTATTCATATTTATTAAACAGCTGTCTACTGATGTCAAAAGACTCATTTAAAAAGATTTTGATTTATGGTTTTTCATTTGTAATTTTTAGATTGAAACAATTACAATTCATTTTTAATACATAGAGACTTTTTTTTTGTGTGTGTATTACATAAATAAACTATGAGTAAAATAAACATAAAACTTTAAAAAGGTATCATTTGACATCAGTAGAAATAGTGTTAATACATTGAGGAGAAGTTTTATTTAAAGTGTTATAATCTTATTTACAAATTGCCTCCTTTTAACACTTAAGGTATAGAATTAAATATATATTTTAGAAATATTTTGGTAAATTAAAAAGAAAGAAGCATTCTTCAAAAAGAGCATACAGAAAACAAAAATTTCTTTGAAAAATTAACCCAAAAATGAGAAAAACTAACTATACAGTTTATAAATAAAGACATCTGTCAATTTAATGAATTTTTAGAAAAATAAAAGAATAACTTTAAATTTAGAATAAGTAATTTCAGTGCTCTATAAATTAAATTACAGAACAAGTTTCAAGCATATTAAATTCAGTAAATGTTTTTAATTTGCACGCTTTGATTAAAAAATAGACAGAATAAATAGACAAATATAAAGCAAATGTTAATATTTTATTAAATTTTCTTTAAAAAAATTAAAATATTATGCATGTAAATAAATGCATAATTAAATATCTATAATTTTACATGTTTACTAATATTATTTATTATTAAAACAATAATTTAACCATTAGTTTTAAATGTATACTTACAACAGGATAAATGTTTTAAATGTCCTTTGTGATGCTATTAAAAAGCAAAGCAATGCACGCTTGCTTTTAATAACATGTCACCGAAATATTAATTTGATATGATCCCAAGCCTCTATAGATTATATTTAGAAAATCATTTTTCATGCTATAATAAATAAAACAAAACTGAGAAGGAAATATAAATTTATTTCTGAGAAAAAAAATCTGTACTTCTCTATTATTTCGTCAACCACTTTTCATAACAAAAAACTATCGCCAAATGAACAGGAGAACGTTGCCAATTGAATATAAAAATAAATAAATAAATAAAATATAAGAATTTAAGGACGCAATTGTTAATTTAATTAATGAAATAACTAATAAATCAGAAAAGCATAATGAAAAATACAGGCAAATGTCGAATTGATGACATAACAAACGCGTATAATGCTTCTGACATCAAGTAAATGGGACTGCATTTTTGCCGTTTAATCTTAGTTTTTTTTTTTTAATGAAAAGTGTTTGATGGGTTAATATAGTACCGAAAAATCAAGATATTGCTGATACCACTGGTAATCACAATCTTTACCAAACATATTTATGTATTAACCAAGATTTTTTTATTATTAAGATTGGCTAAATCTTAAATAAAACTTCCTTACTTTATTATTTTTTTGTGAATTAATACGGTAACTTTGTGAGGAAAGTTTCATTGGATAACTCAAGGAAAATGTTTCTCATCTTTAATTATGTATATTTAATTATACGTTATTAATCATTTACTTGACCTTACTTTTAATAATTTTATCATTTTAAAAATTATAATTTTTTTATGATTTTAGTTTATTACATTACATAATTATTTTAATATTTGCTATATTGCAAGTATTTATTACAATTGTGATTGCATTATAGCATTCAAATTACTTAAAAAAATGTAAACAAAGCAATGACCAGAAATCCACAAAATTCTATAATCCGCACAACCTCTGGTACCAAGCACTGCAAATTAAGAAAGACTTTGATTTTTATAAATTTTCTGTATTTTCCAAAACAAAAAACAGATAGATGCATTTATTACCGTAAAATGCTCATAATATCTTTAAATTTTATAATTTATGAATTAGCTATTGGACAATATTAAGTAGAAACCCAGTAGATTATTAATTCAATGAAACAGATATATATATATATATATATATATATATATATATATATATATATATATAATAAATAAATAGAACTATGTTATATGTAGGGGTGTAAAAATCTGGGCACCAGTAGGCTGATTCTCACCACTAAATTTTATTAGTTCTTTTTTTTCTAAATTTTTTGTAAGAATACTAAGAAAATTTAGACGAAAAATACTAAGAAAATTGAGTGGTAGATTTTTACACCCCTCGTTACTTGTAAAAAAAAATTCTGTTTTAACTATAAATTAGTTTACAGGCAAACAATAGGTGCAGATTCCCAAAATCTGTAAACAGCCAGTGGCTACTAAACTTAAAAAATCCGACGGTCACACTGGGAAACAAATGAATAAAAACAAAACCGTTTATATGGAAAGAAACACATTTATAAAATTACATAAATACTATATATGAAACTCATTTATAAAATTACAGTTGTTTTTTTATTAAATGATCTTGTAAGTTTATGATCCCACAAGCAATAATAATTGAGTAATCTAAATAAGGCACGAGGTGGATGTCTATACATGCATGTGGCGAAAGCATTGAAAAATCTCTTAGCTTTCCAATAACTCTCTCAACATGAATGCGAAGAGCGGCTGTTCTTTTCGATTGTTTCACCTCCGCTTTTGTGCTTTTTTTTGTAGCAGAAACTGATGGTGGCCTAACAATAGAACATCCTCTTTGTTCCATCAAAGCAGATGTATTTTTAAAACCTCTATCTGCCATGACAAAGGCACCAGGACTTAAATGGTTTAAGTATCCAGATTCTTCTACGATTGTTAGATCTGATGATCTGCCACCAAATCCCTCAGAAATGTACGTGGTCAAACCATCTGGTGTGCATGATACCAGATACTTAACAGTATTGCAGCTATAATAGTTTGACCACGTGAGAGACTGGTGGACAGGATCACTTGGTTTTTCTATTTCAATTTCCAAGCAATATATTATCGATTCGACTTTTGCATAACGTGCACGGAAAGGAATAGGCAAGTGTGAACGAATATATTTCCTTTCTGGCCACACAATCCGCTCCTGCATTTTCATTGCAAGCACTGGCAGTGTCTTTGAAAATACTCGGCTTAAAGTGCTAACACTCAAACCAAAGTCTACTGCCATGATAGAAAAGGACATATTTAATCGAATTTTCTTTAAAGCAATGTAAATATACTTGGTAGGCAATGGGGCTTGCTCACACAGCAATTTTATTAAAAAGAAGCTCCTTGGGGGTAAACCTAAAAAAAGTTTTGGGTTTTTTTCAATTGATAATAAAGTGCCCACTATCATATGGTGCTTATAGCTTTCCATAGCAGCAGATTCATCCTCTGAACTGCTCTTTTCAAAATATGGACTGTCATATTCACGTATGCTCTCTTCATTATAAGTCTCTTTTAGGGAAGAACCCTCACTTATAAAACTTTGAGACAAATTTTGTGGCAGATCTGTTGGAATTTTTAGAGGCGAACAAGCAACAGAAGTCATCTGGAATGCAGTGTTCGTTCCCTTACTTCTGAAAGTTTTTTTAACATCCACTTGGATAGATTTATAACTGAAACGGGTTTGAACCAAGTTTCTACTTTCATCTGGAAGATGGCATGTTGAGGTAGAGGCTACAGGCATTGAAAATGCTTCTTCAATTAGCGATAAGTGCTTTCTCTTCTGTGCACCTTTCCTCTCAATGGCTAAACTTGTCCGTTTCTGGCACTCAAATTGATGTGGAACCACTCCACTTTTAAGCTTGAATTGCTTCATATTTTTTGTCAGCTTCCACTGATAAAAATTTTCCATATCTTTTTCTAACTGAAAAAAAAAGATAAAATTATTTAATTAATACCTCATTAACTGAAATTAATTAGAATCAAGTAGACATATTTATAAAATACAGTACATTAGAAGGCAAAACTGGGAAATTTCATTATTGGTCAATGGCCTTAAGCATCAGTTTTACAAGTTGCCACTTTCTTTTAAACTAGTAACCACTTCAAACTAGTAACCAATCCAATCACTCGCAAGAAAAAGAGAAAAAAAAATTGTCAGTCAGTAAAAAGAAAATATTCTAAAATTTGTCTATCAGTCACATGTAAAAAAACTTTAAAATCGTCAGGAAAATCACAAAGATCTTCTCCTATCTCTCGCAAGAAAAAATGGAACATTTGCCAATCAGTCGTCGATAAAAATCCTGAAATTCATGGATCGCAAAATTCACCAATCTGTTGTAGTTCAAAAACCTGAAATTTGTCAGACTGAATTTGTGCGACTATCGTCACAGACTTTTTAGGGCACCTGCAGATTAAAAACATACAGCGATGCTGCGGACGCGCTATAGCGCGTAAATTATGCGAAAGAACGGCAAACTTTGTCGAAGTATCACAAGAAAAACGATGCATTTCGTCGAAGAATCACAGAAAAAACGCGAAATTCATTTAATGATAGCGAAAAATGGCTAATTTCGTTGACAGATCTCGAAAAAAAAAAAAAAAGAAACGCAAATTTCACCAATAGGCCGTCAAAAAAACATGAGTTTCGCTGAAGGATCGCAGAAAAATACGAATTTTGTCGAATGGATACTGAGAAAACGCCAACTTCGTCAAAGGATCGTGGAAAAAAATGTTAATTTTGTCGAAAGATCACGAAAAAAAGGTCAATTTCGTCGAAGAAACGGCAAATTTCGTCATCGGATCATGAAAAAACGGCAAATTTCGTCGAAGGATCTCAAAAAAACAACAAATTTCGTCGAAGGATCGAAAAAAAAACGACAAATTTCGTCGTAGGATCGCCAAAAAAAATAAATTTCGTCAAAGGATCGTGGAAAAAACGCAAATTTTGTCCAAAGGCAAAAGAAAAAACGCGAAATTCATCAAAGGATCTGGGAAAATGGCTAATTTCATTCACAGATTGCAATAAAAATGCAAATTTTGTCAAAGGGCAGCGAAAAAAATTGATTTTCGTCAAAAGACTAAAAAAAACATGAGTTTCGTTGAAGGATCGTGGAAAAAATGCGAATTTCACCAAAGGGCCACAGAAAAAATGCAAATTTCGTCAAAGGGTCGCAGAAAAAATAAACAATTTCGTCAAAGAATCGTGGAAAAAACTGCTAATTTCGTCAAAGGATCATGGAAAAAGTGCAAATTTCGTCGAAGGACCACGAAAAAAAAAACGAATTTCGCCAAAGAATTGCAGGGGGAAAAAAACTCTAATTTCTTCAAAGGTTCACGAAAAAGACGTGAATTTTGTGAAATAGTTCCGGAAAAGATGCAGCATTTCTTCAGAAAACAACAGACACACAAAGTTCTATGCTTATTATTATAGGCATAGTTTTTAATCTCAAGCAATATACTGAACTAACTTTTGAAAAATCGGGTTAACCCAAACCCAATTTGCAAGAATCTACACTCAACCTGAAATCGACTCGAATCAAAAGCAGAATTAGTCCGACCTGCAACAAGAATAATTATTGCCGAGAGGGGATTTCCTCCTTCCCCCCTCTGCTGTAACCTTTCAGAATATTTGCTCTGAATTTCAGAACTTTTTTTTTTTTTACTCAGAAAGGCTGATAAATGCTGATACCTTAATTAATTAGCACTACAACAACAACAGCAGCAAGAATAGATTTATATGATATATTGCATATTGCAGACTATTTTTGAAAACATTATTAGCGTTGCAGACACTTGAAGATAGTTCTGTCATTGGGCCCCATTGGTCGGACCTTTCATCGGCACTGCGCCTGTCACCAATTTCACAGGCAGTCACATTTTATGTGTGCACCAGCGCCCGGCTAACTTAAAGATACCCATAATTTACCTATAGATTATTTTTTGCTCCTAAAGTATCTGCCGCAGACACTTTGAGAATTTTCTGGGCCCTAGACTGATATAATCTGCTCAATTTCAGGTCCATTCGATGAAAAATCGACAAAATCACCTGTGTGTGGCACTTACATAAATACCTATATCTATATTATCTTATAAGTTGTTAAAATATAAACTATATAACGAAAAAGCCCTAGATTATCATATTAGTATAGTTGTTTTAATTTGAGAATATAATAACATTGTTAAAAAAGCAGTAATATATAGTAAAACTGTCCCACACGTGACATGGAATGACCCTGATAGGAACATACAAGTACAAAACAAATATGGCAAATGCGCCAGTAATGACACCCTTAAGGAATTCCTTTAAAAACTATTTTTTAATGAATAGTTATAATTATTACATTCAAGTTTTTTCAGGTTTATATTAATCTATAACTTAATCTTATGACTATGGTTAGAACCAGAATTTAATACAAGAATACTAATGAAACAAAACAGTTATTTAAAAAAATATATAACGATTAGGATACCGATAATCAGAGTTGGCTAAAGAACAGGTTTTTTCGAAAAAAACCTACAAAAAAACTGGTTTATTTGGTTTAAACCGTTTTTTTTAAACATCTTTTCTTCTTATATATACATGCATATTTATTGATAAAAATAGACATTGTATATATAAGTAATATAACTTAATTTGAAAATAGTTTAAATTAAATAATTACCGTCAGTTTATGTAGAAAATTGAAAAAATTCTTATTTTAATTTAAACAGTATTAGTAAACAATCTTTTGCTCAAATAATAAACTGCTGTATACAAACATTGATACCCTGAAAATCTTTATAGACAATCTTTTGATTACTAACAGTCATTTTAAATGTAGTTTGGTGAATAGGTATGATATTCTTTTCCACAGTTTTTCAAATACTTCTTACGGTTTTGTTTTTTGGGTGACAATTTGAAGTCAACATTTTTGGTCATTAAATTCAGCAGATAACAAAAAAAAAAAAAAAAAAAAAAAAAAAAAAAAAAAAAAAATGGGAAAAGAAAATAGATTGGTATTATTACAATGCTATTACTAGCACCCAATTTTTGAATACTCTCTTAATAGACTTCATGTTTTGATTTTAATTCTTAAAGGTAATCTCTCCAATCAAGAAAAATTTCTTTTGGGGCCATCATCCACAAATGATGTCATGCTTGGGGGGGGAGGGGGGGGCAGCAAGAATGTCAGCATTAACCCAGTTTATAAAACATGCAAGAGGAAATTATAAAAACATAATAAAAGCTAAATTTTTTTTTGGTTATTTTTGTTTATAAACAAAACATTCAAGGGTGTCCAATACTGGCACATCTACCCTATATATATACTGCTACAAATATTTAATTTACATTTTTTTTTCACGTTTTTCTTTCTATAAACTCTGCTATATAGAAAATTACCAAAGGATTTACCAAAGGACAGAAAAAAAAATATCAGTTGTCACTATTTTGTTAAAATAAAATTTTAAATGTATTTTTTATTCTGAGCAGTTTTATGAGGTGCATTTTTTATAATTTTTAGATCTTTCAAGACATTACTTGGAAATATTTTTCAGAACATGCTTATATCTGCTACAGTTCTAGAAAATAAAAACATACTTTCTTTCAAATTTAGCCTACTGTATAATCGGAAAACAGGATAAATTAAATCAATATCCTACCTTACTCAAAATATTTGTTATTATTCCTTATGAATTCATAAAACTAGTTTTTTAAAGTTATTTTTTCGCTGATTAGATATTTTCGTTTTATTTTTAATTCATTATAACATGCTCACACTTTTTTAAAAAGAAAATACTCGAAAAACCAGCAGTTTACTGAGAGTTGAACAGCCTTTTAAAATGTGTGATTATCTGATTTTGGAAAGGGAGCGGGGGTAATAGGTGCTATGTTATTCATTGTTCTAAATTAATAATATTAAAACAACAGTAAGTGTGTACGTACCGAAAAATGGTCTTCACAACACCACAGAGATGATTCACTAGATAACTTAGTGTTCAGTTTGTCATCCCTCTTCATTGCATTTGTCCAAGTTCTACGTATACTAGGGTCTTTTGGAACGCTGAAAAAAATCTTTTCAATGCTGTTAGCAGTTGTATTTGTGCACAGGGGAACAATACAATACTTATAATATGACCCTCTACTGTCAGTCATAGCAAATAACGGTGCAACACGAAATTTAAAAGAAAAAGTAAACGATAATCGGAAAGTCAAGCGCAGTATTCACAGTGTCAACAAATCGAACGTTTGTTGTCATGAACTATGACTTCACAAGATCCGCGTAGGAAAATATCGTTTTCATGACCCGGTAAATAGTGCGACACAAAAACCGTTAGAAATAAATAATTACAGTTAAAAATAAAAAAACATATATACAGCTCTTTTTGTCTTTTTGTTTTCTATTGTATGAATATAAAATCAGAAAACGTGAAAATTCCTCATTATCTGGGTTTAAGCTTTTTTTAAAACGCGACATATATTATTATGATAGAGACTATTATTACAGAAAACTTTATTTAACAGATTATTTGTTATATATTTGCGGGAATGGCGAGGGGTAAAGGTCTAATTACATTTAACAATTTTAACCCGTAGCGTTTAATTGTTGTTCTATATTCAGAATACCGCTATTTTAAATCTCAGTTTCTCAGTAATATCTCAGTAATAATGTTCCGAACTTCGCCATTTAGTTCCATTTTTACTAAATTATCGTAAAAATCAGCATTCATTGCTTCAAGGTGTATTTCTAAAAAGCAATTACCAGTATTTCCGAATAACAGCCACAGCCAAATTTCAAATTAAGTTCCTAGCTTCACCAAATGAATCAATCTTTAAAGATGTATAGTGATCCTCCTAATTAATTATTTGCTGAAGGTCACTTGAACATCCCCCCCTCCGGGGCCCTCCTTCAAAGTTTTATCTAACTATTTCCCGTTTCCATATCTCAGCAACTATCTTTCCGATTTCAACGCAAGTTATTCCAAACATTATAATTAACTTAATAGTTACCCTTTATAACATTAAACTAAACTTATCAGTAGTGGTTACCACTAATTCTGAATAATAGTTTAAGCCAAATTTGTAATTAAGTTTCTAGCTTAACCAAACGAAGGAATTTTTAAAGATGCATAGTGATCTTCTTAATTAGTCATTTGCTGAAGGAAACTTAAACATCCCCTCTCTCCCCTCCCCTCCTTCAAAGTTTTGCCTCTAACTATGCCCTGTTTCCGTATCTTCGCAACTATATTTCCGATTTCTATGCAACTGATTCCAAACACTATAATTAACTCAATAGTAACCTTCTATAACATTAAAGTAAATTTATGAGTAGCGGTTACCACTATTTCTGAATAATAGTTTAAGCTAAATTTCTAATTAAGTTCCTAGCTTAACCAAACGAACGAATTTTTAAAGATGCATAGTGGTTGTCCTAATTAGTCATTTGCTGAACGGCACTTGAACATCCCCTCCCCCCCGACCCGTCCTTCAAGGTTTTTTACCCAACTATGCACCGTTTCCATATCTCAGCAACTATCTTTCCATCTTGAACGCAAGTGATTCCAAACATTATCATATATTCTAATACGAGCAAATCTTGTGTGTGGTTATATATATATATATGCAAAATTTATCTTAAAAACGGCTCTAACGATTTTGACGAAATTTTGTGTACTACCGTTTTGGGGCACCAGAAAACCATTGGGCTAGGTCACGTGTTCGAGAAAATTTGATTAGTGGGTCATTTTGGGTCATTTTGGGTCATGGTCTAGCTAATTGTATCTAAAAAACGGTTCAAACGATTTTGACGAAATTTTGTATCCGACTATTTTCGGGCACGAGAAGACTATTGGGCTGGGTCACATGTTCGAGAACTTTCGATTAGTGGGTCATTTTTGGGTCAAAGCGGGTCAAATTAATTTTATGTAAAAAACGGCTCTAACTATTTTGATTAAATTTTGTGTCCTACGAGTTTCGAGCACGATAAAATCATTGGGCTAGGTCACATGTCCGAGAAAATTCGATTAGTGGGTCATTTCTGGGTCATTGTGCGTCAAGATCTAAAAAGCGGCTCAATTTACACTAAATTTTGCATCCAATGGTTTTCGGGCACGAGAAGACTGTTGGGCTAGGTCACATGTTCGAGAAAATTCAATTATTGGGTCATTTTGGGTCATGGCCAAGCTAATTGTATCTAAAAAACGGTTTAAACTATTTTGACGAAATTTTGTATCCGACTATTTTCGGGCACGGGAAGACTATTGGGCTGGGTCACATGTTCGAGAACTTTCGATTAGTGGGTCATTTTTGGGTCAAAGCCGGTCAAATAAATTTTATCTAAAAAACTGCTCTAACGATTTTGATTAAATTTTGTGTCCTACGAGTTTCGAGCACGATAAAATCATTGGGCTAGGTCACATGTCCGAGAAAATTCGATTAGTGGGTCATTTCTGGGTCATTGTGGGTCAAGATCTAAAAAGCGGCTCAATTTACACTAACTTTTGAAATCAATGGTTTTCGGGCACGAGAAGACTGTTGGGCTAGGTCACATGTTCGAGAAAATTCAATTAGTGGGTCATTTTGGGTCATTTTGGGTCACGGTCAAGCTAATTGTATCTAAAAAAACGGTTCAAACGATTTTGACGAAATTTTGTATTCGACTATTTTCGGACACGAGAAGTCTATTGGGCTGGGTCACATGTTCGAGAACTTTCGATTAGTGGGTCATTTTTTGGTCAAAGCGGGTCAAGATCTAAAAAGCGGCTCAATTTACACTAAATTTTGCATCTAATGGTTTTCGAGCACGAGAAGACTGTTGGGCTAGGTCACATGTTCAAGAAAATTCAATTAGTGGGTCATTTTGGTCATGGGTCATGATATTTGAACTCAAATTTAATTTTGACCGAGCATAGCTCGGTCTTCACTGCTCGTAATTAACTTAATAGACACCCTTTATAACATTAAATTTATTTTCTGAGTAGAGGCTACCACAATTTCCGAATAATAGTTTAAGCCAAATTTGTAATTAAGTTTCTAGCTTAACCAAACGAACGAATTTTTAAAGATACACAGTGATCCTCCTAATTAGTCATTTGTTGAAGGGAACTTGAACATCCCCTCCCCCCCGGTCCCTCCTTCAAAGTTTGTCTTCTAACTATGCCCTGTTTCCGTATCTCCGCAACTATATTTCCGATTTCTACGCAACTGATTCCCAAACATTATAATTAACGCAATAGTAACCTTCTATAACATTAAAGTAAATTTATGAGTAGCGGTTACCACTATTTCTGAATAATAGTTTAAGCCAAATTTCTAATTAAGTTCCTAGCTTAACCAAACGAACGAATTTTTAAAGACGCATAGTGGTTGTCCTAATTAGTCATTTGCTGAACGGCACTTGAACATCACCTCTCTTCCCGACCCCTCCTTCAAGGTTTTTTACCGAACTATGCACCGTTTCCATATCTCAGCAACTATCTTTCCATCTTGAACGCAAGTGATTCCAAACATTATAATTAACTTAATAGACACCCTTTATAACATTAAACTTAATTTATGAGTAGAGGCTACCACTATTTCCGAATAATAGTTTAAGCCAAATTTGTGATTAAGTTTCTAGCTTACCCAAACGAACGAATTTTTAAAGATGCATAGTGGTCCTCCTAATTAGTCATTTGCTGAAGGGAACTTAAACATCCTCTCCCCCCCTCCCCCTGGCCCCTCCTTCAATGTTTTTTCTCTAACTATGCCCCGTTTTCGTATCTCAGCAACTACTTTCCGATTTCAACGAAACTGATTCCAAACATAATTAACTCAATAGTCACCTTCTATAACATTAAAGTAAATTTATGAGTAGCGGTTACCACTATTTTCGAAGAATAATTTAAGGCAAATTTGTAATTAAGTTCCTAGTTTAACCAAACGAACGAATTTTTAAAGATGCATCGTAGTCCTCCTAATTAGTCATTTTCTGAAGGACACTTGAACATCCCCTTCACCCGGCGCCTCACTCATGATTATTTTCTCTAACTGTGCCTTATTTCAATAACTCGGCTTATAATGTTCCCATCTTCTCGAAACCAGCTCGATTTTGTCGCACGCCTACTATACAGTACCGTAGGCAACGTTAACCTGTCTCAGAGGTTCTTTCCGAAAGAGATTGCTCCCCTGGCGGTGGAAGCGGGAAATAAAAGATTTTCCGGAGCGTGCGAGCGTGCCCGGTATACGCTGTCGAAGCTATCGGAAACCTTGGCTAGAGTTTCGTTTTTTAAAAAAATTGAGTTTATTACACGGGTTTGGGCAACGCCGGGTGGGTCAGCTAGTAACATAATAAAATCCAACATTTTAAATAAGTGTTATTCTTTTGGTATTTTTCCATTAGTCGGTGCAGATAGTAAATCGTCAAATATTGTTTCAGATGCCATCATTGACATTGCAAGCATTTCTCGACATTTCTCGACCCCTGTTTAGAGTGAATATTCCCTTCTCAGGAGTGAGTATTCACTCTTTCAGAGAGTTAACAATCTCGCTTTTGCGTAGAGTGAATAGTCACTCTAAAGAGGTTGGGCAAATTTTGACTTTGCGATAGAGTGAATATCCACTCCTCCGGAGTGAATAGTCACTCTTCTATATTTAGAGTGTATACACTCACTGAATTCAAATATAAACTCCAAACCTATGAACAAATTAACGATCAATTGACTACCATCGCCAGCCACAGCCACCGCCTACCCATGTTGTTCATAAACCTTTAAGGACCAAACAAATGCCGAAAATGATCTGTTACGGTTGTGGAAAATTCGGACATCTTGCAAAAAATTGTGTGCATAAAAACGAAGGACTTAAGTGCTTCACGTGCAATCAATGCGGCACAAAAGTAACGAACGCACTCAGACCATCTGTCGCAAATTGTCAAACCCAGGCATCCCTCCACCTCCTCAAAATTTCGCGACAAGGCGTGATAAAAAAAATCCACGTAGTAGAATTGGATAAACCGCATCAAAACATAAAAAAAGTACAAATCGCAGGCCTAACAGTAGAAATAGAGGTAAGCAAATCACCGCTATAAGAGAAGACATTTACCGGTTACTCGGGTCCCCCCTCTAACCCACGTAACCGTTCAACTTGGAGGGTTTGGCGACAGCAACGTAACACCAATGGGATCTGCACGAACATCCAGATAGATGAAGATACATTTCCTACTACTACTTATATTATAGAATCTTCCCGCATGAGCATCCCTTTATTATTAGAAGAGATAAAATTATGCAGGGTTCACTCACGTACAATCAAAACGGCATCTCACTCCAAAAAACACCTCTAACACCATTATTTATTAGTTGCATTGACATCTGTGAAAATGTACACGAACTGGATCTAAACCACATTACTGACAAAAATATCCGCAAAAATATAACCACCCTAATCCAATCCAAAAACCCAATAAAATAAAATCTATAGATTTAAAGATTTCAGTAGTATTAACTGACGACGTACCAGTATATCAACGCCCACGACGAATGTCCCTCAACGAGAAAGAACTGATCCGCAACTAAATTGACCAGTGGCTGCAGGACGGCATTATACAACTGTCATGTAGCGACTACGCAAGCCCCGTAGTATTAGTGAAGGAAAAGGACAATTCTATGCACCTCTGTATTAATTTCCGGAAACTTAATAAAAAAATTAAAAAATCGTTTTCGACTAACTCTCATCAATGATATACTTTACAAACTGAAACAAGCTGTGGTTTTTAGAACCCTTGACCTCAAAAATAAATTCTTCCGAATAGATGTGGATCCGCAAAGCGTTAAGTACAGCGATTTTATCACATACGACGTACAATTCGAGTTTCTTAAAGTCCCATTCGGACTATACTGCAGTGCTGCTGTGTTCGCCATGTACCTAGTCTGTGTTTTTCGCGAACTACTGATAGACTATTAATTTATTTTACTTTTTATAATACTATTAATTTTATTAATAGAAGGAGTATTAATATAGTTGTATATGGACGATCTCATTATCCCAGCCAAAACGAAAGCCGAATTCCTCCAAAAACTGAAACGAGTATTAGACACTGCTGCTAATTACGGATCAGATATCAGCTTTCAAAAATGTCAGTTTCTGCAGCGAAAAATCGAATTTTATGGCCACGTCATTGAAAACAATACCATAGCGCCTTCCCAAACAAACATTAAAGCAGTCCAACATTTTCCGGAACCCAAAAACATCAAACAGTTGCAATTGCTGCTAGGTTTAACAGGATATTTTCGAAAATTTATTTCAAAGTATGCCTATATCACACAACTCCTGAACTATCTCTTCAGAAAAACATCAACTTTCAAGTTTGGACTAGAGCAGAGGCAAGCGCTACACACGTTACGTAATCTGCTCACTAGCGTTCCAGTTTTGCATAGCTTTATACCGGGTTCGGACCTCGAAGTGCATACTGACGCTAGTAAATATGGTTTTGGAGCAAGATTTATGCAAAAGTCTTCTGACGGCCTCTTCCATCCGATTCAATATATGAGTAAAAAAACATCACCTCAGGAAGAAAATTTAAGTAACTATAAATTAGAGGTCCTAGCAGTTATCGAAGCACTCAAAAAATTCCGTGTCTATCTCCATGGCACCAGATTCCGTATCATTACAGACTGTCAGGCATTCCAAAAAAGGTGGACAAAACAGACCTTACACCGAAAATTGCGCGTTAGGCCTTATTCCTACAAGATTTTGATTTCAAAATAAAGCACCTCCCAGCTACAAAAATACAGCACATAGACTCCCTTAGCAGATATTCCGTTATGCATGTTACATTTGATAAACTCACGCTCAAGATCATACAGGCACAAGAGAAGGACACATTTGTATCTAGTTTTAAACAGCTGCGGCCGAAACCCCGGTAGCCGACTTCGTGGTTCATAACAGCGTGCTTTATAAAGTTCACCTAGGCAGAGATTTATAGGTGATCCCCGAAGCAATGCAGCTTAACATAGTCCAAGATATACACAATAAAAGACATCTCTCTGCTAAAAAAACGAAGAAATTGTGTCCCAAATCTTTTTTATACCTAAGCTACCCCAGCTCGCAAGTACAATTGTGACAAACTGTATCCCGTGCATTTTAGCTTTCCGGAAGTCGGGAAAAAAGGTTTTTTGCACCCGATTAATTAAAGGCGACACGCTCCTCGATACATATCACTGCGATTTTCTAGGTCAGTTAGCCTCGACAAATAAAACTTACAACCACCTGTTTACAGTGGTCGATGCATTTGCAAAATTTTTCTGGTTATACCCATGGCCTACTTTGCCCATGTTTTAATCGGAATTTCATCTAAAACAATCCCAGACACGCTTTATAGTCAAATATTTTGAAGAAAAAAAATAAAATCCAATTTAATTTTTATTAGTCATATTTTATTATTATTATTATTATTCATGTTTTTTTAACCGACATATATAAAAAAATACTGTGAGGTGAACAAAATCTAAAAACATTTTTTCTGTTTTACTGTTAAAAAAAATTACGGGCAGAGACCGGCAGCCGAGATTCCAGTCATACCCCGTAAAACAAAAATTTCCATCATTTTGTGCAACCCGTAATTTTATGGGGCAAAGTAATACAGCATTATAATGCGCAGGATATAATGCACTTTAGAACACAATAACGCTTTACTTACTGTTCCGTAGCACGTAGCACGCTAGATAATCATCACAGAATAGGTCTTTTTTGGCGGGTTAAATATATGTTACGGTCGCGGTTAAGTGAAAATATTTTTCGAAACAGGACTAAAATGAAGGGTTACACCCTAGCGGAGGAAAATGTATGGGGTCGTACCGTATTTTTGCTAACAAATGGGCTAGAAGTGTAAGAAAATGTGGATTGCCCTAATTTTCTAAGTACCTAAGGGATAAGGCCGCTTATTTAGTGGATCAGACCGTGTTTCATCAAATAATGCTGTTGCCCGTGAAAATTGAAGGGAAACGCTCATAAATTTAGTTTTTTCTCAGAGTTTAATACCACAATATTTTTTTTTATTTAATTATAAATGAAAAAATATATGAAATATATGAAATACACAGAGCAAATATAATAAGAATAATTATATCGTTACCTTTTCAAAGTATTAAATATCATCATTCTTACCAACTAGTAGGCATTACTGGCATTAGATGTCTGGAATATTAGACTACAACTGTGTTTTAAGAACTTTTTTATTTAGATCTCAAATTTTATTATAGAATTGAAAACCCCTTTAGAAAAGTATCTGCTCAAAAAAATGGATTTTATATATACCCATCTGCCTTTTTTTTCTTCATATTAATTTCATTTCTTTTTACGCATGATATTATTCAACTTGATTTTTTTTTATATTTTTAGCGCATATTGGATTAATTACACAGATTTTTATTCTTCATTTGTAGTGTATTTTCAAGATGGCTCTCGAAATTTAAACATGTTATTGAGATGGAACACAGGCTATATATCGAAGTAGTTTTTGTATTTTCAAACAATTTTTCTTAAGGATTATTTAAAAATATATATAGTATCGTCTTGCAGATGAATATAGGACGGATTATTTCCCATTGGAAAAACACTCTTTATTTATAAAATATTCAGTAAGTCATGATAACTTGTGACGGCCATTTCTGTCAGTATGAGTGAACCACGTCGTTCAGTTGTAAAAGTAGAGCAACAGAGGTAAGGTTTAAAAAAACAAGTTTATTGAAGCTTAATCGGGCTGGGATTGAGAAGGCTGCTACTAATTTTTCCTTACTGCAAAAAATAATTCAACCTTTCCCGAAGCTGTACTCCGTAAAAACAAAACTTCAAATATATTAAATATAAAGATTCAATACGTACTCACAATTTTGAAGATAACCACAAGTCAGGATTGCCTTCACTAATACAGCGCGCAGCAAAAGTTTAGACAATGGTCGATTACGCTTCTGTACTGAGAAGTATGTATCGAATTGATGCAAGTCAACTGCCATATATTGCTTATGACTTATCCTTTATTCACAAACAATAAATTTTAAATTATACACTATACATAATGTATAATGACAAAAAAACAAAATTAACATTGTTGCAAAAATATAGACAATCTATATATTTACATTAAAATAACCATAAATTAAAATCGAATTGCACCTCCATTCGTTGCAATTAGTTCAAAAATGGGACTTTCCATCGAAGAAATTAAATTCTGCATCACTTGGGGATCTATTTCGTACCAAGCACGTTCAACAGCAGCTTGAAGTTCATTAAGAGAGGAGTATTGTCGAAAATTTGCATAAACCTTACGAGACATGATGCCCCAAAGGTTTTCGATTGGGTTCAAGTCAGGGCTACACGCAGGCCAATCGAGAACAGTAATATTTTGAGAGTTAAACCAAGTTTTTGTTTGTATGCAACATGAATGCATGCATTATCTTGCTGAAATACATACTTTGGACCAGCTAAAAGTTCCCCAAATGGCTGTAAATTGTTCTCCAATGTATGTATGTAGTCTTGCGTTGTTTGGCGACCATTGAGGAACTCTAGAGCTACTTGACCATCAAAGCAAACGGAGGCCCAAATCATTAAAGAGCCACCACCCTGTTGTCGACTAAAGAAAGTCCTAGGCTCTTTACGCAAGTCGTGCCAATAATAGGCCCACCCATCTGGGCCATCCAAATTCCACTTTTTTCGTCACTGAATATCACAGTACGCCACTGGGTTCCATATGACATATGTTTACGAGCCTACTGCATTCTCGTCAATTTGTGGTGAGATTTCAAAGCTGGTTGTTTTTTAATTTTCCTATAAACTAATTTACCTCTTTCCTTAATTCGCCTACGAATCGTATCTGTTGATACAGAAAGTCCTGACTCACTTTTAATCTGACTAGCACTCATCATTTGTGTAGATGCCAGTTTCTGGATCCTTCTATCATTTCGTTTTCTGGTCACACGAGGCCTTCCAGATCTACGTTTTGCTTTGTAGGAGTCATCCTTAGACAATACTCGATAGACAGACTTCTTTGAACGTTTCAAAGTAGCTGAAATTTCTGCAACAGTCTTCCCTTTCGATTTCAACTTCCATATCTAAATTACTTCATATGGTTGAATCTCTCTATCTCGCGGCATCTTCAGTAACCGATGCTAATGAAAGGTGCACTTAAATATTTCATGCATGTGACGTCATAGGTTTAACATTTGCATTTTTCCGTGAACAGTTGCCAAAAAGCAAGAAAGTGTCTAAACTTTTGCAATATGCAAATTTCACTTTTTTCAATTAAATTAAATATTATCCTACATTAAAATCATTATTTCTGTCTTAAAATGTTTAAAATATATTTTAAAATAAGTATACCGATTTGTGTAACCCAACAGTTCATATTTTTTATTTAAAGGTTAAATATCATCAGTGTCTAAACTTTTGCCAAGGACTGTAATTCAACTCCATGCTGTAGACTAGGCGAGCGCTGATCTCAGTACTTCTGTCCAGGTCAAAGCAACTACTTATCCGCTTATTCAGCTTCAGATTAGTGATTAAATCGCAGGATCTGGATGTACTCGAATCGAGGAAGAACACGACCCCAAGTTCCGACTTCTAAACGTATTTCCGAAGCTTATATTTCCCAAATATCGACTGACCAGATACAATAATTTGCATGAATATCGATAAAAAGCAGAAACTCACAAGTTCCGAGATTTTCAAAGTCATCCGTCGAAAGTTAAAGAAAGACAACCTTGATCAACTTTTACGCACATGGACAATTAGTGGACAAAAACTTACGTTCTCATTCAAAACATCGCCTACTCACATGATCAGATTAGCCGATCCATCACAAACTTTACTCTACTACTTTCATGATTTCTTTTCATGTTCTATATCCCCCATTTAAAGTAAGAAATTGGAACATTTCAGATACATAAACTTAAATTTAATAATATATAAACATTTACACTGATAATATACTCTGTATTAAATGATGGTGTTGTCATTAAAAATGAAAATTCATATATAAAATTATATGAATCATACAATGTAAGTGGAAATTGTAAGGAAAGAACATATTTGTGCAATATCATATAAAAATTATGTTTTTTTCCATATGAGCAATATTTTATTAATTTAGATCAGATGATAATCACACGTAATATTTAGCTATAATTAAAAATACATAAACACTCTTTTTAGTAAAAATTTGTAGTTTCAAAACCTCTTTTGTCTTCAATATACATTTTACAATATCTAATTGTCGCTTTTGCATTTTTCATGTAAGTGGGTGTAAAAAATTATATATACAGCAATTTTAAGTGCAAAATATAGTTGGGTGACTGAAAAGTATGGGCGCGAAGAAAAATGCTATATTTAAAAATATATACACTACCTGATGAATTTTTTTATTCTAACTAAACAACTAACAATATTTTAACATTTTCTTCAAAATGTTCACCATTTGCTTTTACACAGTCTTGAAAACGTGAGATCACAGAATTGACGGTGCACCGCAGGTAACTCTGATCTAAATCGTCCCAAGCCTTGATTTTTTTTGCGCTGCAGACAGTTCAAACTGGAGATTTTCTTGCTATATCACTTTTTTAAGAAACCCCCAAACACAGAAGTCGAGTGGGTTAAGGTACCATTCTTCGAAGGCCATTCATTCTTTGTTAAATATCTATGCAGATGGGCGTCGAATAGGGCCAATGTCCTTTTTGCTCCATGTGAAGGCCCAAATTCTTCTGGAAGATTCTGTTACGGTTATTTTGCTTACACGAGGCCACATTCTTAGCCAATAGTTTGTCTTGATTTGTTTTAGCATTAATCTTTACGTTTATATCAATAAAAATTAAAGGTGTTTTTTCCGTGAATATAACCCTTACCCAAACCATATCCTAAAAAAAAAAAACGACTGTGTAACGATTTTTCTTTTGTTTGCATTTATTTTCTTGAACATATCAGTTGCTGATTATTCTGATGGTTGTGAGCTGTTTCAATGATGAAGATTTTCTCATTCGACCACAAAACATATTTCACACGGCGCATCTTGAAAATTTGGAGCATCTTTTTTCATCTCGTTAGTCTCCTTAGCTTGACAAATATTCCCCGCGCTACAAACGATAATTATGAAGTCCGAGAGGGCTTTTAACAATGTTCTGAACACTTTGACGAAAAATATCCAGACGCTTTGCAAAGAAATTCAAGCTTACATCATTTTTTCGGGGAATTCTCTTCTTGATGATGTTGCGAATTCTTCGGGTACAGACAGAGGGCGGTCAAACTGATTTCATTTTTACATCCACTGCTTAAATGACCTTCTGGACATTTCGAAGTGGGACTTTCAACCGAGATGTAATTCTAGAAGTTTTCTCTTCATTTGCCGCTTGTTGAGCGATGGCTAAACGAAAAACACAGTTCTTCATAAGCACATCGAAAGTAAATGAATGTATATGACAAGAATGTTAATAAAAATGCTACAAAAAATTAAAAAATAAGCAGCCTCCTTTCTCCAATTTTAGTTGTGAAATAGCAACGTCAAACAACGCGCCCATACTTTTCAGCCATCCTGTATATAAAATTCTAGCTCTTTTCTAATTTCCATTTTAAATTTCCAAACACCTTTTTACCAAAAATAATAAAAAAAACAATATTATATTTAATTTTCATTTTGTCAGGTTTTGTATAATATAAACCAAAAATTTTAAACAGAACAAAAAAAAAGAAAATTATGATTTATATATTAATTTATTTTACATGCAATCAAACTCTACCTGTAAAGGTATATATTGTTAATAAATTTAACTATTAAAAAATGGAAGATTTGAATAGTAATCATGTTAATAATCCCTCAGTCACAACGATTTGTTTCTTTTCATTATAATTTATACAGTTTATATAGTTTATAGGACATAAATTGATATTACAATGAATTAAATTTTTTGTTAAACCGTGGTAGTATAAAGTGGAACTTAATTTGAGAAAATTTTCAGAATTTGGTTTAATAACAATTTTAAATTAATGATGCAAACCAATTTTCAAGCATTAATCAGATTATTAAGTATATAAAAATTTTATTTAAAAAATGGAGATCTAAAGAAATATTAAGGGAATTCTTTAAGTGATATACAAGCATTTATTCAAAATCATCGGAGCACACAAAATCTTTTAACAGAAAAAATATTTATTAAAAAAAAAAGACGCAAATATGAAAAAAAAAATTTCTAATGGAAATAATTTAAGTAATAAATAAATAATATTTCATCTGTAAAAAATAAGTTCGGAAAAAGTTCTGTTTGAAATTGATAATTATGCTTCTACGCGAGCTTGCTTTTAAGAACGTATCCAAAAACTGTAACGGTAAATCCAGTTACATGCTCATGAATGCACATGAAATATTCACAATCTTTAACTCTATTTTTTAGAAATATATCTTTGATGTATTCAAAATATACATTAGCACTGTATTCCTATAAACTGTATACTATATTTCTTTAAATATTCTAATGAATAACGGTAATTTTAAAATATATCGAAGTATTATATTGAAATTTGTTTATATCCAACTGAGAAAAATGTATTCACAATTCTTTATTTTAAAAGGGCATCCCAAGCACATAAAGCATTAAGGATAAGCAATTATCCTAAAATTAAACTCCTTAGTTTCAATTTCTAAAATGCAATAAAAACATTCAGTCTATCATTTTAAAACGGAAAGCAGAATAATATAAAAGGAAGATACAATATTAAACACTAAAAGAATCAGTTGCTTTAAATAAAGTACTTATATCTTCACAAAACATAACATACTATGGCAGCATTTCATTTCCATTAATGACGTGTGTAGTCCAGTCACAGTTAATGATTTAAAAGTGATGAGACTTCAAAATAATAAAAGATTTTGTCAGTGGGAAATGAGCCGTTAAACAAATCAACACATATGGAACCTGTTGTCGATTGTCATGTTCTCATTGACTGACACGCAGTAATGCTTTCATGATACGTTTTAGAATTAACTTTGTATTGAAATCTGATATTAAAATAAAAGAAGAATTATAAATTTATACTCCCAACAAAATTTTGCACTTTTCACTCCGTACTTGTTGTTATCGAATTGTAAAATAGTAGTGTGCAAAGATGTGCGCATTCATTAAGAGGCAACGGCGTAACATATGGGTGAGGTGGAAGAAGGGCGATTAGCCGGGCAAAAATTGTTTAGGGGCTCCAGAGACTCGTTACTTCAAAATTATAGCATACAATTATAATAGTTACGAAGGAAGAGGCGTAATATTCTGAAGTTTCTCGGATGCATGAAATACACTCTACGCCATTATTAGGGGGAGGGAGGGGGTACGTTTACCTTCTTTTAACAGAATTGCCGGCAGGGAGTGGAACATCCTAGATTTCAAAATTTAATTAACTGAACTTTCTTTATGTCTGTATATTTAAAAAAAAAATAAAGTAGATAGAAAAATTAGACGATAACAGAAAAATGATCTAAGGCCATTTCATCTGAGTAGCTCCTCTGAATCCCTCGTAGAAAACATTTTCAATTGAATTGTCTATTCAACGTTCATGTGTTTCAAATTTATCTTAAACGAAGGGGGTTCAAGAGGGCAGAGTCCCCTGTCAATTAAAACACGTTTGAGTTCTTTATTTTTAAAATTGTAGTTATAAACATATTTTTGAATATTTAATAAATAAATTCTTGTTTTGTTTTTTGTGTTGATATGTTTAAATGTTGTCTTGCACGATGCGTTCTGATAAAAAAACTCTCAGTTAGCTTTTTTCGTGTTCATAATCTGCATTTTAAAAAAGCGGACTAGGCTATGGACCACAGGCACACCGGTTTTAAAATCGGGGCCTCTGTCATGGCCACTCTCAACATTTCTTTTTACCGGTGCTCATGTATCTTAGTATTTTGAAATACTGATTTATCGGGGGAGGAGGGAGGGAGGGCATCCGTGCATTCCCGTGAGTACGACGACGAGTGTAAGTAATTTTTGGAGAACTTTATATTTTTATGAAAAGCAATTCTTAAATTACTTTAATGAAAATTTTTTTCAAGACTAGGTAAGCAGACTTGTAAAATTTTGATACATATCTTATGGTTTAATCAAATTACTTCTTCTATAAAGTAATATCATTTAGTGGATGGAAAAGTGTTTTAAACACTTGTCATATATTAGAAAACATTTTCTGATTGTACTGTCATATATAGTGATACAATTGTATCACAGTTTACTACACATAGTATGCAATTGTATCAAATTCAGATACTTAAGTGTCTTAATTTCAGACATATCACCAGTATTCATACATTTTCTCAGTTCATTTATAAAATGATCATAGTAAGAAATTTATGTGTCTTATATTCCGACATCTGTGATATCTGAAAATTCAGATTCAGACACTTAAGTGTCAGAATTTAAGACGCCTCTATTTGCAGTGCATGTGCTATAGGTACAGAATATTTGTAGCTTTTTATTTAACAGGCTGGTCAAAATTATTATTATTATTATTGAATTTGCTTTCGGTCCTGAATTACTCTAGTAATCAAACCTTTGCTGCAAAATATGAGATTAAACATGTTCTTTATATTCCTGAAGTTCCAAAAGAATTAGTCGAGTATTTCTCTGAACATTCGGCAAGTCGCCTAAAATCGCCTAAATTCCAGTGTCTTTTGTCCATATAGTGTATGTAAGTGTGTGTTTGTGTGTGCGCGCGTGTGTATAACTTAGCTATTAGCATCAGCATAGTCGAAATTACCCCCCCCCCCCCTCGAAAAACAAATCTTTATTCACTTCATCTTTATTCACTTCCATTTATCATAATGTTATAAGGGAATATGTAAATTCGTTAAAATTAACAGACTATAATTTAGGTTTAAAGTTCATAATGAATTTAGTGCCATTTCATGTACAACGAGATGTTTATGGATTTTCAAATGACACTCGTTATTCTCGTTAACGAGAATAACTCATTGACTCGAGAATAATCTCGTTATCCTCGTCTCGGTCACGCGACGACAGTAGCAACCAGATCAAAAACCAATGAAGGTGTTCTTTACAAATTTCTCGTTTGCTTTTTAATATTTTTAAAAGATTAATTTTGCATAGGATATCTGATGTCGATGCCTAACGTGATATTTTTGTACTTTTTCGATTTTGGTAGCGGTTTATTTCTGAAAACACTTTTCGTTTCGGAAAAAAACCTACCATTGTCCTCGGAAATAAACTGCAATCAAAATCGAAATAGTACAAAGTTTCTACGTTCGCGTCAGATATCCTCAGCCAAAAGAAAAGAGCCTACACTCATGCGGTAACATTTGCGAGTTATTGTTAACCCCTTATTCTTCGCGCCCGATAAGATTAGGCTACTTTTCAAAAATTGACAATGCGTGATTGCCACCAATTTTTTGAAGTAGAAATATTCGCCTTATTTAATGGCAGATAAAATAATGCAAGAATAAAGCCAATTACACTATTTGAAAACAATGAAACTATCTTAATAAAAAAAAGTAGCTTCCACTGCCTGGGAATGTTTCAGGGGCGACGATTAAGGGATTAAACCAACAGAGTTATTCATTGCAAATTTCTCTCGTTTGCACTTCAATATATTTTAATTATTCGTTTTGCATAGGATGTTTGAGGTTGAAGTCTAAAGTTGTACCCTTGTACGACGTTAACTATTGTACCTTTCTATTTTAAATAAAGGTTACAGTTCCATTCTGAGGACATTTTCCATTTTGGAACCAAGCAACCATTTTTTTCCTAAATTGAAAGTGTTCTGCAACAGAAATATATTTTTTTAAGTTATAACGTTAGATTTCAATTTCATATAAAACCCTTTTAGCTGATGCAGTGGCCTATTTTTCATTAACCCGGCAGCAGTCGCGTCATATATGACATACCCAGGGTGTTAGAATTGCAACCACTATTTTTCGAAATGTAATCTTCAACTTACTTTATCGCAGAATATGTAACAATTGTCGCCGACTAAAGAGTGTAACGATTATTTCTATTTATTGATGACGAAGTAAAAAACATTCATACCCTTTGTATGCACGACTTCTCCTGGTTTAATAATGTCCTATCCCTTCAAATTAATATTAACTATATTGATATCCAATCAGTGCAAGTGTACGAAATCTTATGCCAGTAGTTTATGATCAATATACATGAAATGACTGCAACAATGTTTAAATAATTGTATTTTATGTTTAAATAAAATAAAATAAACACAACATAATGTTACAAAAAATAATATCTACTTCATGTTTAATTAGCTGAAAGCGTTTCAACCTAAAGTGTAAATCTTGTATTGTGACACTATTTCTAACAGCTCAAATATATTCCAAACTTTAAAAAACGCTAATAAAATGTAACGTAAACTTCAGCATGTAGAAAGATTTTCTGAGGCTTTTCGCAATCAATAATCCACCGTGTTTTCCTTAATGTACATACAATTTTCAGGAAATTTAAAGTAATATCAAAGTTTATTTTATCCACATACAACATCGGCAGATAAATTTAACATCGAATTTTTCGAGTGGATGAATCTGGAAGACATAGAAATGCAATTAATCCATACATAAACTAAACTTTGTTGGTTTGATAAATGACTTGGAAATAATTGAAAAATATCGATTGTCGGACGTAATTAAAAAGAGTTTAGAGAAGTAAATACTCTAAAGAACTTAGACTGACATTCCCCTAATTTTGAGCTGCTTAAAAAATTACTGACGTGTATATCATCCGTTTCTTCTTTAACATACATTTGATTTTTTTTCTGAAATAAGTGTTAAAAAGAAAATTTTCAGAAATGAAATACCTGATGATTCTACTTCAGCATATAAAAGGTGCACTCTTTTTCTGCTACTCAATAGATAATTCCTAAAGCGATAACATTAGAGTTATATTTCTTAATGCAGAAAGTTTCAAATATATTAAGGAGAGTGCATTGCTGCTTTATTACATTAATCCAGGCGACAAGCGACACAATGCGCAACTTAGGAGACAAATTCTTAAATACGAACCTGTTTCACACATGTTTCTTTTCCTAACTTGCGCGCTGTGTCACTTGTAGCCTGTATTAGAAGGGATTTGAGTAAAAACAGTTATTTTACTAAATGTTATGAAATTTCTTATATGTTCTCTATATTTTGTAGTTTATATTTAGAAAACCATTCTCTATACTTTAACTATTTAAAAAACACAATTTATTTTTATACAACGAAAACTTACCGAGTTACGATAACTTGATTTTTATGAACATTCAATATTTTACGCCAGTAAAAAAAAAAAAAAAACCTTCTGTTTTTCTTGCCAAAATGTTGAATAGGTATATTTTAATCACACAAAAATTAGCTTAATCTTGTTTTACTTCTTAGAGCATTTATTTAATATTTCATATTGAACCCCCTATAACAAATTAAAAGACAGCTTATTAAATAAAATTAACCGATCATAGTAAGTCAATTTAAACCTCCGTAAAGTGCACCTCTGGACTCCTGGGTTCGGGCGAAGTGCGCCTAACAGGCACCTTTAACCCTTTAATTACGGGTTTGGGACATATGTCGTCTCAGAGATTATTTCTTTATTCCATTCACACCACTTCTTGAAAAGTAATTTCAGTCATAGACTTATACCAGGATAGTTTCTAGAGAAACCTACCACAATTTATTTGTAAATTATGGTACAAGTTAATACAAAAGTAGTCGTCCGTCGTAGCCCGTAATTAAAATTTTCAGAAAATCGTCATTAGCACTTAATTAACTCAATTCTAATGCTCTTAAGACTAAATATTAAGGCGGATCAAATGCAAACGGAACAGTGGTTATAATTTTGTTTAATTTCGTATGAGAAGGGAGACAACTATGTCTAGAGGTAGAGCGGGCAGTAAGGAAGACAACCCCTACTGCGGAAATGGATTTGCACTGAGTAGTGCCGCTGGGGCATGCAATAAGCGCTGGGGGTCGGCCAACAGTATCAGCCAGTAGACAGTCGATTGTTTTTCATCAGCGTCTGCAGAATAAAGAGCACGTAGCGTTTGTTATTCTTTTATTAGTGGCAGAAGGAGTGAAGGTTTGGAAAGTGCATCGGCGAAAGAAGGCAATGTACGGAGAATATGCACTTTCATTCACTTGTTTGAAGGACTGGCTCAAAAATTTCTGCAAGGGATGCAAATCTGTGAATGATGATAAACGACTTCGTCAAGGTCACCTCGTCATCAAATAGTCACAGCGTCATCTTGTCGTCACATCTCATCCGTTGAAAAGGGAATTGATGGGTCGCCGTTTTCACTCGGACATCGAAGTCATGGAAAATGTTCGAAACTGATTCCAATTTCAACCAAAAGACTTCTAGGATTGTGAATCAAGTGCCTCTATAACTTTGGAGATTACGTTTGAAATAAACAATGTCATTTTATTCTGTGGCTTATGTTCCATTTTCATTTGATCCACTTTAATGTACTATACACCGGTCATCTGATTGGTACCTAATGGAACTATTTTGATTCGAACCAGAATTTTTTTCATAAAATATAATATAAATCACACACAAATAATTTAAATGAAAAAGTTGAATAGCTTTAAATAAAAATTCGGGTGTGAAATATTTTTATAGAACTTGCGTAAAATTCCTGGTATGATTAGTGTTAAAGTGTTCAGTGGTCCTCATTAGGACTTACAAACAGAGAATATTCGAAATCTGATTAAAAAAATGAATTTACTAACCTGAAAGCAAGTAAAATAACCAATACTGAAGAGCACTTGTAGGCTTAACATGGCGTAACTGACCTGCCAGAGTCCAATCGAGGGTTAAAAGTTAGAGCTACGATGACTGCTCGCACAAGAATCAGTATTCAAACTTAGTGCCTATCGAATAGCAACTGATTTAACCCTAAAACTACAGGAAATTTTAATCAACCTTGATTAAAACATTTCAACCAGAATTTTTATTTAAAATTACTTAATTCTTTATTTACTTCAGTTCTCTGTAGTTCATACTTAACTCATTTTATGAAACAAATTCTGGTTCGAATTGTCAAGTCCAGTGGACCCACCTGGTAAGCGAAGAGTTAACCATTCAAAATCAAACATCTTTTAAAAATATTTGTCAACTTTCTGTTTTCATAAATTTCTTAATATTATTAAAAAGCTCTATTTTTTTTTTTCTTGAACCGGTTGTCATCAAAACAAAATTTGTTAGATTTTCTATGCTATTTCTCCAAACTAAAAAATAATATTTTGCATTCATGGGCTATCGAATTTTTCAATTTAACACTATTTAAAATACTTTTTGGAAGTATGTTTAAACTCGCATCTATAACATTTGACATTTTTTATAGAATATGTTCAGGCATCATACTTAATCATTTGAAAGCAGCTTCACTTTCTTTGAAGTAAAAAATGTCTAGCGAACATCATTTTTACAGAAGCACATTTACGGTTTAAAAATATTCAAACTTTCAAACTTCTGAATGACAGAAATTCCCATTAAAGAACGAATGGATAAATTGTGCTCTATTTCTGAAAGAGAAATAAGGGACAACCTTCGATTTCAAGAAAGAGTTCGATTTTCCTTGGCGCCTTAATGTCCTTCATGGCATTATAGAATGACTTTTCTTCTGCCACTTTCGAGGCGGAACAAAGACATCAAATTAATATTTCATGCATATTAAATTTTCCTTTCTATAAGCAACAGCAACTAACATAGACAATATTGCTTTTAATTCAATTCGATTTGATAGGTCAAATCTGTAGTTTATTTTTATTTTACAATTTATATGACATGCGCAGTAATTTTATACTATTTAAGAAATCAATAAAAGCTATACTGGGTGTCCCAAAACTTTGATTTCGGCTTTTATTACTTAAATATTGATCAGAGACATATATTATAAATTACAAAGTTACGTAAAAAAGGGTAGAGATTTTTAGGAAATCGATTAAAAGTTTCAGGGAATTAAAATTGAAGAAATACAAAATTTAAATTTTTATACGGCCCTCATACGAAAAATTTCATAATGAGTAAAATGTGCCCCATACACTAATAAGATTATGCACAAAATTTCAACTTTTTAGCATAAAAACTCGCAGAGATATCTTTAAACAAAGTTAGTGAGGGTTAAACATAAATTAAAATATAAATATTTACAGCTAGAGCACCGCCCCCTGAATAATAGGCCTGAGCACTGACACAAAAATGGCGGCACTCGTGGGCCGATTTTGTAAAACGGTCTCCTAATTTTACACCCCAGTATTTTCTAAAAGTTTTCTTTGACTTATTGAAACTCAGACAAATAAGGCTGAGAAAACTTTTAGAAATTATTGGTATTAAATTTAAAGGGAACGTACACACGCTGAAAATTTTCCGCCTACGACTGCATCAATTTTTGCGTCAGCGCTCAGGCCTAATATTCAGTGGGCGGTGGCTAGTGTGCAGATGACGCGTTACAGAAATACATCATAAGCAAATAAAATATTGTCTTATATTTAGCTTTATTTACAAATTTACAAAACTATGCTTCCTGAAAAACACCTTAAAATTTTACATGATGAATTACACAATAAATATTGGAAATGGCACAGTGAATGATCATTAAAACAGAAATGTGTGCATATGCAAATATCTGCCTCTGGTCGGTGCGTCACATACGTGAAATTGCATGAGAAAGTTGTTGAAAGATACTTTTTTACCAATAAGTAGCACAATTAATATTTATTTATGCAATCATTGTTTTCTTTCGTAATTTGTGTACGGCATAAATCCAACATGATTTTTCTCCTTTGCGAACTCATATCCAGGCATCGAAAAGTGGTTTAAGTCAGCACTTATGTATTTTCATATCTCTGCGACTTTTTGTTCTAAATTGCTGAAATTTTGTAAATGACTTTATTAATGTATAGGGTACATTATACTCATTGGGGAATTTTTTTGTACGGGGGCCGTATAAAAATTTGCATTTCTTCAGATTTAATCCCTGAAATTTTTAAATGATTCCATGAAATTCTGCACTCTTTTTTACGTAACTTTGTAATTTATAATATATGTCTCTGATCAATATTTAATGAATAAAAGAAGTGGTCAATGTTTTTCGGACACCGTGCATATCCTGAGTAGTAAATCATTATAAGTTTTATTGGTTAAATTGCGACAATATAATTTCAATATTGCGTCAATAGTTAATTCATCGGAAATACTTCTAATGAAATATAAATTTTGGTTAATTATATATAGTCGACCAAAAAAAAAAGTACATAACTACCCCGTACATTTTAATCACCAATTTATCGTAGAACAAAACGAAATTAGCCGTTCGATTAGAAATTATGTCTTCTTACAATATGTTTTCATAGAGACACTGTACCAAACTCTGAAATTTTCAATACAAACACCCAATTTTGACATCATTTTTGGATTTTTCAGAAAATTTTACACTAGGAAACAAAACAGAAAGTTATTTGGTGAAGTTGTTTAGATATTTTGCAGATTTAAAGTTTTAAATTCCTAGTATAAAATTTATTTTTAAAACAAACTGCAATATGTGTAGTTCTACTTACCCGTCATACGTAGTATAGGGTAAATCTTGTAATCGGTTTGAAAATCGAAAAATATTTTTGGCGGATTTACACGTTTTAGACACTGGAGACTCCTTAACCGTATTTAAAAAAAAAAAAATTGCCGTCCGTCTGTCTGTGTCTGCGTCTGTAAACGCTCTATCTCCCGAACAAATTGAGATAGACTTGAAATTTGGTATGTACTTAGTATGTAATGACGGAAAGAAGTTTATTGAATTTCAGTAACCTCGATTATCCGGAACTATTTTTTTCGAACTCTCAAAATATACATTCTGATAAAAGGTATATAAAAATTTTCCAAATTGTTTATTTTAAGGAGTAAATATAAAAGACAATAGAGAAACATAAATTTTGCATAAAGAATAAAGTCGATCGGATAATTAGTTGCCGATATATTTGTAATCCTATTTTCTACACTCTTCGATTTTTCATGACCCTGTATTTCATTCAAATTTCAAGTCAAAGATATTTTTTAATTGGAAATGGGATGCTTAAGCCGACGCAGTAAACCGTTAGTTAATATGGTTATCAATTTTGGAGTTAGAAGGATGTTTCTTTTATGCAATTCAGTAATAGAGCATTTAAAGCGAAGCTAATGAAAAAGACAGGCTACCGCGGTGCATTCCCCTTATTGTTTTTTTTACAGAACGGTAGAGTGACGTTGTGCTCTTTTCGTGCAACTTCATTGGTGCATTCGAGCATCACGTGACTCCGGCGGTCTGTAAAAAAAGATATGCGTAAAGCACCGCGGTAGCCTTTCTTTTTCGTTAGCCTCGATTTAAAGTTTATGACGTCATCAAGCGACGATTTTATTCGAATTGCAATGCATTTCATATATATAGTTTACACATGTTTTATTTTCATATTTTATATTATGCATATCCATGATGGGTAAGTATTACGGTGGCCCCCAACGACTAGTTTTAAACATAACGTAAAAACTACTACGGTGAATAAAATGTAAATTTGGATCCACTTATTTAAAACTTGGATTTCTTTTAGAAATTGTATACGTTATAATACTTATTTCTTTCGAATATTTTTTAATTAATATTCAGAAACAATACGCATTTTCACCTATAAAATTTCTAAAACAAATCGAATTTTAAAATTTTTAAATATGTAAACCCAAAATGATAGCTCATTCCGCTTAATAGTTTTTGAGTTATGCTTAAAACGCTACACGCATTGTAGTTTGTTTTACAACATATTAAGAATAAATTGAAAACCTTAGGAATTTCAAACTTTAAATCTGCGTATTTCCTAAAATACTTGACCAAACGATTTACCGTTTGGTATCTGCGAATAAAATTTTCTGAAAAATCCAAATAGGATGTAAAAATTGTCAAAGCGATTGTATTGGAGATTTCAGAGTTTGGTACAATTTGATAGGATTTACGATCAAATAAGTAAATGCTGAAAAGAATCTTCCCGTTTCCAATTATGAAGTTAAACTTAGTTCCTTTTATGAAGTTAAACAGATTTGATTATTTGGACGTACTAAAAGTGAAATAACTTTTACTTCAAATAAGGTTTTGAACGTTAATACCTATAAGGAGATTCATTCCACATTTCAAATGGAATACACATTTTATATGGAGTTAATGCATTTGCTATGGATAATTTGATCTCTAAGTAGCACAGTCTGTTACGTAACATGCGATCAAAACGAGGCTAACGAAAAAGAAAGGCTACCGCGGTGCTTTACGCCTATCTTTTTTACAGCCACGTGATGCTCGAATGCACCAATGCAGGTGGACGAAAAGAGCATCACGTCACTCTAGCGGTCTGTTACTCACTAGCATCACTGCGTCACACCTAAATATCTGAAGATTTATAGATAGCAGGGCTGGAAAACATGACATGTTCAAAACTTTCCATCTCGCTCATTTTTAAACGTACTTTTAATGACAGATGGATTAATATGTTTATGAGTCACTCACATTAGAATCGCAAAAATCATGTTTATTGTCTTCAGAAATTCGTGTGATTTGTTGTTTCACTTTAGGCAGCTACGGTTATTTTTAACACAAAGGATTAAAGGGACTGGGACTAAAGGGAAATGGATGGAATGGATAAAATGGGTTCTGATCAGCTATGAATAGCCAAGCCTGAAAACACAGTAGCCTGAAAAATTGCAAGTGCTTTATTACTAAAAGCCTTAGTGTACCAGTAATTTGTAACTGTAATCTTCGCTTTATTAATTGGCAGACATTTTTCGATTATAAAAAGCAAATGTTTTAGCACGGAAAAAGTGGTGTTAAGTCGCTATTTTTGTTTATTTTGTCAAAAAAACTGTTAAGGGGTTTAAATGATTTTGTTAATTTAAAGCTACAGATAAGTTAGCAGTAGAATTTTAAAAAAGTTTTAAATGTTTAATCATTTTTACAAATCTATAGGAAGTGCAACAGCAATACAAAACTGCTATAATGTCTTTTAAGATATGTCAAAGATGATATGTAAGATGTGAATTGATTGAAGTATTCATGGTTACGTCACGATCAGTCGAAGAGCAGCCCTCTGAGTACAAGGCCATTGCACTGATTGAAGGCGACTGCCGCAGGTGGAATATATATATATTTTTTTTTTTTTTTTTTTTTTTTTTTTTATAAGTGTTTGAACGGCCCCTTGAATTTTCGTACTATTATTCACGAAAAAAATTCTTAATAAAAAAAGGTGAAGATTAATGTACCAAAATATTTGTACAAAACTTCAAGAGAACCTACAAAAACCGCCATTTTTGTGTCAGCTTGTACGCATAGTAATCAGTTGCCTGTGGTCGAAGGTCCAAAAATCTATTGAGAGGATTAGTGTTAGAAGAAAATTAATAACAGCGATTAGTATGACCAAAAGATTCACATGCCTGTTAATTCCCTAATCTTTTACAAATAACATCTAAAAACATTGCCAACTTGTTAAACAAGAAAAATCGGCGCACTGCTGATGCTGCATACGGGGTAATAGAAAATAGTGAAAGAATTAAACAATGTTAACGATAAGTATAATACGTTAAATTTAGTTATTTTTTTAAACCATGTTCTAAAAATACCTATGGGAAATTTGCGACAAGGAAATGCGGTAACTATTCATTAAACTCCAAGTCCACATATAACTTTGGTAAATGTTTTTTTTTTTTAATCTTTAAATATTTTGTTAAAATTTTTGCTGATTGAGAAGGAAAGCTAGAAAAATTTTGCGGCACTCATCTATGAGCACATTTTGTATCGTTCCAATTATTGAATTAATCAAAAATATTTTGTATGATATATTTTAAATTAATTATACTACTTTTCATATTTTTTCTTCCTGTTATGTTCGGTACACTCTAAAAAACATCCGTGAAAATACATGAGATTTTCCGTAAAATTTCACGGAGAAGTTTCATTTTTTCAAAACAACAGTACAATTTCCGTAACTGAAATTAGTTCCGTAAAAAAGATTTCAAATCCGTAAATATGCAGAAAGATTTCCATAAATTTAATGGATTTTGTCCGTATTTCTTTCAAAACAGTACAATGTCCGTATTTCTTCCAAAACAGTGCAATTTCCGTACACACTACGTAAACAACTTTTAGAGGTTTGCGTACAGAAATAGCCTTGTTTGATTTAAGATTGAATTAAGATTGTTTTATTTACTAGAGTTCTTCTAGGATCCAGTCCTGACCCGGCTCGACATGCTGGTCCATTCTAACCGGGGCCATGTCTGGACAGTAATTTTTTGTGAAAATAATAGTAATATTTATATTTTTTAATGACATATTTAGAAATTGATTTTGTTTTTATAAGTTACAGAAAAATATTTTTTCAATATTTTTTGCTTCAAAATTAGGATTTTTTTTCACTAATTTTTTAAATTTTTATTTTAACTTTTCTAACGTGAGGCAATATTGGGTTATTTAAAGGTTTCATAACATAATATCTATGCAAGTTATCGCTATGTAAATTGTATTAAACTAAACAGATTTGGTTTATATATTTATGAATTAAAATAAATTTTATTATTTTATAAATTATAATTTTACAACGTTTATAATTTTTTCCTTAAATTTATAAAAATAGTTAATATTTTTTTCTTTTATAAAAATGAAGATTATAATTTTATTAACTTTATAATTTATTTCTTTAGCTTATAATTTTATAAATTAAACTAAATCAATAAGTCCAAATTTAAACTTATCTATCACAAGATCATTAATATCGAAATTGTCTTTAAGAATCAATTTTTTGTTTTAATATTATTATAACTATTCGGTTTGACAGAACCGTACACAAAAGTTCTCAGCATAGCTCGAATATAATAATTTAATTTATTATAAAATTGTTTATATACGTAAGTTTTTTAAAATAAGAGAAAACGAAAAGTTATTTTAATAGCATGTAATAAATATGTCTCCTTCAGTTAATTATTGTTTTTATTGGAATTGATAAATAGATCATCAGACAAATAATTTAAAAAAGTATATGTTAAAAAAAAAGAAAATGTTGTACTATTACAAAAGGATGCAATCATACAATGACTCTTAATACAATGTTTTACGCATATAATACATAATACGTTAAATTTTATCTGGTTTATCTGTTATAAGGCATCAAATAATAAAGGAAAATATTGAAAATTATGAAAAGAAAATATTAAAAACATTGGAAATCTTGAAAAAAATCCATGGAACCTTCAAGTTTTTGCATCATAACTAGCGACTGAAATAAGTAGCAACATTTGAGAAACCGCCATGCTGACTCTTATCGTAGTGGTTGAGAACTCCGGTTCAGTAAGCGAAAGATTGCGGGTTCGATTCTCATTGAGGGAAGGCCTGGTTGTTTACACAAAACTCGTTCAGAAAAAAAAATCAGCAGTATATTGGTCTTGAGAAGTAACTTGATTTTTGTTTTTGGTCCTACAATGTTTATTTTAACATTATAAAAAATTCTAAAAAATACGGAAAATATCTTTTATAAAAAACGGAAATTTAAAAACGGATATTTCAGAAATCGCATAAAATTTCCTGGAATTTGCGGATTTTACTTTCATTTCCTTGCTCTTCAAGACATTGAGGCAAAGAGGCAAATATGTTTTGCAGCAACATTGATTTTCCAAATACGCTTTCGTTTAACTTAACAAATGAAAACCAGTTCGTCAATAACTTTAATTTTTTATTAAAAAATCCAGGAAAATGTACAAGAAACATAATATTTAATGCAAAAATAGATTTATCGATTTAAAAGTTAGGTTTTAGAAATCTTATAAGGGAAGCTTTCAAGATATAAGGTGAGTTGCAATATGAGATACAAAATATAGGCAAATACACGACACAAAAACTGAAATCCGTTTCGGGTTAGGTTCATATGTGTAACAGTTATGACGGTTCAAAATTCATATGTCACTACTCTCATTCATTAGTAGAAGCTACTGATGGCATTTTAAGGTTCTCATGTTACAGTTTGTAATAGCGTACGTTGCCACCATCATCCGGGCATAATAAACACATTTGAAAAACGAACACAACACATAAAAACTAGTCGTTGGGGGCCACCGTAATACTTACCCATCATGGATATGTATAATCTCCAACTTTAATAAAGAAGCAAGTTTGCGTGTGTGTGTGTTTGTGTGTCTGTTTCTCCGTTGTGTTCTGATGAGACCGCTGCACGCAAAGCTACAAAATTTGATGGGAAGGTACGTTTATGCATGTAGTTTTGTACCTTGAAGCCAGATTTTGGAATTTTCGAATAGATTTTTTTAAATTAAATTCTTTATGCGATTTTTAGTTTTTTTTTCAAGTTTGATGCGATTTTTCCACATTAATAATGGGAATCCGGTTCCAATCTTTTAGCCCAATATAGTAAATTTTGTCCTCTTTTCAATAAAGTTGATTCGAAATTTGTACAGCGATTTTTGATTTTTTGGCGATTTTTTTCCTTCGACAACAAATAATTTTGCCCAGAACGTTTGATTGGTTCGGTGGTTGCTTCCATTTCCGCCTCAGATACACTCACAATCGCCATTTTTTTTCTCTTTTTAGCTTGGAGACAGTTGATAATTCTTTACAGATAAAAAATATTAATTTTAAAAGGGAAGTGCGGATTATTTATTAACCCGATTTTTTTTAATTAGATTTTTTCTTTTAGTTTCATTTTTTAACATTTGTTTCATGTTTTGCAGCGTTTTTTGTTTCAAATGACGTCACAAATCGCTCACTACAAGTCAAACATCATTGGAGGGCAGTTGTGACTCGCAGCTGATAGAATTGTAGGCACAGCTGAAAGTCAACCGGGCAACTGTGATTGGCAGATGAAAAGGTCGTCAGCTGATTGCAATTCGAACAGCGAGTTGTGAATTTTTGCCATTTGTTTTATGCGATTTTTAGAGTTTTTTTCATGTATACGTCATTTATGTATTTGATTTTAGAAATTAACAACGATAACTTAATGTTTTTGTATGTAAAAAAAAAAAAAAGTCATTTTGTTTCTGTTTCAAAAGTTAATAATTCCTAATTTTTAAACGCCGTAGATTTAATTCTGTGTGTGTGTAGGGGGGGGGGGGAGATAAATGTTCGATTGTAGTTTAAATATCGAGTTAATGCTCTGATCGAAACTCCCTCCTTCTTCCCCACCCTGCCTCCAAAATCAGAACTATTAGGTAGCTTTCAATACAAAAAAGTATAAAGCTACCTATTGCAGCCGTTCGGAGGAAAGCAGTTCCGGAAAATTTCGATACATTTTCACCGATCATGACCCCCAGACCCCAAAACCACCCTCCGTTCAAATGTTGATTTATATATATATATATATATATATATATATCCATATATGTATATATATATATGACCTATGTCATACGATAACGCTCGTATTTATAAATCAATTTTGATGAAACTAATTGTGTGTATTAAGCTAACCAATGTCTCGACCGAATTCGTTGGCCAGCTTGGTCCGCCATTTTGTTTCAAGATGGCGGCCATTTAAAAATTTAAAACTAAAATAAATATACAAAAAAATTAAAAATTCAAATTTATTTTTTAATTACGATTTAGGCCTTGATACAAGGATTCCAGAGCATTTTTTGGTTTACCTCTATCTTAAAAAATGGCTGAGATAGAGCAGTTTGAAATTCTAGGGTGGCTGACATTTTGAAACAAAACAGCACATTAACGCGATTACTCGCAAATTATTTTCTTTCACTGTTGTAATAATTTTCCCAATCATACGCATAAAACTATATATTCATATCCGTTAGTGCCAAAATTGGCGGCATCGGTGACAAAATTGGCAAAATTGGCGATATTTGGCGAAATATCGCCAAATTTGGCGACCAAAATAAGTCTTTATAAATTAAGCCAATTTGGCATTTGCTCAATAATTTGGCGAATTTCTTATTCAAATTCAGTATTAACGAATCTTTTGTAAACGTTTCTTTGCATTTTAACTTGCTGTTTTCGTGTAACATTAGCTAAAATTTTAAAACGAAGATATAGGAAAGCTACCTTTTCCTCCCGTTACAGGCCGGAAGGAGTTTTTAATTATTTGTTCGATTCAAACGAAACCTTTTCTCAGTTCCCCAGGTACTAGATAAACTTCGGTATAATTTTTTCAGCCCTTGGTTACCACTATTTCTGAATATTAATGACCAGCGAGTGGTATTTTCTCGGTTTCTATGGGCCCAATTTCAATGAGAATTAGTTCATTCAACTTAACACGAACTAATTAAGATATAGAATGGAACTAAAAGATTTTGCAGCGCTGATCGAAAATTTAATTTTTAATCCGATTGCAAGGAAACCTTTTCGCAGGTCCCCAGATACTAGATAAATTTTGGTATCCTTTTTTCAGCCCTTGGTTACCACTATTTCTGAACATTAATGACCAGGGAGAGGTATTTTCTGGGGTTCTATGGCCCCAATTTCAATGAGAATTAGTTCATTCAACTTAACACGAACTAATTAAAGTGTAGATAACTAATTAAGATACAGATTTAGCGCCACCTGTCGGTATAAAATATAACTAAAAGATTTTGCAGCGCGTGCGCAGCATGCCTGCTATACGGTGTCGTAGGCAGAAGGGACATGTGCCAAAGTTTCGATCGGAAAGAGTTTTATTTAGAACTGAGTGCACCCCTTAGCGGTGGGAAGTGAAACTAAACAATTTTGCATTTAAAATTTGTCCGATTCAAACAAAAGGCCCGATTTCAACGACAATTGATTCATTCAACTTAACATAAAATAATTAAGATATAGATAACTAATTAAGACATAGATTTCGCGCCCCCTGGTGGTGCAAATTGGAACTGATACATTTTCTTTGCGTGCACAGAAAGCCTTTTCTACGTTGTCATAAGCAGCGGGGACACGTGCCGGAGTTTCGTTCGGAAAGAGGTTTGTTTAGAACAAAGTGCACTCCCTGGCGTTGGTAAATGTAACTAAAAGACTTTGCATTTAATCTTGGTCCGATTCAAATGAAATCTCTTCTGACATTCTTCCGAGGTCTCCCAGGTACTAAATAAACTTTTATAACTCATTTTTTCTGCCCTTGGTTACCACCATTTATGAATATTAATATACAAGGGCGTTGATTTATTTTCTCGGGTTCTATGTGTCCAATTTCAACAGGAATCGATTCATTCAACTTAACATGAACTAATTAAGATATAGCTAATTATTTCAGACTCAGATTTGTTACTCCCTGGCGGTGGAAAGTGGAACTAACAAATTTTTCGGGCGTGCAAGGCATGCCTTCTACACGGTTCCGTAAGCAGCAGGAGCGAGTTCCGGAGTTGCGTTCAGAAATAGGTTTCTTTAGAACAGAATGCTCCACCTGGTGGTGGAAACTGGAACTAAAAGATTTTGTAGCGCGTGCCTAGCACGCCTGCTATACACGCTGGGGACACGTGTCGGATAATTTGTTTAGACAAAAATACATCTTCAGGCGGTGTAACTAAAAGATTGCCCTGCGCGTGCATCAAAAACGGTTATTTTTATTGAAACCGCAAAAGACAGTTACCAATTTGATGTTCCAGACAACGGAAAACTTTCATTTTCACTCATCCTCGAGTTTTAAGAAAAGTATTGAAATATTTGAATCGAAATTCACAGTTCCGAAAATGAGAATTCTTTGAAAATCAAATGGTAACTTTTTTTTAAAAATTTTGACCAAAAACTGACCCGTTTTGAATAATAATGATACAGACATTTGAGGAGGCGGTATTAAATTTATTTCCGCTTTGGGTCCATCTCTCTGTTTAATTTCCGAAAGACAAAGAGTTACCAGTGGAAGGGTGTCGTGAAGCGAATTTTAAGAGTGATTTCGCATTTCGTATTATGTTTTGGTGGGACCGGGCAGCGCTGGGCGGATCTGCTAGTATAAAATATGAAAATAAAACATGTGTAAACTATTTATAAAATGCATTGCAATTCGAATAAAATCATGGCTTGATGACGTCATAAACTTTAACTTCTCTATTACTGAATTGCGTAAAAGAAACTTCCTTATAACTCCAAAATTCATAATCATCCCAGGTAAAAAAATCAGCAAGAAACTTTAAAAAATATATATGATTTTGCAGGTATTTTGAAGGTTTCTACAGGTATTTTGAAGGAAAATGAAAACTGCAGGTTTCCTTCAGGAAATGTTACAGGTGTTTTAAAGGTTTTATTCAGGATTATTTAAGCACGCTTAAAACCTTCAAATTACCTTCACTGACTTAGCAGATCATCCTAAAATAAGTACAGGTATTTTCAAGAAAAACAGGAACAACTTTTCATGCAGGAAATATGAAGGTTTTTTAAAAGGTTTTGCACAGGTTTATTTCGGCTAGCTTATGCCCTACAAATTACCTTCAGTGACTTAGCAAATCTTTCCTAAAATCACTACAGGTACTTTGAAGGAAAAAGGAAACATCTTTTCGTGAAGGAAATATGAAGGCTTTTTTAAAGGTTTTATTCAGGTTTATTTCAGCAAGCTTATGGCCTACAAATTACCTTCGTTGACTTAGCAAATCTTCCCTAAAATCACTACAGGCATTTTGAAGAAAAGGAAAAAGTGCTTTTGAAGCAGAAAATTTAACAGCTTTTTCTAAATGCTTTAATACAGCCAATATGGTTATCTAATATTCAAATAACTTTACTGGAAAAAGCCAGGCAATAGAGCAGGGGGGGGGGGCGAGAGAAGATAATTAAAAAATATATATATTTGGTTAAGGCGCGACAAATGAATTTCAATTAGAAAGTTTTAAATCAAAGATAAAATTTCAACAAATTATACGAAATGAAATAAATATTCCACAAATATGCATACAAATAAGTGAAAATAAATTAACAGTTTATTGTAACATAATTAAAACAGCTATGCTTCAACTTTTTAAACAGTGTGGTATTATCAAATTCCATATATAAGATAAATAAATTTCATGATAGAGCAAAAAATTGAAAATATTTGTACCTATTAGAATGCAAATATTTCATCACAAGAAGAAAAAAAAACTTGTTAGATTGGAAGAAAAAAATTTTGTCAACTAGAAAAAATACAAAATTTATTTTAAAGCTTTTTTTACGTACAGGATTTCTTGTACTGACTCCCAGGAGTACAGATTATGTGGATTATAAAATTTTGTATAATATCGATCGATCATTTTAAAAACTTTTGTAAGCATTTATCTTGTATACATGATCGAAATAATATCTCTGGAACAAATAATTCTGTTAATCTTTCAAACAATTTTGAGATGCAAATGGTTCTATAACACTAAGACAAAGCAATTTAATATAATTTATTATTTACTGAAATAAAGCAGCAATAAAGCACCTCCATAAAATTATTTAAATGATAATTTAACAATATTTTAATTTATTTAAGCAAAAAAAATTTTCCTTAATTATTGTGGGTTTTTTCCTATTAAAAAATATTTAATTAAGAAAACAGAGAATACACAATTAGTAATAATTTTTCTTTTTGATTTCTTATATTTGTTAATAACAACACACATTCGTGAGAAAAATATATGCTCAAAATTGTACATGTTTACACACTTATATTTATGTATGCAATATATATTGTCTGAATTATTTTGACTTGCCTAATCATTTAAAGGCTGATGTTTCATTATAATAGAAATATTTCCCAAAAATCAAAGGTAATAAAAATAAAAAACAGGGTTGTTACTCATACAAGCGAATGAAATTCCTTGACTTTTCCAGGTGTATTTCAAGAAAATTCAACAAAATCCTACAACAAACGACACGCCTGATTTGGCAATTTTTTTTTTTTGAAGTGCGCCAACTGAAAAATTGGTAACCTCAATTCTACCCAATCAGCTTTTTTATAAAGTAAACATCAATTTTATTCTGTTTTTCGACTCTTTACAAAGTTTTACGAAGTTTTTCTTTACGATTTTTCGATTTTTACAAACTTTTAGCAATATTTCCTCCGGAAATTTCGATTTTTACAAACATTTAGCAATTTTTTCCCCGAATTTTTCTATTTTTACAAATTTGTAGCTATTTTCTCCTTCTTGCTTAAACTTTGTAAATTGTCACAAAACGAAATAAAATCAATGTTTACTTCATGAAAGAAATTCTCACAGGAACTGTGTAAGTAGCGATTTCTCTGCCACAAAGCACACAGTTTATGATTGGGGAGCATCTCAAGATTCCTGATTTTTCGAATGCACGAGACTCGCACTAAGAGCAGTTAGTAACTTACATGTATGTACGCTTCGCATACATTAACAAAAAAACACCTCTGGATTCATGAAACTCACAGTGTAGCAATCTCTAGAATGCACGAAACTCATACAAGCAGCGGTTAGTAACTTACACGTATGTAAGCTTCGCGTACATTAACAAACAACCCGTGGATCCATGAAACTCATGGTACAGCAATCTCTAGAATGGATGAAATACATCTTATCAAATTAAATCAGCAAAAATTTACTTACCTTTTGTTATTATTGTTTGTATTCACCTTTTAATCACATTACAATTTAATCAGCATTAATAAATGTATAGAAGCAAACATAGTGCCATGGAATATTGATATAAACGGTCTTGTTGCCAAAACTTTTTTAGAAAAATAGAATTACCACTGTAATAATATACAGCACGTCTGAGAAAGGTCTGTATCATTCTAAACATTAATAACAAAAATGCTAACAGATGAAATGAAAGGCAGTTTTCTCTAAAAGAATGAAGAAATCCAAGAGTTTTTTCTGGTGTCAATTGCTGAAGGTATTAAATGATAAATCAAGAAATCATCACTCATCAAAATCCTCACTGTTACATCACAATGTTAAAAAACACTTTGAGGGAAATCAAGTACAGGCTTGACATTCTTCGTTCTACTAACGGAGCTCACATACACCTACATTGAAGGTATTGTAAATAAACTCTTATATTTCATCTTTCTTTTGCAGCAAACTGCATTTCACTTCACCTGTTAGTATTTTGTTATTAATGTTTAGAATGATAAAGACCTTTCTTGGACACGCTATATATAACACCTTTATTTCTCATCTTTCGTTTTTTTATTATTATTATTTCACTGGAATTATCCTTCTATGACATATGACAAAACGTTAATCCATTAAACTTCACAGAACACATTCCACAAACGTAATTCAACAAATCCGACACACAATAAACCAGTCAAGACCTTCTTCTACCTTTGCTCTGAGCTCAAAACCCAATCCAATTTCCAGAACAAACAACAATAAATCAACCAATCAACTGCAGTAGGCTTGGAAGAAATACAAGAAACAAACCGGTAGCAAGAAAAACTCATTTATCGCTACGCCAAATTCGACGATGCCAAGTGTCTCGCTTGTTCGAAGATTTAACCGAAAATTCTAGCCTAATGCTGTAATAAATAGTGGATACGCTGAAAGTAAAACAAATGTTGTATTACTAGAACACACTAAAAATTTTGTGATTGCTGATGATAATGATTAAAAGCTTTTTTTCTAAATCCCACAAAAACTTGCTCTAAGGATTACAATTGGATTTGTTATCTTTAATAATTTATGATCATTACAAGCTTTGAAATGAAGTTTTCTACAAACTGTAAGAATTTGGGTATTTTTCGGTTAGCCGGGCACCAGTGATATATATACATGTATATATACTCACACATACATATATATATATATACATACTCATACATCTGCATATACATACATACATATATATCTATATATGTGTGTATGAATATATATACATATATATGTACATATATCACTGGTGCCCGGCTAACCGAAAAGTACCAAAATTTGCTATACAATATTTCATGAGTCACCATTCACTTCTTCAACTGTATCACAAAATCAATGTCCAGATAAACTTTATTTTCAACAGGACACACATGAGGGGAGGAAGCAGAGACACTTCAGTGGGGAGATGGAGGCTTGTGATAATTTTTTATTGTTAATTGAAATAAAAAACACTGCTGAAAAAAAGTTTTAAAATCTGCAATAATGAGTTTTAAAAATTGTTAACTATTTACTATGGTGAACGGAGAACGGAAGATGAAGGTGGAAATTTCCAAAGAAAATAATTTAGATAATTTTTTAAATGTAGAATTTGCCAAACCAAGGAAGATTCTCATCTCTGGTTGACCCAAAAGCGCACTTTCTTGGAGATCATAATGAAATTTTATCAAATTCCTTGACTTTTCCAGATTTTGGAAAAAAAATATTGAAATTCCCCGACTTATTTGGCCAATTTCCCATTTCTCTGACTTTTCCAGGTTCTCCAGGTGGTGTAGCAACCACACTATAATGAATTTCAATTAGAATGTTTTAGATGCAGGGGCAAATTTCAAGAAATTATAAGAATTGAAATAAATTCAACAAGTGTGCAAGTACAAAGTGGAAATTTGTATAGATATTTGGATTTGTCAACGATGTTAATGCATGACCAGGCTTAACCCATGATTTTCTTCACTTAGGGTTATGATTGTGTATGCATTTTTCATCACTAGTCATGACACGATGCAAAAAAAACCTTTTTCTTTTTCTTCCGTTGAAGTAGCAGTTCACACATTAAAAGATGTTCGGCATCTCTTGGCTTCAACTTGTGCGGAACCCAATGCCTTTGCTTTATAATCATTCTTAATGCTTTCAAACATTCAGATAGCATCTGATATGACTCTTCATGAAGTAATTCCTCCAATTCTTCAACTTCAAACTTTTTCAGTGTGCCGGAGTGTTCTTTATCTTCAACATCAAAATAATCATTTTTTGAGCATCTAAGCCAATTCCTGCATGCTTCTGACAGGACATAGTCGCCGTAAGTCTCAACAAGAATTCTGTATGCTTTAGCTGCAGATTTTTAAAAATAAAACAGTATAATAAAATTCCTCGTAAATACTCTCTTTTGGGCCCAAAATTTGATATGTTTAACACTATGAAAAAAAAGGTCGTTTACAATTTGGCGAAATGACATGCACTGAATTTTAAGCTTGCTTATAATACTTCTTTATAGATGCACTACCACCTTAAACTACACGCATGCAGTTCAGGTAACACCATCAGTTAGAAAAGAGCGAGAACTTACTCAACCTCCCAATATTTTTACAATTTATCAAAAGTAATGCTCAAAGTTACTGTTCAGCAATATTATTTAAAGGTATTAAGTATGTAATTTCTTTATCATTATCTTTAATTGGCACAATTATATATTTGCTAATAATATCTGCTACCCTTATAGCTAAAACATCATCAGATTCTAAATTATCACACAATACAAAATTTATGCAAATCAAATCTACATCACTATCAGACTTCTTCATTTTCTTTGAGGACAATTTTTCCCCAATCAGAAACATCTGTCCATCATATACAATTATATGATATAAAATTAAACAAACATTTTGTGCTATACCCAAACTATATAGTCTGGCCTAATAAATTTATCACTATAGTTACAGTGCTGAATAATTTATTACGATATAATATTCGTTTATTATACGATGACACGGTTGAGATACTTCTTGCAGTAGGTAAGAGCTTTAAAAGTTCTTCTTCCTTATGACTCTTGGTAACTTAACAGGCTTCCCAAGCCCAAGTAATGTACAATCACTTAATTTCATATTTTCCCCAGTACAATGGCGCTTTTGCTGCATATTTTCAATGAAAAAATTTAACTCTAGCATTTTTTTACATTTCTGTGTATCCATATTTAAATTTATAATGGACTTATCGTATTACTCGCCACTGCCCATGTTTTGATTGGATGGTTGGCTGGTTGATACGAGCGTGCTCATGCTTCACAACTCCCCAAAAATTGAGATTTCCCATTATGTTATTAAATTGTGGGGACAGTAGTCCCTCGTTCCATTTCGTATCCACATAAATAAATCCACATTCATTTTTATTTTATAAAACACATTTGTACTTTTTTTTTCAGAAACTCTATTGTTTGAAATAATCTTGGAAATAACTAACCCTTTTCAGAAATTCATTTGGATCTTAAAAGACCAAAATTAAATTTTAGCATGTTACCATTATTTATAGACGAAAAATGCAATTAAAAATATTTTTTATAGAATTTATTTTTGTAATATTAAAATGAATTATTGCCTTCAACCGAACACAACCAGCAGTAAGACAACACAACATAGCGTTGAACGTGAGTTTATGATGGAATGTTTGAGTTTGATTGTTGTTCCAGATCGCAAGTTACTTAATTTTTTTTCAATACTCAGGTTATTTCTAATTAAGATGGCAGATACAGGAAATTTAGTCTGTTTAGTTAATTTCTTTGAGGAAAATAAATTTTCAGTGATGCGTCTGAAAGAATGTATCACCAAAGGAAGAAAATTTAATGATTCAAGTATCAAACGCTGGGATCCCAATGAAGTGGTGGAGATAATGTGGGCGGACAATTATTATCCTGCTCGCATATTGCAATTTGGAGGTATGTAATTTCCATAAGTCTGTATCAGTTTGAAATAAATTTGGAAAATCTTTCAAAATTTATAACGTAGCGTATTTATTATTTCAGAAGATAAGAAATTAATGGAAGCGACCATTGATGATTTGGCTACAGGAACAGTATTGACAGCCGACGTGCCTGTTTTACAAGTGCTTTTGAAACGTAGCAAAGAAAAAGATAATTCTTCCAAAGTGTAAGCATGCATATATCTCTAATTTTTATAAGAAAAATGTGCCTAATGTACATTTTCGAAGTTTTTGGTGTGTTAATAAGTAACCATTAAAAATAAATGTTAATTATTATTTTCTATTTCATACTCTTTCTTGCATGTTTTATAACCTTAGTTATTGTTTACAATGTTAATCAAACCAATCAGAGAGAAGGAAATATCTTGCAGTTCCACTCTCTTTCAGTGAAAATTTTACTACAGCTTGTTTTACTTAATTTATACCTTCTTTTTCTTGCAACAGTTGTAGGTTTTTGTTTTATTAATAATAGAAAACTCTGAATTTTATATACGAATGGCCATAAGGTTTTATGAACAGTTTCCTTTACTGGAATGCTTTAGTTAATTTTCTGTGATGGTTATAATGCATAGAATTTTAACTTACTCTAAAGTTAGTTAAATCTAAATGTAGCTGAAAAGTTAAGGGATAAAATCTAACTTTTAAGTTGTGTTTAACAGAATGTAATAAGAACTACTATTGACTCTAGCTTAATTTGGAAGTCCGCAGCACCTGGTGGCGAAAAAATTTGTTGATCGCCTGTAAAAAAAAAGAAAAAAATTCAATTTGTTGGTAGATTGCTAGGAAAAAAATCTCAAAATTCATCTATCTGTGATGAAAGTTGCAGGAAAATGCTAAGCATTCTGAGAAAATAATGCAAAATATTTCTGGTAAAGAGAGGCTCGAAACAAACTAGTTAAAAATGTTTTTTTTAACAGGACACCAGTGCTCTTTTTCAGAACAATGTGATTTTTTTTCCACTTCTGGCAGCCCTTTTGTTCTAGAGTGGTGGTTCTCAACCTGTGTGCATGAGTGCAAGTTTTCCGTCTGGAAAATTTCCAAGGAGAGAAACGGGACGGAAAAAAATTCGCCGTTTTTTCGAGATTCTTCGACGAAATTTGCCGTTTTTTCGAGATCCTTCGATGAAATATGCCATTTTTTCAAGATCCTTCAACAGAATTTTCTGTTTTTTCGCGATCCTACGACGAAATTGGCCGTTTTACCGTGATCCTTCAAAGAAATAAGCACTTTTTTCCACGAACCTTTGACGAAATTGGTGTTGTTTTCTGAGGCCATTTGACGAAATTTTTGTTTTTTCCATGGCACTTCGACGAACTTCGCATTTTTCCGCAATCCTTCAACAAAGCTCATGTTTTTTTTTTTTTTTTTTTTTTTTTTTTTTTTTTATTAACGGTCTTTGGACGAAATTCACGTTTTTTTCCGCGATCCTTTGACTAAATTCGCCTTTTCCCGAGATCCTTCGACAAAACTTGCGTTTTTTCGCGATCCTTCGACATAATTCGACGTTTTTTCACGATCCTTCGGCAGAATTCGCCGTTTTTCGGATTCTTCGACGAAATTGCCCGTTTTTCCGCGATCCTTCAACCAAAGTAGCAGTTTTTTTCACGATCCTTCGACGAAATTGGAGTTTTCTCGGCATCCATTTGATGAAATTTGCGTTTTTTCACGATTTGTCAACGAAATTAGCCGTTTTTCGCAATCCTTTAATGAATTTCCTGTTTTTTCCTCGGCCTGTGGACGAAATTCACGTGTTTTCTGCGATTCTTTGATGAAATTTGCCGTTTTCTCGAGATCCTTTGACATTTTGTCTAAGTGGGGCATAGTGTGTGCATTCAGAGAGGAAGTTTGGGTGGTGAATTCAAAATATTTTCAGTCTTTGCCACATCTTAAAGTCAAAACATGCGTTGTGTGTGCGCTTGGAGGATGTGTGTGTGTGTGTGTGGGGGGGGGGTGTAGGTCAAAATATTTTCAGTCCTGGCCACATTTCAAACTTGCATCCATGCCTGTGTGTCCCATCAAAATAATGTGCCATGAGAAGACCTCAGGTGTGTGCCACAAAAATTTTCAGTCTATACTTTAACATTCATTTTAAAAGATTTAGTTTTAAATGAAATTTAGTGTCATGAAATTGCATTATTTAGAAGTTTAATTTCTCTATTTGCAAATGAGATTGTGAAGATGATTTCGCATCTTCAAAAAAATTTAATTCGTTCAGAAAATATTATTTTGCTCTTTTTCTTGTCCCTCCCCCTCCTCCCTAATGGAGCATTTTGTTGACGTTTTGGTAAATAAAATTTAAATGATACATTCCTTTGATATATATATATATATATATATATATATATATATGTATATATATATTATTTTATTTTATTTGTTTATTTTTTGTGATCATAATTTTAGTGTACCATGGAAGTTTAACCACAAGTTTAAGTTTGTCGTTAAGTATAAAAGGTTCAGGACCACTGTTCTCATATTCATCACGGAATAACTGAATTTTTATATTTTTGCTTATGTTCCGTTATGAAAATAAAACAGTACAAACCTTGTTGTGTTAAATAGTTAAATGTTGTGCATAAAACTTGTTCGAAAATGTAGACATTGTGTATTTAGTAACACTTATTTAAGTACAGTAGACTCTTTAAAATTCACAAATCCTGAATGTAAGCTCCCACTTACTTTTAAGAATTTTGTTTTTCATTAGTGTTGTTTGTGATATTTCGAGATTTATATGTCTAGCATAGACAGCGACAACCGGATGAAATAATTTTAAAATATGTGTTTTTTGGATGTGTTCGGATTTAAAATAACTCAGCCATGGACTCTGAAGAAAGGGGGAAGCAAAGGGTAAACCTATGCATGTTTGGTACCTGAGAGAAGGGAAGTGATAATTTTTTTTTTAAATGAAAAAAGCAAGAAAAAAAGTAAGATTTTATAGGATGAGATTTTTTTTTTCCAAGCGGAAATCTATCAAAATGCAGGTTAAACTATGTATGTTTGGTACCAGAGGAGAGAAAAGCAGTAATTTCTTTTTTTCTTTTTTTTTTTTTTGGGGGGGGGGGGGATGATGATTTTTTTTATTTCAATAACAAATAAAGCTGAAAAAGGGAAGCAATAAGTCCCATTCTAAAATTTAACTGTTTTTACGATTGAAAAAGGACAGGGAGAGGCAGGTGCATACAATTGTGATTTTGCAGTAATTATTTTAATATTTTAGTTTATTGTAAGTATTCATTACAGATGCATTCATTTATAACATTCAAATTATTATTTAAAAAATGTAAACAAAACAATAACCAAAAATCCCCAAAATTCTAAAATTCACATAACCTAAGGTCCCACGCTGTGCGGATTTGAGGGAGTCTGCAGTATTTTGTTACATTTTCATGTTTAATGTTTTAGTTTATAAAAAAATTTCTATCATTTTGTAATAATGAATTTTTGTTCTAAGTGACTGGAGGCTCATTTCAGAAATGCTGTATTGCATAATTTTTTTGAAAATCATGCCAAGCACTGTTGAATGCAAAGCACATCGCCTAAGCTTTGGGGTTAGCCTGCTGTTCGCCATCTTGTGTTTTAAATCAAAACATATTTGTTTTGTTTCTCATTTCCAAAATAATTTTCATCCATATTTACTTATTATAAACATGTTATTTAATTTTATTGACTAATTTATTTATATTTAATAATAAAAATTTAAATGTTTTGATTTAAAAAATGAGATGGCTGACCGCGGGCGATAAATATCAGTTTAAATATAAATAAATTAGTCAATAAAATTAAATAACGTGTTTATAATAAGTAAATATGGATTTAAATTATTTTCAAAATCAGAAACAAAACAAATATGTTTTGATTTAAAAAACAAGATGGCGCGAACAGCAGGCTAATCGCAAATCTGTTCCATTTTCATCTTAGGGGTCTGCTCAAAACTATCAGTTGGCTCCCTTAAAAGTGGTCCGATTCACTAGTGATTTTTTTCTAACTTCTTAGGTCTTCCAGCTACTATATGAATGACAAATAAATTTCTCTGACATTCTACCATCAATGTTAAATATTAATTTTCTTTCTGGGGCCCGTGGTGCAGTTTCTTTAAAAATGATCCTATTCTCTTGCAATTTTCTTTTAAGGCGGTATTAAAAAAATATTTTTCCACGCTCAACAACTCAAATATTTCCGACACATTTTCAAACTCTTTTAAAAGTAAAAACATGAAACTTAACAGCATGATTTTTCAAGAGATTTAGAAGTGACCTGCGTTTTTATTTTTCGTTGAATTAATTAGAAATAGATTTACAAACAACTATTTTCACAGTACTGTAAATTTTTTTTTCCCCAGCACTATTGCTTCGGGTAATTCAGTTCAAAATGTCCACTTTGGCAGCATTTTTTGAAATATATTCTGCTTTTATCACAAAATCGACCAATACGGCACATTATAAAGTTTCTGAATAAGAGAACCTGCCAATTGGGTCATTTTAGAGCAAAAATGAATTTAAAAATGAGTCAGAAAATAAGTAGCGTGGATTTGAGTACACCCTTAACGTAGTTTTAGGGTCCTTCAGCTACTTTATAATGTACTAAAAATTTCCTTAGAGCCCCCCCCCCCCAGCTGCCACCTTTTTTTTTATATTAATCTTTTTTTCGGCATCAGCTTACATTTACTCACTACATACATAAATTGCAAATCTTGTTACCGTTAAATGTAAGTTCAGAGAGGGAGGGGGGAGATTTTATCTGTAAATTAAAGATATAATTAATGTTAAAGGTAATAAGTTAAAATTACAGATAGTGCATTCTTTTCTATGGGCCCGGTGTCATGTGAATTAGTTCATTCAGCTTAGTTTTCAATTGTCTAACAGATTTTAGTTCCACCACCAGGGGATGCATTTTTATGTTCTGTTCTATAGGGTTTGGCTTATTAAACTTGGTTTTCGATTGTCTTCGTCTCGTGAAACTAATGGATTTTGTTTCATTTGCATAGCACGCCTGCTATACGGGCCAGAGGCAGCGCGGGGGGGGGGACATGCCTGAGGTTCGTATAGAACAGGTTGTACCCTTTGGTGGTGGAAGATGGAAATGATGGATTTTGCAGCACGCCTGAAATACGGTGCCGCAGGCAGCGGGGAACCAGGCCAGAGGTCTGTTTGGTTCGAGGTTGAATACAAATCAAGAATTCAATTGTATTCGAAGCCACGATCTAAATTAGGGGCCCGCAAGCAGGCTAAGCCAGCTAGTTTTAATCTTTAAATGTAGATATATATATATAGAGAGAGACCTTGTTTATTTATTGATTTGTGTTTTATATATATTACAGGAAGCAACATGGTGCTGCTCAGCCTCCGAAAAAAAAATCTGAAATTAAGGACTTCTTCACTGATATTAGGAAGAAAATATCTGATGAAGATAAATGCCCAAACTGCGGTAATTTAAAGGATCTTGTAAAAAAAAAAAATCAAGAAATTCAATTTCTGAACAGAGACCTAGAAAGTCATCGATTATCAGGTGTGGAGATGTCGAAAAAATATGAAGAGATGAAGAAAAAATATAAAGGGGAAAAAAGGAATTGAAAAGACTAAGACATACTCAGGAAGAAAAAACACTGGAAGGTGTAAAATTTGGAACTGTGACAGTTCCAACTGGAAAATTATCGTTGTGTAGAAATTCAAATTTCTCCAAATACGTTGGCGATTTAATGGACTGCTGTTTTGGCAGGGAAACGCTTGTCAATAGTGTTTTAAAATGCTCAAACGCACGCACTAGGAAAACTAATGTGTTGGACAATGCCATTGTCAATGACATTGTGTCCCACACAGTTGTAAGTTCAAAGAAGTGGTGACGGTGTCTATGGTAAGAGCTGCCATCAGGCAAAAACTGAACACGTGCCACAAGGCAAATAAAATAAAATAATTTTATTACTTATCTAATGTTTCTGATTTATTTTTTCATGGTTTTATGACAGTCAAGGTAGGTCTTTTTTAATTTTTGTGATTGAAGTATATATCCTTTTTATCAGTTTATAATATAAAAATTGTCCTGAAACTCCCTTGAGGCATCAAAATAAAATTCAAAAAACAACCTGAATAACTTAATAGTTTTATCTGCATTTTTCATAATGATGGTAGTCTCAGGATTCCTATATGATCATTTTTGGTGCAAGTTCTGTTAACAGCTGTAATTGATGTAAGAAATTAAAAAAAATAATTAATTTTATAAGAATTAGGATTGCAGAAAAACAACTAATAGCTAAAAGTGCTTATTGGCTACTAATTAAAAATTTTAACTTTTAGGTCTATATAAAAATATGCATATCATTGATGTATTGCGAGTTTTAGTAATGAAATATCTTTAAAATTATTTACAATGTTTTTTTTTCTTTCTCTCATACATTGTTGCTATTTTGGAGGTTGCTGTTATAAGTTATAATTACCACCCCGCCCCCCGAAAAAAAAAATCCTTTCCTTTACTCTTTAATTTTCTATATTGTGGAATGTAGATATTTTAAAATTTTATGTGTAAACACAATAATATTGATTTAAAAAATAAAATTCCTTTTTTAAAATTATTTTTTATTTAATTACCCCCCCCCCCCCCCAAAAAAAAAGTGAAATTGTAATTTTTTTTTCTGTGTCTGCGGTACCCAAAATAATGATGAAATAGGGAAATTCACAGCACCAAAAGAATGAAATAGTAAAATTTTCATCTTTAATTTTCTTAAACCTTACATCATAATTTTTCAGGTCTGTAGGACACAGAATAAGTCCAAAATTGCAACTTCTTGCTTTTTCCTTTCGAAGTCAGCGGGATCTGAAATAATAAAATTTCAATTTTATTTAGTTCTTTAGATATCAATATTTGAATTTTTCAGGTCTGCAGAACCCAAAATTGTACAATTAATAATGTTGAAAATATAAAATTTTTGCCCTTTTTTGTGAAGCTGTAAGAACAGAATTAATGCCAAAACAGTAGAATTTTTACTTTTATTTTTCTTGTGTTCCCTCATAATTTTTCAGATCTGGAGACCCCCAAATGATACTTAAACTATAAAATTTCTGTCTTCTATTTTTGGGGTCTGCAGAAATAGATATAGAGCCAAAATTAAACATCCTTTCGCCCATATTTTGGTATAATATATACTTGATATTGCCCCTCATATTTGGCATAAAATATTTTGGTCGACATATCAACATAATATGTTTGGATTCAACTGATAGATTTTTGTGTGTGTTGTTCAAAGTAAATTTTGGAGATTTATTAGATTTCAACTGTTGTTTCTATCTAATACCTTCAAATTTAACTTTTCGATTGTAATTTACACATACAAAAATATTTTACGTACAGTTGTTGCACAGTTTTGACATAATTAAATTTTAAAAATTTAATGCATGTTGTGTTTTTGTGTGGGTGTGCATAGAGTATCTGATAAGAGGGGGAGGATGTTCAAAATATTTTCAGTCTTCATCAGTGCTGATTAATGCAGGGACAAAGTCCCGCAGGCACTTTATAAGAGTATTTTTGCCTTATTTAAAAAATAAATAAAATCCTGCGTTTAAAAAAGTGACACTTATACTAAAATATTGCTGGAAGTTTGCCACTGCAGTAACTGGGTCCTGGTCTTGACTACCTAGCATAGGTTACACACATATCCAAAGAAATGAAATGGGGGAAAAAAGAAAGAAAAAAAATTGGTTGATATGTATATCATATGCTTCAAGGTCAAACAGGAATGTGCCAGTAGTTTCAGTGTTGCTAGTTAAGGTTATTTTAATTCCAATTAATTGATTGCTGCCACTTTTTAAAAATAGTAATATTTCCTTTATTTAATAACAAATGTAATAAAGCGACTATTACTATTTCAAAACAAATGACAGCAATGAAGCAATTTGAATAATAATAGAAACCAGCAGGCATTACTAGTACTTTCGCCATCCCGGAGTCAATCATTTTTTCCCACCAACTCTGCTGCTCTGCTAAAAAGAAGTTTTTTTTAGAGTGTGTGTGTGTGTGGAGGGGGGGGGGGGGAGTACTTTGAGAAAAGTTGAAATCTAAATTACAATAGCTGTTACATAATCAGTGTTGAATTCAGACATCTTTCCCCAGGAAGGATTTCTGGGAGGGAGGGGGCGATTGCACTTTTTGACCATTGAAAGTATAAAATCTCAAATCTTTTGGCAGGGACATTTCAATGCTCCAGGGGGGATTCCCCCCCAGGTCACCCCCTGAATTCAACACTACATAATTATTGCCCTGCAAACATTTGCATAAGAATTAGAACGTTTTAACTTTTATAATTTGTTTTTCTATTTTTGCTTTTTAGCAAAAATTTTGCTGACACATTTTCATAATTTTTTTAAATACTTTAGCAAAATGGAAAAAAAAAAAAACCCTAAAAATTAAGGTTAAATGCTAAATTTTAATTTTAAAACTTTAAAAAAGAAACGTTTGAAAATTACTACTTCTCCCTTTGAAGATTTTTTATATAAGAACATTTCTAAAATGTTTTGGAAAATGTCTTGGAAATGTTCACAAATTAGGTTCAAATTTGGTTCTTTTCAACTATACCAACAACATAATAATTTATGCTAATGTGCTATTTATTTTAACACTGACCGTGCAATAAGATTGTAAGAGTATTTTTGCCTTATTTAAAAAAAAAAAAATCCTGCATATAAAAAGTACAGGTTTTTTGTCTAAAGGAAAAGTAAAGGCATTACGGACAAAAAAGTGACGGAAAAGTACAGGTGTTTTGCCTAAAGGTAAACTGAAGGTATTTCGGACAAAAAAGTGAAGGGAAAGCACAGGTTTATTGCCTTAAGAAAAACTGAAGGTATTTCGGACTAAAACGTGAAGGAAAAGTACAGGTTTTTTGCCTTAAGGAAAACTGAAGGTATTTCGGACAAAAATGTGAATGGAAAGTAGAGGTTTTTTGCCTTAAGGAAAACTGAAGGTATTTCGGACCAAAAAGTGAAGGGAAATTACAGGTCTTTTGCCTAAAGGGAAGATGCAGGTTTTTTTGTCCGAAATACCTTCAGTTTTCCTTAAGTTTTTTTAAAGGTTTTTTGCTGACTTTTTTACCTGGGATATTAACTAACGGTTTACTGCGTCGGATTAAGCGCTTCATTTACAAGTAAAATATGTCTTTGAATTGAAATTTGAATGAAATACAGGGTCACGAAAAATCGAAGAGTGTGGTAAATATGATTACAAATATATCGGCAACTAATTATCCAATCGACTTCATTCTTTATGCAAAATTTATGTTTTTTTATTGTCTTTTATATTCTTTCCTTAGAATAAACAATTTCGCAAATTTTTATATACCTTTTATCAGAACGAATACTTCGAGAGCCCGAAAGAAATGGTTCCGGATAATCGAGATTACTAAAATTCAATAAGCTTCTTCCCATTAGTACATACCAAATTTCAAGTCTTTATCTCAATTTGTTCGGGAGATAGAGCGTTTACAGTCATACACACAGAGACACACACACACACATACACAGACGGACGGCAAATTAAAAAAAAATGCTATTCGGAATCTCCAGTGTCTTAAACGTGTAAATCTGCCAATTTTTTTTTTTCGATTTTCAAAACGATTACAAGGCTTACCCTATCCTACGTATGATGGGTAAGTAATAAAGGCGTCAGATATGTTGCATTTAAGATTATACTGTACGATAAATTCGTATTTTATCCATCATGCTTTAAGTAAATTTCACAATTGAAAACTGTAATCTATGAATCTGCAATGCCACAAATACCTCTTATTTACAAACCACTAGAATAAAAAGTTAGGAGACGTTCTTTCCTAATGGGTATGCTTTTATAATATCATGCGTTCCACAAAATCAGCTTCCCTTCTGCAACTATGTGTTTTGACAGCGTAAGTGCAGTTGCTAAAATCATTCTTGGAAGTCTTTGGACGGTCGTCGCAGCTTCTCAAGATTTAGATGCAGTCTTGAAATGGAGTCCTTTAAAAACACCTTCACAGAGTACATTGCTCTCTAACCGTATACCACCTGCTCTAACATGTGCGATGTTTCTGTCGGTGATTTCTCTAACGTTAGTGAAATTTCATAGTAGCACGTTGTTCTTCCAATGCCAGTTCTGCTTTGGATGATCGTGAACGATTACAGTTTACGAAACCATATTTTCTGGAAAAATCCTGCACTGTAGACATATTTTTTCCTAACCACGTCTCACAACTGATATGCCTATATGCCACGGTGCAGTATCCAATCTCTACCAATCCTAATTAGAGGCACCAGAACAGTCTCTTTGTATCATAGTAGTATGACGCTGCAGTGCTACATAACTTTTAAAGTCTCCTTAATCTTCACGCATGAACGTCAACCAGAAAGGATTTAAATTTTGAAGTCGACTATTTCCCTACTTTCTATGAACAAAGCCTCATCCAGCAACTCAGCTTATAATCCCGTGCACTTTCCTTGTAAGAATAAAATCTAGGACATTAGTACTAAGGGTTGGGAAAAAAGGCCATATAAAAATACAATTAGATTGCACATTTCCTTACATTAATAGAATAATGAACCATTTTGTTCATTTTATACAATTGATCACTTGGTTGAGCAATGGTAATAAATAAAAGTAGAATAGACTGATAAAGCTTTATTCTTAGGAAGCGGATTATTTAAAAAAGAGACTGAAATATATTGCATTAGTATATTTAAATATAAATATAGCACACTGTATCTTCTAAACTAGGAAATTAATATGAAAATCTTAAAAAACAGTATTGCCAGAAACTGTCAGAAATAAATAGAAACCAGTTACATAAAAATGCATAGTCTCTTTGCGCTAAAACTTTTGTGGCTCCTTTTCTGGATATGTAGAATGTGGTTATTCATAAAAGGTGCGATTAAATTGATTTTTTTACATTATATTTTAATATTTCTTATAATTTTTCAGATGTTATAAAATTTAAGGATATGACCATAAGTCATTCTATTTGAAGAAATTTATCGATCGTTTATAATACGGGTAAAGGAGGAGTAACAAGATACACGAAGTGTTACATTTAGTTAATTTTATCTGTGAGTTATTTTACATTACAATGTTTAAAATATTTTTAAATAGTTAGCCTAGGATAATTTATAAATGATAAAGTATATGGAAGAGAAGAATAAGAAAGATAAATTGCCATCCCTGGCAGAATAACATGGAGGTTTATCTTGAAAAAACATACTTAAATAGGCATTTCTTTCCAACAAATTAAAATTGTTATGGGGAAGTACTTTTGTACAATTGTATATGCACTTTTTGTACTCTGAATAACTTAACTAATAAATTTGATAACTCATTTAGTACACTTTGTTACAATTGAAAATGTTGCACTTCATTTGTGATTTAAATCATATATAAAATAAAGTTTTACAAAATATTTTATCTTTTACTAAAGATTTTTTTTAACTTCTGAGAATTCTGAAAGGGATCTGCCTCATACATAATAAGTATAAAAATTTAATCGAAACAAAGGTCATTCATAAGCAAATTTGTAATTATAATTTTGTACTTGAATTATTACATTTAAAACAAAAATGGTGTATAATTTAAGTATAGAGGATGTTTGTAAACAAATAAAACAAAGGTTCAGGAGATATTATGTGCATCAAGAGAACGTCACATTCCGAACTGAAAATGCATTTTTACTAACATCTTTCATAATAATAAATTTTAACGAGATTTTCATTAGATCGACAGATCAGATAAAAAAAATAGTGTTTGAAAAGTGGATTAACTACCTAAATCCTCGGCCACTTTGTACGAAAATCTATACAGTTCTTGCGATTGTGATTTATAATATAATCGCCAAATGGGAACTCAAAAAAGTACCGTTTGGGATTTACCGTATTCATTTACACACATATCATGATTAAAATACTTTTCTTAACATATCTGTCCGGAAAGTATACACTGAAAAAAAATATCTATAAATATAAATATAATAATATTTATTTAAAAAATTGAACTGTCTTTCAATACACTCATGTATTTGAATATTATGATAATTTTTGCTTTAATAAATAAATATATATATATGGCGACAAACGTTATGGGATACCTTAAATTAATTTAAGTTCATGGTTTAAATCAAAACATTATTTTTCAATATAAATTTTGTGAGATGACAAAAACCTTACAGACTACCTTTTTATGACACTAAGCATCTGGTATATATCCACATTATGGGATATTACTAGAAGTAGAATTAATTATATAAAGCATACCTATCTCGTAAGTTTCGCAATAAATGAGTCTCAGAAAACACAGCGTAGTGTTTTCATAATTAATTTGTGATACAAATTACCGTTATATGCTCTCATAAAGTTTAGATGATACCTTTCCCTTAAATAAAATGCTTGGTTATACGCCATAAAGGCAATTATACTTCATTTCTACAAATTAAGAAGAACGTGAACACGCAGAAGCAAATATAGACGAGAAAATAATAATATACTTATGAGTCAAGCACTATCGCATTCAATTACTAGGATATTTATATTATAACGGATGGTATTGTATCATTATTTCAAGATGACCTTGAGTATAAACTAACAGGCAAAATTTGATATAAATACTACAAAACATAGTACATTATAATATATTCGAAATAATAAAAATAATGGTTCAAAATCTCTTTTGTGACGAGATTTCTAGACTGTGTCCACAAAGGTCCTGTTCATACCGCAATACTAGCACTCAGTAAACCATACAACACAGTAAAAGTAATTGCAGACATACAAAACACAATAAGAAAATTAAACAACAAATTTAAAATTAATTGGGTTAAGGCACATGTTGGCATCCAAGGAAACGAGGATGCCAATGAATTAGCAAAAGAAGCGACTAAAAATAAAAAAGATGATAGACACTACCACATAGAAAATCCAATATCTATCCTTACGTATATTAAAAGAGCTAACAATAGAACAATGACAATTCGAGTGGGACTACGGGGACACGGGTAGGACAACCCATAAATACTTCCCAAAGGTAATCAGAAAAGACGTATAAGCTGTAAATTACTGAGTCAAATCTACACAGAACATGGAGCATTCCCACAATTACCTACATAGATTTACCAAATTTAGCTCTCCACACCCAGAAAAAAAGTTTTGTTGAATCAACAGAAATTTGATTGACCCAACAAAACTTTTCGTTTAAATATGGGTCAATGGAAATTTTGTTAGAATCAACAAAAAAAAAATATTGTTGATTTTTTTTGCAATTCCAAAAAAAAATTTGTATCGTCAGCAAAAAAATGTTTTGTTAATTCAAGTAAAATGGTTCAATTTTACTTAAATTAACAAAATTCTTTTTGTTACATAGATATATGCTATGTGTTACTTTAACAATCTATTTTCTTTTTTCAAGAACATATATTTTGTTTGTTTAAATAATAAAATATGTTATATTACGAACTTGTTTTGTTTATACAACAAAATTTTTGTTTAATGAACCAATTTAAATATACAATTTTTACTATCTTATAATTCATTTTCAGAAGTGAATTACGCCTGTAAACCTTGAATAATAACAAGTGAATTTTTATCCTGCTTTTTTTCAAGCGCAAACTTAGAGAATGAAAGTTGCTCCAGCCGGGAGTCGATCCCGGGTCCTCACAACAGCACTCTGAGGCTCTACCACTAAGATACAAGGAACGATATCTATGCTTGGCATTTCTCAGTCTTATATATGTTGGAACGTCTGCAACCGCAGCACAAGATGGAAATGACATCAGGAGCACGCAAACTTCTGCGGCAAACATGAGACGACAATACAAAGTCCAGCGTACGGCAACACATAGTTCATTTTTAATTCATTTTCAGCAGTGAATTACGCCTGCAAAAAGCAGGATAAAAATTCACTGGTTATTATTCAAAGATTACAGGCGTAATTCACTGCTGAAAATGAGATACTGCTATTGCAGAAATCGCAAAAATGCAACATAGCAGCGCCACCTATCGCGCGATTTACACCAAAACCAATCAGGAACAATTTATATCAGGAAGTGACTGAATATAAAGTTTTATTAAATTCCCTACATTAGTTCTTGAGATAGAGCACCCACAATATTTTTGTCACATACAGACAGATAGAGTCATTGACAGTCATTTTCTAAAAACAGTCAAATCGTGTTCAGGACATTCTAAAATCCATCGGAAACCGGAAGTCGAGAATTTTCATGATTCCAATACTTTCTTCTTGTAAAGACAGAAGAAAGTAATAAGCGGGACAGGGGGATTTTTAAAACTACCTTGGTACGTCCCAATGAAAAAAGTTTTAATTATCCAAAAATTATGTTAATCATTTAATTATATCGCTATATAAGTCAAATAAATCGAGTTGCGCGAGAGAGTTATGGCTACTACACACCAATTTAAATTTTGCAAAAACAACTAAATTTTGCTGGAATTACAAAATTACTGTAAAATTTAAAAAAAAAACAGATTTTGTTAAGTAAAATTGATGCAATTTTGTTAAAATTTTGTAAGAGTGTTAACAATATTTTTTTGTCCAAGCAACAAAACCAATTTTTTTACTTCAACAAAAAATTTTGCTTAAACAACCAAAATGTACTCAACAAAACATTTTTTGTTGTTTTAATGCCTTGGGGACGAGCGACACGTATACGTGACGCATAAGATGCTCAGAATCCTCGATTATTCCCACCAGTTATTTTTTATTGCAAGCTTTGCCTTATTTAATTGTAGCATTTCTGCGATTCAATTAGGCAAACATTTCTGTTTTGAAAAAACCGGTGGTAAAAGATTAAAAATTCTGTAATGGACGCTCGTCGCGAAGGGGTTAATCAATTCCTTTTTCTGGGTGCAGAATGCATATGCGGGGAATTGGGGTCTCCAAAACACTACTTCACGTCCAACCCGCCCACACAACCACACCATCTGTTCAACATAAAAGTTAATAACGAAAAACTATGGCACAGACAACTTACAAACAACAAACATGTACAAAACAAAGGTAGAGAAGTGATCAGATGGCTAATGAACAAAGTTGACGACATGAAACAGACAATCATACATTAAAACAAAAATAAACAAAAACATGAAAGTCCCAGCAGTCACCATACCTCTATATTCAAAGTGTATATAACCTCTTCCTAATTTATCTTCTATTTCAGAAACAAAAATATATATAATAAAAATAGCATTAAAAAGGAAACCTCTTTCCTACGACAAACAAATCGATCTTTCAGCGTCTAAGAGGGTGGGTGTTAATGAACTAATTAACGGACTAATAGCCAAGAAATATGCCCTACCCCACAACGATTCAAATTAGACGTTTTCAAATAGCTTCATTGAGTTCATGATAACAGCCATAAGGTATCTATGGACTTATCACCATTAGAGCGCATTCATGACAACAAATTCAACGGTTACCAGTGATGCAACAGAGTAAAAAATCAACAGCGAAAAATGAGAAACCCAAATCACAATGAGAAACCCAAATCACAATGAGAAACCTGCAAGAAATGAGAAACTTCCTCTATGTTCCCTGTGAATTATACCTCTGGAGGTGCTTATTCAGGTGAAGGTCTCGTCATCTGATCAAGGTTCTAAATAACGAGACCAACTCGCATAAAGATGACATGACGTATGGGTGTGCTGCAAAGCCCAGGTCATACAAAAAGAATAACATCAATTAGCAACAAATCAAAAATGGGAATAAAACAAACACCTCCACATAGCCGTCATGCCAGCGATAGCCAGCCGCTACGCGCTCAGGTGACAGACACTAAACCCGTTTAAGCTAGGGAAACCTGGCAAGTAGGGGCCTGGTCGCCGGTCTAAAAAAATATATATCACAACGGCGACAGCTATAGTGGCTATGTGCTATGCAATGTGACCGCTTACAGCACCATCTAGCGAGAAACAGCAGAGTTGGCGTTCCTATCCATAAAACTGTACGAAATAAAGGGAAAAGGTGAATTACAAAGTTGTAGAGCATATTTATTTATTATGAAATGATGTTTTACATGTAAAACTTTATTAGAAGCTTTGAAATATGAAATTTTATATCATGTTACGTACTTGAGTACACCACAAATTGTCTATTATTATAAAGGAAATTAATATTTACCAATAAAACTAACACATGTCAACAAAGTGCACTTTATTTTAGTAAGAAAATTAAGTGAAGTATTCTCTCTGTAACCACCATCGGCAGCAATGCACAATACAGTTTCCATGTGTTTTGATGATGGACAAATTTAGCATACTTAAATTGATTTTCTTATTTCAAAAAAACTTTACCTTATTTACGGGTATCAGTTTTATTTAGTGTGCTTCTGCTTTCAAATACCACACTTCTGTATGCAATTAGTGTCGAATTTATACTGGTGATTCAAAATACATTTCAGGATTTATAATAAAGTTATTTTGAAACGTAAGATATCATCTTACACTAAATAGAGGACACTTTAAAACTTCGTATTCGACTTTTTCTCCATATTTTGTAATTTGTTGGCACAGGAAAAGTATAACTCCATAATTTGCCCCTAGGTTGCGCTGCTTACACGCACGCAGTCTAATCACGCGGCGCATAGCTACTTTACTATACCTAGACATCACGTTTATGACTATACCTGTTGCCATTCTTAAGTTAATGAAGGAGGACAGGACTTTAGTAGGCAAACTGTATATGATTTTTTATTAATTTAGTGAAGTTGTTTATGTTTACAGAAATAAAATCATAAAATTTAAGTAGCTTCTACCTAAAATTACTGGATATTATAATAAGCATTTATAACTTTTGAAATTTTGTTTAAAGTAGGGCAAAAATTTGATAACGTTCGAATTTCATTAAAGTGATAATTAATTCTACGTCGTAAAAATATTTTGTATAATGCTGCAAATAAATTTTAAACAGTCATTTATTTTTGAATAAATCTATGTGATATTAAATAAATCGGACTTGCTGAATTTAAATACGCTATAAGACTATTTTTTTTATCACGTATAGTTTTTACAGAATAATATACTAAAAGGAAAAAAGAATATTGCATTTTTCAAAAAGAAACACGTGAATTGTTTTCAGACACTAACAAGGGGACCGACAAACATGATGAGCACAGATTTTGATGATTTTAAAGTATGTTGTAGGGGTCATACCCCTAACTATTCAGGTCAAAGGTTTCCTTCAAATGGGCTTTAGTTTTCGAGAAATTTCGGGTTAAAGTTCAGCATGCATTTCAAATACCCATTAGTTCGCAATCTTGAACGAAGTCTTCGTGGTTCTGTGCTAGTGCGCGCGATTTGAGAGCCGGAGATGAGGATTCTGTCCTCTAATGTGACTTTTACCTTTTTAAAATAAATTTAATATATTTGTCTCGTTATAAGTTTTATGCAGAATTATGAATTCTGCATCTTTGAACTTTTTGATATTTTCCTAATAAATTCCATTTACATTTTCGAATTTTTCGTAATAATTTACATTTTTTTTGTGCAGTTTTGAAATTAATATTTCACGAAATTCCAAACTAATTTATGTCTAGATTTTGTTTATTATTTTTTATTATTATTTACACTTTATATTTTAATAACCGTTCTAAAATAATACTTTTTTTAAACTTTATGAAAATTTAAATAAAATTTTGTATTCTTTTATAATTTATACAAAATATTTTTTTATTTCAAATCTTCTAAAGGTATGTATGATTAGGTTATTTCAACAACATATCTTGAAAGGAGTAATAAAATATTAAAACAATAACGCTTATATCCAAGTTTTAGCCAGTTATGTATATATATATATATATATATATATATATATATATATATATATATATATATATTGTTATTTAAATACATTTAACTGCAAAGTTCAAACGCAACATCATTTTTGATTTGCACAAATAAAAAATAATATATTACAATTAATTTTTTTTTAAATTCTAACAAGTCGATGCCATACAGAAAAATTCAACTAGAAATGAAAAATCGTTTGTAAATTACAATAGCTATAAAAAATACCTGAAAAAAAATCTTCTGCAATGACTTTTACGGTAATATCGGAATAAATAAAATTTTCTTTTTATACATTTCGTTTAATCCTTTGCAGATAATTACCACGTTTTGAAATAATTTCTTTTCCAAATTTAATGCATTTTTTAAATATTTATCACAATTTAAGCATTTTTAAAGACAATTACCACGTTTAAAATAATTTCTTTTCCAAATTTAATGTATTTTTAAATATATTTATCACAATTTAAGTATTTAAAGAATATATAATATGCTAATTTATACATTCTTCCAGTATTGTTAAAACAATTTGCGTAAAGAATATATTTAAAGGCGATTTTGAATGTGGAATTTGTTTAGAATATTTTTGCGATATGTATCACACAATTAGTTCCATATTTAATAAACTAAAAATGTCGATGTCGGTAATGATAAATATTTTAGTATTTCAGCAGTTAACATATTTCAATATATTTTAAAAAAATCAAATATTAAAAGGATACATTATTTTGTTATTTTTTTCTTAATCATTTAAAAAATTTTTAAATAGAAAATGCAGCTAAAAAATGCATTATTTCATAAATATGATAAATAAATAATTAAATATACATAAATGTAAACAAGAATCATTTTAAAAAGACGAGATATCAAGACTTAAAATAGTTTGGATTTTCATCAACAGAAATATTAAAATAAAAATTGCGCAAAAACTATAAATTTTCACGAAAAATTCGAAAATGTAAATGGAATTTTTAGTAAAATATCAAAAAGTTCAAAGATGCAGAATTCATAAATCTTCATAAAACTTATAACGCGAAAAACATATAAAATTTATTAAAAAAAAGGTAAAAGTCACATGAGAGGACAGAACCCTCACCTTCGGCTCTCAAATCGCGCACGCTAGCACAGAGCCACGAAGGCCTCGTTTAAGATTGCGAACTAATGGGTATTTGAAATGCATGCTGAACTTTAACCCGAAATTTCTCGAAAACTAAAGCCCATTTGAAGGAAACCTTTGACCTGAATAGTTAGGGGTATGACCCCTACAACATACTTTAAAATCATCAAAATCTGTGCGCATCATGTTTGGCGGTCTCCTTGTAAGATGTAAATTGAACATCATTTAGTATTAAAAAAAATCTTAATCATAACTAGGAACTCGCACTTTTGGAGACCCACTGTGAAGATTGTTTGATCAAGATAACACCGTATTCTACAATTACCTTATCTTCAAAAATTTGGAAAATTGATTTGTTTTTGTTTTCTGTGGTAAGCTAAAAATTCAAAGTACATTCTCATTCCAATATTTATGCACAGTTTTGTGTGACGACCACATAAACTGTGCAGCGTCAGAATCCTAACTCAAAGTACATAAAAAGTGACCAGATAACTATACCTGTACGATGCATCGCTTTCAAAAATAAATCAAATGAAAAAGTGGGATGTCACTTCCGGTGCACTGAGTAGTTACTCGAAATGAACTCTGCACGTGTTGAAACATCCTAGCGCAGGTCGTTAAACGGTTAACAAAAATTAATTTAACAGAAATTGGTCTACGGATTTTCGTGAAAACTGCAATGACCAAGGTGGGTACAGCATCACTATTTCACATAAGAAATTTTCTATTTCATATTCAAATCGCAGAATTTGTAATCGTCTTCTTTAATATTAGAATTTGTAATACGTTTCTGCGATTAAATAGGGTGAAAAAGTCTATTCAAAAATTGTGCTAGAAAGGCATAGCCTCTGAATAATGGATTATATATTTACTTATTTATTCCACATTGCACACAAACATCCTTCGATGTACGTGGTGGATGTGATATGTAATTATCTAATCATCACATATCAATAAATACGCACGATTAAAATTAAAATTACCTTTTTACAGATATAATTAATTACAATTTCCCTTTTCTTTCAAAAATATATTAATTTCTTTATCTCTTTTGCGGTTAATATATGTCTTTCCTTTTTAATGCTTACCAAATTCTGTCAGCCTTTAATAAAGACCAACAAAATATTTTTTTCTATTTTAAATTTTAACAGTGCAAAAGCGCAAGGAGTTTTCTTTTAATACATGCTTTTCCTCTTTCATTTATCTAAACGCTTATTAATGCTCTTAAACTGTAGCTAATACACGTTAATATTCCATTCATCATTCTGTATATTGTATCATTCTGTAAATTGGCAGCTCATGTTCACAGTTGTGTATCTTATGTCTCTCTTTCAGTTTCTTAATATAAACCTTTTTCAAGGCTGGCGCTTGACATTCTAATATGCAAGTTATAATTTCAGTTACGCCAACTAATTAATTGGTTTGTCTGGGTTGGAATTCAAAACTGATATTAAATGAGTAATCTTATAGGTTTATTAGATGCCAGAATTTCGATTTTTGGATTGATACACTGCAATCAAATCTCAGGCCATTTCACCACACTTGAGACGATCGTCAACAGATAGGGTCTCTGGCCGTTGTTTTATTTAGTGCTCGATTTCTTTGGGTTCCTCAGTGGTAATGCAATATTATTCATTTATCCTCATGATGTATCCCTTTGAAAATAAAATCAATTAGAATTTGACTTACTGTATACTTATTTCTTATAGATTTAAAAATATATATCTCAAAGAAATTTTTTAAGAAATGTGGGCTTTCATTAAACATACAACTCCAAACATAACAATGCAAAAACATAGTTGTAAGTGTCATTTTGAACATGTTTTTATGCGATCATCATGTGAGATCTAATATGAATTAATTCATAACTGTTTTCCAATACAGCTTATTTTATCATCAACGAATGTCACGTCATAATTCTTATTTCAAAATTTTCTCGAAAACTAATGATCGTAAACTTAACGTTCTTAAAGTCAATTCTTATGTACCCGGGGCGGAGATTATCCCTCTGCACAGTTTATGCAATTTTGACAGTAAACCCAGTATAATAAAGATTTAAATACGGTATCTAAGAGTGCACCTCATCCCTTCTGTTCTACCTTTCACCTTCCCAGTTTGTGGTTAAACATATTTCCAAATTTTTCATGTACAGTACAACCTACTAAAAATTGAAATCAGAGAAAATTCAGGTTCAACAAGCACGTCGCCAATTATGTCTTGTTGTTTTAGATAGCTACCATGGATTGTTCAACATGCTTAACATTATTTAACATGTTGACTGCGAAGTATTATCTGTAGTCGCGTTCTGTTTTTCAAACCAGAAAAAGTCCAAATGGCTATAAAAATTTTATTACTATCACACAGATGGCACATAAATTCCTTTTTACGTATCTTACTACTTGGACGCGAATCCACGTCGCGTCGTTAGTGCTATAGTTGAAATGTTCCTTTTCAGTACCAACAGACCTGAATCCGCGTCCGCTAATGTCACAAAATAAACGAAACAGATTTGATTTGTTTCCATTCTATCGTTCAGCAACACGACAATTATTTCGAACATTAAATAATATTACGTAAACTTTGATCTGTGAAAAACAAAAATGCTGATAAACATAAAGATCCAAAGGGTTGGTAAATACAGAATCGCAATATTCGCATTCCACAAACACAAAAAAATACGGCGACAAACACGGCAAGCAGGATCATTTAATTATATGCTGATAAAATTTCATACGTTCAATAGTCCAGTCATTTGGTAGAAAATAAAGGAAAGTTTTGGTGGAGTTTTTTTGGGGAACCCTTTATGTTTCTTGGGTCGCTGAACACGAATCCGAGGTTTTCCAACAAACTTGTTTCCGGAAAATACGTTTTTTTTACAAAAAACGTGTAAAAAACGGACTTTTCCTCCGTTTTTTCAAAATAATTTCAGATTTATGCATTTTACGTGAAAGTCGGCAGTATATGAATTAAAGAGAATAAAATTTCCTATATTTTATGTATGAAAGTTTTTTTCTCTGATCAATAGTTCAGCCATGAGAGTGCTTCAAAAATGGGTGTTAAAAACAAAAAAACTGTAAAAAAACGGGAATTACGGTACTGTATGTCAATGTAACATAGAAACTAATCATTTTAAGCAAATGTTAACTAGTAATGTTACTAAAGATTATATGTTTGACTATATTTTATGCATTTGAGGTAGAGGGAAAGTGCGGATTACACACCAGGGGAAGGTGGGAGCAGTGTGGCAGATCCAGCTACTCTCATGAGTCGAGGGTGCTACTCCTCCTGAGAGCTCGTATTCTAAGAGGCGGTAACATTGGGAGTGGATAAAAGAGAAAAAACTGTAAAAAACAGGAATTATGGCCCTGTATCGATGTAATATGAAAGTTAACCATTTTAAGCAAACGGTGACTATTAATGATACTAAAATGTTCCAATGAATTTCGGTTGCAAAGAATTCGGATGAAGACCTTGAGGAGTTTTTGATGTACGATCTAGGCCCTTATTCCTTATCCCTATTCGACAATGGTTTAAGAAAAGGAACCAAATCTACTCTCTACAAGGCATTCAAACCCCTAACAAACAAGCGGTTCAGCGGCAGAATTCAATTCGTCATAGATGGGGGGGGGGGGTTATTGCATAGGGTTGTTTGGCCTAAGAACCAGCCTTTTTCAACAATCTCGACTTATGAGAGAAGGTGGAACTGCTCCCACCTTCCCCTGGCGCAGGATCCGCACTTTTCCTCTACCTCAAATGCATAAAATATAGTCAAACATATAATCTTTAGTATCATTAATGGTTACCGTTTGCGTAAAATGGCTAGTTTCCATGTTACATCGACATACACTACCGTAATTCCCGTTTTTTTTTTTTTTTTTTTTTTTTTTTTTTTTTTGAACAGTTTTTCGTTTTTAACACCCTTTTTTGCGGCACTCTCACGGCTAAACCATTGATCAGAGAAAAAAAAAACTTTCAATACATAAAATATAGGACATTTTATTCTCTTTAATTCATATACTGCTGACTTTCACGTAAAATGCACATTTTTGGTTTCTTACACCTTTTTTGTAAAAAAAAAAAACGTATTTCCCTGAAAAAATTTTGTTGGAAAACCTCAGATTCGTGTTCAGCGACCCAAAAACATAAAGAACCCCCCCCCCCAAAAAAAAAAAAAAAAAACTACACCAAAACTTTCCTTTATTTGCTCTTATTTATCCCCTAATGCCTGGACTACAATATGAATGCTGTACCTATATTAATGTATTGTATGCAAGTCTGGACAGTATGCGAATCTGCGTTCGCCGCCCCCCGCTAACGGAGGACTATTCGCGGATCCACGTCCTACGCAGTCAAAGTCTAGAGACAAGATTCCGTTATAAAATATACTATATCTACAGAATGAGAAGGTATATGACTTTTGAAAATAAAAAAAAATAGCGCACATATTGCTAATTACGCAAAATATGCCTTAATTATTGAATTTTATAAAAATCTGAGGGATGTAAGATAACTGATATCAGATTTGCGAATTTCACCGAAAAATATATTTAAAACGTCTTGTTTCTTTTCGATAACAATATAGGTTGTGCTATGTAACTGATTATACATAGCTATATAGTGATATTTCGGCTGTTTAGCGTAAAACAAACTAATACAGAATTTATTTTTTATTTCCAAATTTCTAATTATTTATTGATGTTTAATTTCTAATTATCTATTGATGTTCAATTTGTATTCGTTAAGTATTTTGCTATCATAATTAATTTACCATATTCCGAAGAAAACGAATATCCAGAAAGCATTTGTGTCCAGAATCATCAAATAATTTATACATTATCAGACCTTTAATGTCCATACTTGCAGGTTCATGCCGGGCAGAGTGGCCTACCATTTGGCTTAAGCTCCACTAGCCCTGCCCGGTCCATACTTGCATGTATATTTGGAAGCATTCTGGATTCATTGACACGCTGAGAGCTATCAATGAGTTAATTAGTAGTCAAAGAGCCAGACACGTTATGCCGTGTATGCTGGAAAATTTTCTAGATACTAATAAATTTTAATATCAGAGACCTCAACGTCAATTTTGAAAGTTTAATTTTCATCTAACTTTACACAATATCCAATATCCTGAAATCCGTAATTAATAATGTTATATTATTTGTATATTTCTAAGCATATAAGATTTTCCAAAGATTCAGAAATTCTAATTTTCAAGAATGCCAAAGTAGCCTTTTTTTCTCTCTTTCTGATATGCTATGAAATTCATTAAATAAAAATAGAAAAAAAGAAAAAAGACATACGTATTATTTCAGAATTGTAAAAATGATAAAGAAATATGTATTTTTTATTAACATATGCACAAAATTATAAAACTGGTAATGGAAAATATATTATTTTATTTCAACATATGCACAAAGTTCTATAAAAAAATAAATAGAGAATTGCGAATGGCCGTAAAAATCATTGACAAAATTTCAAACCGATTTGATTAATTGAAGTCATCGCATAGCTAAACTTTAGCTTGCATAATGTAAAATTTAAATAAACTATTCAAATGCCCCATTTACATTTGTGTGAATGATAAAATATGCAAATCGTCTAACTTCCCATAGAAAAGCATTAAGACGTAAAGACAAATTTTCAAACGAATGAATCACATTTTACCAAAAAGTATACAGCTAATTCTGAGTACATCTCCTACCTAATTACAAGCTAACCGGAGCATTTTCCGGCCGTCATCGTGATCCATACAAACAAACAGACAGACAGACAAAAAAAATTTTGGGGTCTACACAATAAACCTCAAGTGACGTCTCGACGATTAGATTTTGGGATCAAATTGCTAAAATTGTTGTAGTTTGCACTTTTAAAGCGTTTTCTAAAGCAAACAATTTTGTATGTCACAAATAGTATTTAAAATTCTATGTACTAATAAAATAATTATCCATATGTCAATAGATGAACAAATTAAAAAAAAAGAAATGATGACAGAAATAAGAATATTTATTAAGACGCATAGATAAATTTAAGAATAAGATACAGTTTTTAAATATTTAAAAAATAAAATAAAATTATTATCTTTTAACGTCATTTTAAATCATATTTTAATGTTATGTATAAAAATTCTTTAAAAATTTCTCATAAAATATCCGATTAAAAATATTGTAATAAACATATTATACAAAGGAAAATCCAAAAGAAGTTCTAATTTTATTGTTACTTTACTTTGTGCAGACCGAAAAAAGAAAAGGAAAAAAAGAAAAGAAATTGGGAATTAAAAGTAATGCTTTTTTTTTTTTGTCTCGGGCTGTCATGTCTTTGCAGTAGCGTGTCAACATGTAATTTTAATTTACAAGCATATAAAATTATTAAACATTTTCCACGTAAATAATTTTTCACTCTCTTGGGATTTTACTGAAAAGTAATTCCCTATTTCTTATCTTAAGAAAACACACGTCAAATAAAAGATCAGAAAATTTTCCTTCTAGCATTTGCTGCACTCTTATTGGAGAAGCTCTGGGCAGCTTGCTTTGAGGGATGTATCCATTTGAAAACAGCTCTGAGGTGAAAATTCAACTCAACATAGCTTTGCTTTACTTTTTAAGGACATGTGTCAAACACATAGTTTTCCTGTCCACTAAAGTGCGAATTCGTGTTAAATATTTTTCTGAATTTCTCGTATTTCAAAAAAATAGTGTTATATAATATTACTTTAGAAAATAAAGCATGCGAAATGTATGAATAAAAAAGGTTTATTTTAAGTATAATTTATTGAACGCTTTATAAACTCCACTCATTAAATATTTTGTTTACGGTATAAATATTCCCTGAATTCTGTGAATTAAAATAGATATTCTGAATCCTACTCGGATAAGCTATAGGTAGGTTTGCTGTGTCGCAGCCAGGATCTGGGCGGTTGGTTTGAATCCTTAGTACTCATAAAATAAACAATTCCATTGCTTCACATATTTATAAAGTAGTTTTAAATAATTACGTGATATGTAAAAACTGATGTAATGGAAAGAAGAAGCTGTCAAAATAAATGTAGCATTCCAATATCCCAAAGATTCGTTGAACAAAAGGAACCCCTCGTCAACGTTTACATAAAAATAAACAGCAAAAGCAGTAACATACGCACTTTTCTGCTGTTGTGCCTCATTCATTTTACTTTAAAGAAGGGGCCCCTATTACTAAGCTTTGAAAGAGTTATATAATTTTTTTTTTTTTTTTTTTTTTTTTTGTATACATCATGTGAGGAGAGGTAAGGAGATGAATCAAGTTGGAAATTGCACGTCAAACGTGACAAATGAGGTGTGTTCGTACTGTAGCTAGTTATATAAATATTCAGATCTTGATGATTTTTAATTTTGTGAAATGAATTCTATCGTCTGCAGATTCATTTCGGTAATAAAATAAGCATCTCGGTCGCTTGACGATTAAACCTCGGAAGCTCCTATAACAAGAAAGCACTGATTTAAAAAAAATTCAAATTTCTTAATAAATGTTTTTATTAATATTTTCTAAAGTTGTGATTCGATTTTCATAAAATTTGAAATGTCTCAATAAAATTCTGCAAAGATAATATAGCTTAAATTTCAAACCATTCGGTTAAGTAGTTTTTGCGTTGTTATATGCAGACGGACGGACCAGACGACGACAATATGTGCTACGTATTTCTATAATTACGAACGCACCTAAAAATGGATACATTACTAATTGTTTTGATCCCATTAACTCATAACCTCTGTGACAGAAATTTTTGCATAGCTACTGTGAGCTGTCTCTGAGACCGAATAAAAGCCTCGTTAAATTCATGTGATACTGTTTAAATATTATACTTTTGTACAGTACTATTAGAATTAAAATTCACCTACTCAGAGATATCTGGCAGTAGAAAAAAGGGCCAAAACAAAACAAAATTTCAAAAAAATATGTTATTAAACTAATAATTACAAATTAACCGGTAAAAATTGAAAGAAAAGGAGAGGTCAGTGAGAATGGTAACAGCAGGTAAGGGTTAAGAAAATGATTTTGTTAAAATAGCAAATAAAACCTTTGTGCAATAATATTAAAAGGAAGAGTACCAACGTTATAAAGGCACAAATAATTGACCCAATCTTGCTTTTTCTAGCAAACTGTGCTTTGCTCTTTGTCGCACTGAAGAAGATTATTTTATTTGTAAACACACACCTATTTTATATGTGATAAAAAATCAGTTATACTTTTTTTTTTATCTTTTAAATTTTTACAAATTTTTCCTACAACTTTTTTCTTTTAAGCTTTTACATTTTTTTTCATCTTCTTTCTACTGAAAACGATTTTTTTAAACCTTCAAAAGAATTTTTATTCAAAATTTGTTTGAATATTTTTTTTCATCTTTTAATTTTTTTTCTTAACACTTTTTTCATCTTCTTTCTGCTAAAAAGTTTTTTTTTTAAATTTCCAAATCTTTTTTCTGCTGAAAAAGAATTTTTTTAAATCTTCAAAGGATTTTGAATAAAAATGTGTTTGAAGACTTTTTTTATTTCATGTGTGTAGTTTCTGAAAGATGAAAAATGTATATTATTTTAACACAATAATTACACAGTTTTTATTTTTTTTTTAAATCTTCAAAAGAATTTTCATTCAAAATTCGTTTATTTTTTTTTTCATCTTTTAAAAGTTTTTCTTAACATTTTTGTTTCATCTTCTTGCTGCTGAAAATATTTTTTTTTAATATCCAAATCCTTTTTTCTGCTGAAAAAGATTTTTTTTTTAAATCTCCAAAAGAATTTTGAATAAAAATTCGTTTGAAGATTTTTTTAATTTCATATGTGTAGTTTCTGAAAGATAAAAAACGTATATTATTTTAACACCATAATTACACAATTTTGAAACACAGTAGTTTATTTTTTCTAGGGTTTACAGATCATTCAAAGTTTTGAAGAGTACGCCGGTTAGTACATTTAAGTTGAAATTTTCAAGAAAATGACGGGAAACAGATTGTGTTTGTTCAACAAAATGTTCAGCTAGGTTTTCAAAATCCAACATCAGTAAACAATAATTACCTAAATTCAGAATTTTTTGTAGATCACGTGCAGTGATGCAAGAGTGGCGAAGTTTGGCAGATGAATTATAAACACATCCGAGACATTCAAATTCAGTTTTGAATATTTCTTGTAACTGATTCTCAGTGAGAGATATCATACATAATTCTAGAACAGAAATATATTTACTGCATGCTTCGTATGTCGGCAATTTATGCGTAACTTAACTCAGTAAATAATTTTCATAGAGAAACGTGAGTACACTTTCGTTGAAGGAATCAAGGTGACCTCTTAAATTGTCGAGTTGAAATTCATCTAATTGAATGCGTCATCCTTTACGAATGCTGAAGATTGCAGTGACACCGTCTTTGATCGTACAAGTATGTTGTTATTTGCAATAAAACGGGATGTCTTATGCACCAAGTTCAGTCCAGATATTTTCTGTATCAATACATACCATGTTTTTAAATTCATACAAATACCGAATTTTGTTGCAGTTAACTGTTGAGTTTCAAGAGATCTAAGAAATTTTCGGATATGGATTATCATAGAACCTTTAAAGAGTTCGTAAGTTAAATACATATCATTTCCCAATTCCTAGAAAGAAATACGTTTCTTAATATAACCGTCATTAATATCTGTACATAGACACGGGCATTGCCTCAATCTGAGACGAAGAATTAACATTCATTGTTGGCACTGAAAAATCACTCATTCGTGAAGTTGTAGGCACTTCCGAAGAACTTACATTTATTGTCGACAGTGGAGAATCACTCATTAGCGCAGTTGTAGGCATTTCCGTTAAATCTATAGTTAGGTTATTGAAATCAATGTCTTGAAATACATCATCCAAATTTTCGAACACTTCTTCTAAATCACACATATTTTTCGATTTGTTACATGAAACAATTCAACCGGGAGGGAAGAATCACTTGAAAGTTTCATTTTCACGTTAAAATCATCTCTAAAAAATACGTCTTTACACTATTAAATGAGTTTGTGTTGCCAACAGCAGAAGTATAACTAATGCAAGCCTCGAGGCTAACGAAAAACGAAGACCACCGCGGTGCTTTACGCGTTTTTTTTTACAGACCGCAGAAGTCACATGATGCTCAAATGCACCAATGCAGGTGTACGAAAAGAGCATCACGTGACTCTAGCGGTCTGTAAAAAAAGATAAGTGAAATGCACCGCGGTAGCCTGTCTTTTTCGTTAGCGTCGTGCAAGCCTTATATGACGTCACAAACACAAACCAACTTTTAGTTGAAGAAAATCCCCGGATGTGTAAACTAAAATTTATTTATTTACCTATTTTTTATCATTTTCTAGTAAACACCATCTGCAATCACCTGTTATCTTCAAAAATATTTTTAAAACATGTTTTTCAAATGTTAGGATGAAAATCCCCGGATGTGTAAACTAAAATTAAATAATTTACTTATTTTTTATCATTTCTAGTAAAAACCATCTGCTATCACCTGTTTTCTTCCAAAATATTTTTGTAAACATGTTTTTCAAATGTTAGCATGTGCGTTTTGACATTATAAACATTTCATTTAACATATATCATTGAAAAACAATAGTTACATTTTATAGTTAAAAAAAATCTTAAGAAATCAACTTTGTTTCTTAAAATTTGGTACTTTTACATTAGTTTGCTTAATTATAATTTCTCATTAAGGTATTCGTCATTTAAAGTTAATATATTAATTCAATATTCATTTTATACTAAGATATTATCGTCTTATAGTTAAAAGAATCTTAAGAAATCAGCTTTTTTCCCCAAAAAAATACGTAGTTACAATTATTTTGGTTAATTAATAGATAGTATAAGATTTTTGTTACATATATATTTGTCGTTTATTTAAAAAAGAAACAATTTTTTTTTCAGTAAATAAAACGTATCTAAATATTTTCCATCTCTGAAAAAAAAATCAGAAAGGTCTCTTTTTCATTTGAGGGGGAGATTCAATTCTCACCCCCCCCCTAAATATTCCCCTGATTTGGGTTGTATGCGTGGTTGTGAAAAATGTGATCCTTAGCTAGTTCATTCAACTCTTAAATCAGCTGTTATTTGCTAATCCATCCGGGGATTTTCGAGGGTACACGTTTTGGAAGGCACGATTCTCGACATTCTGTTTCTAGACGTTGAGATTTCAGCTTACGTATGGATATTGCATATAAAAACATGACTTCAAGTAACATGAATTTTATGCCGTCACAGACAGAAGTACTTATTTTTAAGATAATCTGTATTTTAGAAAGAATTTTTTTCCCTTTTAAACGTAAAAATAAAAATAACGTTTTAATATATTTTCTGAATTAAGATTTTTTCTTCTAGAAATAATTTGTTTTTGTATGTAAGAGATTAAAAAAATAAAGTTATCTTTTAATACATTTTAGACTTCGGGGTTTCAACTAAGGAACTGGACGAAATCTGCAGAAAAGTAGATAATGCTTATAGTGAACCTCCAATGAAGAAAGCAAGAATGGACGCTCAACCAAAGCCTGTGGTTCGAATCTAACCCGGTACTAGTGGAAAAGATACTACTTCTCTTGTTAAGAAACCTTTGGTAAGTATATGTTTTTTTTAGTATTTTTTTACAGGGAAAAGTAAATTAAAATCTAATTTACATTATTTTATAGTTGGAAAAATTTTGTGGAAGTGTTTGTTAAGAAAAAAAAAAATAATTATTAATAACATTAGAGAAATAAACTTTTTAGATAAAAATTTACTCTGTATAAAACATTTTTAGATGAAATTCAATTTTTACATAAAACCTTTTTCCTTTTTAGATAAAATTTACTTTGTATAAAACTTTTTTTTTCTTTTTTAGATAAAATTCAATTTTACATTAAACTTTTTTTTCCTGAAATAAATTTAAAACTTTTTTTTTAGATAAAATTAAATTTTACAAAAAACTTTTTTTAATAAATTTAAAACTTTTTAGAAAAAACGTACTTTGTATAAAACTTTTTAACACAAAACTTTTTTGAAATAAATTTAGAACTTTTTTTCTTTTTGGAAATGAATTAAATCATTTTTTTCTTTTATGAATTTTTCAGGATTGTCCAACATGCGGAAAAAAAATAATAAGAAACGTCATTTAGACCGTCACATCAAGTGGCACGCCTTGATGATACAGACAACTGATGATGAAATTATTAACGAGTTGCTGAACTACTCATCTGATGAAGATGTTCAAACCCCCGAAGCCCAACCTGGGCCAAGCCTTGCAATTGCTGAAGCTGAAATGCACTCCCAGATGCGAACTGCAGAACCTGGGGCAATCCGTGCAGTTGCTGAAGCAAAGAAACTGTCTCTTGTAAGTATTTTTTTACAAATCTATCTCTCTTTGATACTGAATCCATCAAGGGAGTACCCCTGAAGCTTCATCCGTAATAAGTGAAGGATATTGATGGATAAGTTCATCCAAATTTAAATGTCTACACTTTTCTAAGGGAAACAGTTAGATAAACTCTGTTAGGAACAATTTTCACATGTTAGGTATACAGTACTTTTAGGAGAAATTTTAACGCGATTAAATTGTCCCTGAAATAAGTTTTAAAAAGTAGGAGATTATCACTACATATGTTGACAAAATTTCAGGGGATAAATAAAAAAATGTTAGGTGAAAATATTTAAATATTGCATAAAAAAAGTATGTGGCGAAGAATTGATGTTAGGCTGAAATATTTTAATGCATAACGCATGAATTCGGATATAATTTGTGGGCCGTACATTTGTACATTTACGTTGTAAGCAATTAACCAACAGTTCGAATCCAGGAAGGCAGAAATAAGAATATCCAATGAAAACGAAGTCATCTCAGCTGAAGTTATTTATTGATATATAGTAAGTATAAGATGGTAAGAATGGGATATTAGAGGCTAAAAACGTTATTTACAGACCAAGAGTTAGGAGTGATCTGCCGTTTGGGCAGTAGATTGTCTCGCCAAGATGCGATAATACATTGAGCCAACAAACCGCAGACGCGCAAAAGAATTTATATGTACGTTAAGGATAATTAATATAAATGTTTTGGGAGGATGTAATGAATAGGCTACCACATTTGGCGAACCCGTAATTTTTGTGAATTTTAGAGGACACATGCGGGCAAACCGGTGGGAAAGGAATTTTAGTTAAAGGAAAGAGTTAAACTTTGTATCTGAGAAATTACATTACTTGCACAATTTGTTTATGAACAGAAAAAGGTTGGGCGCCCAAGCAACTGTCAAAGAATGTCCGGAACACATAACATTACATCTGTTATAACCGCATTGGAATTAAAATAGATTTTTAACGTACATGCTGCATTTAATAATGATAGTCTTTCATATGAGAAAAGGAAGTAACATCTGAGGTTTTAGAATAAGAGATATTTTAGCGAAGAGAAAATTAATTAATATATTAAAAATTAAGTTAGGAAGATTAATAATTTAGAACAAAGATATGTATAAATGATTCTATATCATATACATATTCTCCCCTTCGACAAAATGAGAAAAAAAATGACGCTGGCTCAATGTACATCGGTACAAACTGTTATACGTACTTGCAAAAAGTTCAGTACTCAATTACACTTGGAGACCACCCAAGAGTACACAATAAAACAAAAATACAAACAAACATATAGAAATAAAAATATACAAGTACTTGTTTTCAAAATGTTGCACTTTCAGTATGTGTGCAAAGGTACCTAAAATGTTTTTTTTTAACTCATACAAATGTTCTGTTTCATTTTTTAAAATCCAAACAGCTGCATCATCTAAAAATACAGAACAATATCATAATTATCATTTCAATAATACTCGTCATAATTGACGGAGGCCTATATATTTTTCATACATATGTATATACATGTACGTGCGCACAATTATCAAAATTTTCAATGCTAGCAATTCTCATAATGATGTTAACTAACATATCTGCAGATTTCATTAATTTTAGCTAGCTTCACTTAAAATAATAAACATCAATATAGAAATATAATATGACAACAAAAACTAGTTTAAATTGAAAAGTAAATATAAACAAATGCAAATGTATATATATAAACAATAATTATGAAAAAAGTTTAATATAATTATGTGTTTTCCTTTATTCAAGTGAAAATAAAAATCTATGAGGCAAAAATATGTTAAAACTAGAGCGATACTGTGCAAAGTATGAATACTGAGAATGGGAAATAAAATTAACGTGCAAAATTATGAATATATTGCATAAAAGTATCATAAAAATTTGTAAACACATGGCAAAAGACCTGGTGCATATAAGCAAAAATTGGATTAAAAATGTTTGTAATATTTTTATCCATTAAATTGTAGTGTCCACAAATATGATTTTTTTTTATGTAAAAGGTATGGGATTTATAAATAATAAAAATATATATAGGAAAAATAACCAAATAAACTGAAAAGCAAACACCATAGGTATTATGCGCTATCAGAAAGTACGTGTGTACAATGTTGAAAAAGCAGTTCTATCGTCTACCATAGGCATGTCATACGACAGGAATGCAAAAAGAAAGTTTTATCTATCTAGAATATCTATATTTTGTATGTGTGTAGTGTAGAGTACTTCTGAAAAATGCATTTACCAGAATGACATTTGCAAGACAATATTTATAAAAATTAAATCCTATAAATGAAAAAAAAAATGTTTTGTAAATGTGTAAACATTGTACGTTGACGAGAGAACATGAAGTAAATGCGTGAAAAATGTATTAAAAATTTACCTGTACCATTATTAAAATTCAATCCAAAAACATTGAACTGATGAATTCCATGATGTGAAGTTAAATTGATATGTAAGCAGAATTTTTTTTTCTTTTTATTTAAATGTATGAAGTATAACATAATCATGGAAAGAGATACGATGAAAAGTGTGAAAAAAATAAACATTGTGATAGACAAAAATTTTTTTGAATAAATGTCATGTCAACTATCTATTAAAATGATTGAAATTGAACCAATTTGTGAAAAGTCACAGTTCAAAAATGGATCTAAACTATTAAATTTAAATGAATCGACGAGAGAGACAACCATTAGAATTTGTGTATAATGGAAATGAATGTGTAAAAAATAGTTTAAAAAGGAAGAGTATATTGTAAAATAAAGAGAAAATGAATATTGCAAACAGTATAGGGAACAAATGTAAACAATTGCATGTGTAACTGTGAATGAAAGACCACAATTTTGTATCCAAAGCATTCTGCGAAAAATCATTGTAAAACTTTGTAGAAAAATATGCTATGTACCCCTGTGTACTGCAAAAATGCTCTGAAAAATTGTAGAAATGAGTATCATCTACGAAAAGTCTATCAGCACTCAAAAGAAAGAACTTTGTAAGAAAATAAAACATTGTACGTTGGGCGCTAATAAATGACTTTCATGGAAGACACTGCGTGTAATATGGAGAGAATATTCTAGAAAAATGCAATCGTAAATAAATAGAAGTTGAGGAACCGACAGAAATTTAAAAAAAATTTGAACCTTGTATCAAAATAAGATACCTGTAAAATGTAAACGTTGACAGAAGAAGATAAACCATATTTGTAGAACCTGCCGAGAAAACTATTAAACAATAAACATGATAATAAATATTGAAATTTAAGTATTACTTGAATATGTGTCCTTACAAAAAAAATCGTCTTGTTACACATCGAAACATGAAAAGAAATGCCAAGATTTCTATGTACACTAGATAATAGAGCCAATTTTTAAAAATAAAATGAAAAAATTTAAATATGAAACAGCAATATAAATAGTGTGTGTGTGTGTGTGTGTATACCCGACAAACTATTTGTGCCTAGGATGACGAGTACATAAGAATGTAGAATGTACGATGAAAAAAATACTAATTACTGTACTAGTTTCGATAAACAATGTGTAATATGCCTGAATACGATGGCTTTCAGAACACATTGAACAGAACATATATAAATCGATGAGAGAGAAGAAAAAGAAAGCGTACAATCTGAGTACTTGAAAAGTGCAAAGTATCACGACCAAAATAAATTTAAGGCGTGTGTAAAAATTTTAACAGCATAAAAATATATTGTGCGAAGTGAGGAACCCTATCTAAAATGGAGAACCTTTTCAGAATTGAGTACATTAAAACAAATTTTACACTAGAAATTAAAATTAAAACATATGAGATCAAAATTTTTGAAAAGTGTAAGAAATATCTCACACATAACCACAATGCTTGGCCGGCCGGTCACAATGATCGAATGTGAAATAAACAATCGTTGACTAATCCTGCAGAAATCAATCAACGAAAAGATGTACTTACACTTAAAGTAATTGTTAAAATTAAAAGTGGAATTTTAAGTTATTCCATGAAATATATATATGAGCTCCTTGATTCGAGAATTATACAAATGCATAAAATGTAAAGAAAAATTATAAATCTTGAACCTACTTTTTAAAAACAAATTTGTGTAAAAATGTAACAAGACGTTGAAAAAAAATCATATTCCAAGTATGCAAGTATGCCGAAAGACATATTCTACCTAAAAGTTAATATTGCCTATGGAAATGATTAAAACATAAATGTCTTTCAGTCAAATAAATTATAATTTCAGAACTGTACGAAGATGAGCATACATGAGAAGAATGCTTAGAAAACTGATGTAAATATTATAAAATACATAATATTTTAAAAGTTAAGTAGATATCACTATGACATGACTAGCAAATATATCTAAAAATGTAATTAATATCTGTGGGAAGAAGAATAATCGTGTATGCAGATTAAAAAAAAATCTCTAAAAATGACCAAAATCTTTAAAAACTAAAATATACATGGCAACACAGATGTAATTAATTTTCATTATTATTATTATTATTATTATTATTATTATTATTATTTTAACCATGCCAGTATAACTTTACACATATATATCTGAACTCTTTAACATATGAAGAAGTATTATAATTTCTCAGTTACTAGCTTGAGAAAAATATCATAAATTTAAATACTTTTGAAATACCAATTTACCTTTTCTTTTCCATCATAGATATCTGGACAGTGAAAAAATTTAAGTGGGGAGAATCGAGATATTAACAAATCTGAAAAGTACATGCAAGAAGAGTGACAAAGCCTAGCAAATCACTATGAAAGAAATTATATAAACATTTACCCCATCACAGATTTTGTAGACACAATGGGCCAAATATATAAACACAAAAATTCTAAAATAATTAAAGTTTTTTTTTTAAATATGAGAATGAGCATTACCATAAATCATAATATTTGTCAATGCTTTATCCTGAAACATATAAAAATTTACCTGTAGTGCCCTAGTATAAATTAAAAACATTACATACACCAAAAATGAAAATGTTACATGCATAAGCGAATGTTTCGTGCATACATTCTAGGCAACTACATTCCGTCAAAATTTTGGGGCCAGCCCATCATATATGGCAAAATGTAAATATATATGGACGAAATAGATCTTATAGCATCACATATAACATAGAATGAGCTACACAAAAACAAACAACATATGTCTGTTTACTTTTGAAAATGGATAGTGTTAAAGCGAACAAATATTCATTGAAATTAACTAAAAATGCTCAAAAGAGTATAAACTATAAAATTTTTATGACATAAAGCTTTTAAACAGAAAAATTCTTTTGCAATGTTATTAACCAATTAGTTGATAGTTACTCAAACTATCAATATTAGCTTTCAAAAACAGTATTTAGATGAGAAATAATATATGCAAAAATCACATATAGATTATATGTGAAAATTCTCCCCATCTCTATTAATTTGAAAAAAAAAATCTGATAAACATGTTTATTTTTTTTTATATATATAGAATTTATCATATAGGAAAACAACTTTTAATATGCATAAAATCTAGAATATAATATTTAAAATATAAAATGCAGACGAAAAATGTATGACTAAATTTGTCATCTGAGAGAAAAAAAATCATAATCTGGCTGTACACAATTATGAAAAAAAACATATATTACCATATAAATGTGACATACATATAGAAAAATTTATGAATGTTTGCATGACTAATTGACATACCGATTAATATAATTTTTTTTTAAAAGGCAATAATTTAACAAGATAAGTTTCCAAGGAAACCTGCATGTATATTCTAACCAAATTAAATTTCAAACTATTTATCTACTTATATTCAAACAAATGTAAACGATATGTATCACGCACGCATCTAATATTTAAATAATATACTGATGAAGTTACTTATGATCTTCATCATTTTATACAACTAACAACTAAAACAGTATACTTTATTTATACAGTTTTTAATATATGCATACGTATAAATTGAATTCAATATTCAGCCCGTGCAATCATATATATATAAAAATTTTGAGGAAAAATACTGTAGGCTGAAGGAAATAATTAAAACATGCATATATTAAATAATTTTTAAAATAGTTACTTACTTCTTTGAAGAATATTGATATCCAAAATTAAAATCCATATATTTAAAGCTGTTTGCTAAAAATGTCAAATAATTCCATCGAATTTCGACCGTATACGCATGCGTCAAAAAAGGACCGGCCAATGAGGCCGAGGGTCTGTTCCTGTCTCCAAACGTATTTAGGATCAAGATCAACTCCTGTTGTTTTGATGGCTTTTTCCGCGTTGCGTTAAACCTAGGAAGATATTTATATAAAAAACTGTGGAGTGTTTAGAAGGTATTTATTTTATTTATTGTAATTTGAATGAATACTTAGGTATCCATTTCGGATTTACTGTGTAACATGAATTTAGGTTCATTTAACGTTCGCGAAATCAAATCATTTTGTTTATATAGTACAGAAAATAATTCTTCAATCGTAAATAAAAATATAGTAGAACATGTAATACAAAATTGGACCACTTATATTCCGTTTATGATCGGATATGAATCTTATGGTGTTCCGATTGCTAATGAAAACGATTATGTAAATATAATGTCAAAAGACAGTACGCACGGCAGTAATATTTTTATTATTATTTGTTCGAAAAAAGCGAATCTGAGCGTCTGAATATAAATTATAAAATATTATTTCTGTACTTAGCAACTAAATATTTAATAAATATGCAGGAATGTGACTAGCTTTATGTGAATGTATAATATATATAAGTCTGAACTTTAGCATTATTTTTTAACAGAAATATACTATCTCTATTCGATTTAAAAGTTTTGTCATTATATAAGTGTGCTATTTTATTTGTAAAGAGTATGTATGCATTATATTGTTTGTATGTATACAAATCTTTAGAATCTCTTAATATTTGAATAATGTTTACATTATATTTGTTTGTATGTATACAAACAATATATGTATACAAAGAAGTATGTATACAAACAATGTATCATGTAACAATATTAATATTTACATTGTATTGTTTGTATGTATACAAATCTTGAATGTTTTAATTTATTACATTCATTTTTTACCAGTTTGCATGTCCGTTCATGGGCGATTCATATGAAACTAATAATTTGTCACAAATTGGTGATTTTATTGATTTAGTGCTTTGCCCAAGAATGTGGAAAAAAAAACTTTTTGACATCGGGTGAAATGAATGAGGTTATTTCGGTTTTTCTTTTGTATATAAAAAATGTTATATGTAAAAAAATCCTGGCCATTAATCACATTGTTTTTTGTATATTTAAAGACGATTACTTATTCTTTGTAATTATTTTTTTGTTGGGGGTTTTTGAGCAAAATAATATTCATAGCTAGAACCAGTTCCGCTAATCATTAATATTTACTTATTTACTTAATCCTTTGACCGCTGAGCAAATTGGCAAATTTGTAATGTTTTTTCTGTTATTTTTTTTAAATGTCAAAAAAAGATAAATTTTCAAACTTGGTATAAAAAACTTAGGTACTTCTCTATTATCCCATCGTCCACTTTTCATAACAAAATACTATCGCCAAACTGTATGATTAAATGCCAAAAATGCAGTCCCATTTACTTGATGTCGGAAGCATTATACGTGTTTGTTATGTCATCAAGTGGTTTTTAATTCAACATTTGCGCGTAGTAATGACAACGTTCTCCCGTTTATTTGGCGTTACAGTTTGGCGATAGTTTTTTGTGATGAAAAGTGGTCGATGAGATAATAGAGAAGTACCAAAACTTAATTACGTATATGAGTAGATTCCTTGACAGTATTAATCATTACTCAATATTTTAAAACTGCATCATATTTGTAGAATTATATTAATTTAAACAATGCTTCTATTGAAGTGTGAAGAAGCACATACTTCTATGAAGAACCATATATTTACATAATCGTTTTCATTAGCAATCGGAACACCATAAGATTCATCCCCGATAAAAAACGGACTATAAGTGGTCCAATTTTGTATTACGTGTTCTACGATATTTTTACGTACATTTGAATAATTATTTTCTGTACTATATAAACAAAATGATAGAGACCTAAAACCACAATTTCCATCGGGATTGATTTCGCGAATGTTAAATGAGCCTAAATTCATTTTTAAACAGTAAATCCGAAATGGACACCTAAGTATTCATACAAATTATAATAAATAAAATAAATACCTTCTGAACACTCCACAGTGAGTTCTATATAAATATCTTCCTAGGTTTAATGCAACGTGCAAGAAAAAAAAAACAGGAGATTATCCCAAACACGTTTCTAGAGACAGTAATAGACCCTCATTTTAATGGCCGGTGTTTTTTTTTTACGCATGCGTATTGGGTCGAATATTGTTGAAAAATGATTTTGAAGAAAAAATCGGTAAATTCACAAAATGGTTTCGGGAAAAACTTCACCAAATGGTTTCAAAATTCTTTGAGTGACAGCAGGAAAAAAAATTTCATTTTACATTCAATCATCGCAATTGGCGAGTGTGACTATTAAGTTTAGCCAGTACTGGATACTACTAGATATAATGATTATGAACCATGATTTTTCTGTTATTGGGCGAGATTCATGTTTTTTCAGCAATTCTTTGACGAAATTCGTGTTTTTTCAGCGATCTTTTGAAGAATTTCGCATTTTTCTCGCGATCCTTAACGAAATTCGCATTTTCCAGCGATTCTTTGATAAAATACATTTTATTCCGCAATTTTTAGACGAAATTTAGTAAAAAAGCGTGATCTTTTGGTGAAATTTCCTTTTTTGCGATTCTTTGACAAAATTTGCTTATCTTTCACGATCCTTTTGCATAATTCACGTTTTTTCTGTGGTCTTTTAATGAAAGTCATGTTTTCCCATGATCCTTTGATGAAATTAGTGTTTTTTTCTCAATCATTTGACGAAATCTGTGATTTTTTCAAAACACGATGATTGGTTAGATGTTTTTAGTCTGCAGGTGCCCTAAAAAGTCTGACGCCCGTTGCTGCATCGCACACATTCTTCCATGGGGCATCGAACGAAGGAAATTCATCCTAAAGAATCATTGTTTCATTCCTGACATTTCTAGAAAGAAACAACGTTCAATTTATTGGCTGAATTGTAAAGGGCGAAATGGTGTCAGACATTAGCGGAAATAAAGTGCGCAATTTGTTCGTTTATGGAAAAAATTGTGAAATTCGTTAATCGATAAATTGCGAAATTTGTCAATCGATAGAGGAAAAATCACAAAATTCATCAACTGTTTTGAAATTTGTCGAGCGACAGCAGAGAAAATAATCTTTTTCCATTCAGTCATTGCAATTGGTGAGTGTGGCTATTATGTTTGACCAGTGGTGGCAATAAAGTCCATTGCAAAATTTTCAGTATTACTCGCTGTTTGGCAAGTGCTAATTTTGTCCTATACTTCAAAACCCTTTTGATCATCACATCAGTGTGCAGGACAGTTTTTTTAGGTAGACCATTTGATGAATTTCGTGATTTTTCTGTTATCAATTGACCAATTTTGCTGCTATTGATTGTTGAATTTTATAATTTATCAACTATTGATTAGCGAATTTCATGATTTTTTCTATGAACGTTTGACGAATTATGCAAAAAAATTAAGAATATCGTTAAATTGTCTTGGGTAAAAAAAATTTACTATTGTCAAATGCCTTCGAGAAAAAAGTTGCAAGTTGAAACGCCTGTGACCTCTTTTTCATGTTATGCATTTCTGGGAGTCCATCCCCCCACTCCCCCCAAGTGGGACACTTTTCTAAATTTTGCACACACCCCTCATGTGATACATCGCTGGAAAAGTCTTTGACCGCTTATTCATGTTATGCATCTCCGTGGTCCATCCCGCCACTCCCCCCCCCCCCTAAGGGGGGCACTTTTCTAAATTTTGTTGACACCCCTCATGTCATATATTGTTGGAAAGGTCTGTGACTGCTTAATCATATTATGCATCTCTGATGTCCATCTCCCCACTTTGCACCCCCCCCTCAAAGGGTACTTTCTAAATTTTGCGCACAACCCTCATGTTATATATCATTGGAAAGGTCTGTGACCACTTAATCATATTGTGCATCTCCGATATGTCCATCTCCCCACTTGCCCCCCCCCCCCCAAGGGGTACTTTCTAAATTTTGCTCACAACCCTCATGTTGTATATCATTGGAAAGGTCTGTGACCACTTAATCATATTATGCATCTCCGATGTCCATCTCCCCACTTTGCACCCCCCCCCCAAGGGATACTTTCTGAATTTTGTTGACACCCCTCATGTCACATATTGTTGGAAAGGTCTGTTACTGCTTAATCATATTATGCATCTCCGATGTCCATCTCCCCACTTTTTGCCCGCCCCCCCCCAAGGGATACTTTCTAAATTTTGTTGACACCCCTCATGTCATATATTGTTGGAAAAGTCCGTGAATGCTTAATCATATTATGCATCTCCAATGTCCATCTCCCCACTTTGCCCCCCCCCCACCACAAGGGGTACTTTTCTAAATTTTGCTTACACCCCTCATGTCATATTGTTGGAAAGGTCTGTGACTGCTTAATCATATGCATCTTCAGGGTCCATCCCGCCACTCCCCTGCCCTTAAGGGGGGCACTTTTCTAAATTTTGGATACAACCCTCATGTGATATATCGATGGAAAGATCTGTGACCACTTAATCATATTATGCATCTCCAATGCCCATCTCCCCACTTTGCCCCTCCCCCCAAGAGGTACTTTCTAAATTTTGCACACAACCTCATGTGATATATCGATGGAAAGGTCTGTGATCGCTTAATCATATTATGCTCCTCACTATGAAATTTGTCAAGTTAAAGCAACTATAAAATTTAATTTTATGGTACTATCAAGTTGTTTGCCGTCAAATTTTGACGGGTTCCATCTAGTAATCACTTTAAAGTAGTAAGTAATACAAAATATTGCTTTATCACTTAAAATTTCTTCACAGTAATTAGTTTTGCTTTATTTTCTTCTCTCTTGCTAATATTACAGCGCACTCGCGATAAAGTACAAAGTCAGTCCTAAGGGGTTTTTTTCGCTGAAGTTCGTTATTATTATTGTTTTTTTAATGACAGAAATTAAATCATAGCATTGAATGTGATCAGCTGAGTCCGCAACAGCTGTAAGATCGAGGAAGAAGAAAAAAATTCTCATCAGCCGGCACGGCGAGAGAGAGCGAAATTTTCTTGTATCACGAGAGATATTTCGTATGTTCAAAGAATAGGCACATATTTCACTGCGAAATGTTATAACAAGTCGGTAAAATCGCATCAGTAATGGAGAATCATTATGTAGACATTTCTTTTCTTTTTTTCTTTCGTTGGCATAAAGTTCGTTCTATATTTCTTTTATAGTATTGTACTGGAATCCGATGTTCACATTTACTTGCGTTAAAATGTTCATGTTCTGTACAATAGCAATAGAACGACGACATATTATTCTAAAACATCGGGATGCATTTTTCTTCTTTTAATAAAATTTTGTAGAATGAAGGTTGAAACTTCGGAACAGAAAGGGGGAATCAGGAAAAATGTATAGCTTGAACATTGCGATCCGGGAATCCGGAAGAAAAATCCACATAATCCTGAGAAATCCAGAACAGTATCGCTTAAAAAATCTTTTATATCATCCAGAGACCATCTGAGACCATTGGATATGACTGGATGATGAACGGGAGTTGATTGGAGATCACTGGAGATGTCCGGTAAATGATTGGAGACGAACTGCATACCATCTGGATACGAATTAGGAGATCACAAGTAACAGGAGACAGGAGATCGGAAACCGGAGACAGGAGGCCAGAAACCGGAGATCACATGATGCAGGATACAGGAGGAGACCAGGAGACAACAGGATGCAGGAGACCAGAGACAGGAGTAGACAGGAGATGGGAGACCACCCTGACTGTACTATATAATCAAATATTGCCTTCCGTAGTCGACCAACTGTGTGTGGTGAAGAATTGATGTTAGGCTGAAATATTTTAATGTATAACGTATGAATTCGGATATAATTTGTGGGCCGTACGTTTGTACATTTACGTTGTAAGCAATTAACCAACAGTTCGAATCCAGGAAGGCAGAAATAAGAATATCCAATGAAAACGAAGTCATCTCAGCTGAAGTTATTTATTGATATATAGTAAGTATAAGATGGTAAGAATGGGATATTAGAGGCTAAAAACGTTTTTTACAGACCAAGAGTTAGGAGTGATCTGCCGTTTGGGCAGTAGATTGTCTCGCCAAGATGCGATAATACATTGAGCATACAAACCGCAGACGCGCAAAAGAATTTATATGTACGTTAAGGATAATTAATATAAATGTTTTGGGAGGATGTAATGAATAGGCTACCACATTTGGAGAACCCGTAACTTTTGTGAATTTTAGAGGACACATGAGGGCAATCCGGTGGGAAAGGAATTTTAGTTAAAGGAAAGAGTTAAACTTTGTATCTGAGAAATTACATTACTTGCTCAATTTGTTTATGAACAGAAAAAGGTTGGGCGCCCAAGCAGCTGTCAAAGAATGTCCAGAACACATAACATTACATCTGTTATAACCGCATTGGAATTAAAATAGATTTTTAACGTACATGCTGTATTTAATAAAGATAGTCTTTCATATTAGAAAAGGAAGTAACATCTGAGGTTTTAGAATAAGCGATATTTTAGCAAAGAGAAAATTAATTAATATATTAAAAATTAAGTTAGGAAGATTAATAATTTAGAATAAAGATATGTATAAATGATTCTATATCATAACGTAGACTCAAAAAAGTTTTTTTTTACTCGTTTCAGGATTGTCCCACATGTGGAAAAATGTTTAATCACCGAGGGCATTTAAACAGACACGTGAAGACGCATGTAAATGAAAAAGCGTTCTGATGCGAAGAATGCGGTGTATCGTTTAATCGGGAAGATTATTTGAAACGTCATCAATATATGCATAAGAAGCAAGTCACTAACCCCTGTTAAAAAATTTTATGATAAAAGATAACCTGAGAAGTCACAGTTTAAAGAATAATACTCCATTAACTTCTCATGTTTGCGAAGAGTGTCTGAAAACATTCGCCTAAAAGTCTAATTTAATGCAACACAGAAGAACCCACCACACAACAAAGCCCTTAGTCACCTTTAAAAAAACAACAGCTAAGCCTAGAAAATGAAGACCTCCCAAAGAAGCCTTGAATACCTTTAGTATAATAACAATTGAAGCCACTGAAGAAAATGCCTATGATATCGATATTTTTAATAATCTTATAATAGGTGAAGTTGAAAACAATGTTTTTAACGCTCTCGATGAAATAGGCTCCGTAAAATGGCATCTCATTCACACTGTCAAGCTTCAACGGGTCAACGATGCCAAAGAAATAAAAGCCATAAATGCTTTTTTCATATGCGATCCCTGTCCTGAACATATTGAAGAAACAGTGAGAGACCACTCAGTAGAAAATTTGCAAAAAATAAAAACACTGTTTGAAGAATTCATACAACTTGGGTTGGGTTGGTTTCTTGACCGAATTAGTCATACAGATCTGTACCTTTACCGTTACAAACCTTTAGCCGAAAGTAGTTGCATCAAAACCCCTGAAAAATTAAAAAGAAAAGAAGCCCTAATCAATATACAGAATTTTAATGACCATAAAAGCCTCGTATGGAACCTCCTTGCCCACAAAAAGATAATACCCTTTATCCTGAACGAGTCTCTAATTATAATACCTTTCGAACAAGAAATAATATTAGATGATATTCCTTGTCCGGCTCCCTACCATAGAATCAAAGATGTAGAAGCAAAAAATAACCTCCGGATAAACGTATACAGATATGATGAAGAAGATGATGAATTTTCGATGTTACACATATCTAAGCGTTCAGATTCTGATGTTATAAATTTATTACTGATTGGAAATGAGGATGGAAACACTCATTACATTTACATAATGTATTTCTCACGTCACTGTTTCCTTCTCACAAAACACGATGGATAAGTCTACTCTTGTCATCGCTGCCTCCATCGATTCAGGACGCAAGCACTCCGCGATAATCATCTACAATATTGTAAAGATCATGCTCCTCAACACATCAAGATGGCCGTTCCAGACAACAATATTTTAAAATTTAAAGGATATCATCTCCAGCATCCGACACCCTTCACCATCATAGCTGACATTTAAAGTCTCATAGTTCCTATCCAAACAGTAAAACCTTCCCCCAGCACCTCCTACGCAATTCCCATACAGAAACACATCCCTTGCGGTTATGCCTATATCATAGTGACGCAAGAGGGAAAACCCACAAAGAAATGGAAACATATCGAGGAGCAAATGCTGTTACAGACTTCTTTAAAAATATTTTTCATGAAAGAGATGATTTAGCTGAAATTTTAAATGTAATCAAACCCATGAAACTTACAAAACAAGAAGAAAAATTCTATTTAGAAGCCACTGTGTCTTGTATCTGCGATCAACCGTTAGGTCCTAAAAGATGCCACGAACAAAACCATCTATCCGGAGCTTATCGTGGAGCAGCACACATGGACCGGAATATTAATTATAAACAGCCCAAAGTCATCCCCGTCATCTTCCATAACCTGAAGCACTACGATGGTCACCATCTGATGACTGAATTAGAAAAATTTAAAGATTACTCGGTAGATGTAATAGCCATTACTATGGAGAAGTACATCTCTTTCACCATAAAGAAGAAAGACTGTCCCATCAAACTTCGCTTCCTGGACTGACTCCAGTTTTTGACGCCGTCCCTTGAAAAATTAACAGCCAATCTCCAACCGACAGACTTCCACTTCCTTAAAGAAAATTTTCCTGCTAATACAGATCTCTCACTTCTCATCAGAAAAGACGTATAGCCCTACTCATATTTCACCAACTTTAACAGATTTGATGAAAGAGATCTTCCTCCACCTTCAGCATTCCACAATGATTTAACAGATGATCCTATTTCCCCTGAAGATTACCGTTATGTTCAGAACATCTTGGAAAAATTATTTTTCAAGATTTAGGACAATACCATGATCTTTATGTGAAATGTGACGTTCTTCTTCTGTGCGACATATTCCAGAACTTTATACAATTATGAAGTCAATATTATAAAATAGATCCAACACATATGCTCACATCTCCCGGACTGGTGTGGCAAGCTTGCCTGAGGATGACTCGTGTAGAACTCCAACTTCTCACTGATATTGACATGTTCTTATTTTTTGAAAAAGGTATCCGTGGAGGTGTGAGTGTTATCACCAAACGATACGCTCAAGCTAATAATCAAGATACTCCAAATTACGATAAAAAATTACCAAAAAAACATATTGTGTACTGGGACACGAATAACCTATATGGATGAGCTATGTCTCAGTACTTGCCCGTCGGTGAATTTGAGTGGGGGACATATCCGAAATAGATTAAAACAGCTTTCTTTCCCATCCGGATAATGCAGATTATGGTTATGCCCTAGAGGTGGACTTACGTTATACTGCTCATCTCCATCATCTTCATAACGATTATCCGCTCGCACCTGAAAACATCACCATCACTGAAGCAATGCTGTCCGCCTACGCAAAATTTCTCTTAAATAAGAAGTCCTATAAAGGAACCCCAAAACTCTCTACCAATTTAAAATACAAAAAGAATTACATAGTACATTACAGAAACCTGAAACTCTACCTCCAACTCGGCCTTCAACTTACTAAAATTCATAAAGTCATCAAATTTAAACAAGCACCTTTGTTGAAACCCTACATAGAATTCAACACCGGCAAGAGGAAGCTGGCTACCAGCTCATTCGAGAAAGACTTCTTGAAGTTGTTGAACAATTCGGTATTTGGAAAAACAATGAAAAATCTCCGTTTAAGACGAAATACCAAGTTGTGCAACAACGGAAAAAGGTAAAAAAAAAACTCCTTGCTTCCCTAGCTTACAGGAACTTCAAAATTTTTAATGAAGAATTGGTAGCTGTCGAAAGACTTAAGACCACTCTAACAATGGATCGGCCAATCTATGTAAGGTTTATCATCCTTGATCTGGTTAAACTGCATATTCACAAGTTCCATTAGCTATTTATCAAGGAAATATATCAAGATAACGCCCAACTTCTCTTTACAGACACTGACTCCCTCATCTATCACATCCAAACAGAAAATCTTCAAAATGACATGAAAACCCATCAAGACGATATCGACTTTTCCGACCATCTCAAGACCCATCCCCTGTATTTATAAAAAAAACAAGAAAATTATTGGCAAATTCAAAGATAAGACGAATGGCAAAACCAACTTTGAATTTGTCGGTATTAAAGCTAAAATGTACAGCATCCTTTCAGAAGATGGGGAGAAAAAAAGAGTAAAAGGTGTACCTACTTCTGTCGTAACAAAAAGAATTAAACACTCACAATATTCAGATTGCATACACCATCAAAAGACCTTTTCAACCCTAAACAAAATAATCCAGCAAGATCACCACCAGCTATACACCGTCCAGCAACAAAAACTTGTACTCAGTTCATATGATGATAAGCGCCACATTCTTAAAGATGGCATAATAAGTTTGGCTTATGGCCATCATCAAATTTTAAAAATTAGAAAAGAAAATAGAAGAAAGGAAGATCAGGTAAAAAAAGTGGGGCGCCACATAAGGAGATGTGGCGGGAGGCGGTGGGACCCCATAAGAAATATATATATTTTTTAATGTAATTCGTTTCAGATTCTGTCTATCTTAAGTTGAAAAGATGTTTCAGATTCCCTCCATTTTAAGCTAAAAAAAGAGTTCATCTTGATGCAGTGAGATTGGACGTCTCGGTGTAGTAATTTGTTGAGAGAGTGTAATTTAGCTATTGCTCTACCAATTTACGTTTCTAAACTAAGGCATGCTAAACAATTCTCATTACCTAAGAATTTCAAGGGATTTATTCTGATGTTTCATCTGGAAGAGTTGTCTGAAGTTTTTGGTAAATATATTTTTCAATTATTCTTAATCCATTCTTAGTATCCCTTAAACTATTTTGAAAAAACAAACAATACGTACTGCTAAATAATCCCTCACCGCTTCACAGTTTATCGTTATTTTAAAAATACAATTAAAAAAACGCATTTTTATATATTTTTCATGTGGTCGTCTTAGAGAGGGTGTGGTCGTCTTGAGGAAGTAGTGGTCGTAGAGAGGGGTGGTGGTCGTTAAAGAGAGGTATTACTCAAAAGAGGGGTGTTAGGCGTTCATCCCTCTTCTGACAATTTATGTTTAACCCTTTTTTCAGCTACAGGGCATTCAAATCGTATTCGGCGGTGGTGGATGGGTCTTATAAGATGCATTTGCATCTTATAGGTAACTACATAATATGTACTTATAATATATGTACTTATATATACTACATAAGAAGTAACTACATAATAAACATGCCAAATTTCAAGTTTCTAGCTCTTTCAGCATACAAAAATCGTACTTTTAGAAAGTATTTTTGCTCCCGCACCCCCTGGGGTTATTGACACCGAAATAAAATATAGCCTATGTTGGAGCAGGTATTGTCGCCATCAATTTGCCACCACCACTTTTGAAATCGATTCGGTAGTTCCAGCGATTACCACTACAAACAAACAAAAAATAAACATTACTTCTTTAAGATGTTAGTACAGATTTCATATTTGTACTTATCAATCAAAACTGTTTCTGATAATGAAAATTATTTAAATATTTAGAATGTATTTATATTATTAATTCAGAATCACTATTAAATTTTATTTCAAATGTGATGACAAGACTGGCTTGGATTTTAGTTTTAACCTGTTTATTGTTTCTTATTAAAATGAGAAAATTCTGTATTTATTTTTCCTTATTGCAATAAAATACACTTAATATAGTGTTTTAAATTTAATTATGATTAAAATACTCTGATAAATAGATGAAAATGTTATGAATTTGTATGCAGTATATGAGTTTTAAAAATATTTATATAATTCATATTTTGTGGTATTTGTTTTGAATATATATACATGCAACCAATTTTTAATGTAATTCAAAAAGTTTAAAGTAACATAGGAAAAACCATGGGAGTGGCAGTATCTTTGTATTTTTGAGACCATTTTAATACACTTTCATATATGAATAGATATTGAAACAGGGATATCCAATTTAGCATGTCTAAATGCTGAAACAGCAATCAAAAGTGATAATCACATTTAACGGTTTTCCATTCTCGAAATTGTGCTAGTAAGCAATTATTTCGTAGGAAACTTTTCCGTCTATTTTATCAGAAAATGTTTTCAACATCCCGCTAATGAATCCATAAATATGTATTATTAAAAGTTAAGAGAGACTTGTGTAAAACAGATTTCTAAATATGAAATAATGCCTAAAATTCATGGTATATTAGGAAAAAATACTGAACTCTTTAAATGAGATAACTCTTGCAGGCGTTAATCTTTTACATTGTATACTAGAAGGAATTAGATTGCGGAAGAATAATTTAATAGATGTACTCAATTATTTTTTGAGTAGCATCGGTAGAGTTAATTTAAGTATAATGGCGTATTTTCAGTATAAATTGCATTTTTTTAACTTTTTACTTTTTATTTAATTACTCAATTTACACAATACGTTTTACTGTGAAACGTTTTTAGATAACTAAGTTTACTCTGCGTAAAAAATTCTAAATTGTAATTTGTTTACAAGTCTGTGAGCAGAAGCATCTTCAGTAGTACATTCTTGCGAAAACACCTGATCAACAACTTCCAAATTAAGTTTACATAACTTTTGTTCAGAATAACTCGACTTTAAAGTATAATGTTAAATGGCAGTTATTAGTATATACCGGGTGTCCCACAAATGAACGACGATTTGAAAAATCCATTAAAGAATAACGGAAGACCATTGAAATGTACGGTTTGCTGCATTCTGCTTAGGTAACCAGGGAATTTATTCTGACCAATTTTCAAAATTATTTACAAAGCTCGTCAATAGATGGCGCTGCTATTCTTTACGCATTCAGTCCTTTCAGATATGTATTATTTATATATCCTAGCGTTTGCTTTGAAAATTGTTTATTCGCTGGAACAGCGTATTTTAATTGTTTTGGAGTTTCATCACCTGGACCACAGTTTTGTTGCAACGAGACGCAGTTTTCAAAGGAAATTCAATGTCAGAAACGATGCGGCAAACAGTACAATACAGGCACTGTTCGAAAAATTTCAGCGGACTGGTAACGTCAATGAAAACCGTGTAGAAAATGTCGGCCGCCCAAGCACAGCCGAATGCTGCAGTCGTTCAGTAGATCATCCAACAGCGACCCCAAGTTTTCGTTCGCCGTGTTGCTTGTCAGACTGGACTACGACGAATGACTACACACCAAATGATGCGGCACAGCCTTCACTTGTTTCCTTACAAGGTCCAGACTCGACAACTTCTGAGTGATGATGTCATTTCATGAGAGACGTTTGTAAACGCTATGCTGCTGCAGTTGAATGCCTGAGAAATCCATGTTGAAAAAATTTAGTTCTCCGACGAAGCGTACTTTTTTTCTCGATGGCTTTATTAATAAGCAGAACTGGCGCATTTCGGGAACGGAAAATCCGCATGCAGCGGTACCTTCATCGCTACATCCACCAACAGTCATGGTATGGGCCGCGATTTCCTCCAGATGACTTATTGGGCCTTTTTTGGACGCCAAACGATTACTTCAACAAAATATCTGGACATCCGCCATGAATTTGTGGCCCTTCAAAATGCTTTGGAGGACGGTGGGAATAGCTCATGTTTTAAGCAAGACGATAACCGGTCACGTCGAAGGCTGCAGTGTTTGATTTTCTCAACGAACATTTCGGTGGTCGAGTCATTGCTCTTGACTACGGAAAGCATGCGCAAAGTGGCATGGATTGGCCTTCCTATTCGCCAGATTTGACGCCATGCGATTTTTTTCTTTCGGGGGGGGGGGGGGGGTACTTGAAAAACCAGGTATATCGTCACAATCCACAAACTGTAAATGAACTGGAATAAATACAACATCTCTGCTGTTTGTCAAAACATTCTAACCGAAATGTTTTCACAGATGTCTGCGAATTTTGTCCTCAAACTGCGCCACGTTGTTTCTGCAAACAGTGGTTATTTTAAAACATTGTTTTTATAGTTTTCGTAGTCAGCAGCGTCATCTGTTGACGATCTTTATAACTAATTTTGAAAATTTGTAAGAATAAGTTCCTTGGTTGCGAAAGCAGAATGCAGCAAACCGTACATTTCTACCGACATCCGCTTTTCTTTAATTAATGTTTTAAATCGTCGGTCATTTTTGGGACACCCGGTAACTTTTTTAAAAAAGTGCGGTAATTTTGATATAAGGTATAATTTTAGAACGTAACATATAAACTAATCAAATACTTCTTTTGTTGACAAACTTTGCACGTATGTAAGGAAAACACCTATCGTATATCATATATTATAATAAGAGCAAATGTTGTGTGCATGTGTGTGGTTATGTAAATTTTATCTAAAAAAACGTCTCTAACAATTTTGAATAAATTTTGTATCCTATCGTTTTGAGGTACGAGAGGACCATTGGGCTGGCTCACATGCTCGAGAAAATTAGAATAAGAACCTATACAGTTAAAAATTTGCAGCAAACTGTCCAGTCATTCAACCATTTTTATAGGAAACGGTTAACAAAACCGCAATTTAACTCTATTATGACCATATTATTGCCCTTATTATGGTCAGAATAGTGTTAAATTGCGGTTATGTAACCGTTTTCTATAAAAACGGTTTAATGACTGGAGAGTTTGCTGCAGTTTTTTAACAGTGTAACCGTATTCATCGAAAGAAACTCGAAAGCTAATTTTGAATCTATGAGAAGGTTTTTTACAGATTTCTCGCTCGCATTTCAATATTTTTAAATGATTTTTCTTTGCATAGCATAGCTGAGATCGATCTCTAACGTTGTTAGCTTGTACTTTTTTTTATTTTGTTGCAGTTTTTTTAATGGGACATTTTCAATTTTGGAACCGGTTGCAATCGGTTCTGAAAGTGAAAGTAACCTTATATAAAAAAACTGGAACCAAAATCGAATAAGTAAAAAGTAACAGCTTTCAAGATCGACCTCAGCTATTCTATGCAAAAAAAAATCATTTCAAAATATTAAAATGCGAGCGAGAAATCTATACAAAACCTTCCCATAGGTTTAACAACTAGCGTACGAGTTTCTTTGGGGACTAGCGTAGGCTCGTCATTATTCATCAGGGTCACGCTAATTTTATTTAAAAAGCGGCACAAACGATTTTGATGGAATATTGTATCCTACCATTTTGGATTATTAGAAGATAATTGGGCTAAGTCACATGTTCGAGAAAATTCGATTAATGAGTCATTATTGGGTCTCTACGGATTAAGCTAATTTTATATAAAAACTGTTTAACAGTTTTCGCTAAATTTTGTACCTCACTCTTTTGTATTACGAGAAGACAATTTGGCAAAGTCACATGTTTGAGAAAATTCGGTTAGTACGTCGTTTTGGGGTCACTACTTCTAATTCTAAGCTAATTTTATCTAAAAAATGGCTCTAACGGTTTTGACTAAATTTTGTATCCTACCGTTTTGGATTAAGAGAAGACCATTGAACTAGGTCACGTGTTCAAGAAAATTCGATTAGTGGGTCATTTTTGGGTCACTACGGATAGGGTCACTCTCAGTTTATCTAAAAAACGTTTCTAACAGTTTTGACTAACTTTCGTACTCTACTAATTTGGAGAAAGAGAAGACCATTGGATGGGTCACATGTTCATGAAAATTCGATTAGCGGGTCTTTTTGGGTCAGTGTCAAGCTAATTTTATCTAGAAAATGGCTCTAACGATTTTGAAATTTTGTATACTACCTTCCTGGATTACAATTATACCATTGATCTAGCTCACGTGTTCAATAAAATTCGATTAGTGGGTTCTTTTTGGTTCACTGTGGTTCAATGCATTTCAATATAAATGAAAGCTGAAACTTTAAATTTTTAAATAGTTGGCAGTAAACGGAGCAATGTGGGCAACATTTAGCGAAATATCGCCAAATTCACGCAGCGACACTGGCGTGATTTGGCGGGAAAATCGACTTTCAAGATTACCAAAGCCAAAACACATGCTTGGGGGCAAATTAAAAATTGTCGCCAGGTTTACGATTTGTCGACAACTGATGGCGACATTTGGAGAAAAAATTGCCTTTCAGATTCTGAAAGAATTTTCTAGAAATTCCCAATAGTAGCCGAGATACATAATTGAACCAATCAGAGTTAATTGTAATTTGTGCACGGAAAGCTGTCATTTGCTTTCTGATTATAAAAAGGCGCTCAGGTCTAAAAGTCCTGCTACAAAATAAAGTGTGCCACGAACTTAAAATGTAGTTTCTAAGGAAGCCCTTTCGTTGTAAATTTGTAAGTAATATAAAATTTAGAAATATGTACATTGTTTTATATTGATTTTTTCTCTAAATAATACTATTATAAAATAAAAAGATTTATAGCAATAATACAGCGATAATATATTGTTTAATCGAGTTTAACACTACCAGATTTTTAACCGAGCTTTGCCCGGTCTTTCTCGGTTGTATTATATAATATGATCCAACATTGTGTGTGTCTGTGTATGTAAATTTCAGTGTGTGTATGTTTTTCTTAAAATCGGCTATAAGATTTTGAAGAAATTTTGTATCCTACCGTTTTGGGGTACAAGAAGTACATTGGATTAGGTCACATGTTAGAGAAAATTCGATTAGTGGGCAATTTTGTGTCAAACCAGATAAGCTAATTTTATCTTAAAAACGACTAAATTTTGACTAAATTTTTTATCCTACCATTTTGGATTACTAGAAGACAATTGGGCTAAGACACATGTTCGGTAAAATTTCATTAGTGGGATATTTTTGAGTCACCATGGATCAAGCTAATTATATCTAAAAAACGGCTCTAAAGATTTTGATTAAATTTCGTATCCTATCGTTTTGGAATACGAGACGATCATTGGGCTAAGTTGCGTGTTCGAAAAAATTCGATTAGTGGGTCATTTTTAGGTCATTACGGGTCACACTGATTTTATCTATAAAAGGGATTAACGATTTTGGCTAAATTTTATACGTTACTAATTTGGATTACGAGAAGACCATTGGTCTAAGTCACATGTACTAGAAAATTCGCTTACATTGCAAATAGAGGCGTCTTAAATTCAGACACATATATGACAAATGTATTTGTCATATATGTCGCTTCCAGTTCAGCGACTCCCCCCCCCCCAAAATTTAGCAAGTTAACATAAGCTTTTCCCTTCCTCTTCCAAAATCTAACAAGCTTGTATCAATTTCATACTTCCCCCTCCTCCCCAAAAAATAAATATAGATAACATGTTTGTATTTTTTTTCTTTCATCTTCCCCCCCCCCCCAAAAAAAAAAATAAATATAAGAATAAATAAATAAATAAATAAATCTAGATAATACTTTTTAAAATGTTCTGTCAATCCACCCCCTTCCAAAATTCAATATATTAACTAAATATATTTGTGATTCAATTTATATAATGAATTTGATTTCTTTATTCTAAAGTCAAGTCATTATTCGCATGCATCAGAAATTTTCCACGCTATACTTTGCGATTATCTTAAAATACGTTACAAGTGATCACACATATTTAACTCAACCGTTTTCATTCCATTAACTCAAGAATACATCTTCCTCTTGTAAAGGCCACAATTGCTAAAAAGGATGTTGCTCTACTTTGCGATACAGGGAGCCGCATCTCTCTTCTCTCACAAAATCTATTTGATGAACTAAAATCAACTCTAAAATACAAAAGACTCTCAACTGTCGTTGTCATCAAAACAGTTAATTCAGATGTTGATTTTTCCGCAAGTATTAGAACCTCCATTAAATTACAGCACAAAAACTTTAATCATCTCTTTTATATTGTAGACATACCAGATTCATCTAGTTTCCAAGGTATCCTTGGCTATGATTTCATTAAAAGATTCAACATTGTAGTAAATACTGTCAAAAATCTTATTCATATTGGCAATACTTTATGGGTTCCTTTAGTAAACAAAGAAACTACTCCACCTTCTGAGATAAATCAATGTAGTACACAGCCCACCTCCTTTAAAAATCAACTTGTTTGTTTGACTCGTAGAATTTCCTTAAATGCTCAGGAACAAAAATGGATTTCAGTTTTCACAGATACCATTTGTACAGAAAAAGATTATTTATTTCAATACAACTCACCCATTGACAACTTGATAGGATTTGATGCTATTTTGAAATCTACTAAAAATTCAAAGCGAAAGAGAAAAATTCCACAACAATATACCTTTTTCCTGATTTCAGTTAAAAATAATTCTGCTAATCCCATTCACTTAAAAAAAAAGCTAAAATAAGTCAACTTTTTGAGGTTGGGGAAATTATTGAGTACTCCCCAGATAAAAATTGTCGAGATCATTCAGATCAACAATTTTAAAATTTCATTCAGGCTTCCAACGAAATTCTCAGAAAAAGAAAGGAAGTCTTGTTTTCAACTGACTTTAATCTTAAACACTTACCACCCAATGAAGCTGAAATACTAAATAACATGTTGCTGAAATACTATCCTGTATTTTCAAAAACTCTAAATACACTTGGGCATACAGATAAAATTATTCCAGATTTGAAATTTATTAATGACTATCCCATAAAGACACTTCCCTTTCCCAAACTTCAGGCACTACAAAAAGTTGCATTAGATTAAATTAATCAATTACTTGAAGCTGGAATTATACAAAGGTATTTCTCTGAATGGGCCTGCCCTATGTTATTAGTCAAAAAGAAACCAGATGGTTCCGGAAAACAAAATATTTCGGCTCGCGCTTGATCTACGAATGCTAAACACCAAGGCTCATCTTACCCATTACCAAAAATTCAAAACATCATCGCTAACCTGTCATCGTATAAATTTTCCCAACACTCGATTTTCATCAAGCATACCATCAAATTCATTTACCAGAGAAATTTCACGATCAACTAACCTTTACCACCATGTTTGGATCTTTTTCCTACCGCAGACTTGTCTTTGGTTTAAAGACGAGTGCCTCAATTTTTCAAGCATTAATGGACTCTTTAATTGACGATTTACGCCTGCAAGGTGTTTACACTTACCAAGATGACTTTATCATAGGCGCAAACTCTTTTGATGAAATGTGTTCTAAATTTGACAAAATTCTTAACTTTCTTTCCAAATTCAATCTAACTCTCTCACCTAATAAATGAAATTTTCACCAAACAAAAGTTAATTATTTAGGTTTTTCAAATAGAAAATCATTGTATTTCATCAATACAGTCCAACATTGTGAAAATTACTTCATTTCCTACACCAACTACAAAACGACAGCTAAAAAGACTTATTGGCTTGATAACTTTCTACAAATCTTTGATTCCAATATTTAACAAACTAGTTCAACCTCTTATTGATATAACTACCCCTAAAACTAAATTCATCTGGACAGAAAAACATCAAGACATACTTAAACCAATACAGAAATTTTTTTTGGTTCACCCATGGTTAGATTACCAGATTGGAACAAGAAATTTTACTTGAATACAGACGCATCCATTATTGCCTTCTCTGGCGTCTTACTCCAAGAACATAATGGAAACCTTCTACCAGTAGCATACTTTTCTAAATCTTTAAATCCTTGTGAAAGAAAATATGGTGCATTAAAACTAGAACTCATGGCAATTTACAAATCTGTAATTGAATTCAAATATTACTTATACAACAGAAAGTTCCCAATCTTGTCAGACAGTAAACCTCTCAAAAAATACAAAAAGACTACAAACCCAGCAGACATAACCACCGGTTGGCTAATTGAACTTTCAGAATATTTGTATGATTTTGAATACATTCCAGGATCTTCAAATGTTCTAGCAGATTATTTCTCTCGCTGTAATTTTGACAACAACCAAGAACATTTACTAACCAATCTCAACCTTATCCATGATCTTTAACCACTTCCATATGTTGATCATGAAACACCTGACATTAGTAATTCTGATAATAACAACAATCATCAAGTAAATTTTCTCATCTTAGGTGAACGAACAAAACGAGACCCATTGTTGGAGATATCAAATCAAACTTTTTGCAGTGAACAACAAAAAGACCGTAACTTAGCTAGTATTTATGATCATATACTACAAAATGGACCTTCTTCAAAATTCCCTAATTACTTCATACATCCTGATTCTAAGGTATTAATGTTCAAAAAGGAAGATGTTATAAATAATACTTTCTCATATCATATTGTAGTTCCTGACTCACTTAAAAGTAAAGTTTTAACTATATCCCATCTGTCACACTTTGGTATGGCCAAGACTTATGAATTTCTTTCATCTAAATGTTTTTGGAAAGGCATCTATGTTGACACACTCAACTTTGTAGCTTCATGTGTCAATTGTTTACAGGCCAAAGATTATCAAACTCCTCCTGCACCTCTTCAACCTACATACACACCAAGATATCCCGGTCATACAAATTAGTACAGATTTATTTGGTCTTTTACCAAACAATAAGCATGTTTTAACTGTAACTGATCATTTCTCAAGGCATATTGATCTCTATATTCTCACTGATACTTCTGCACCTAAAGTTGTAATATGCTTTTTAGTTACATAACTACCTATGGGAGACCTATCTGTATTTTATGATACTTAGGTCCACAATATACTTCTCACATTTATAGTGCATTTAATGACTCTCTTGGTATAAAAATACATCACAGTTGGGTCTCGCACCCCCAGTCTAACAGTATCTCGGAACGCGTCAGTAAATCTATTAAATACTCTGATACCACACTACTACAAGAAGGACACTCTTTTGAAAATGCTCTATTTATTCATAAGTCACTTTATAATGGTTCGAAACACTCTTCTATACTATTTTCACCAAACTTGCTTCATTTTGGTCGTGAACTTTCACTAATTTTTGACACATATGATCACAGTACCAACCAAGCATTTCTTGATAAGCATGTTGAAGTTTATAAATTACTAGATGACTTAAACAAAATATAGACAAAGCATATACCAACATTAAAACTGCTAAAGATAGACGTTACACAATTCACAGTCGAAAAGCTAAATTAAGGAATATGCGAGGGCATTTCGAAAAGTAAAGATACAGTGGCTCGCATTCCTTAAAAAAAACATTTATTTAGAAAACGTAAGTTACATCTTATTAACTGGATTATTTATTATTTCTCGACATAATCACCCCCGTTATCCAAACATTTGTTAAGTCGGGGCACAAGCTTTTGTATCCCACAGTCATAGAAGGTTTCCGCCTGTTGTCGGAACCACATGTCAACTTCATCTTTGATCTCATCATCGTAGTGGAATTGTCATTGACACTTCCGGTATGATCTGATGCAATTCTTTCAATTTGAGACGTCTATTCGCACGAATTGCTTCCTCCGTTTTCTGAAGAAGGGCATCAGAGATCACAGATGGCCGACCTGTTCTTTGTTCGTCATGAACATCGGTCCTACCTTCAGAGAAATGACGACACCATTTCGTTACATTTTGTCGATTCATAATGTTCCCATAAACAGAAACAATTTCTTTGTGAATATCCGCTGGTCGCTGACCTCTTGCATGAAGAAAACGTATGACGGAGCGCACTTCGCATTTGGCGGGATTCTGAATCGGCGGAACCATTTTAAACACGACCTACTCCAACCAGAATCAACGTTGAAATGCCGAACGGCCGCGAGGAGAAAGCTAACGGTTCAAAGTTAACACCTGTGTTGCCAACTTGCTTGCCAAAACTTTTCTTTTCCTCCGGCGTACGGTGTATCTTTACTTTTCGAAATGCCCTCGTATGTTTAAAAGATATTGTATATGTAAAATCAGTCGACAAATTTAAACCTAAATATACCGGCCCATATATTGTACCATTTAAACACTCCCCTGTTTCATTTTCAATCAAAAGGTTATATGCTCATGATGATACTGCATTTAGGGTGCATATTGATATACTTCTTCTAGCACCACCGCGATATGGACATTTATGTGATCCTGCAAGTCATGTTATAGATAATAATACTTCTAACATTATTCTCGCTCCTCGCTACAATTTAAGAAAAAGATAATTTGTAACAGATTACAAAAATATAACAGAAGAAACTTTTAAATTTTCAATTGATATGATAATTATTAAATATTCAATTGTTCCCTGTCCAGGATTCTACGTATACTGTGCATAACTTGTCTTCATTTGATTTCATGGCTGGTCCATGTTTTCTTGCGAAGACCACTTTTACACAATATTTTGTATTGGGTCACACCATTCTTTTAATTTTTCACTCAATTTTTATAAACAGTACATAAATATAATCTTTGCACATTTTTTTTTCTTTCTTGCATTTCAAACTTTCATTCATACTGTATACAAAACTTCCAGATATTTTAAATAAATAAATAAAAAATGTCTCAAACAAACTTAAAATAATTGCTTACATGACTTGTACAGTTTCACTTCATTATACCTGATTAGGACATGTTTTAGGTCTCTCAACACTCTAGGATTGTCAATACATTTGGATATGCATAAGATACATTTGTATCTTTTTTTTAAATAATTCTTACCCTTCAGGCTGGTGGTACCGCTCTAAATTTTTGCCCTAAGGTTACCACACCTCACCATATTTTGTTTAGAGAGACAATTGTGAATTAGTTTGCTAATTCACATATCCCCTGTTTCCAAAAGTATATGTGTTTTCCCGAATCGTGCTCCTGTGTGGGGATCAGTGTGATCTTCATTGGGGAGCAGGGAGTCCATGTTGTAATGATGTGGGCTCTCATCACTGCCCTATTCACTTAAGGCGTACGGCCCGAAGCCTGAGCCATCACACTTGTCCATTGACAAGATTAAGGGCAGCCCCCTTTTTTTATGAACGTGCCACATGCATCCCTCTTTTTACCGTCCTGTGCTTGCACGAATTTTTGAATTTTTTTTTTTCAAACAATTTTTTTTTAAATTTTAATCATTACACTCCACCTGATTTAAATCATTTCAGTTATCTTCATACAATTCAAGTTCATTTGTTAAGGATATACGTTTACCTTATGTGTTGTATTGTGTTTATTATTTTAAATTTTTGCATTTGTGTTTTATATTATACCTGACTATAAAATACAGCTTTTAAGTGCAAGAAAATTAAGAAATGAGTGAAATTTTTATTGCTCATTTATCGTTAGTCATGTCTACTACTAATAATAACTCTTACTGGTACCAGAAGAAGAGGCAAATGAAGACACAAAAAAACTGTTCGACATAAGTGCACTTAATAACATGTCTCGTGGACTGTTTTAGAGACTTACAAAAAAGATCAACTAACAAAAAAGTTACGTAACAAACAACCTTTTTTAATATGTTGCAACTTATATGATTTACATGTATCTCTTTTATTTTATGTTTGTGTATATCATTTTAAGCTTGGGGAGAGTGTAATTGTATTGTACATTTTTTTTGAGAAAAAAAACTGTACTCTAAACAGTACAACTTTTCTGGTCAGTGGGGTGATATATATGAAAAATACATTTGTCATATATGTCGCTTCCAGTTCAGCTACCCCCCCCCCCAAATTTAACAATTTAACATAAACTTTTCCCCTCCTCTTCCAAAATCTAACAAGTTTGTATCAATTTCATACTTCCCCCTCCCCCACAAAAAATGAATATAGATAACAAGTTTGTATTTTCTTTCTTTCGTCTCCCCCCCCCCAAAAAAAAATAAATGTAAGAATAAATAAATAAATATAGATAATACGTTTTTAAATGTTCTATCATCCCCACCCCTTCCAAAATTCAATATATATAATAAATCTATTTGTGATTCAATTTATATAATGAATTTGATTTCTTTATTCTAAAGTCAAGTCATTATTCGCATGCATCAGAAATTTTCCACGCTATACTTTGCGGTTATCTTAAAATACGTTACAAGTAATCACACATATTTAACTCAACCGTTTTCATTCCGATTAAGTCAAGAATACATCTACTTTAAAAATTAGACAAAATATTCAGCTGCCCTTCGCTTGTTAAAATTAAAGATAACGTATAACTGACAACACATTCCCATATGCCTTGGCATAGCCTTTCATCCGCTCTCAAAAGTATTAATTAAAAAGATTCCATTCCCACATATGATGTTTGTAATATGCAATCTCATATTTTTCGCACCCAGTTACTGTGTATTACAAACCACAGTAGCTGTTAAAAGTGCAGCTGCCTCATAGTGAAACAATCGGCCATTGCTAGAATTTGCTGATATTTTTTATTTCCTTTTTCACGTCTCGATTTAAGAATCTCTACAACCCCCCCCCCCCCCCACTCTCATAGGAATGTTAAAAACACTTACAGAATCACTGGTTATCGCTTTTTCCCACAAGCCTCCACCATTGAACGCTAAAATATATCTCGCCAAGTACTGGCGATTTTCCCTCTTTCATCTCGCCAACACCCGTAGAGGAATTTTTTCAAAAAGCTTCACATTTGCTTTTTCGCTGGACAAGAAAAGTCGTACCACCTCTTCGCTTCTATTTCTCTGAATGGTACCTCACCTTGCACTCTACTTTCTTTTTAAAGACTTTTATTTAAATAAAGCTGCTAATGTTAACTTTACTTTAAAAAGTCTCCCTGGATCTTTTCATCGTTCCCTGTGTCCTCTTTCCCTTTTTAAGGCAGCTAGTTTTTATAGAATCCTATGTAAATCTGACGCTACTCTGAATATTTTCGAACACCAGCAAAAAACAACGCTACAACATATGTGCCTGAAAAGCAATTTAGCCACTTAGGTGTTTGAATGTAAAATTTCAGACATCATAGATGTCTGAATTTAAGACACTTAAGTGTCATGGTATAAACGAACTGAGAAACATGTCTGAAAAATGATGATATGTCTGAAATTAAGACATTTAGAAATTTAGGCATTTAAATGTCTGAATGTGATATAGTTGTAACATATGCATAATGACTGATACAATTGTATCTTTATGTATGCCAGAACCATCAGAGACTGTTTTCAAACAGATGAAAGGTGTTTAAAATACTTTCCCATCCACTAATTAGGTATTATTTTATATTAAAAGGAGTAACTTGATTAGAGCATAGATCGTGTGTTCAAACTGTACAAGTTCGCTTACTCGGTTATTTTCGGTGTATTAATTAGTAAAAGAATTCGCTTTCACAAAACATAAAATTATCCAAAAATTACTTACACTCGTGGGTGTACGCAGGATGAGTGCATTGAAGGGTTCCCTGCTTTCCTCCAAAATTTTTGAAAATACTGAGATCTATAGCTTGAAATACTAAGAGATATGAGTGTCGGCAGAAAGAAACGTAGGTAGGGGCAATATTTTGGAACAGCTGTGCCTGTGGTCCACAGTCGTCAACTTTTTTTAATACAGAAAATAAATATGAAACAAACTAAGAATCTTGTGGCAGAACGCTTAGGGCAGAACAATTTTTAAGCATACCGATATACAAAAAAAAAGACAATACAAAAATTTAACAATTAAGAAACACATTAAATATTCAAAAATAAGTGTCTATTAGTTTTTTTCTTCAAATCGTAGAATTGTAATAGTTTATTCTTCTTTTTCGTTACAAAGTTTCAGTCCCCCTGAGCTTTCATTTCAGATAAATTTAAAACACATGAACAGGGGGGAAAATAAACATATAAATAAAAAATAAATGACTTCTACGGTGGAATCAGGGGGACAGAGTCACCCTCCCCTAACGAAAACATCTCAGTCTCTTATTTTCTTGGTGTTTAATTATTATAAATTCAGTGGGGGATAATAAGTTTCATCAATTTTAAAACGATTTAATATCATATTTTTGAAATAATAATTTTTAGCTGATATTTTTAAAACAAAATTAGATTCCAAACTTCTATAGGCGAACGTATAACAACTATAATAATCATAATCAGATTATTGATAAATGTAATGCTTAACAAAAAGTTCAAGAGAAAGGAAATAAAAAGGTTTTGAAGCCGATAAAAATTTTAACAAGTTACTATTTGCGTGATGCGTGATGCATCCGTAACAATGCTTTGTAGAGACACGTGTGTTTGTCCGGAGATGGCTGTGAATCCGTTGGTGGGTTAACGTTGATTTCGATTTTAAATGTTTCTTAAACGATTTGTTTGATAAACATTTCGAGATTTCAAAGGTACAAGATACGATTATTACATTTTTGTGGATTTTTTTTCGTCTTTGCATTTTTCTAATGATGAATCTACTTGATCAGGCTTTGTCTTTGTGAAATAGATCCAGCTTGTGAATATGGCGTACTTGCTCCTGATATACGTGAAATTAATTTCGTGAATAATATGGATCATATGCATAAGGAATGATTGTGGATTTTTTTTCCTTCTTTACATTTCTCTAATGGCGAATCGACTTGATCACACTTTGTGAAATATGGCGTGCTTGCTCCTGTTATATGTGAAATTAATTTCGTGAATAATATGGATCATATGAATATGGAATGATATTATCATATTATTAAGAAGATTATGATCGATATATTTTTTTAAAAATTTTGACAATCATAAGAAGATAAAAAAAATAATATTACATCAACGTATTAGCGGATCTTATGAATATTTTTAAAAATGGGCACTAATTTGTGCCCATTGTTTGGGTTTAGAGGATTAGTTTATGGGGTGAGCTCAATGCCCTCAGTTTAACTGGGCAGTTTAAATTTTATTTTTTATACTGAAGGAGCTAGAAAATTGAAATTTGGCATTGTTGTTACTTATAAGATGTAAATGCTCTCTACGAACAAAATAAAAAAGAAATCGAAATTTAACAGTGTGAAATGAGCGAAAAGCGTTCTAAAAACATTCTAAATTACAATATCTATGAAATCTCTGGAACTACGGAACCGATTTCAAAAGTGATTGTGGCAAATTGATCGTGACAACTCCTGCTCCAACATATATTTTATGTCAGTGCCTCTAACCCCAGAGGGGTGCAGGAGCGAAAAACGTTCTAAAATTGCGATTTTTAGCTCACAGGCTATCAAAGCCTGAGAGCTTATGTGCCCGCCGGTTCTGTCTGTATGTATGTACGTACGTACGAAACGCGATAACTCTTCATAGAAATATCCGTTTTCCTTCAAATTTTGTTTATAGGTTCACTGTGTTAAGACGCTTAACAGATTAGTTTTCGGGATTGATTGGTTAAGTATACTGGGGGGGAACGGGGGGGTAATACCTCCCTTAATTTATATAAATGGGGTTTTCATGCAGAATTATCCCATTTGCTTCAAATTTTGTTTATAGGTTCACTGTGTTAAGGCGCTTCCCTGATTAGTTTTCGGGATTGATTGGTTAAGTATAAAGGGGGGAACGGGAGGCTAATCCCCCGTATTTTATATAAATGGGGTTTTCATGCAGAATTATCCCATTTGCTTCAAAATTTGTTTATAGTTTCATAGGGTTAAGACGCTTCCCTGATTAGTTTTCGGGATTGATTGGTTAAATATAAAGGGGGGGGGCTAATCCCGCCTTAATTTATATAAATGGGTTTTTCATGAAGAATTATTCCGCTTTCCTTCAAATTTTGTTTATAGGTTCACTGTGTTAAGGCGCTTCCCTGATTAGTTTTCGGGATTGATTGGTTAAGTATAAAGGGGGGAACGGGAGGCTAATCCCCCCTTATTTTATATAAATGGGGTTTTCATGCAGAATTATCCCATTTGCTTCAAAATTTGTTTATAGATTCATAGGGTTAAGACGCTTCCCTGATTAGTTTTCGGGATTGATTGGTTAAATATAAAGGGGGGGGGGCTAATCCCGCCTTAATTTATATAAATGGGTTTTTCATGAAGAATTATTCCGCTTTCCTTCAAATTTTGTTTATAGGTTTACTGTGTTAAGGCGCTTCCCTGATTAGTTTTCGGGATTGATTGGTTAAGTATAAAGGGGGGGAACGGGGGGATTAATCCCCCCTTAATTTAGATAAATGGGTTTTTCATGCAGAATTATCCGATTTTCTTCTAATTTTGTATATATATTCATTGTAATTAGAGACTTCACTGATTAGTTTATGGGGTTAATTAGTTAACTATGAGGGGGGTAACGGGGGGAAGACCCCCCCTTAATATATTGTTGTTTTCTTTATTTTTCGAGGGGGTTATGTCAAATTCTTTGAAATAAGGGCATAATATACAATTAGTGTGAATAGCCTGTAAGCTCAATGCCCTCAGTTTAACTGGGCAGTTTTATTTTTATTTTTTATACTGAAGGAGCTAGAAAATTGAAATTTGGCATTGTAGTTACTTATAAGATGTAAATGCTCTCTACGAACAAAATAAAGAAGAAATCGAAATTTAAAAGTGTGAAATGAGCGAAAAGCGTTCTAAAAACATTCTAAATTACAATATCTATGAAATTTCTGGAACTACCGAACCGATTTCAAAAGTGATTGTGGCAAATTGATCGTGAAAACCCCTGCTCCAACATATATTTTATGTCAGTGCCTCTAACCCCAGAGGGGTGCAGGAGTGAAAACGTTCTAAAATTGCGATTTTAACTCACAGGCTATCAAAACCTGAGAGCTTATGTGCCCGCCGGTTCTGTATGTATGTATGTACGTACGTAACGCGATAACTCTTCATAGAAATATCCGTTTTCCTTCAAATTTTGTTTATAGATTCACTGTGTTAAGGCGCTTCCCTGATTAGTTTTCGGGATTGATTGGTTAAGTATAAATGGGGGGGACGAGGGGGGGCAAATCCCGCCTTAATTTATATAAATGGGTTTTTCATGCAGAATTTTACCATTTCCTGCAAAATTTGTTTATTGGTTCATTGGGTTAAGACGCTTCCCTGATTAGTTTTCGGGATTGATTGGTTAAGTATAAAGGGGGGGGAACGGGGGGGGGGGCAAATCCCGCCTTAGTTTATATAAATGGGTTTTTCATGCAGAATTATTCCGTTTTCCTTCAAATTTTGTTTATAGGTAAACTGTGTTAAGTCGTTTCCCTGATTAGTTTTCGGGATTGATTGGTTAGGTATAAAGGGGGGAAAGGGGGGGGCTAATCCCCCCTTAATTTATATAAATGGGTTTTTCATGCAGAATTATCCCATTTCCTTCAAATTTTGTTTATAGGTTCACTGTGTTAAGGCGCTTCCCTGATTAGTTTTCGGGATTGATTGGTTAAGTATAAAGGGGGGGAACGGGGGGATAATCCCCCCCCTTTAATTTATATAAATGGGTTTTTCATGCAGAATTATCCCATTTGCTTCAAAATTTGTTTATAGGTTCATTGGGTTAAGACGCTTCCCTGATTAGTTTCCGGGATTGATTGGTTAAGTATAAAGGGGGGAACGGGGGGCTAATCCCCCCTTAATTTTGATAAATGGGTTTTTCATGCAGAATTATCCCATTTCCATCAAATTTTGTTTATAGGTTCAATGAGTTAAGGCGCTTCCCTGATATGTTTTCGGGATTGATTGGTTAAGTATAAAGGGGGGAACGGGGGGGCTAATCCCCCCTTAATTTAGATAAATGGGTTTTTCATGCAGAATTATCCGATTTTGTTCTAATTTTGTATATATATTCATTGTAATTAGAGACTTCCCTGATTAGTTTATGGGGTTCATTAGTTAACTATGAGAGGGGTAACGGGGGGACGAACCCCCCCCCCTTAATATATTGTTCATTTCTTTATTTTTCGAGGGCTTATTTCAAATTCTTTGAAATTAGAGTATAACATACAATTAGGGTGAATAGCCTGTGAGCTCAATGCCCTCAGTTTAACTGGGCAGTTTTATTTTAATTTGTTATACTGAAGGAGCTAGAAATTTGAAATTTGGCATTTGTAGTTACTTATAATATGTAAATGCTCTCTACGAACAAAATAAAAAAAATCGAAATTTAAAAGTGTGAAATGAGCGAAAAGCGTTCTAAAAACATTCTAAATTACAATATCTATGAAATCTCTGGAACTACCGAACCAATTTCAAAAGTGATTGTGGCAAATTGTTCGTGACAACCCCTGCTCCAACATATATTTTATGTCAGTGCCTCTAACCCCAGAGCGGTGCAGGAGCGAAAAACGTTTTAAAATTGCGATTTTGTTTATACTGAAAGAACTAGAAATTAGAAATTAGAAATTTGGCATTGTAGTTACTTATAACATGTAAATGCTCTCTTAGAACAAAAAAAAAAAAAAAATCGAAATTTAAATGGGTGAAATGAGCGAAAAGCGTTCTAAAAACATTCTAAATTACAATTTCTATGGAATCTCTGGAACTACAGAACCTATTTCAAAAGTGATGAAGGCAAATTGATGGTGACAATCCCTGCTCCAACATAGGCTATATTTTATATCAGTGTCACTAATCCCACGGGGGTGCAGGAGAGAAAAACATTTTAAATTGCAATTTTTTTATACTGAAGGAGCTAGAAATTTAAAAGTTGGTATTGTACTTACTTATAAGATGTAAATGCTCAGAACAATTTGTTTTTTAAAAATTCGAAATTTAAAAGGGTGAAATAAGCGAAAAGCGTTCTAAAAACAGTCTAAATTACAATTTCTATGAAATCTCTGGAACTACAGAACCGATTTCAAAAGTAATAGTGGCAAATTGATGGGGACAATCCCTACTCCAACATAGGCTATATTTCATGTCGGTTACTGAAGGGGCAAGAAATTTGAAATTTAGCATTGTAGTTACTTATAATATGTAAATGCTCTCTAAGAATAAATTTAAAAAATTTGAAAGTTAAATGGGTGAAATGAGCGAAAAGCGTTCTAAAGTCATTCTAAATTACAATTTCTATGGAATCTCTGGAACCACGGAACCGATTTCAAAAGTGATGGTGGCAAATTGGTGGTGACAATCCCTGCTCCAACAGCCTCTTTAATAAAAAACTATGCGTTTCTGACGACTGGGTTTTTCGCTAATTGTTGCCACAGATTAATCTCGGAAAATGAAGCATTTGAAGTTACTGAAAAAAATAATAGCTCGAAAAGTATTTTTCAGAAAATTGTTAGACAAACTGCGTTTGAAAAGTAAAAAATGGAATTTTCTTGATATAAATTTCAAATCTAATGATTATGCCGTTTTTCAAATATTGACTTTCAAAAATTACCAAATTTTCCAATGGAGTACCATAGCGAAACCTTCATGCGTAAAAAGATAATGATAAAGGCGATGTGTCCTGACGTGTATATTGGCTATAGCACGAGTCACAAATTATAGTATTCTTATTATTCTGTTAAAATATAAAAGTGAATTATGAAATGTCAATATTTTGTTTGATTAAAGGTTCGTTAAAAGAAATTGACCAGCGTAGCGGGCGTAGCTTGCTAGTATTGTAATAAAATTCAAGATTTAAATTTACTGGTTCTATGATTTTTAGGTAGCTTTCAATACAAAAATGCATAAAGCTACCTATTGCAGCCGTTCGGAGGAAAGCAGTTCCGGAAAATTTCGATATATTTTCACCGATCATGACCCCCAGACTCCAAAACCACCCTCCAAAACCATATATATATATATGGATATATATATATATATATATATCCATATATATATATATATATATATATATATATATATATATATATGACCTATGTCATACGATAACGCTCGTATTTATAAATCGATTTTGATGAAACTAATTGTGTGTATTAAAGTCACCAATGTCTCGACCGAGTTCGTTGGCCAGCTTGGTCCACCATTTTGTTTCAAGATGGCGGCCATTTAAAAATTTAAAACTAAAATAAATATAGAAAAAAAATAATAATTCAAATTTATTTTTTAATTACGTTTTAGGCCTTGATACAAGGATTCCAGAGCATTTTTTGGTTTACCTCTATCTTAAAAAATGGCTGAGATAGAGCAGTTTGAAATTCTAGGGTGGCTAACACTTTGAAACAAAACAGCACATTAACGCGATTACTCGCAAATTATTTTCTTTCATTGTTGTAATAATTTTCCCAATCATACGCATAAAACTATATATTCATATACGCTAGCGCCAAAATTGGCGACATTGTCGACAAAATTGGCGACAAAATTAGCAAAATTTGTGACATTTGGCGAAATATCGAAAAATTTGCGACCAAAATAAGTCTATATAAATGAAGCCAATTTGGCTATTGCTCAATAATTTGGCGAAATTCTTATTCAAATTCAGTATTAACGAATCTTTTGTAAACGTTTCTTTGCATTTTAACTTGCTGTTTTCGTGCAACATTAGCTAAAATTTTAAAACGAAGATATAAAAAAAAGGAAAGCTACCTTTTCCTCCCGGTACAGGCCGGAAGGACTTTTTATTTTACTCTAGACTGTTTAATTATGTTGTACAAGATCTAAAATTCAGATTGTTCAGTAAATTGTAATATATTACTTTAATATATTTTAATTTTAATTTACATTAAAAAAATATTTTTTTTTTTATAAAAAACTTTTCATAACATAAGCCTGTTTTATTTGTATGTTAGTATTTGAATGAAAAATTGCCATTATTTTATTATTATTATTATTATTATTATTGAACTATTATATTCAAATTTTAAAATAATTCAAAACATACTTCAAAGAAAGAAACTTATACTTTCTACTAAGAAAATGAACTCCATGGTGCAAAATATTTATTTTATACCAATTTTAATTTGATGTTCCTTTAGAAAAAATAAGGGGAATTATTTTTCTAACACTTTTCCATCTGAAAAATGCTCATTTGAAGCATAAATAGTTAATTATAATGAAAAGTGGCATTATACCTCAAAAACAAAATTAAAGTTATATAATCTAATTTTGCAGTGTTAAATTCTCATTCTAAAATGATAAAAACAAAATTGGCCGCACCAAAGTCCGCCCCGAACGAAGTAGTTTTCCACAACAATGTGCATAATAATCGGGCACTGCAGAAAAGTTATAATCAATATTTTATACTTATAGAAAAGGATGTGGTTAAAGATAAAGGATATATTTAAACATGTATTTATATGTTCATATATATTTGAGGTTATCGAATGAATGCATTTAATTTTTTGCGGTAGTATATGAAGAGGTGTGAGGGGGCGCAGGAGGAGTAAACCTGGAATTCTTTTGATGCACATTTTCTATACTGTGACAAAAAAAAACACATTCTATGCTTTAGAATACATATACTTATTTGGCCATAAAGCAGGATTGAATGTCTTCCAAAAGCAAGACTTGATTATAGCATGGGTATGTGTAAACTGGGTCGTAGCCCTGACCCCTTTGCTTTTGGGGGTTCTGAAATTTAGCGTGCAATTTCGTAAAACTGATATTTTATGTCTATTTCAACATTGCACTGATTATAATCAATATTTTTAACTGTTGGAGTAGCATAAGTTTAAAATATATTCATCTAAATACAGTAAAACCTCTCAATAGCGGACACCCCAGGACGACGGAATTTATCTCTTAATCGGAAGAATCCGCTTTCTCCGAACAACAGACCAATTTTGCGATGCTACGGTGTCCACTATTGAGATATTTTATTGTATTTAGATAAATATGTTTTTTGTTTTTACACTTATCCTACTCTAAAAGTTCGAAATATTGATTATAATCAGTACAATGTCGAAAGATATTTAAAATATCAGCTTTACGAAAATTCCATACCAAATCGGGGAAGGGGGGGGGGGGTCATGGCCCAGTTTGCCCATACTTTAAACAGGTTTTGCTTCTGGAAAAATCCCCAGTCCTGCTTTATAGTCAAATATTTTCTCATTTATTGAGGATTCAATGTGGTCAAACATGGCTGCATTTAATGCTTAAAAAAAAGTGTGGTCAGAAATGGCTGTCTATTGCCCACAAATGAGAGCACAAAAATGGCCGCGATTCAGATGTTTCAAGTGTCTGAAATTCAGACACTTTAAAGTGTCTCTTTTTTGAACCATCCGTTTCACACGCTTAAGTGTAAGAATTTCAAACATTTCAGTTTACAGTATAGTGGGTAATTTTGGAGTTCAAGCAAATTTTATCTAACAAACGGCTCAACGATTTTGACTAAATTTTGAATCCTAATGGATTGGAGTACCAGAAGACCATTGGGCTAGGTCACGTGTTCGAGAAAATTCAATTAGTGGCTCATTTTTGGGTTGCTATGAGTCAAGCTAATTTTATGAAAAAAAAAACGCTCTAACAATTTGGCATAAATTTTGTATCCTACCATTTTGGGGTACAAGAAAACCACTGGGCTGTGTTACATGAGTGAGAAAAATTGACTAGTGGGTCATTTTGAATCACCACTGGGCAGGGTCAAGCTAATTTAATCGAAAAAGTCCTTCCGGCCTGTACCAGGAGGGGAAGGTAGCTTTCATAGTCCATGTTTTTACAAATTCAACTCATTTTACACAAACACCCGAAGTTAAATTGCTTGCAAATCAATTATAGAAAATTCAATCCTGGTTTTCGTTAATACTGAATTTGAATGCAAATTTCAGCATAACAAAAATCAGATTGTTTCAAAATGTCAGCCACCCTAGAATTTCAAACTGCCAAATCTCAGCCATTTTTTAAGATAAAGTCAAAACAAAAAATGTTCTGGAATCCTTGTATGACGATCTAACATTTAACGCAAATAACGTTTTCAATTTATAATTTTTATACATCTTTTTGAATTTGAAAAAAATAATAATAACTTGCTGCCATTTTGAAACAAGATGGCGCATGAAAGTAGCCAACGAACTCGGTCGACACCTTGGTATGTTCTGTACACATGATCAGTCACATTCTTATCGGTTCATAAATACGAGAGTTACAGCATAAGAAACAGCAGATTGTTTCAAAATCTCATGTACCCTAGAATTTCAAACTGCCATATCTCAGCCATTTTTTAAGATATAGCCAAAATAAAAAATGTTCTAGAATTCTTGCATTACATTCTAACACTTAACAGAAACAATTTTTTCAATTTATAATTTTTTGATACATATTTTTGAATAAAAAAAAAATGTTAACTGGCCGCCATTTTGAAACAAGATGGCGGAGGAAGTTAGCCAACGAACTCGGTCGAGACCTTGGTATGTCCTATACATATAGTCAGTCATATCCGATTAGGTTAATAAATAAGAGAGAAAATTCAATCCTTGGTTTTCGTTAATACTGAATTTGAATACGAATTTCAGCATAACAAAAAATCAGATTGTTTCAAAATGTCAGCCACCGTAGAATTTCAAACTGCAATAACTCTGTCATTTTTTAAGATAGTGACAAAACAAAAAATGTTCCGCAATCCTTTTATCACGATGTAACACTTATAGTCCAGGTGCTAGGAGTGAAAAAACTGCAAATCGTGATACAGTTATACCGTTTGGTCAGTATCTACTCTATATTAATACAAAGTATATAAGAAGGGGAGGCATCGCGGAAAGTGCGGGGAATTCCAGATGGCGGCCGTTATTCAAAATGGCGTCATTTTCGGGAATTAGTGCAATTTCGTTTCTATTCATCGTATAAAAGCATGTTTGATGGAAATCTAGATGTTTTTAAATAAAAAATATCATTTGTAACACTTTACAGCATAGTCGAAAAGTATTTATGAATTCAGTTTGCCTGTTTGTCTGTCTCTCTGGTCGTCTGTCTAGTCGCGCACTAACTCAAAAAAAAAAAAAAAACTAACCGGATATCCAGATAATTAAAATATGGTATTGTAGTATACCGTAACAAGTTAGGTATTCATTTTCAAGTGTGCATTATTCATAGTTTATTTACAGAGGCAATCAAAAGTATTCGGTTACATTATGGTCTGTAGACGAAAATCGCTTGCAATGTGTTTTAATGATATTATACTCTTTGTAACGTATTAAAATTATTATACATCAGTGCGGTGCAGTACAAAATACTTACTATAGAATATGCAGTGCATAGCAGTTTTTGTTCATTTACAGGGGCTCACAAAATAGTACGGTCACAGGACTTTCAATAAGCACAATGCTGTCTATGCGCGTTTTTAATTATATAATGTGTTTTTGAACTTTGCTAGATATGAAAGAATTGCAAATTGTCATATGAACATTTTATTTTATATAAATATACAATGTAGCGTGTATTTGTGTATTTATTACAATATAATTCTGATGACGAGGCACCACCCAAAATGAGATGTATTCACTATGGGGTTTTGTTCCAAAATTCCAAAACATATTTCATTTTAATGTTTCGATTTCTTACTCTACTCTCAGGCTCTTTGGTGTGCAGACGATCAATCTGACAATTGAAATGAAAAGATATTTGTTTATGAAAGATCTGTTATATATAATTTTATAGCGCGATGCACCATTATATACTGAAACGCGTGATAAAGATTAATTTTGTAACTATCCAGTGTCAGTATCTGTACCATTTACGTTTTCATGTTAATTAATGTTTTCGTTTTTTCTAAGAATCCAGTTTTCTTTAAAAAGATAGTTGCACAGAATTGTCAGTTAGACCCGCAAAAGTTTTTCAACTATGAAAATCAACCATTTCTCCCTGCTTTTTCCAGTAACGGTGAATTTCGACACAGCCATAAAAGTGATTTAGCACTTATTTTAGAGGAAACTATTGAGAAGAATAGAAACACCTTTCCAGGAACATGCGATGCTTTAATTTATGATGGGCAAGTTTTTATTAACATTTTAAAGCCTCACAAGTCTTCAAATACCTTTAATGATTACTACATTAACACATTTCAACCCCATTTATGTAACGACATTGAGAGTTTTAGTTACCAAAGAATAGATTTGATATGGGATAGATACATTACACCAAGCATTAAAGGTGAAACAAGACAAAAAAGGGGTGCAGGAACCAGGCGGCAAGTGCTATCGCATGTCAAACTACCTAAAAATTGGCAAGATTTCTTAAGAAATTCAAGTAATAAAGAAAAGTTATTTAATCTGCTTGGAACACTAGCTATAAATACCATAAAAAATACATAAGTTATAACCACTTCAGATGAAGAAGTTAAAGGAAATAATATTGCACTGAGTTCCTTAATTGAAATGACTTGCCCTGGTCATGAAGAAGTTGACACAAGGATAATCTTGCACCTCAAAGTCATGGCAGAAAACGGATTGAAAAATATTGTTATACGCTCTGTAGATACTGATGTATTAGTTTTAGCAATTGCACATTTCTTTACTTTGTCAGATAGACACCTGCAAACTGTTTGGATTGCATTTGGAACAGGGAAGAATTACAGACTTATTCCCGTCCATACTGTAGCTGCAGCAATTGGAAGAGAAAAAGCAATGTCGTTACTAGGATTCCATGCTTTCACAGGCTGCGACAGCAATCCTGGTTTCACAGGAAAAACAAAAAATTCAGCTTGGAAGACAGGGATTCCCTATAAAGATGCTACTATCGCATTTTCATTTTTATCAAAACCGCAAACATCCATACCTGACGATATTCTAAATATTATAGAAAAATTCGCAGTATTGTTGTACTGTTCAACATGTAACAGCATAAGTGTAAATGATGCTAGACAGGAATTGTTTATGACAAAAAATCGTCCTATTGAACATCTTCCACCAACCAAGGATGCACTAGAGCAACATATTTTACGGAGTGCTTTCCAAGCTGGACACATATGGGGACAAGCGCATGAGCGGGAAATATGCCCCCCCCCCCTCTCCAAACAAATGGGGATGGTGGTTGGATAATTTTTCATGGAAATTAAAATGGTTGGAGCTGCCCAAGATTGCAGATTCTTCCAAAGAACTAATAAAATGTATGTGAAAAATCTGCAAAAATAAGTGTAGTTGTAGGAAGGTTGGCCTTTCTTGCACATTATTGTGCAACTGTAAAAACGAATGTGAATGAGAAATAATATGCTACAAACTAAAGTTTTTATATTCTACAATTTTATGTCATTCATTTGCTATGTAGCATACATTTTTTAATATGTTGTATAAGTAAGGCATTAGTAAAATGCATTTTTATTATTTATTTATTCCTTTCATTTTACTCACTATACAATAAAAAATTCTTTAATAATTGAACTAGTTTCATTTTAAGCATATTTCTGATATTAAAAAGAAAATTTTTGATTAAAAAAATCGAAAATTACATCAAACACACTTTTATATGACGAAAACGGAAAAAATTTAATAACAGCCTAAATCTTAAATTCCTAAGACATTTCATTATGCCCCTCTTATTTGCATTGTTTTAATATAAAGAAGATACTGACCAATAGGAATATTATTATTAAAAATTGCAGTTATTTCATACCTAGCACCTCCCTTAATAACAATCTATTTAGCTGATGATCTATAAAATGTATATACAAGTTATAAAGGCACTGTGCTCGGCGACATTAATGTAACGGTAACCGTATTATTTTGTGAGCCCCTGTAAATGAACGAAAACTGCTATGCACTGCTTATTCTATAGTAAGTATCTTGTACTGCACCGCACTGATGTATATTAATTTGAATATGTTACAAAGAGTATAACATCATTAAAACACATTGCAAGCGATTTCCGTCTACAGACCATAATGTAACCGAATACTTTTGATTGCACCTGTAAATGAACTATGAATGATGCACACTTGAAAATGAATACCGAACTTGTTACGGTATACTACAATACCATATTTTAATTATCTGGATATCCGGTTATCTTTTTTCGAGTAAGTGCGCGACTAGACAGACGATCAGACAGACAGACAAACAGGCAAACTGCATTCATAAATACTTTACGACTGTGCTGTAAAGTTTTACAAATAATATTTTTTATCTAAAAACATCTAAATTTCCATCTAACATTCTTTTATACGATGAATAGAAACGAAATTGCACTAATTCCCGAAAATGACGACATTTTGAATAAAGGCCGCCATCTTGAATTCCCCGCACTTTCCGAGATGCCTCCCCTTCTTATATGCTTTGTATTAATATAGAGTAGATACTGACCAATCGGTATAACTGTATCACAATGTGCAGTTTTCACCTTATTTTTGTCGTGTTGTTGTCTTTTTGAATTAAAAATAAATTAAAAATTTAACTTGCCGCCATTTTGAAACAAGATGGCGCATGAAAGTAGCCAACGAACTCGGTCGACACCTTGGTATGTTCTGTACACATGATCAGTCACATTCTTATCGGTTCATAAATACGAGAGTTACAGCATAAGAAACAGCAGATTGTTTCAAAATCTCATGTACCCTAGAATTTCAAACTGCCATATCTCAGCCATTTTTTAAGATATAGCCAAAATAAAAAATGTTCTAGAATTCTTGCATCACATTCTAACACTTAACAGAAACAATTTTTTCAATTTATAATTTTTGATACATATTTTTGAATTAAAAAAAAATGTTAACTGGCCGCCATTTTGAAACAAGATGGCGGAGGAAGTTAGCCAACGAACTCGGTCGAGACCTTGGTATGTCCTATACATATAGTCAGTCATATCCGATTAGGTTAATAAATAAGAGAGAAAATTCAATCCTTGGTTTTCGTTAATACTGAATTTGAATACGAATTTCAGCATAACAAAAAATCAGATTGTTTCAAAATGTCAGCCACCGTAGAATTTCAAACTGCAATAACTCTGTCATTTTTTAAGATAGTGACAAAACAAAAAATGTTCCGCAATCCTTTTATCACGATGTAACACTTATAGTCCAGGTGCTAGGAGTGAAAAAACTGCAAATCGTGATACAGTTATACCGTTTGGTCAGTATCTACTCTATATTAATACAAAGTATATAAGAAGGGGAGGCATCGCGGAAAGTGCGGGGAATTCCAGATGGCGGCCGTTATTCAAAATGGCGTCATTTTCGGGAATTAGTGCAATTTCGTTTCTATTCATCGTATAAAAGCATGTTTGATGGAAATCTAGATGTTTTTAAATAAAAAATATCATTTGTAACACTTTACAGCATAGTCGAAAAGTATTTATGAATTCAGTTTGCCTGTTTGTCTGTCTCTCTGGTCGTCTGTCTAGTCGCGCACTAACTCAAAAAAAAAAAAAAAACTAACCGGATATCCAGATAATTAAAATATGGTATTGTAGTATACCGTAACAAGTTAGGTATTCATTTTCAAGTGTGCATTATTCATAGTTTATTTACAGAGGCAATCAAAAGTATTCGGTTACATTATGGTCTGTAGACGAAAATCGCTTGCAATGTGTTTTAATGATATTATACTCTTTGTAACGTATTAAAATTATTATACATCAGTGCGGTGCAGTACAAAATACTTACTATAGAATATGCAGTGCATAGCAGTTTTTGTTCATTTACAGGGGCTCACAAAATAGTACGGTCACAGGACTTTCAATAAGCACAATGCTGTCTATGCGCGTTTTTAATTATATAATGTGTTTTTGAACTTTGCTAGATATGAAAGAATTGCAAATTGTCATATGAACATTTTATTTTATATAAATATACAATGTAGCGTGTATTTGTGTATTTATTACAATATAATTCTGATGACGAGGCACCACCCAAAATGAGATGTATTCACTATGGGGTTTTGTTCCAAAATTCCAAAACATATTTCATTTTAATGTTTCGATTTCTTACTCTACTCTCAGGCTCTTTGGTGTGCAGACGATCAATCTGACAATTGAAATGAAAAGATATTTGTTTATGAAAGATCTGTTATATATAATTTTATAGCGCGATGCACCATTATATACTGAAACGCGTGATAAAGATTAATTTTGTAACTATCCAGTGTCAGTATCTGTACCATTTACGTTTTCATGTTAATTAATGTTTTCGTTTTTTCTAAGAATCCAGTTTTCTTTAAAAAGATAGTTGCACAGAATTGTCAGTTAGACCCGCAAAAGTTTTTCAACTATGAAAATCAACCATTTCTCCCTGCTTTTTCCAGTAACGGTGAATTTCGACACAGCCATAAAAGTGATTTAGCACTTATTTTAGAGGAAACTATTGAGAAGAATAGAAACACCTTTCCAGGAACATGCGATGCTTTAATTTATGATGGGCAAGTTTTTATTAACATTTTAAAGCCTCACAAGTCTTCAAATACCTTTAATGATTACTACATTAACACATTTCAACCCCATTTATGTAACGACATTGAGAGTTTTAGTTACCAAAGAATAGATTTGATATGGGATAGATACATTACACCAAGCATTAAAGGTGAAACAAGACAAAAAAGGGGTGCAGGAACCAGGCGGCAAGTGCTATCGCATGTCAAACTACCTAAAAATTGGCAAGATTTCTTAAGAAATTCAAGTAATAAAGAAAAGTTATTTAATCTGCTTGGAACACTAGCTATAAATACCATAAAAAATACATAAGTTATAACCACTTCAGATGAAGAAGTTAAAGGAAATAATATTGCACTGAGTTCCTTAATTGAAATGACTTGCCCTGGTCATGAAGAAGTTGACACAAGGATAATCTTGCACCTCAAAGTCATGGCAGAAAACGGATTGAAAAATATTGTTATACGCTCTGTAGATACTGATGTATTAGTTTTAGCAATTGCACATTTCTTTACTTTGTCAGATAGACACCTGCAAACTGTTTGGATTGCATTTGGAACAGGGAAGAATTACAGACTTATTCCCGTCCATACTGTAGCTGCAGCAATTGGAAGAGAAAAAGCAATGTCGTTACTAGGATTCCATGCTTTCACAGGCTGCGACAGCAATCCTGGTTTCACAGGAAAAACAAAAAATTCAGCTTGGAAGACAGGGATTCCCTATAAAGATGCTACTATCGCATTTTCATTTTTATCAAAACCGCAAACATCCATACCTGACGATATTCTAAATATTATAGAAAAATTCGCAGTATTGTTGTACTGTTCAACATGTAACAGCATAAGTGTAAATGATGCTAGACAGGAATTGTTTATGACAAAAAATCGTCCTATTGAACATCTTCCACCAACCAAGGATGCACTAGAGCAACATATTTTACGGAGTGCTTTCCAAGCTGGACACATATGGGGACAAGCGCATGAGCGGGAAATATGCCCCCCCCCCTCTCCAAACAAATGGGGATGGTGGTTGGATAATTTTTCATGGAAATTAAAATGGTTGGAGCTGCCCAAGATTGCAGATTCTTCCAAAGAACTAATAAAATGTATGTGAAAAATCTGCAAAAATAAGTGTAGTTGTAGGAAGGTTGGCCTTTCTTGCACATTATTGTGCAACTGTAAAAACGAATGTGAATGAGAAATAATATGCTACAAACTAAAGTTTTTATATTCTACAATTTTATGTCATTCATTTGCTATGTAGCATACATTTTTTAATATGTTGTATAAGTAAGGCATTAGTAAAATGCATTTTTATTATTTATTTATTCCTTTCATTTTACTCACTATACAATAAAAAATTCTTTAATAATTGAACTAGTTTCATTTTAAGCATATTTCTGATATTAAAAAGAAAATTTTTGATTAAAAAAATCGAAAATTACATCAAACACACTTTTATATGACGAAAACGGAAAAAATTTAATAACAGCCTAAATCTTAAATTCCTAAGACATTTCATTATGCCCCTCTTATTTGCATTGTTTTAATATAAAGAAGATACTGACCAATAGGAATATTATTATTAAAAATTGCAGTTATTTCATACCTAGCACCTCCCTTAATAACAATCTATTTAGCTGATGATCTATAAAATGTATATACAAGTTATAAAGGCACTGTGCTCGGCGACATTAATGTAACGGTAACCGTATTATTTTGTGAGCCCCTGTAAATGAACGAAAACTGCTATGCACTGCTTATTCTATAGTAAGTATCTTGTACTGCACCGCACTGATGTATATTAATTTGAATATGTTACAAAGAGTATAACATCATTAAAACACATTGCAAGCGATTTCCGTCTACAGACCATAATGTAACCGAATACTTTTGATTGCACCTGTAAATGAACTATGAATGATGCACACTTGAAAATGAATACCGAACTTGTTACGGTATACTACAATACCATATTTTAATTATCTGGATATCCGGTTATCTTTTTTCGAGTAAGTGCGCGACTAGACAGACGATCAGACAGACAGACAAACAGGCAAACTGCATTCATAAATACTTTACGACTGTGCTGTAAAGTTTTACAAATAATATTTTTTATCTAAAAACATCTAAATTTCCATCTAACATTCTTTTATACGATGAATAGAAACGAAATTGCACTAATTCCCGAAAATGACGACATTTTGAATAAAGGCCGCCATCTTGAATTCCCCGCACTTTCCGAGATGCCTCCCCTTCTTATATGCTTTGTATTAATATAGAGTAGATACTGACCAATCGGTATAACTGTATCACAATGTGCAGTTTTCACCTTATTTTTGTCGTGTTGTTGTCTTTTTGAATTAAAAATAAATTAAAAATTTAACTTGCCGCCATTTTGAAACAAGATGGCGCATGAAAGTAGCCAACGAACTCGGTCGACACCTTGGTATGTTCTGTACACATGATCAGTCACATTCTTATCGGTTCATAAATACGAGAGTTACAGCATAAGAAACAGCAGATTGTTTCAAAATCTCATGTACCCTAGAATTTCAAACTGCCATATCTCAGCCATTTTTTAAGATATAGCCAAAATAAAAAATGTTCTAGAATTCTTGCATCACATTCTAACACTTAACAGAAACAATTTTTTCAATTTATAATTTTTGATACATATTTTTGAATTAAAAAAAAATGTTAACTGGCCGCCATTTTGAAACAAGATGGCGGAGGAAGTTAGCCAACGAACTCGGTCGAGACCTTGGTATGTCCTATACATATAGTCAGTCATATCCGATTAGGTTAATAAATAAGAGAGAAAATTCAATCCTTGGTTTTCGTTAATACTGAATTTGAATACGAATTTCAGCATAACAAAAAATCAGATTGTTTCAAAATGTCAGCCACCGTAGAATTTCAAACTGCAATAACTCTGTCATTTTTTTAAGATAGTGACAAAACAAAAAATGTTCCGCAATCCTTTTATCACGATGTAACACTTATAGTCCAGGTGCTAGGAGTGAAAAAACTGCAAATCGTGATACAGTTATACCGTTTGGTCAGTATCTACTCTATATTAATACAAAGTATATAAGAAGGGGAGGCATCGCGGAAAGTGCGGGGAATTCCAGATGGCGGCCGTTATTCAAAATGGCGTCATTTTCGGGAATTAGTGCAATTTCGTTTCTATTCATCGTATAAAAGCATGTTTGATGGAAATCTAGATGTTTTTAAATAAAAAATATCATTTGTAACACTTTACAGCATAGTCGAAAAGTATTTATGAATTCAGTTTGCCTGTTTGTCTGTCTCTCTGGTCGTCTGTCTAGTCGCGCACTAACTCAAAAAAAAAAAAAAAAACTAACCGGATATCCAGATAATTAAAATATGGTATTGTAGTATACCGTAACAAGTTAGGTATTAATTTTCAAGTGTGCATTATTCATAGTTTATTTACAGAGGCAATCAAAAGTATTCGGTTACATTATGGTCTGTAGACGAAAATCGCTTGCAATGTGTTTTAATGATATTATACTCTTTGTAACATATTAAAATTATTATACATCAGTGCGGTGCAGTACAAAATACTTACTATAGAATATGCAGTGCATAGCAGTTTTTGTTCATTTACAGGGGCTCACAAAATAGTACGGTCACAGGACTTTCAATAAGCACAATGCTGTCTATGCGCGTTTTTAATTATATAATGTGTTTTTGAACTTTGCTAGATATGAAAGAATTGCAAATTGTCATATGAACATTTTATTTTATATAAATATACAATGTAGCGTGTATTTGTGTATTTATTACAATATAATTCTGATGACGAGACACCACCCAAAATGAGATGTATTCACTATGGGGTTTTGTTCCAAAATTCCAAAACATATTTCATTTTAATGTTTCGATTTCTTACTCTACTCTCAGGCTCTTTGGTGTGCAGACGATCAATCTGACAATTGAAATGAAAAGATATTTGTTTATGAAAGATCTGTTATATATAATTTTATAGCGCGATGCACCATTATATACTGAAACGCGTGATAAAGATTAATTTTGTAACTATTCAGTGTCAGTATCTGTACCATTTACGTTTTCATGTTAATTAATGTTTTCGTTTTTTCTAAGAATCCAGTTTTCTTTAAAAAGATAGTTGCACAGAATTGTCAGTTAGACCCGCAAAATTTTTTCAACTATGAAAATCAACCATTTCTCCCTGCTTTTTCCAGTAACGGTGAATTTCGACACAGCCATAAAAGTGATTTAGCACGTATTTTAGAGGAAACTATTGAGAAGAATAGAAACACCTTTCCAGGAACATGCGATGCTTTAATTTATGATGGGCAAGTTTTTATTAACATTTTAAAGCCTCACCAGTCTTCAAATACCTTTAATGATTACTACATTAACACATTTCAACCCCATTTATGTAACGACATTGAGAGTTTTAGTTACCAAAAAATAGATTTGATATGGGATAGATACATTACACCAAGCATTAAAGGTGAAACAAGACAAAAAAGGGGTGCAGGAACCAGGCGGCAAGTGCTATCGCATGTCAAACTACCTACAAATTGGCAAGATTTCTTAAGAAATTCAAGTAATAAAGAAAAGTTATTTAATCTGCTTGGAACACTAGCTATAAATACCATAAAAAATACATAAGTTATAACCATTTCAGGTGAAGAAGTTAAAGGAAATAATATTGCACTGAGTTCCTTAATTGAAATGACTTGCCCTGGTCATGAAGAAGTTGACACAAGGATAATCTTGCACCTCAAAGACATGGCAGAAAACGGATTGAAAAATATTGTTATACGCTCTGTAGATACTGATGTATTAGTTTTAGCAATTGCACATTTCTTTACTTTGTCAGATAGACACCTCCAAACTGTTTGGATTGCATTTGGAACAGGGAAGAATTACAGACTTATTCCCGTCCATACTGTAGCTGCAGCAATTGGAAAAGAAAAAGCAATGTCGTTACTAGGATTCCATGCTTTCACAGGCTGCGACAGCAATCCTGGTTTCACAGGAAAAACAAAAAATTCAGCTTGGAAGACAGGGATTCCCTATAAAGATGCTACTATCGCATTTTCATTTTTATCAAAACCGCAAACATCCATACCTGACGATATTCTAAATATTATAGAAAAATTCGCAGTATTGTTGTACTGTTCAACATGTAACAGCATAAGTGTAAATGATGCTAGACAGGAATTGTTTATGACAAAAAATCGTCCTATTGAACATCTTCCACCAACCAAGGATGCACTAGAGCAACATATTTTACGGAGTGCTTTCCAAGCTGGACACATTTGGGGACAAGCGCATGAGCGGGAAATATGCCCCCCCCCCCCTCTCCAAACAAATGGGGATGGTGGTTGGATAATTTTTCATGGAAATTAAAATGGTTGGAGCTGCCCGAGATTGCAGATTCTTCCAAAGAACTAATAAAATGTATGTGAAAAATCTGCAAAAATAAGTGTAGTTGTAGGAAGGTTGGCCTTTCTTGCACATTATTGTGCAACTGTAAAAACGAATGTGAATGAGAAATAATATGCTACAAACTAAAGTTTTTATATTCTACAATTTTATGTCATTCATTTGCTATGTAGCATACATTTTTTAATATGTTGTATAAGTAAGGCATTAGTAAAATGCATTTTTATTATTTATTTATTCCTTTCATTTTACTCACTATACAATAAAAAATTCTTTAATAATTGAACTAGTTTCATTTTAAGCATATTTCTGATATTAAAAAGAAAATTTTTGATTAAAAAAATCGAAAATTACATCAAACACACTTTTATATGACGAAAACGGAAAAAATTTAATAACAGCCTAAATCTTAAATTCCTAAGACATTTCATTATGCCCCTCTTATTTGCATTGTTTTAATATAAAGAAGATACTGACCAATAGGAATATTATTATTAAAAATTGCAGTTATTTCATACCTAGCACCTCCCTTAATAACAATCGATTTAGCTGATGATCTATAAAATGTATATACAAGTTATAAAGGCACTGTGCTCGGCGACATTAATGTAACGGTAACCGTATTATTTTGTGAGCCCCTGTAAATGAACGAAAACTGCTATGCACTGCTTATTCTATAGTAAGTATCTTGTACTGCACCGCACTGATGTATATTAATTTGAATATGTTACAAAGAGTATAACATCATTAAAACACATTGCAAGCGATTTCCGTCTACAGACCATAATGTAACCGAATACTTTTGATTGCACCTGTAAATGAACTATGAATGATGCACACTTGAAAATGAATACCGAACTTGTTACGGTATACTACAATACCATATTTTAATTATCTGGATATCCGGTTATCTTTTTTCGAGTAAGTGCGCGACTAGACAGACGATCAGACAGACAGACAAACAGGCAAACTGCATTCATAAATACTTTTCGACTGTGCTGTAAAGTTTTACAAATAATATTTTTTATCTAAAAACATCTAAATTTCCATCTAACATTCTTTTATACGATGAATAGAAACGAAATTGCACTAATTCCCGAAAATGACGACATTTTGAATAAAGGCCGCCATCTTGAATTCCCCGCACTTTCCGAGATGCCTCCCCTTCTTATATGCTTTGTATTAATATAGAGTAGATACTGACCAATCGGTATAACTGTATCACAATGTGCAGTTTTCACCTTATTTTTGTCGTGTTGTTGTCTTTTTGAATTAAAAATAAATTAAAAATTTAACTTGCCGCCTTTTTGAAACAAGACGGCGCATAAAGCTAGCCAACAAACTCGGTCGAGACCTTGGAATGTTCTGTACACATGATCAGTCACATTTATATCGGTTCATAAGTACGAGAGTTACATCATAACAAATATCAGATAGTTTCAATAACTCAGCCACCCTAGAATTTCAAATTGCCATATCTTAGCCATTTTTAAGATATAGCAAAAACAAAAAATGTTCCAGAATTCTTGAATCACGTTCTAACATTTAGAATAAACAATGTGTTCAATTTATTATTTTTTGTACATATTTTTGAATTTTTAAAAATTTAAAAATTTTTAACTGGCCGCCGTTTTAAATCAAAATGGCGGATGAAGCTGGCCAACGAACTCGGTCGAGACCTTGGTATGCCCTATACACATGCTCAGTCACATTCAATTCGGTTCATAAATAAAAGAGTTACAGCATGAAATATATATATATACACACACACATATATATATATACCGGGTGATCCAAAAGTCAGGACGAACTTTAAAAATGAATAATTCGAAAACGAATCAAGATACAAAGATACGGTTTGCACCAAACAGATGGAAAAGAAACCGGGTTTTGTGTGGCAACGAAAAAATAGTTCTGTTGGCGACCAACAGATGTCGCTATAGTGTTTTATTGCACCAAATATGATTTACAAATGAAAAACTGTTGATAACTTACAAGTCAGCTTAATTACAGTTAATTAGTACTACAGTAAATATTCAATGTGCTGTCCATCATTCAGAAGTGTAGCTGTGAGATTAGGCACCACACCGTTCATTGCATTTAGTAGCATTTCTTGCATTATGGCAGACACATTTTGGCAGATGACATCTTTCAGTGCTGCTAGTGATGTCGGTTGGTCATGGTACACTTTGACTTCTTTAATCCCCACAGCCTAAAGTCACAGGGTGTCAGATAGGGAGATCTTGAAGGCCATGTGTGATTAAAGTAGCTACTGATAATGCGATCTTCTCGAAATGTTCAGCGTAGCAGGCGTTGCACAAGCAGAGCAATATGAGGTGGTGCTCCATCTTGAATTATGGTGGAGTGTCTGTCGCGCTTGCAGTTCAGGAATAATGTTGTTTTGTAACAGGGCTACATATCGCTGACCAGTGACAGAAACTGTTTTGAAACCCGTCTGTGTGACTTCCTCGAAAAAAATGGACCAATTATGAAATTAGCAGTGAAGCCACACTAGACTGTCACTTTAGGCAGTTGCAAGGGCACCTCAACAAATGCATGTGGATTTTCTGTGGTCCACACTCGACAATTGTGGGTGAAAATTCAAAGATATTATAATTATATATATATATATATATATATACATATATATATATATATATATATATATATATATACATATATAAATCAACATTTGAACGGATGGTGGTTTGAGGGTCTAGGGCTCATGATCGGTGACAATATACCAAATTTGTTTGGAAATGCTGTCCTCCGAACGGCTGCAATAGGTAGATTTTTGTAAGGAAAGCTACCTAAAATTGGTTCAAACGATTTTGACTAAATTTTGTTTTCACCATTTTAGATTACGAGAAGACCATTGAATGTTTAAAGAAGACCACTCATCCTGGCGAAGCGAAGACATGGAGCGTGTAGCCTCCTCGGGAATGAGAAGACTATTGTTTTAAGTCACATGTTTGAGAGAATTCTATTTATGGATCTTTTTCGGGTCACTACGGGTCAAGCTAATTTATTCCAAAAAACAGCTCTAAGGATTTTGACTATTTTTTGCATCCTGCCATTTTGGGTTACGAGAAGACCACTGGTCCAAGTCACATGTTTGAGAAAATTTGATTAGTGGGTCATTATGAGGTCACAACTGTTCAATATAATTTTATCTACAAAACGGCTCTAACGATTTTGACTTAATTTTGTAGCCTACCGTTTACGCGCACACACAGACCATTGGGTTGGGTCACTTGGTCGAGAAAATTCGATTATTTGCTCATTTTTGGGTCACTGCGGGTCAAGCTAATTTTATCTAAAAAACAGCTCAAACGATTTTCACTAAATTTATCCTACAATTTTGGTGTATAAGAAGAACATTGGGCTAGATCACATGTTCGGGAAAATTAAATTAGTGGATCATTTTGTGGACATTACGGGTCAAGTTAATTTTATCAAAAAAAAAAGTCTCTAAAGTGTTTCACTAAACTTTGCATCCTACCGTTTTGGATTAGGAGAAGGCCATTGAGCTAAGTAACATGATCGAGAAAATTCGATTATTTGGTCATTTTGGGATACCTATGGGTCAATGCATTTCAATGGGGATGAAGGTTGAAATAGTTATTATGTTAAACAGTTGGTAGTAAGGAAAGTCGCAAAGTTGGTAACATTTTCCAAATTTGGTGATACTTGGCAAAATATTGGCAACATTATCGAGAAAATCGACTTTCAAGATTACCAGTGCCAAAACATATGCTTGACGCCAAATGCAAGAATGTCGACAAGTTTGAGAATTAACTTTTGAGAATTTAGCTTTTAGAATCAGAAAGAATTTTCTAGAAATTCCTATTAGGGGCATAGGGAAAATTTGAACCAATCAGAGTCCATGAAACAATATTCAACAACTTAGGGTACTGAGCACTAACGAAGGCGCTTGAACCACCATACCCAAATCCTGAATAATTTTTAACAAGCACGACCAGGAGGTGGGGGCATCGGCACCTGCGTATCATCCTCATTTCCCAAGTGATTGACGACATGGTCGCTGAGAGAGTATGCGACGGTGGAACCCATGCCGTAAAGGAAACGCATGCGCAGAGTCCCTCAGCAGCTTCGTGAACCAGACACCCAGAAAGGAGCTGGGCCCTAAGCCTTCGCCGTGCTTCTCTGGCGCGTACTTGCTATACCAAAGCTCTTGGGATGGAAAATCTACAGAGATAGTCACTAAACCAATCAGGGTAAATAACAGATTGTTATATGTTGTACAGAGAATTTATTTTCATATCGAGTTGAACCAAAGCTAATTGCAACCGAACATAACTCGGTCTTCCCGGCTGGCGATATATAATGGAAGTGCTCTCAATATGGCATTATAGTATGTCAAGAAGAGCTTATCATTTGCGTTACGTTTTTTAATTTTTATGCCGTTTTTAACCTAAATATAGTCATAATAATTTTTTTTAATAAACCTCTAAAATGTCTTTTTTATTTCTTATTATACCGAAATTTATCTTTAGATGGGTAACTTGAAAGTTTCGGGATAATTTCCTTTGAATCCTTTCTTTTGGTAAATTTCTTTGATAATACACATTATACACAAATTCTCCCACCTACGGGGTAGTTTAAGTTTATTTAAATTTTTATTTACTTTGAAGTAATAAAAGGGGCAATAAATGTAAAACTTTCTTAGTTTTATTCTAGGAGAATACATTGTTTAACTGGGACAGATAAAAATATATTATCTTTCATAGTATCTGTTAGTTTTTAAAGTTACGAACCTGTGGTTTTCTTACCCAAATCATCCGGACTCACCCTCAATATTTTCGTGTTTGTGAATTTTAGAAATTAAATTTCTACATCTGTTGATTCATTACAGAGATTGGAAAATGCAAATTTTGAAAATTTGAAGGCCATGTGATCATATATTTCTATTCTATATCGCACGTATTTCTAGCTTCTCATGGACCTTTTGGACCCATCAGGTAAGGAGTAGCCATAAGATATAAATTAACAATAAAAACAATTTATTTACTTTGGTACTGGAGCAGGTCGATTAAATTAACTATGATCAAATTATAAGCTTCAACACTTAAATAATGTTGGTGTTGGGAGCAATGCTAACCACCAGAAATTCTAAAAACTAACACTACCGTAAAATGAAATGGCTGTATGGATTGTTTTCCGGGACCTAATAGAATTTCACCTCAGATTGCTACGAAAATACCACCTGTAACTCTGGAATAGAACGATATAAAATATCACCGGGAAATACGGCACTACTACTAATTGAAAGGAACGCCATTGATTCCAATATACTTTTATTTCAAGTCTTAAAGTTATCACCTTACCATGTAGCACACTCACAGCTGAAGAATCTTATTCCAAACTCTGTCAAAATGGAACGTCACTGGCTATCGACACTTCAACGGCTCAGTGAAAGCTTAAATTTAGTGTTGATTTCTACAAGGGACGAGATCCGACTAAATACATTGGATGAAACTTTCACCACTGTATTTATACCAGCTAGTCAACCACAGAAACATAATTATCTTTATATTGCTCTAATTAACCGTGAAATCCAAATTCCTGAAGATTCATCCTCAGTTTGCGAAAATAAAAAAAATGACAGATTTAGTTAACTCGTTCACACACATATGTTAGTATCAGGACAAAACGTTCACACAGAAAACAATCCATTTGGTCTTAGACTACCATATTTGTAGAGTAGCTGGGAACTTATCCTACAATTTCAGGATAACCAATACCGGTATATGACTTTAATTAAGAATATCTTGTTTTTAATAAAGCCACATAATACCATGAGTATTATGAGTGTGCACGCTGAAATGAAGAAACTGTAAATGTTAAGGTTATTCTTAATTGTTAACTGAAGAAATTGTTAAATATATATATATATATAAATATTACTCAAAGATTTTCCTATAAATAAACATCTTCTTACGTAACGGATTAGGAACTGTATTAGGAACCGTATTAGGAATGTATATACTTATTTAATCAATAATAAACGCAATAAAAGATTCCGAAACTTATTTTTTTAATTAAGAAATCAAATTTGTAAATATGTATAACAAATTAATATAATTAAATTTTTCCTCCTTGATATATTTAAATATGTAGAAGTTTTATGGCTTCTATTTGCCTTCTTCTAGAAAAGGTATTTCTTTTTTAACGTTTCGTTTATCTGAGACCCTCATACGAAACCCTACTCATCTCACTCCTCTGTCTGTCCGTCACAGAGTATGTACTTAGAAACTGTATAAGTTAGACACTTGGATTTTGCATACTTTGGTGAAACTAGCTAAATACCTCCTGTCACATGACAAAAAATAAAATTTAGAAAAGTCTTATATTATTAACTCATTAAAAATTTCCCAAAATGTCATTCTTTATAATAAAACGAAACTGAAAATTTCATTTCTGACTGCTTTCGTACCTCTGGCGAGGCTAGCAAAGTTCCGATCAAAATGTCAGATTCAACCCTCTTGCAGCGAGTCTAGCTATCAATAAAATTTTTCCCACTCAATGTAATAAAACCCCAGTTAATACCAGTAGTGGCATATTTTAGGCTTTATAAAATTATGAAAACTTTTATTTATCAATTTGAAAACTATGTATACAGGGTGGTCCTAAAATATATGTCAAAAATGTAAAGGTAGGTAAAGGGGACCTAGATAGGAAAATTTCATATAGGAATATGGGTGCGGAAATACAGCGTTAAGGCTGTTGATTTCGGTGGATGAAAGTTCTTCGCAGGCTTGAATCGTCACTCCCGCACACATTTCGAGTAACATGCATCTTTACATCAATACGGAGCGTACCGATATGCATTTCATGTATGGGGCTGTGCAAGGAAATGCTTCAAATCCAATGCACTCCCTAAAGCCTCGAGCTTGTTGAAGGACTATTCCCTACTGTGCGAATTACTGCTTCTTCACTGCAGGAATTCTGCGGGAAGAACGCTGCCCGTATCACGCCTGAAAGCATGAAACGGTCCATTCGTGCACAACTCCCCAGTAAGACGCTCAAATGTTCGGCGATCCGGCAGATTCCTACCCGGGAATCGTTCCATGTGCATCCTTTGAGCAGCTGTTCAATTTCCTTGCGCAGCCCCATTCATGAAACACATGTCGGCAAGCTCCGTATTGGTGTAACGATGCATTTTGCTCGAAATCCGTGCGAGGAATGATGATTCAAGCTACCGAAGCGGTGAATTCAACAGCGCCTCTACTGCCTCAACGCTGCATTTCCGCACCCATATTCCTATACGAAACCTTCCTATCTAGATCCCCTCTACCTACCTTTACTTTTTGACATATATTTTAGTACCACCCTGTATATACATAAAAAAATTCTAAATCCGAAATTTCAATTTTCGTAAAAATTGGTTCATAATTTGCTGAGATATTAATTAAAAAAATCATTAGTTTTACAATCGAAAACAAATTTTTTTAGTATTTACCCGTAAGGCATGGTGACGTCACGGCGACGTCACTGTGAAGTCACACTGTGACTTTGTGACCGTCGTCGTGACGTCACGTGACGTCGATGTGAAGTCACTGTGACGTAAATGCGAGGTCGTTATGGCCGTTTTCAAGGTTTTCTGTGACCTCACAATGTGACTACTTTGTGAAGTCACCGTGCGACTTCAATGTGAAAAATGTGACGCATCTGCATCGGATAGGGTGACCAGATTTTACCCGAATCCTATACGGATTGTTCGGATCAAAATTTTTTTATGGTTCAAGTTTGTGACGTTTGTGACGACACTGCACCGGGTCGGGTGACCAGATTTTACCCGAATCCAATCCAGAAACTTCGGATCGATCTTTTTGGATTTGTTTGGCTACAGAATAGATTTAGATTAGTTGTCGTGTGACCTGATTTTCGTGAACCCGATCTGACCCGAGTCGGGTATAATGTTTTTACTGTAAGTCTTGTTTGGAATAGAATCTTGCATAAGACCGAGTAACCAGATTTTATCAGAAATTGTGTTACGATACAATTTCTGATGTCGGCTCGGATCTAGAGTCATACACGAATCCGGTTATATACTTCTTGAACATGATTGAATGTCAACTTGAACATGAATGATGGTTGACTGAAACTATATTTTGATTCAACCCGTATTCTTATCCTAACCCAACAACAACAACAACAAAAAATCTGTAAGCCCACAACCCGACCGAACCTGATAAATGATTTCGCATAGATTCGGATAACAAGATTTTACCAAATACGGATAAGATCGACGATAAGGATTGGATCGGCAATCATTTTTATTGATGCAACTCGTATTCAAATTAAAACTTTGCATCTGATTGAGAAACCGGTTAACACGAAACTTTCTGACACATTTATGAACAAACTTTTAAACGCATGGCACTTGCATGCCTGATTATTAAAGCTATTTGGAATGAATAGCGTTTTCCATTTTTAGATAAATGTAATACTTAAGATCAATGTCGGTCACGTTTTACCCGTTTCTGACGCTGCGCGTCGGAAATTTGTTTCAAAACACCGACTTTGATAGTGTTTTCTGAAACATCATCTGCCGTTACCAAAAAATGGATAACGCCAATCGATTATATATAGGGTAGATGTGCCAGTAATGGACACCCTTAAGATATTTCTTTAACAATTATTTTTTAATTAATAGTTATAATTGTTATATTCAACATTTTTTAATATTATATTACTCTACCAACAATATTTAACCATGCTCATAGTCACATTTCCCAATGTGAATCTAAATTTAATTGTAAATAACAGAAATAAATCAAAACACCCTAAACTCCAGTAATGGACACCTCACAAAAAGTAATAGATAAATGATATTATGATTGCATTTAAAACTAGTGCTCGCGATTATACGTTTATATACGTTTAAACGTATACGTAGTCAAGCCTTTTTTCCATATGATTTCTATTAAAAATCGTTACCGGTTACAATACGTTTTATACGTATTATACGTATAATCGCGAGCACTATTTAAAACTAGAATTTAAAGATAGCATATTAATGAAATAAATAAAGCTGAATTTTTATTGGTTATTTTTTTATAAACCAAAAACATTGAAGGTGTCCCATCACTGGAAGGCGGTCCATTACTGACACATCTACCCTTTTCTGAATAAGAACACCTGCCAATTTTATGTATTTCCGAATAAAAATGAATTCAGAAATATGCCAGAAATTAGCTATTTTGGATTTGAGAACAACTTTAAAGAAAATATAAGTATACATTTTCAAATAAACATTCTGAAAAATTTATATTAGGAATCAATTTTAAATAATAGATATACCTATTGTGCGATATTATTAAATAATAAACATTGTATCAAGCAGTAAAACAGTTTTCGTTGTAAATGAAATATAGAACTTAAGATCATAAATGCCAAAAAAAAAAAATTATATATATTTTTTCTTTACAAATTATTTTATTTATAGTTTTTGATAGAATACTAAATGCAGAACTTAAATATCAATTTTTACAGTAAAAACATTCGATAACACAGCTGGAAAATTACCTTAACTAAACAGTTATTTTATTGTTTCATCAATATTTATTATTTTTGTGCATCTAACATTGACATATCTCGACAAATAAATTATTCAATGCATTAAAATGTCACATTTTTTTTTTCAAATATACCGGAAAATTATTTCTGGAAACCTACACTAGCAACGAAATTATTAAATTGCAAATCAAATATTAATAGTTTTTAAAATTGCAATGTTTTTAATTATAATGAATAACTATGAAAATTGAACTAAGAAACGCAAAACATCAAATAAATGCCTCCTTTTACATAACACTTTACATTTAGAATACATATTGTTAGTAAATTCTTTAAGCTTTTTTCCAAATAGTCTATTTAAAAAAATTTAAAACATTAAAGATAAAATTTAATACAAGTGATTTTTTAAAAGAAAATTTAAACATCTTAATTTTTAAATAATGCAATATTAAATGTACTAGTACTAAACATGCACTATTAACAAAACTGCGAAGACATTAAAAGTTACCTGCTGATCTATAGGTAAAGGTGTTATTGTTGAATGCTCCTTATCTGCTTCCCTTTCATTGAAAAATTAGAATGTAAATCCACTACAATAATTTTCAAATTATTCCAGCAGAGAGGTGTGTTCATAGATCTGAGAAATCAAATATCACTCAGGCCTTATGAATGCACCCGGCTAGACACAGGGAGATGTTAAAATGGATGGTTTACTTTAAAATGGAGATTGTTCACTTTAAAATGTTAATTTACTTACACAGTATAAATCTACAAACTTCAAAGAACCCAACACACGCTAATCCTAGCTTCGAATGAGAAAAAGTCGTCTGCCTTCAATATGCGCGCGCAGTATTGTTTAAACACAACAAAATAACAGCTAGCAGATGTTTCCAACTTTACCGCAAATGATATAGGAAGAAAATAATTTAAATAAAGACATTTCAAAACCTTTATAATTTGTATGGCTGAAAAATGAACTTCTAATGATGCTATAATATTCTTTTTTTATATGAGAGATTTTTGTTTTCTTAGAAATAAGCTGTGAAAATTTACATTTTTATATATTTTTTAATCCATTGCATTTGCTTTAGACGTCAAAAGTAAAGATAAATTTTAAATAATAATTGATTTAATAGGCTTTATAAAGTAATTTCGATATAAATTTAAATTGCAATCAAATTTCCTAAGTACAAATTTTTTATTTTTTACACTCTATCGAAAAGAGCAATATATTTAATAGAGGTGACATCTTACTAAGCACTGGCCAGTTTTGGATAAATTGCTATAGGAATGACATGTTTTTAATTCATTTTTGCTCGGAAATACACGAAATTGGCTCGTGTTTTGTTCAGAAACTATGTTATTGAAAAACCTTTTCCATTTTTTGTTAAAAGCAGAAGATCTTTCAGAAAAGAATGTCAAAGTCGGCGTTTTGATTTGAATATCCGACGTGACAGTGAAAGACAGGAGAAAAACTGGTCGTCACGTGACACGAATTGCTTATAACTTGATAAATAACTAAATTTCTATTTAAGGATTTTTACCTGTGTATTATATAGTATATTTTGTTAAATTTCATGAAAATGGTAATGAAAATTGTAAAAAATTATCTGCCTCATATATGTAGACAGATATTTATTTATTATTTTATTTTGGAAATACTCAATATATTTAAATAGTGTGTGACAATATTTTTATTAATGATTTAGGTACATGACATAATTCAAATCTATATTTTATGAGTTTTTTTTTCCAAATTCACTCTCCGATCACACCGTGAAGTTACAGAGTGTTGGCATTTTGGTCATAGTTTTTACGTGACTTATGTGACTTGCAGTGACGTCATTGCAACGTCACAAAAATTTCTAAAGCTGTCAAAAAGTAATTTTCTTTATGTTATAAGATGTTCTAAAGTTTATTTTAAGTTTTCTTTAGATCTCCAAGACGTTCACATTTTGGTCACAGTGTGACGTTACAAAGTGGTGGCATTTTGGTCACAGATGTGACGTGACGTACGTGACTCACATTGACGTCACAATGACGTCACTGTGACTGTGCATGCTATGCGGGTAAGTACACCTGCAGAAGTTTGAGGCTTGAAGGAAAAGGGGTTACCCGAGTCAGGTTTTCCAGATAAAACCGCTAGTCAGAAATTTTAAGGTACATTCAAATTACAAAAATATTTCAAGTACGGATTTAAAAATTGGTATATACGCAGAAAAAAATCTGTTTCAGAAAATCTAATTTCTGCCTTTTCATTTTATCAAAAAAGTGATTTATTTATGAAAAAATAATTTTATTCTGCATTTAATGTTTAATCCTATCTTCAATCAAAATCACCAGTCAGAAATTATATGTTATATTCAAATTATTAAACCTATTTAACGTAGGGATTTGAAAATTCGTATATATTCGCAGAAAATTATACTATTTCCGAAGGATAAAGTTTTTAAGTGAAACCCTTTCTGCGATCTTTCGATCACACTTACACACTTGTTTTAACATTTCCAATCCTCGATTAAAGGAAAAATTTTCTTTAATACTAAATTTTTTACTAAAAGATCAGTCTGTATTCAAATTCTTTATCTAGAGATTTCCTTTTGAAATTGAGCAAATCTTTATTACGAACACTTTTTAAAGCTAAATTAGTGTTAAAGTTTTTTAATAGTGCATCTATTATTCTACGGAAAAGAAAATTGAAACAAAGAAAGTAATATGTAATTATTGATATTTAACTTCTTTTTTCCCCTCTTACACATTTGCACAAGTGGAATCTCTGATTTACACAAGGTTACAAAATTATATGCTATCTTGTGAGAACAAATTCGATGTAATTAAAAAATATTTATAGCCCAAAACATTATTTGACTTAAATGAGAAGTTAAATACAAAGATGGGAATTTTTTTTGGGGAATAGGTAAAATACATTAGCGTTTTGAATTTTATTACTAACTAGCAAGCTACGCCCGCTACGCTGGTCAGTTTCTTATAACGAACTTTTAATCCAACAAAATATTGACATTTCATAATTCACTTTTATATTTTAACAGAATAATAAGGCTACTATAATTTGTGACTCGTGCTATAGCCAATATACACGCCAGGACACGTCGCCCTTATCATTATCTTTTTACGCATGAAGGTTCGCTATGGTACTCCATTGTAAAATTTGGTAATTTTTGCAATTACAATATTTGAAAAATGGCATAATCATTAGATGTGAAATTTATATCAAGAAAAATACAATTTTTTACCTTTCAAACGCAGTTTGCCTAACAATTTTCAGACAAATACTTTTCGAGCTACTATTGTTTTTCAGTAACTTCAAATGTTTCATTTTCTGAGATTAATCTGTGGTAACAATTAGCGAAAAACCCAGTCGTCAGAAACGCATAGTTTTTTATTAAAGAGGCTGTTGGAGCAGGGATTGTCACCACCAATTTGCCACCATCACTTTTGAAATCGGTTCGGTAGTTCTAGAGATTCCATAGAAGTTGTAATTTAGAATGTTTTTAGAACGCTTTTCGCTCATTTCACCCTTTTAAATTTCGAATTTTTTTTATTTTGTTCTTAGAGAGCATTTACATGTTATAAGTAACTACGACGCCAAATTTCAAATTTCTAGCTCCTTCAGTATAAAAAAGATCTCAATCTTAGAACGTTTTTCGCTCCTGCATCCCCCCTGGAGTTAGTGACACCGACATAAAATATAGCCTATGTTGGAGCAGGTGTTGTCACCATCTATTTGCTACCATCACTTTTGAAATCTGTTCGGTAGTTCTAGAGATTCTATAGAAATTGTTATTTAGAATGTTTTTAGAACGCTTTCGCTCATTTCACCCTTTTAAATTTCGAATTTTTTTTTATTTTGTTCTTAGACAGCATTTACATCTTATAAGTAACTACAACGCCAAATTTCAAATCGGTTCGGTAGTTCTAGAAATTCCATAGAAATTGTAATTTAGAATGTTTTTAGAACGCTTTTCGCTCATTTCACCATTTTAAATTTATTTTTTTTTTTTCTTAGAGAGCATTTACATCTTATAAGTAACTACAACGCCACATTTCAAATCGGTTCGGTAGTTCTAGAGATTCCATAGAAAATGTAATTTAGAATGTTTTTAGAACGCTTTTGCTCATTTCACCCTTTTAAATTTCGAATATTTTGTTCTTAGAGAGCATTTATATCTTATAAGTAACTACAACGCCAAATTTCAAATCGGTTCGGTAGTTCTAGAGATTCCATAGAAATTGTAATTTAGAATGTTTTTAGAACGCTTTTCGCTCATTTCACGCTTTTAAATTTGGATTTTTTTCTATTTTGTTCTTAGAGAGTATTTACATCTTATAAGTAACTACAACGCCAAATTTCAAATCGGTTCGGTAATTCTAGAGATTCCATAGAAATTGTAATTTAGAATGTTTTTAGAACGCTTTTCGCTCATTTCACCCTTTTAAATTTCGAATTTTTGTTATTTCGTTCTTAGAGAGCATTTACATCTTATAAGTAACTACAACGCCAAATTTCAAATATCTAATTGCTTCAGTATAGAAAAGATCACAATTTTAGAATGTTTTTCGCTCCTGCACCCCCCTGGGGTAGTGGCATCGACATAAAATATAGCCTATGTTGGAGCAGGGGTTGTCACCTTCAATTTGCCACCATCACTTTTGAAATCGGTTCGGTAGTTCCAGAAATTACCCCCTACAAACAAACAAACAAACAAAAAAACAATCTTTACTCCTTTATAATATTAGTATAGATAAAGTGATTAATTTCAAAGGTCAGTATTAGTTGATAAAATTGAAAGAGAGGCAAATTATTTTTCGTTATACGGCTACATTATTTTACACAACGCCTGGTGTTCATGAATTTAGTTTTTCTGACTACCGTCTTCCTGTTTGTGCTCTAACTCTTGTAAATATACGGATTGCTATGTAAATTTTTTCTATGTTATCGTGGTTTCTATTGAAAATTAAGTATGTAGTATTTATAGTTCGTTTACAGGACCAACAAAAGAAATCCGTTACATGACGGTGTATGGGGGAGAATCGTTTCCGGTGCGTTTTATAGGTGTGAAATATTTCAAACATAAAGAGATTGGTAAACTTCATTGATATTGACCACAACATACTTTCTCAGGATTATAGAATAAATAGCATTTATAGTTCGTTTACAAGGAGAGCACAAATGGATTCCATTCCATTATGATCTATGGGGGAAAATTGCCTGCGTGCTTTTTAATGATGTTATGATACTTCAAATATAACGAAATCACTGAAGTGCACAGCATGTTTTCTATAGATTGTAGAGTGCATTTACAGAGACACACACCACAATTCGGTTAAAGGAATGACTAAGAACTATAATTGCTAGAAATGCGTTTTTATTCTAGGAAAAAAATGGAATTTATTAATAATATCCTTTCAGTGTGGGAAAGTGTTTCATAACCAATGCCAGATGCATGTTATTCCATTCTTGTTTCTATATATAAGTGGTTCTCAGTTTTCAATTGTTTGAGATTGGTAATATTTCAATTTCCATATCCATATGTAGGTATATATCCCCATGTCTGTTTCATGCTATAACATAGTTGAAAAGTGTTTATGTATTCGGCCTCTCTATCGTTCTGCCTGTCTGTTCTTCTATCAGTCTTCCGTCTGTCCGTTGTCTAACACACGTAAATATACTCTGATTGTAATGCAATTGATATATCTTATTGAGATTTACTATTGAATGTTTGGTTTTGAAAATGAAGTGCAGCATTTTTAGCAGGAACACTCAAACGAATTACGTTGCATTACGGTCTATAGGGAAAAGTCGTTTGCAATGTATTTTAATGATGTCACACTATATCAAACACATTGAAATCGATATATATCACTGAGGTGCACTACAACATGCTTACTGCAGAATATGGTGTGCATAGTATTTATTGTTCATTTACAGGGACACACAAAAGTGTTCGTTAACATGACCAATAATTTCTTCAAGTGCATTTTAAATTGTGGTATGCCTTTTTTAATTTATCTAATTTTTTGCACATAAACTGAGGTGTATAAATTTTACAGATAGCATACAGGACTGCACAAATGATCGCGAGTACATTTCCGTTTATTGACGGAAATTGCGGCGGGGGAATTTTTAACTGTGCTATGCGTTTCTAACTGGACTAAATTTTAGCATACTATGTAATATATATATACAATTTTATAGAGCATTTACTGGGCTGTAGAAAATAATTCTGATATTTTTCTAACTATTGATGACAATTGATGTTAATTTCTGAAAAAGAGTTTTAAAAGGTGTTATGCGTTTTCCAAGTTGTTTACTTAGACATGTTAAATCAATATTTAGGGCTTTTCCCAACAATCAATTAGAACACTCTATTTATAAAAAGTTTCTGGCCGCTGGTAGCAGACAAATCTATATTGGATGGATAAAGGCCCACGCCGGGTTACATGGTAATGAAAGGGCAGATGATTTAGCAAAGCGGGCCACTTCTGCTGACTCTAATGCTCCGTTACTTGAAATTTTATATCCATTCTCTTTGCTGAAACCGTATTATCGGGATAAGTTGATTGATACCTGGCAGGAGTCCTGGATAGCCTCAGCGGATGGCAGGGATACCTATAATGTCTTAAAGAAGGTTAACACTGAATTTATCTGTAGAAAACAAATTTTAGTTTATTATCTTTCTAGTCATGGCAGTTTTCTAAGTTTCCTCTATAAAATAGGAAAACGTAGAAATGACCTCTGTGACTGTGGCAAGAAAGGAGATGTTTTTCATTTCAATTTTGGTAAATGCTCTTTAATGCCAGAACACTTCATTTGACAGAGATAAGTCTGTAAGGTCGAACTTAAAAAATGTCATCTTAAATCCTCAATATTTTGCTCGGCTGACTTTAAACTATAATAAGTTGAATGATTTATATTCTTTTATTAGATATAAGTTTTAATTGAGTCATGGTGTAACTACTGTTTATGAAGTATAAGTTAGTTGCGAATTGGGACGTTGTCAATTCCAACCTTTGTACGTTAATCATTATCGAGTTCATAGATTTAGTTTTACTTTGTTAAGGCTTTGCTAAAGCGGTGTTCAAGTATGACTTTCCTGTTTATCTTTGCTCTATAATGGAGCAGTGCTTTATTAGAAGACAGACTGTTGTCTTTTATACACGTTTGATACAGTCTACCAAGCTTATTCAGATATCAATGTTCTTTCAGCTAATATTCTTCTTCAGCAAGTTGCAGTGAAGTTGCAGTGTAAATCATTACATGTAGTATCCTTCATTATTTACACATGTTAAAGCGTACCAGGCTTAGTGTCAAAGTTTTTAAGACTATGGACATGGTGGACTTTACTTATTTACTTCCACCATTTGATAGAATGAGCTTTTGTAATGCATTGGACGGTTCTCTTTTGTGCACCTGCTCTTCAGTTTTCCCAGACTAATTAGTTGTCATTGCTTTTCAGTGGTACTTTTTTTTTCTTTCTTTAAAGCCTTGCAAGTTGCTGTGATAATGTTTCTACTTAGTTAAAGTTGTGCGACTGCTCTTTAGTTAAAGTATTGCTTTACTGTGTTGGCTCTTCTTCAGCTGTCACTATTGCAGTCGGTTTGCTGATATAGTCTGGGACGTTAACTGTGAATGATTCTTTTATTGTTTTTATTCACATTTCCTGTTTCATATTTTTCAGTGTGATTTTAATGTTGGAATTAATTCCTGCAATTGACTTTTGTGGCAAATCTGGACTTTACTTGTTAAATAACATTGACTTTCAATTGTGGCTGCTACTTTAACTACAGTTATGGACTATTGTTGCTATCTTGTAAGCTGCGGTGCTTTCATTGGATCTCGGTCAGTAAATGGCTGATCAGTGATTTTTTTTAAAGAGACAACATTTAATAGCTTGGTTTCTACAGTAATGAACTCAACTATATCAAACTGGATGTTGTAAATTCTGGTGATCTACATTGACCTTTGCATTTACAGTTGTGTATGTATATGGGTAGCAAGTTATCTGCTCACATCTCAAGTTTAATCTGTAATATACTGTAACTCTCCGTGGTGAGATGCTCTGTAATTTTATTGTTTTTTGTTTTGCTGGAAATTTTGTGATTTCAGTAGCTATATAATTGGTTATTGTAGTTTAGTGTAATTGCCTTTTATGGAAGCTATGTATTTGTATTTTTGGTTTATTTTAGCTTTAGAATTAGGTTTAGTGTGACAGATGTATCCAATCTGTCTTTAGAGCCTCTTATAATTCTTAGTTCGTAATTTAGTTTTAGTAATATTCTGTTTTCGGTTCGCTTCGTTTCTTTTTCTAGTTCCCTGCGTGAAGCAGTGTTTTCTCACTAAGTTGGTGGGTTGATGTTGTATTGATTGTTGTGTTGTAGTTTAGGATTATGACAATTCAAAAATTTGACAGGAATTATTACAATTTAGGGAAAATATTACCCTACGAGATATTTTTAACTATAGATTTAGATATTTTAAAACTATAAGGAATTATATAAGTATCAGAGTAACTAATAATGCCTGCATTTTTAATTGGCTTTTTTTTGCTCTTTTCAGTAGTCATGGTGCCTTTAAAAATAGGAATGGGGATTTACTTGTTTAATTAGTGGCATCTACTCTTCTTTGAATTTCACGTGAACTATGCCAAAGGCAAATCGTATTCTCCAATGAAAATTGCATATGCTAGCAATTTTGAGATCGACTTTAATATATTTATTAATTTTTATCAAAATTGAAAATTCTGGAAGATTATATGGTAAAAGGATGTTAAACTTATGTTTTGGGGACAAATACATTCTTACATTCTGCGGAAATTACGCTACTTTGTGTAATTGCTATAAAATACTAATTTGTTTCTGAATGAAAACCGGCACATGATTTAAAATATGACACAACTTTCATCGGGGATAGTTTTTCCTATGAACTGATACTAATATAGCTAAAAAAATTCTTTCACTTCATGAATTATGTACAAATGTGCATTTATATTTCTATATAATGTGCATATTTGTCAACAAACTCTTTTGTTGAGTGTCTACTCAACTTATGGTATGCAAAAGGTTGAGCTAAATTAGTTGAAATTCCGCTAAATTTCCCGCAATTTTCAAGTAGTTAGGATACATTATATTATGTGTAGGAAATAATAGATTATGAATTACTAACTCTGAAAATATCGTTACTTTTCGCCTACAATTTGTTGAAAAATATGCCTTGACTTGAGTGCGTGACATGGAAATTATCTATTTAAAACATGAAAGCGCTTAAAGAAATCCAATGTTATTGTACTCATAGAAAAATTTTAAACATTAATATTATTAAACACTAAATTTAACTAAGAAATTATATTCATAATGTAATTTAAATAGAATTTGCGAAAATTGCGTTTTGAAGTTATCTGATTTTTGAATCAAAACATTATTTCTCAAAAATATAAATTTCTTTAACAAATTGGACAATAATTTCGAAGCTGGTGAAATGAAAATGACGACACTTTGTCGAACTTATGAAAAATACATTAGTTTTTACAATTAAAATGAATGTTTTACGTGAAAAAAAAAAAAAAAACGTCATTTTTTCCGATAAACCATTTTACTTTTAATCCCCCTTTTTTTAACACTCATTAATTAATGGAAAATACTATTATGTGTTCTTTAACTGTATTTATTGTCCACCTAAATCCAAGGAGCTTAAATATGTCTCTTTCGTTGAAGCTGAAGCTGAAAAATCTTACGATGTATTAATTTCTAAATGTCAATATTTGACAGTCGATTTTTGATTATGTAAAATTAATTGAATCTTGAAGTTTGAATACGCAATAATATGTTTTTATTGCTTGAAAAATTTACTTTAATATTAATAAATCAGTGTAATCAATTTAACTTTGTAAAATTAGGAGCTAAACTATTTATTTTTATCACCAAATACATTTAAATAAATGTACTATGTCATTTAAACGCACTTGTAGTAATATTTTTAATATGCGAAAAAATGACATTATCTTCTCTGTATGACCTCGGTTTCGATTTCAAATTATAGTGAGTGAATGTACCTTTGTATTGGTTTATAAAAATATTGTCTCTGCGCAGTTTCTTTTAATGGCAACGGGAAAGAAATTGCATTAGAAATTGAAAAAAACAAAATAGATTTCTGTATTTATAAACTATGGGAGATGTTTGAAAAAAGTGGTAAAGAATGGTCTTAGAAATTTTTAAAGTTGAAAATGATTTTACTCGTGTTCTAAAACGTATGTACATCAAGATTTGTTGAAATCGGACAAAACTGCATATTTGTGTAAGGAACATACACGCATACCAAGAACGGCTTTTCTATATAGATATAGTTATATCGTTAATTACAATACAATTATGAAAATCATTAGGTATTTGATGACTTATTAATTTTTAATTATGTTTTTTAAAATGTATGTGACGTAATATATCCTAATTGCTTTAAGTTAAATAGGACAAACGGTGATTATTATAGTGCAGATATTTTAGATATATCTATTCATATTTCAAACAATGGTTTAATTTCGGATTTATTTGACAAAATAAAATTTTATTTTTTTTTACCAGAAGCATGCGTCATTGGTACTCCAATATACATAAAAAAGTTTGCATTAATATTGTTATTAATCAGTTAAATAGATTTTGTAGTAATTGTGCCAATAATTCCAATTGCAATAAGCAAGTTTTTAAATTTTTAGCTAATTTATTTTACAATAACAACTACCCTTTCGATTTTTTAAAATGCAATTTGAAGTTATCACTGTAAAATAATTGGCAACCTTATGGTTAGGCGGGGTGACCATGCTACGATGCTTGCATCTGGATGATTATTTCTTCCCTAAAGTCTTTATCGAAGAACGGCTCAATGTGGATGTTTGAATTGAAGGAAGCGGCAGATTTGGTTTGGGGAATTAAGAGGTTGTATAATGGAATTGAGTTTTATTTTGGATTCTACAAGGCAGGGGACTTCTGTAGTAAGTAATTTATAGGATATATTGTCCATTTCACTTTTTCTTGTAGGTATCGACGGAGGCCGGTTGCCTTGCATTCATTTTATTTACATTTTAATTTATATACCTTTGTTTAATTTTAATATATCTGGTTATTATAATATTTTTGTTTTAAGTTTTTTGTAGTTACTGTTTTTTTTTTTAATATAAAGTTTGCGGATATTGTAATAAGTTTTTAATGTTTTCTGTTAAAGTAATTTAATTGTTTTTTAATCTGCTTTAAATTTGTTTCTAAAGAAATCATTTTGATTTGAATGTAAGGCTATCTCGTGTTTCTAACAACAACTTTTTATAGTGACCCTACAACTTTTTATAGTGAGGGGGTGGGGGAGATAGTTAATGCTGTCTGTCCGTCCACTGTTGAGAAGCTGACAGTCTCTAGTTTTTATGTTTTAACGTTATAAGTGTTTATAGTTAATTATTATCTAAACATATTTTGAGAAATTATATATATATATATATATATATATACATTAATGTTCAAATAAAAAAAAAATTCATCTGAAAAAACTATTTTAGACTTTGTGTTTTAATTCGGGTCAACTCGAACACAACCCTAAAGAGTGAAATCACAACCGGAAACCGACCCAAACTGGAAGCAATTAATGTCAACTCGTTCTGAACATTAGCTGCAATGTACAGAAACAGCATAAACCAATGACGTTCTTAATAGTGGTTGGTGTCGGGTTCGGGTAAAATCGGGTTACCCGAAGACCCGATGCATGGCTCTAACCATGACCCTTAACTGATGCTTGACGTTTTGTCATTAACAACGCTCACATTTGCTTATATTAATAGGGTCGTTATTTTAAGCTATTTAATAACAGTTTTAGTGTTTGAAATTGCAAGACATATTTATCAGATGGTACATAGTATTAAATATAAAATAAATTATATGTAGACACTATAATGTAAAAATCTTATTGTTATTTTAGAGAGTACAAGACTTTGAAATACCTGTTATTTCGAATTTTCAATACATGAAACATATAACATGTCATACATCTACAGTTAATTTCTTGAATTTATCGATTTTCGTTAAATTTACCTTTTCATTTTAAAATAATACGTTTCAAATTTGAATAATGTTTTAAGTATAATTGAATTAAATTTAATATATTCATTACCGTAAAATATTTCAGTAGAAAATGAGGGGCTCGTGTGTAAAGCCTGGTAAGTGACATTTTATATTTTTTTCTGATTTTATGTAAATTTTTTAAACTGCATCCTGCCCTCCTTTTAAAAGTACAATGTTTATTTTTTACTGTCACAATAATCAAAATTAAATTTTAGATATGGATTTTAAGACTGTTTGCACATAAGTCCTATAAAATAAAAATTATTAAAGAATAAAATGTTGCACATAAGCTAACTGAAGAACCAGTCTTACGAATCAGATGTTTTAAAGGAATCAGTGAAAAAAGTTTTATTTGTAGTTTTCTTTAAAACTTGAATCTTGAATATCTGGAAATTTGCATTTTGTTAATTACCTTGTGTTACACCCGAACACCTCGAATATACTTTAAATACTCGTGCAGTTACTATTCAAAAATGTAACACAAAATTTTTTTAATCAACTGCAATGTATTTTTTACGTTATTTTGTTTTCTTGGGATGCTTTATGAAACAAATGCAGTATTTAGAGGCTTTGTTTTTCTTTAAAAGACAATGCTATTGAATGCATTATTTTTATTTACTACAGAACATATTTCGCTATATTGCTCTAATCATATCTATGGAAGCTATATTCTACTAATATAAAACATATTGAACTTTTTCAGTTTTATTCCTTCCAAATTTCCGTTCTCACGTTTAGAATAAAATTTTCTATATGTAACAGCAATTATTTGTCTGTTAAAAATAGTTTAATTCTGTAAAATGCACAAAAATAAATCGGCGATTATTAGGATATTTCATATCTAATGTTTCCTTCCGCTGACATAATGTATCGTAGGAAGATTTAATGATTTCCCTTGATACTAATATAGTGCACTCTTTTCGATATGTAGCAGTTTATTTTGTACTTCTTCAGTGTCCATTAAATTATTCTGCAATGGATTGGAAGTAACAGCTTCCCTGCCTATAGCATTAATCTTCAGTTCTGCGTGAAATAATTCTCTGTAGATCCTTCTACGAACGAAACTTCCTATGAATTATGTATAGAAACTCGAAACGTATAATTTCGGAAATAATCGAATTTTTATTTTGATTACTTATCTTCGCGTAATTCTTACATAAAAAGAGGGGGGTGAGAAATTCTAGAAATACTTTTTGACTAATATGTTTTTCAAAACAATGTAATAATATTAACTAAATTATTTAAGAATATTATATGTTATCTCTGTAATATTTTGTATACTCTGACACAAAATGTTTAAAAAAAGAGTGCTTACTCACTCAAAAAAATTCGTCAAAAACGTAAAAAGTACAGGCAGAAAGTTGCCAGAGCACCCCTCTGACTGGCAGAGATTTTTCTGCTATTTAAAGAAATTTCCGTCCTTCGACTGGAGAATTTCAGAAAATTTTGGCTTAGGTTTGAGAATTTTTCGTTTGTTGAGGGAAAAGAACATACCTAAGAATGCCGTTTCTAATATGGATTGAACACGTGTGCAATTTAACAAAAATTAGGAGGATTGAAGGTAAATTTTACTTTAGATTGAAGAATTTCGTGTATTTTGGGGGTAAATTGTCGAAACAAAGTTGAAATTGTCATGTTTTAATAGAATATAATCAACAGAAAAATTCCTTCAATTATTTTGAGACTGCATTTTATCCACCTATAACACGGAAATTCTTTTATTATACGGATTACTTCTCGTTTTAAGATGTAAGTGATATATAGTCATATATATGATAGATATACACTTGAACAGTAGAAAACGTCTTGGTGTACCAACTACCAATGACGACTATAAACATTAAAATATTTTTTTGAACAACGAACTAATATTTCCACTTCTTGACATAAATTACAAAAAATGATGTGTGAGGACACTCATAAAATATTTCTAAAATCGTCAAACAAATGATTAGAATTTAAAGTGTGCAGAATTTAACGTACCAGAATTGTTTAATATTCATAATTAAAAATATTATTGCATTCAATGAAAGAAACTTGCAGCAATTGAGTCGAGCCGGCAAGGGCCCGGGCTTTAAATTTGGTAACGGGGCGCGCCGGGTCAAAAAACGATTGGCACGGGTATCTGGAAATTTCGGTACGTACATACTTTTAAGGCAGCATGCTTGTGCGATCCGTCCTTTAACAGTTTGAGAAATAGTACAAAAAGGTCAATTAAAATGTTGTGTAGAATGTCCTCAGTTTAGTCTCAAAAATATATAATTGCATATTCATCTTCTGGTTTTGCTTATTCATGAATTGCTTATCCATAAATTGCATATGTCAGAAATAGAATATGTTTGCAAAAATGTTTAACAATATATAAAGTAATAATATTAAAAAAACAAAAGCAAAACGTCATGCATCAGGCAAAGATTATGAAACACTTTCCAACACTAACAGGATATTATTAAGAAATTTCATTTTTTTCCTAGAATTCAATGAGATAGAAACATAAAAGAAAACGCATAACTCAATAAAAGTTCATTTGCAGACATTGGTGTCCGTATCCGGTAATGTGTCCGAACTCTTTTGTGCAGCCTTGTAAGTTATCAATACAATGTATAGCAGCACCTAATACACTCAAGATTAGATAAGTTTATAAGTGCATGCCTCAGAGTAAAACGCTCTTACAGCAATTATCGATCTTAGTCAGCCCTTTAACAGAAATTCATTTGTGTGTCTGTGTAAATGAACGATAAATTCTATGCACTCTATACAGAAAACATTCAGTGCACTTCTGTGATTTCCTTATGTTTGAAGCATAAAAATCATAAAATACACCTCAAAAATACCCCATACCCATAGATATTATTGTAATGGAATTGTAACATTTTGTGCGTCCCTGTAAACGAACTATAAATTCTACTTATTTATACTCTTAAAAAAGTATATTGTAGTATAGCTGAATGATGTATATCAATCTCATTATGTTTGACATATCGTAACTCCTTTAAAAAGCACCGCAAGTGATTTGTCCCAATCTAGCATAATGTAGCTAAATATTTTTGTGTGGCCCTGTAACCGAACTATAAATGCTATACACTTCATTTGCAATTTCGAACATTCTATAGTAAACCGCAATAACATATTAAAATTTCATATCAATCTGAGTATATTTACGAATGTCATATCAGGGCACTCAGACAGACAAACGGAATTTATAAACACTTTCCAACTCTGTTGGAAAGTGTTAAAAAGAAAGCGTTTTAAGTTTAAGAGTTTTGTGCGGCTCTCGTAAAAAAGAACAAGTGGGTAAGTGTGATCGAAGATCGCTCAAAGGGTTTCGTTTAATATTCCTTTCAAAACACATTATCCTTTCTTTAATAAATCCAAATAAATTTCTTTTAGCAAAAAAAAAAAAAAAAAAAGGTCATGTTTTTTATAAAGTAAAAATTTACCGGTCTATTTTTTCGTTTTTTTCGAATATCTAAACCAGCCCGATAATAATATCTGTCATGTGGACTAAATGCAATATTTAACAAAATAAATAATTTCAAAATTAAACATGTTGTTAAACACATTCAAAATTTTAAAATATGCGAATATTTCCATAATCGGATTTTTATCATGATTCAATATGTTTGTCAAACTCATATATTTACTATTCTCTATTACTCATACTGATACTCGCTTTGTATTATTCTCAAACGTTTGAAAAATTCATTAAACTTCCAATATGACGTCGGATTTTCTTTTTATTTCTCTAATGACGTGATATTAATCTGTTTTGTGTACATACACATACTCATACTCCTTGTACTATTGAGAAATCTTTGAAATTTCCGTTTTATTACCACAATGACGTCAATCATTTTTATTTCATATTAATATTTTTTTCAATTGGTGAAACTTTTTATTTCATTTTCATTTTTCACGTGGAAATCGTTCAATAGAAAATTAATTATTGTAGTAAGAATTTTATTGTGGATTTTTAATTTTTGGCAACTGCTTTAACGAAAAATGTTTAAATTTAATAGGAAAAGGCTGTTAGAATTTTGGATTTTTATCTCTATTTATTAAAATAATACGATTTTTTCGAATTTTAATATTTTGAGATTCATAGCTGGTATTCAGCTACATATACACAAAGTTTCAACTCTGTTAGTTACATAGTTTCTGAGAATGGCTCTGTGACGGACAGACAACGGAGCGGGAGTAATAGGGTTTTGTGAGATGAACGAAACCCTAAAAATCACTTCATCGAAGAGAAAGAATACACACTTTTCTGTTATTTTTCAGTAACGGTAGAGCTTTCACTAGAACAATATTTTTACATTTACTTCTTTAAGGATTTATAAAGTACAACTTGCTGATATTCTCCAATTAATTGAATTAAACTGCATCGCTTCAGTTAATTCTAAAAAAAAATGAGCAGAAATGAAGTTATCAACGTAAAACTTTTCTAATGACACCAAGTTTTTCGTTAACCCGTTTATTTAATAATCTGCCAGTCGGCGATGAAGAAAGACTATTATCAGACAAGGAGTCTAATCGCTTCCTGATTTAATGTTGCGAAATTCGCTTTGGCAAACTGCGGAAAAGAACTTTAAAAAGTAGGACGACAGCCTCTCTGTCGGTAATTAAAAATAAAACAGATTTTTTTCGTCGTGCAGTCGAACTCTGCTAGAACGATGACGAAAATATTGCAGTATTTTTTTTCTTAAAAGACAGTTTTCCAATAAGAAAGTTTAAGATTTCATGTAATGAAACACACTAAAATAAGTAAAAGTTTAGATGAATGATTAAAAATTATAAAATGATTTCTCTCTGATAGATGCAATTTCACATTTCTCAATCGGAAGGCTGATATTATATTTGAACCTTCGTAAAAGTATCGACAATGTCCATATTTGGCATTTTGAGAAAAACCTAATTTGTTTTTCACTTTTTAACACTTTCCAACCTAGTTGAAAAGTGTTTATGACTTCGGTTTGTCTGGCCGTATGGCCGTCTGCCGTCTGGCCGTCTGTCCGTGCTCTAACTCCCGTAAATATGCTCGGATTGCTCTGCAATTTTTATATGTTATAGTCGTTATCTATAGCATGTTCCCTATTTCGACGGAAGTGTGTAGCACTTATAGTTTTTTTACAGGGACACTCAAAAGAATTCCGTTACATTGCGGTCTATGGGGAAAAATCATTGACGGTTTATTTAAATAATGTTTCACTATTTTAAACGCATTGAAATCACTAAGGTGCATTAGAAGAAGCTTAATATGGAATAGGGTGTGCATAGCACATACAGTTAATTTACAGGGACAGTCAAAAGAATTCCGTTACATTACGTCTATGGAGAAAAATCGTCTGCGGTTTATTTAAATAATGTTTCCCTATTTTAAACGCATTGAAATTTATATATATCACTAAGGTGTATTTCAAGAGGCTTACTACAGAATAGTGTGTGTACAGCAGTCATCGTTCATTTACAGGGACACACAAAAGAATTATCTACTGTAAGTTCACAATAATTCCTGGAAGTGCGTTTTAAGTTACTGATCGCGATTTTAATTTTAACTCGCTTTTTGTCTATTATGTGGTGTGTATAAATTCTGTATATCCTATACAGGGAAGCACAAAAGTTCGCGAACACATTTCCGTATTATTTAACTCCAGACGGAGAATTTTAAACTGTGCTATGCGTTTCCTAACTGAACTAAAATTTAACATCCTATGTAGTATATATACAAATCTATAGATCCTATACAGGGCTGAATAAAAGTATTCGGATTACTTAGATGTTATCTTTTAGCTTATTAAACGGTATGATTTGTAAAATTATTTTGGAAGCGTTGGAAAGTGTTACATAATCTATGCTTGACGCATGATTTTTCGTTCTTGTTTTAAATTATGACACAAGAAAAGTAAAAATTAAAGAGAGGACGAAATTTTACTGTAACCAATGCATTTTTTAGTATATTTCATTTCTATTAAATTTTGAGCATTTATTGTGACATTATTACTAATAATTTATCTTTCATTTTTTTTGTGTGCTTTAGAGACGGTGTGTATTCTAGTTATATCTATAAATATTGTGAAGTGTTGATGCATATTAGAGTCCTGCATCGGGTCGGATTACCGGAATTTACCCAAAACAACTGGATCCTCAGGTCGGATAGGGATGCTACTTTTTTTGCGTTGTGGTTCGATTTAAGGTTGGATTATTTCTAAATGTTTCGGGTTCGGTTCGGGTTCAAGTGAGGGTTGGACTCTTTTTGACATGATTTTTCAAAAGAATGTCCTGAATATTTACCGAGAACAACTATATATTTGGATATTAATGACTGTATATATGTGTTAATGTTTATGCATAAAATATAGAATTGATATAATTCTAATTGTGGACAATGCTTACATAATTGTTTTAAAATATAGATTCATTTTCGTTCACTTCGGCTCTATGTGGGTTCGGGATTAAATATTTTGAATTGGGATTGATGGGTTAATTTGAAGTAGAAATTTCGGGTTCTGTAATGTATAAGCAAAAAAATATATATGGATATTATTATAAAACAATGGTTAAACCCATTTCTTCCGACAATTGTGTCCTCCTTTTCATTGCATTTGAACCATGCACCTCTTTCCTTTATCATCTATTACTAAAGACTGAATTAATATTTGTCATTTATTGTTGAATTATTGGTTGTTATTGCGTGACAGGAGAACTAGCACAAAGTTCATGGGACAGCACTATTATGGTTTTGTTGTCTTTTGCGGTCACCGTAGTACTTCTCTTTGCCTTGAGACCATAGTAATATGGTATTTGCTACCAACACCGGTATTAAACTGATACCGGACACGTTGTGAAAAGAAGTTCTCTCTTAAATAATCAACTAATAATTTATTGATTAAATTAGCAAGTAAAAAATGTTACAGTGATAGTCCTTATTGGTCCATATATGTTATTAGCACTTGCCGTATGCGAATGTCATGACAATATCCCTGATCGCACGATTTTCGCTGCTTCGTTACGCACCACTCTTATATACCGTTCCGTCTACGCTATATTTCATCCACTCCGGACTAACCGTCCGATGCACGTTCTCTCTGCGGTCTGCCCGTCTACGTAACTGCTCTCTCTCTCTCAGGAGACTCACAAGGAGACCGCCAAACATGATGCGCACAGATTTTGATGATTTTAAAGTACGTTGTAGGGGTCATAACCCTAACTATTCAGGTCAAAGGATTCCTTCAAATGGGCTTTAGTTTTCGAGAAATATCGGGTTAAAGTTTAGCATGCATTTCAAATACCCATTAGTTTGCGATCTTGAACGAGGTCTTCGTGGCTCTGTGCTAGCGCGCGCGACATGAGAGCCGGAGATGGGAGGTTCTGTCCTCTCCTGTGGCTTTTACCTTTTTTTAATCAATTTTATATGTTTTTCGCGTTATAAGTTTTATGCAGATTTATGAATTCTGTATCTTTGAACTTTTTGATATTTTCCTAATAAATTCCATTTACATTTTCGAATTTTTCGTGATATTTTACATTTTTTTTCTTTTTTTTGTGCAGTTTTGAAATTAATATTTCACGAAATTCCAAACTAATTTATGTCTAGATTTTGTTTATTTTTTTAATTATTATTTACCCTTTATATTTTAATAACCGTTCTAAAATAATACTTTTTTTTTAACTTTATGAAATTTTAAATAAAATTTTATATTCTTTTATAATTTATACAAAATATTTTTATTTCAAAACTTCTAAAGGTATGTATGATTAGGTAATTTCAACAACATATCTTGAAAGGAGTAATAAAATATTAAAGGAATAACGCTTATATCCAAGTTTTAGCCAGTTATGTATATATATATATATATATATATATATATATTGTTACTTAAATACATTTAACTGTAAAGTTCAAATTCAATATCATTTTTGATTTGCACAAATAAAAAATAATATATTACAATTTATTTTTTTAAAATTCTAACAAGTCGATGCCATACAGAAAAATTCAACTGGAAATGAAAAATCGTTTGTAAATTACAATAGATATAAAAAATACCTGAAAAAAAAATCGTCTGCAATGACTTTTACGGTAATATCAAAATAAATAAAATTTTCTTTTTATCCATTTCGTTCAATCCTTTGCAGACAATTACCACGTTGTGAAATAATTTCTTTTCCAAATTTAATGCATTTTTTAATATTTATCACAATTTATGTATTTGTAAATAAAATTACCACGTTTGAAATAATTTCTTTTCCAAATTTAATGCATTTTTAAATAAATTTATCACAATTTAAGTATTTAAAGAATATAAAATATGCTAATTTATACATTCTTCCAAAATTGTTAAAACAATTTACGTAAAGAATATATTTAAAGGCGATTTTTAATGCGGAATTTGTTTAGAATATTTTTGCGATATGTATCACACAATTAGTTCCATATTTAATAAACTAAAAATGTCGATGTCGGTAATGACAAATATTTTAGTATTTCAGCGGTTAACATATTTCAATATATTTAGAACAAATCAAATATTAAAAGGATACATTATTTTGTTAATTTTTTCTTAATCATTTAATTTTTTTTAAATAGAAAATGCAGCTAAAAAATGCACTATTTAATAAATAATTAAATATACATAAATGTAAACAAGAATCATTTTAAAAAGACGAGATATCAAGACTTAAAATAGTTTGGATTTTCATCAACAGAAATATTAGAATAAAAATTGCGCAAAAACTATAAATTTTCACGAAAAATTCGAAAATGTAAATGGAATTTTTAGGAAAATATCAAAAAGTTCAAAGATGCAGAATTCATAAATCTGCATAAAACTTATAACGCGAAAAACATATAAAATTGATTAAAAAAAGGTAAAAGTCACAGGAGAGGACAGAACCCCCATCTCCGGCTCTCAAGTCACGCGCGCTAGCACAGAGCCACGAAGACCTTGTTCAAGATGGAGAACTAATGGGTATTTGAATTGCATGCTGAACTTTAACCTGAAATTTCTCGAAAACTAAAGCCCATTTGAAGGAAACCTTTGACTTGAATAGTTAGGGGTATGACCCCTACAACATACTTTAAAATCATCAAAATCTGTGCGCATCATGTTTGGCGGTCTCCTTGTCAGTTACTACACTTTCCACTGCTCGCTGAGTTCTGCGGTACTACCCTCTCCTCTACAAGCTGGGCTCTGTTCGTCTACGCCGGTACTCTCTCCCAGGACACTGCCTGTATCTACTCACTCCACTGCACATCAACGACTGACTCGTGGCACACACTTCACGCCACTCTCCAGATCGACGGGACCTGTCTTTCTCCCTTCACGCAGTTTCTACACCAGTTGAAACATTTCTCTAGAACACCCCTCCTTTCTATTATCTTCAGAACCCAGTTCGCTAGGAATCCAGTGCTCATTGTATTCACATTCTAAAACCGGATTAGTTCTTCTCACAATGACCCCAAGAACATCCCACAAGTATCGGGGAAATTCATTGTCAATCACATACGAAAGTGTACAATATATATATATATATATATATATATATATATATATATATATCAGAATACAGTAACATATAATAATGATTAGATATAATTAATTAAATTAACTAGATAGGGTAAATGTACTAATAGTCGGCCACTTAACTGCTCTTTTATATATAAATCTTAACGTAGAATTTAAAACAAAACGACACAACATTTTTAACAGTGATATATGTTAAAACATACGTTTCTTATTATATTTCAGCAATTATTTTTAAAAAAACACGGTAATAGTTTTTTTTAGACAAAGTTAAGTTCAAAAAGTGCAAGTTCTCCAATAGTCCGCCACCTTAAATCTAATTTTCGGCCATCACTGAACCAATTGCAGGCAATTTCAGTATTTTGTTTTACCTGAAAAACGACTCTAACAAATTTGACTAAATTTTTGCGCTCTACCATTCTCGGTTATGAGAAGATGATTGAGCTATCCCACATGTTCGAGAAAATTCAATGAGTGGGTCACTTAGGGTCACTGCGGGTAAAGCTTATTTTATTTTATCTAATAAATGGCTTTAACGATTTTTACTAAGATTTGTATCCTAAAATTTTGGGATACAAGAAGACCAGTGGACTGGGTCGCATGTTCGAGAAAATTTCATTAGTGCGTCATTTGGGGGTCACTAAGGGTCAAGCTAATTTTATCTAAAAAACAGCTAAATCGATTTTGACTAAATTTTGTATCCTACCGATTTGGTGTACGAAAATACTATCGACCTGCGTCACATGTTCGAGAAAATTCAATTAGTGAGTTATTCAGGGGTCACTGCGGGTCAAGGTAATTTTATCTTATCTAATAAATGGCTTTAAAGATTTTGACTAAGTTTTGTGTCCTACCTTTTTTGGGATACAAGAAGACCATTTGGCTGGGTCACATGTTCCAGAAAATTTCATAAGTGGGTTATTTGGGGGTCACTATGGGTCCATCTAATTTTATCTAAAAAGGGTTGTAACGATTATAACTAAATTTTGTATCCCACCGTTTTTTGGTACAAGACGACCATTGTCTGGGTCACATGTTCGAGAAAATTCGATTAGTGGGTCATTTGGGGGTCATTATGGGTCAAGCAAATTTTATCTAAAAATGGTTCGAACGATCTTGAATAAATTTTGCATCCCACCGTTTTTTGGTACAAGAAGACCATTTGGATGGTTCACATGTTTGAGAAAATTCGATTAGTGGGTCATTTGGAGGGGGGTCACTATGGGTCAAGTTAATTTTATCTAAAAACTGCTCTAACGATTTTGACTAAATTTTGTATCCTACAGGTTTGAGGTACGAAAAGACCATTGGGCTGGGTCACAGGTTTGAAAAAATTCGATTAGTGGGTCATTTTGGGTTCACTACGGGTCAAGATAATTTTATCAAAGAGACGGCTCTAACGATTTTGAACAAATTTTGTATCCTACCGTTTTGGGGTAGGAAAAGACCATTCGGCTGGGTCACAGGTTTGAGACAATTCGATTAGTGGGTCATTTAGGGGTCACTACGGGTGAATGCATTTCATAGTGAATGAAGGTTGAGACAGTTGTTGAACAGTTGAAAGTTAACGAAGTTGCAATGTTGGCTATATTTCGCCAACTTCGCTAAGTTTGGTGAAAGTTTTGCGACATTGGCCAGATTTAGCAGGAAAATCGACTTTCAGGATTTCTAATGCCAAAGCACATACTTATCGTCAAATGAAAGAATGTGTCAAGTTTCCGAATTTTCGCAAAATTATGGCGGCAATTGGCGAACAGGTTGGTTTTCAGAATCTAAAGGAATTTTCTAGAAATTCCCACTAACAGCGAGGATAATTATTCAACCAATCATAGTCCACAGAACGTTCCAAAAAACAAAATTTAAACAATCAGAGTACATAGAACTGATTGTTATATGTTGTATAGAGAATTTATTGTTATATTGTGTTGAACACAAAGATAATTTTAACGAGCGTAGCTCGGTCTTCCCAGATGGTCGTTTAACTTAAAGTAGAACTTTTTAAAAACAGCAAAACGTTTTTAACAGTGCCATGTATAAATACATACTATTGGAAATTTGTCTGGGAATCTCAAGTTATTTCTGATATGTGTTATTTTTCAAAGTAATGTCAACAAAAATTATCAATCATAAACATTTTTTTACATTTTTATGTTATGTCATAAATGATTACTTTATGAGTATTAAACTACGAGAAATTAATAACACAATACCTTGTTATATTTCAACCAAATTGATTTTGTGTGTAATGTCAATCTTAATGTGGCAGTTCAATTAAAAGTGACACATGCAGAAAGCTTCATTATTTTATAGCATCGTTTAAATTAATATATTTGTACAAATATTGTGCAGTTATACAATATTGAGTAATGCTTGATACTCTCAAGGCTTACACTCGTACACGTAATTAAGTTTTTTATTATCAAGTTTGGAAATTTCATCTTTTTTTAGCATTTAAAAAAACATACAGAGGAAACGATATTACAAATTTGCTCTTTTGCTCGGCGGTCAGGGGGTTAAGAAAAAGCTATTCTGTGTCAGCATTTGCGACATAAAAGTAATCCCGTTGTCGAATATCAAGTTTCTATACCTATTAATTGTAAACAAATCATAATTTAGACTCATAAGCAACAATTACTGATAACTTCAATTTTTTAAATTTCGAATTTTATAGAAGCCATTCTTTGCGAGAGTTTACATCTTAAAAGAAACCACCATGCAAAATTTGAAGTTTCAAACTCAACAGTATCACAGAAATTGCAATTTTAGAAAATTTTAATTCTTTTAAATTTCGAATTTTTTAGAAACTTTTCGGGTACGATCAGACCACTTACGTATTAAAAATGTTATCCATGTCTAATTTCAAGTTCCTATTCTAAAATTTATAAAAAACCCTATAATTAAGAACATTTTCCTCTCATTTCAGAATTCTAAATTTCCAATTTTTTAGAAACCTTTCTTAGCCGGTCATTTATGTCTTAAAATTAACCACCATGCCAAGTTTTAAATTTCCAGCACCAAAACTATCACAGATTTCGAAACTTTGGAACGTTTTTTTGGTCCTGTACCATTTGAAATTTCGTTTTTTTTTTTTTTTTCTTTTTTTTTTTTTTTTTTTTTTTAAGAAACTATTTTGTACCAGCGTTTACATATTAAAAATGACAGAATTGGCAAATTTTAAAATTCTATCCCTAGTAATTCCATACAAATCGCAATTTAGAATGTTTTTAAAATGTTCACAGTTTTTTCATTTTCTAAAATTCCCCCATTTTTTTTAATTGTCCTGATCCAGAATTTACGTCTTAAAAGTAACAGACATGTTAAATTTCAGGTTTATATTCCTAACAATTCTACAGAAATTGTAATTTCGATCTTTTTCCACTCATTTCACACTTTTAAATTTCGATTTTTTTAGAAACAACAACCATGCCAAATTTCAAGTTACTAGCTCCTTCAATATCAGAAAAAGGGCAAGTTTAGAATGTTCTTTGATCAGCCATCTACTTGGGAAAAGTGGCACTGACGTAAAAACTAGTGTATGTCGGAGCAGAGACTGCAACTTTTACTTTTGAAATTCGTTCAGTAGTTCCAGTAGTTTCCCCTACAAACAAACAAACAAGCACGTAAAAAACGTTTCTTTTTAACACTTTCCAACCAGTAAAAAATCCTCCCAAGCGTGTTCAATACGTTAAGTATATTGATTATAACAAGGAGAAGTTAGAGGGAGATGTTTAAAGGAGAACCTCGCCATCTTATACAGAAATAATTGGTAGATTTGGCCCAAATTGGTGTTTTTTAGCACTGTTCCTTTTTTACAAAGGTACCCAAATTGCTAACAGCAGCTTTTTATGCACATTACTAATTTTAAGTAGTATAGGGTAAATCTTGTAATCGCTTTGAAAATCTAAAAAAAAAATTGACGGATTTACACGTTTCAGACACTGGAGATTCCAAAAAACATATTTATATATATAAAAAAAATTGGTCGTCCGTCTGTGTGTGTATGTGTATGTGTCTGTAAGCGCTCTATCTCCCGAACAAATTGAGATAGAGGCTTGAAATATGGTATGGACATAGTATGTAATAATGGGAAGAAGCTTATTGGATTTCAGTAACCTCGATTACCCGGAATTTTTTTTTTTTGGAATCTCGAAATATTCGTTTTGATAAAATGTATGTAAAAATTTTCGAAATTGTTTATTCTAAGGCGTGAATAAATAAGACAATAAAAAGATATAAATTTTGAATAAAGAATGAAGTCGATCGGATAATTAGTTGCCGAGATATTTGTAATCATATTTCCCACACTCTTCGATTTTTCATGACCCTGTATTTTATTCCAATTTCAATTCAAAGGGATATTTTAATTGGAAATGAGACGCTTAATCCAACGCCGTAAGCCGTTAGTTAATATGATTATCAATTTTGGAGTTATAAGGATGTTTCTTTTACACAATAGAGTAATAGAGCATTTAAAGTTTGTGACGTCATCAAGCCACGATTTTATTCGAATTGCAATGCATTTTATAAATAATTTACACATGTTATATTTTCATCTTTTATATTATGCATATCCATGATGGGTAAGTATTATGGTGGCCCCAAACGATTAGTTTACTTACCCATCATACGTAGTATAGTGTAAGTTTTGTAATTGTTTTAAAAATCGAAAAAAAAAATTGACGGATTTACACGTTTCAGACATTGGAGATTTTGATAAATTACGAAAAACATATTTTTAGAAAATAAAATTGCCGTCCGTCTGTCTGTGTGTATGTCTGCATATGTTTCTGTTTGTGTGTGTCTGTGTGTCTGTAAACACTCTATCTCCCGAAAAAATTGAGATAGAGACTTGAAATTTGGTATATACTTAGCATGTATTAATGGGAAGGAGCTTATTGAATTTCAGCAATATCGATTATCCGGAACTCTTTCTTTCGGACTCTCGAAATATTCGTTCTGATAAAAAGTATATAAAAAATTTCGAAATTGTTTATTTTAAGGAGTGAATATAAAAGACAATAAAAAAAAACATAAATTTTGCATAAAGAATAAAGTTGATCGGATAATTAGTTGCCGAGATATTTGTAATTCTGTTATCCACACTCTTCGATTTCTCATGACCCTGTATTTCATTCAAATTTCAATTCAAAGATATATTTTAATTGGAAATGAGACGCTTAATCCGACGCAGTAAACCTTTAGTTAATATGATTATGAATTTTGGAGTTATAAGGCAGTTTCTTTTACACAATTCAGTAATAGATCATTTAAAGTTTATGACGTCATCAAGCCAGGATTTTATTCGAATTGCAATGCATTTTATAAATAGTTTAAACACGTTTTATTTTCATATTTTATATTATGTATAACCATGATGGGTAAGTATTACAGTGGCCTCAAACGATTAGTTCAATTCTAAATTCATATATAAGACAAAACTGTTAAGAAAGTAATAAAATGAAAGCATGCTTATCATTAATTTATTTATTTAAATTGATTATTTTTAATGTTTTATTAAGATTGGTTTGTTAGGTATACATCATGAATTTCGTTTTTTATTAGTTGAATGAACTTAGAAACGGAAATACGGGAAAAAATTGTTTTAGGAAAAGAAGCTAAGTCATTGAGCAAGAATATGAGACAACTCGAGCTTTCTAGTATGTCTTTTTGTTTTTGCTTTCAAAGTGGTAGCAGGACTTGTTTGTACCTGAAGAAGTAAGACCATGATATTTCGAAGCGCATTGTGCATTTTTCAATTTTATGTTGCTTTTAATGAATATTTTTTTTCTCTTTTAATGTGTTTTACAACAATTTTACAACATTTATTGTATTGTAGTTTAAGTGTTATCTTTGTATAAATAATAAACTTTAATTCTGGCTGAATGTTTCGACTCCTTTATTATCTACTAGCAAGCTACGCTGGTCAATTTCTCTTAACGAACCTTTAATCAAACAAAATATTGACATTTCATAATTCACTTTTATATTTTAACAGAATAATAAGGATACTATAATTTGTGACTCGTGCTATAGTCAATATACACGTTAGGACACGTCGCCTTTATCATTATCTTTTTACGCGTGAAGGTTTCGCTATGGTACTCTATTGTGAAATTTGGTAATTTTAGAAATTCAATAGTTGAAAAATCGCAGAATCATTAGATCATTTTTCTTTAGAAATTGTTCTTAGAGCGCATTTAGATCTTATAAATAACAATCATGCCGAACTTGAAGTTTCTAGCTCCTTCAGCATCGCAAAAATCGCAATTTTAGAACGTTTTTCGCTTCTGCACCCCCCTCGGGGTAGTGGCACCGACATAAAATATAGCCTATGTTGGAGCAGGGATTGTCACCATCCATTTGCCACCATCACTTTTGAAATCGCTTTAGTAGTTCCAGACATTCCACACAAATTGTAATTTAGAATGTTTTTAGAAATTTTTTTGCTTATTTCAGCCTTTTAAATTTCGAATTTTTTTAGATTTTGTTCTTATAGAGCATTTAAATATTGTAAGTAACGACCATACAAAATGTCAAGTTCCTAACTCCTTCATTATTGAAAATATCATAATTTTGGAACGTTTTTCGCTCCTGCACCCTCTGCGGGCAGTGGCACCGACAAAAAATTTAGCATATGTTGGAGCAGGGACTGTCACCATCCATTTGCCACCATCACTTTTGAAATCGGTTCTGTAGTTTCAGAGATTCCATAGAAATTGTTATTTAGAATGTTTTTAGAACGCTCCATCCTCACCTCACCCTTTTAAATTGCGAATGTTTTTATAATTTGTTCTTAGAGAGCATTTACATCTTATAAGTAACTACTATACCAAATTTGATACTTCTATCTCCTTCAGTACACAAAAAATCGAAATTTTAGAACGTTTTTCGCTCCAGCACCCCCCTGGGGGTGGTGGCACCGACATAAAATATAGCCTATGTTGGAGCAGGGATTGTCACCATTAATTTGCCACCATCACTTTTAAAATCGCTTCAGTGGTTCCAGAGATTACCCCCTACAAACAAACAAACAAACAAACAAACAATCTTTACTACTTTATATATTAGTATAGATAACGGGGAATTAGCCCCTTGTTCCTCCCCTTTATACTTAACCAATCAATCCCGAAAACTAATCAGAGATGCGCCTTAACACAGTGAACCTATAAATAATATTTGAAGGAAATGGGGTAATTCTGCATGAAAAACCCATTTACATAAATTAAGGGGGGTATTAGCCCCCCGTTCCCCCCCTTTATACTTAATCAATCAATCCCGAAAACTAATCAGGGAAGCGTCATAACCCAATGAATCTATAAACAAAATTCGAAGGAAAACGGAATAATTCTGCATGAAAAACCCATTTATATAAATTAAGGGTGGATTAGCCCCCCGATCCCCCCCTTTATACTTAACTAATCAATCCCGAAAACTAATCAGGGAAGCGCCTTAACTCAGTGAACCTATAAACAAAATTCGAAGGAAAACGGAATAATTCTGCATGAAAAACCCATTTATATAAATTAAGGGGGGGATTAGCACCCCCCCGTTCCCTCCTTTATACTCAGCCAATCAATCCCGAAAATTATCATGCAAGCGCCTTAACGCAGTGAACCTATAAACAAAATTTGAAGGAAAACGGAATAATTCTGCATGAAAAACCCATTTATATAAATTAAGGGGGGGATTAGCCCCCCGTTCCCCCCTTTATACTTAACCAATCAATCCCGAAAATTAATCAGGGAAGCGTCTTAACCCAATGAACCTATAAACAAAATTTGAAGGAAAACGGAATAATTCTGCATGAAAAACCCATTTATATAAATTAAGGGGGGAATTAGCCCCCCGATCCCCCCTTTATATTAACTAATCAATCCCGAAAACTATGCAGGGAAGCGCCTTAACACAGTGAACCTATAAAAAAAATTTGAAGGAAAACGGAATAATTCTGCATGAAAAACCCATTTATATAAATTAAGGGGGGGGGGGGGAATTAGCCCCTTGTTCCCCCCGCCCGTTTATACTTAACCAATCAATCACGAAAAGTAATCAGGGAAGCGTCTTAACCCAATGAACCTGTAAACAAAATTTGAAGGAAATCGGAATAATTCTGCATGAAAAACCCATTTATATAAATTAAGGGGGGGACTAGCCCCCCCCCCGATCCCCCCCCCTTTATACTTAACTAATCAAACCCGTAAACTAATCAGGGAAGCGCCTTAACTCAGTGAACCTATAAACAAAATTTGAAGGGAAACGGAATAATTCTGCATGAAAATCCCATTTATATAAATTAAGGGGGGGGGAATTAGACCCTTGTTCCCCCCTTTATACTTGACCAATCAATCCCGAAAACTAATCAGGGAAGCGCCTTAACTTAGTGAACCTATAAACAAAATTTGAAGGAAAACGGAATAATTCTGCATGAAAAACCCATTTATATAAATTAAGGGGGGGATTAGCCCCCCCCCGATCCCCCCCTTTATACTTAACTAATCAAACCCGTAAACTAATCAGGGAAGCGCCTTAACTCAGTGAACCTATAAACAAAATTTGAAGGGAAACGGAATAATTCTGCATGAAAAACCCATTTATATAAATTAAGGGGGGGGGAATTAGACCCTTGTTCCCCCCCCCTTTATACTTGACCAATCAATCCCGAAAACTAATCAGGGAAGCGCCTTAACTCAGTGAACCTATAAACAAAATTTGAAGGAAAACGGAATAATTCTGCATGAAAAACCCATTTATATAAATTAAGGGGGGGGGGAATTAGCCCCTTGTTCCCCCCTTTTATACTTAACCAATCAATCCCGAAAACTAATCAGGGAAGCGCCTTAACACAGTGAACTTATAAACAAAATTTGAAGGAAAACGGATATTTCTATGAAGAGTTATCGCATTACGTACGTACATACATACATACAGAACCGGCTGCCAAGCTCTCAGGGCTTGACAGCCAGTGTGATAACTGAAAAATCGCAATTTTAGAACGTTTTTTGCTCCTGCACCCCCTGGGGTTAGTGGCACCGACATAAAATATAGCCTATGTTGGAACAGGGGTTGTCACCATCTCTTTGCCACCATCACTTTTGAAATCGGTTCGGTAGTTCCAGAGATTACACCCTACAAACAAACAAACAAGATTTACTCCTTTATAATATTAGTATAGATATATACACAGTGCTTCTTATAATCCCCGTAATTGACAAATAGGATAAAGATGACACAATATATAAAGATTATTTATTATTTATTTTATTTTTATTTTTCCTTTGGACGTGTTGCAAGTGAAGTATTCTACTAAAGAAAAATGCACATTTTCCATGTATTGTTGATCGCATAAGAAATATTTTGATTTCATTCTGAGTAAAATATTGTATAATTACTGGTTGAGTGAAGAAATAAAAATACGTCTTTATTTTTATAATAAAATAAAATTCCTGCCATTTATTTTTCCTCTATGTATCTATACACAGAAAAGAAATATCAATCTAGCGTTTCTATTCCAGGTTCCGAATGTTATAGTAAAGTGATATAAATGAACTTGATAGTCGAGTTTTTCGTATTCTCACCCCCCTTTTTACAGTGTTAGGAATCATTTGATGTTCTACAGAAGATTTGTAATGAATAAAAATGAAGTAACTATTTATCTGGATCCTTTTCCACTCTCATTTATTCCCTGATAAAAGACTATTTTGTTCTTCTAAAAAATATCCTATTGAATTTCAAAATATTTTATCGACATATTGTAAAGGAAGGACTCAACTCGAAATGCAATAATTGACAGAAAATTGCATTTCATTGAGTCGAAATAACAACTTTTTAGGATACCCTTTTGAATACAGTAATAATATCAAATTAAGAAACATCAAATTATGAAAAGAAAAGACTTCTTTGATTTCAATTCATATAATACAGACGGTTTGTAGTAACACAAAGACGTACTCCATGTACCAACGCCTCTTAAAGCCTAAATATCACTTTTTGACACTAAAGAAGAATAACGTTTAATATCTAGTAATAGTATTACAATAACATTTATAAAGAATAGTTTAGCTAACAAAGTAAATATAATAAATTTCAGAAATACCCCCGAGTGGTGACTTACCAAGAGAAATATTAAAGAGAGCAGAATAAAATGCGATCTTCAAATTTAAACATTGGTTGAACATTTAAGGGTGTTTGTAAAGAGGATAAATGAAGCACAGATATTCATCATGTATTTATTTTGGAATTCGAAACTGTTTTTTCACTGAATATCGCACTCAGTACGTCGTCCGCATCTTTAAAGATTAAAAGGCTGTTATTTTATTTGTTTAATTTTATTGCGCTACCTAAGTGACAACATGGTATAATTAGAAAGGTATAATTAATTTCCAAACTATAGCCTAAAAAGCATTAATTGTGCTGATAACCAAAGTTTTAATGATTTTTTATAACATTTTCGACCTATTTCAAAGCAAATATTTATTTTTGTATATATGTAATATATTATTGAAAAGTGGGATCAATGAACTCTCGGTTTAGGTTACTTGGACACAAGCTTTTCTTTTTAGGTAGATTTCGTAAGAAATACTACCTATTACATTCTCACCTAAGTTGGAAAATTTCAAAAATTTTTGCAGATCTACGTCGATCATGACTCCCTGAACCAAACAACCACCCCCAGTTCAAAACTTTATCTATCTATCTATTTATCTATCTATCTATCTATCTATCTATGTCACATTTTTCTGACCACGATAACTGGAAAAATTCTGCATTAATCTTTTACAAACTGATACATAAAATCAAGGGGCATAAAATCTCGGTCAAGTTCGTTAATGGGCAAAATCGAACCAAGGGGGGGGGGGGAAATGGGGGAATTTGTAAAAACAGAAAACCCCCGATAATTTCTTAATTATTATACGTATCGAATCCGTTTAAAGTTATTATTACTTCTAGGAAAAGGGCCGAAAATTTATGTATGACAGATTTTTGATATAATTAAGAATGGCCCCAAGGGGGGGAAAGGGGGGGGTTAGAAGAAAAAAAATCACAGCTTCGTCAATTCACAAGATATCAAATTCGCGTAAATTTATTATTAATCCTCTTAATATTATCTAAAACTTTTATATTGACAAGTTTTTTATAGGACCAACCGTTATATCAAAAAAAAAATTAAAACAAAAAAATCCCTGCCGGCTCCGCCAGCAAACAAGTTATTTTTTTAAGTAGGCGGTTTCAACTCCCGCATCTTTTCGAAACTGATACATAAAATCAAGGGGCATAAAATCTCGGTCAAGTTCGTTAATGGAAAAATCGAACCAAGGGGGGGTGGGGGGGGGGCTTTTTGTGAAAACAGAAAAAAACCCATAATTTCTTAATTATGATACGTATCGAATCCGTTTTAAGTTACTATTACTTCTAGGAGAAGGGCTGAAAATTTATGTATGACAGATTTTTGATATAGTTAAAAATTGCCCTAAGGGGGGGGGGGGTTAGAAGAAAGAAATTCACAACTTCGTCAATTCCCAAGATTTCAAATCCGCTTAAATTTATAATAAATCCTCTTAATATTATCTAAAACTTTTATACTGACAAGTTTTTTATAGGAAAAACTCTTAAAACAAAACAAAAAAAAACCCTGCTGGGTCCGCTTGCAAACAAATTAGGTTTCGAAGTCGGCGGTTCCAATTGCCGCATCATGGCAAAAAGGTAATTTTTTCCGCAATTCCCAACAAACAGGCGCCCCACGGTCTGCGTCTTCGAAATCTACCTGTGCCTGTAGGCCGAGCCGTCAGGGATTTTTTTTCATAAGATAAGATATTTAATTAGACGAAGAGCTGAAGCCGGGCCTAGGATCTGGAAAATAATTACTTAGAGTCATTTTAATTAGAAGAATGTTTACTTAAACTAAAAACTAAACTGTAAAATGCATCAAAACTATATAATATATTATAAGATGCTGAATAAGATAGTTTGGAAAACATTGATGCCTTGATAACAAGTCCAAATAAGATATAATAAGATATGAAAAAATACATTGTAGTTAAAAATAAACATTTTCAGATGTGTCAGTTGAGATATTTTATTTCTTTTACTAGTTGACCTTGCCGGCATTTTCTAGGCCGAGATAATAAACATAAATATACCTAAAATTAACCACTGTTGAATTTAGACATTATTATCCGTGAGCGATAAATAATAATAAAAAATAGGCGTTATTTGGACTCAGTTCTGAATTGAGTCCAGGTAATTTCAGGTTATCAAAACAATATTGGTTACTTAGAAATTTTACAGTGATAATTATTTTTTATATAGCTAACACTGTTGTTATTGTCCTAAAGACAGAATATGAAATGTAAATTTATCTTTACCTTGTGTGTAACTGCAGTGAGTAAAAATGTGAAGGTGGAAGTTGTCAGGTCGTAAAATTCCCTTTTTTTTCTCAATGTAACATGCCTACAAATAGATGAAGGCGAGACGTGTTGGATCGTTATTGAGCGCCTCAGATGCTAGCTAGGGCTATTAACTTTTACAATATTGGTAAATCACCTCCACACAGTAGGCCCACGATTCATTTAAACTTTTTTGTGGGGAGAGGGGGGTACATTCTATATTACATTCCATATTACATTTCCAATAACATTCCATATCTCAAAGTTTAATTTTTTTGATAAAACAGCACAAAACATATTTTGTTCTATAAATGAAACTACAATGTCAGAAAAACTGGCCTTTATACACTAAATTATTCTTCATTTTTCAACAAATTATTTCCGTACTCCTAGAAAACATGTAAAACATATTTTCCGTAAATTCTTCCCAAAAGTCTGAAGAAGAGGGAAAAATTGACGTTTATTCCCTTCACGCATGCCTATTGGCTCTATTAATTCTAAACATCAAATTTATTTTTAAAATGAAAAACTGAAAATTCAATAAATTGAAATAGTGCTTAAATTAAGTGTTTAAGTTGGAAGAATTAAAAAAAGTAACAATTCATTTTCTCATTAATTTAAAATTATTTACAATTTATTTTAGCTATAAAAAATTATTCGCACTTAAAATATACTCTAAACAAACACGTTAAATATATATATATATATAATAGTTAAATTAAATGAAAAAAAAATCGATTTTACTTAAAAAAGCAAAGAAAAATAATGCTTTCGAATTTAAAGCATCAAATTCTTTTCTCATTCATTAAAATTATTCGCAATTTATTTTTTAATGTTAAAAAAAACCTCCCATTTAAAACATATTCTAAACGAACGCGTTTATAAATATATATAATAGTTGAAAAAATATAACAGTTTAAATTGATTTTACTCAAAAAAGCAAACGTTTCTTCTCAAATGGAATTCAAAATATAATATTCATATTTTACATCTAACAATCAAATTAAGAATATATATACTTCATGTTTTTATCCTCTATTAATACGACAGTGTTAAAACCCCAACCATCATCTCATAACAATGAAATCAACCCGCAATTAACTTCAAAATTGCCAGCTTTCTAAAACCAAAATTGTTCAAGCCCTGAGACACCATTTGAAGAAAACCCCTATCATTCCAAACATTTTTTCTAGCAAGGCCTGCTGGCGTTACCGGTAGCGAGATTACAAAACAACAAAACTTGAAGATCTTGGAGATCTTGGCGAGTCAAAATGTAATCAGCCAAAAGCGCTCAAAATCTTCACCCTTTCCCCTTACTCCAGTAAACTCATTTGTGCAGTTCCAGATCATCTTATTGCTAGTGGAAAATCGGTGTCTGTTGGAATAGGAAACACGATTAACTTTTGGTAAAAATGTGCTGCCACAGTTTATCAATAAAGTTCTACTATCAATTTATGATCACTAATGCTTTAATTAAACTGCATGTTTATTTTTGTGTTTTTTGGAAATCGCCTGCATAATCTTAGAGCTAGAGGGCTTGTTTGGTCACTGTTTTTTAAGTGTATGCCCTGTATACACAACTTTATACGTTTTATATTAGAGCTAAATTTATTCACGTTTAAAAATATGGGTTGATGATTATCTAGTAAAATGGCATGGTGTGCTGTCTTATGTTTCAATGAATGCATGTCACTTAATGATTTGTTTAAAAATTCCAAGAAAATGTTTTGCGAATTTAGTTTAAATTAAAAAAAAAAGAAATTCTTGGATTACATAAAAAAACACAAATAAAAAAAAAAAATCGCAATGTATATGTAAATAATGGCGGATTTTCAAAGATATTTTTAAAAAGAAATAAAAACATTTTAGAAGAGCATCCAAAAGTAGTATTAAACATTTTTTCTAAATGTTGTTATTCTTAATGCCAGTTATCTCTAGGCTAGGGATAAAGAGTCTGTAGACTTATATCCCATGATCGGGGCGTTCAGACCCCACAACAACAACAACAATCTCTAGGTCCTACGATGCACATGACAACAATATTAGATTATTTTTTAACGTTTCATTAGTTCAATTTTTTTACTCATAGTTAAAACACAATTACCCTAGTTTTCTTTTCATTGATAGACGTGTAGAGAATTTTAAAAAAGTATACATGTAGTCGACAATTGTGACTATTTCACCTGAAGATTTTATTTTAAATAAAATGAGTTCTGTTTTTTTAAAAAAAAAAAAAAAAAAATTATAAAACAAATATTTCAAAAAACGTAATCACACCAGTGCTTCAATAACATTTTCTTTAAATGTTAAACGTGCTATATCATGAAGGAATGAATGAACGGCTTTTTAATGAAGTAATATGAAATATCTTCATCACAGAAAAAAATAGTTTTTTTTATTTTCTTCTATGTTTTCAAGAAAAAAGTACTGGATTCATGAAAAAAAATCGAATTTCGATTTTCGGAGGATTTATACGATTTAGAAGGGCCTGAAAACGATTTGACTTCTTTTAGAAAACGTCTATCTGTTGTGTTTCTGTGATAAAAAGTTTGTGGGCACTCTATCTCAAAACAAATGCACGGAATTTTATAAAACTTTAGATTCAATTGGACCTTGACACAAATTGGTGCTGATTAGTTTTGGTGTAAATCGCTCAAACATGTACGCCACTGCTGTGCCACATTTTGCACGATTTCCGCAATAGCTCTATCTCAAGGAACTAATGTACAGATTTCCCTCTAACTTCCGATTCAGTTTGAAGGTGACATAAATTGTTGCTGATTAGGTTTTGGTGTAAATCGCCTAACAGGTGTTGGTACTATGCTGCATTTTACAGATTTAAACGATTTTAGCGAGAGTCATATCTCAAGAACTAATGCACGGAATTTCATCAAGCTTCATATTCTGTTAGACCTAGAGATAAGTTGGAGCTGAAAAGGTTTTCGTGTAAATCACATAACAGGTGTCGCTGCTAGGCTGTATTTTGCACGATTTTAGCGATAGCTATATCTCAAAAACTAATCCACGGAATTTATTCAAACTTCCTATTCTGTTACAGTTTCACATAAATAGATCTTTATTATGCTTGGGTGTATACTGCCCAACAGGTGCCGTTTTTATGCTGTTTGCATTAAGAATTTTAGTTGCAGACATCTAAGAGGGTGTGTGCCTAAATTAAATGATTTGTTTAAAAAATGCTATTCTTGTATCTTTTTTACCTGTACACAATTCAACGAAACTCTACCTTTAAAATACTCATGATGGGCATAGATTGTAATTTAATTTTGGAACTATGATGACTTATCTGAAGGTCTAACATAATATGAAGTTTGATGATATTCCGTGCATTAGTTCTTGAGATATGACTGTCGCTAAAATCAGGTAAATCCTGAAAAATGCAGCATAGCAGCACCACCTGTTGGGCAATTTACATCTAAATCTAATCAGTAGTGAATTTTTAAGTATATTAATATGTATGAGATAGAAGAAAGTTTTGGAATTGGCACATCCGATTAGTTTTCTTCCGTCCCTTAAGTCATCTTAAAAATATCATTTATAAAGTAATGTTAAAAAACGTAACAAGTACCCTTTTATCCTCATGAATCCAAGAATTATGCTTTCTGGTTACAAAAGTTATATTTTCTTTATTCTAGCAGATTACCTCAAATATTTATTTTAATTTAGAAATTATTATTAGCTTATAACATATTAATCATTATTGCTTAAATTAATCCACTATAAAATTTATTGACTGACAGAAAGCACCCCTTCCTGAGATATAAATAAAAACATTCTGGATATAAATAAAAAATTGCTACGAGGGTTAGCAAACTGGAATATGAATATAATCCCACAAAATACTGAATTTGACTATGTACTTTAATTCACATCAAACTGTTCTTTATAATAAACCTTTAACAAAAAATGTTATACATATAAAAATTTTCCATCTGTTCTTATACAGATTAAAATTGATATTTTTTTTACCTGTTCAGTTATTAACCTGATACATTTTTTGTTATAGTTGGTTTTTAGCTGTTGATTATATTTTTGTGAAGCCAGGGAAGTAACCCCCCCCCCCCCTCTGACCTTACATACAAAATTTATAAGCTTTATGTAAGCAATTTTTACAGCACAATTAATAAATTTACAATTTAATATTAAGTACTAAGTTTATGATTAAAAAATAAATGAAGAACGTAAAATAACACAAATAAAATATATATGGCAAACAGCTGTTTCGGAGCCCCTAAAGCTAAATCATCAGTGCCAAATTTAAAAGATTAAAAACTGATTAAAATCTTCCCTCGTTCCTTCTGTGTCACATTGTGCAAGATTTTATGCACTTCCAAATGTTCACAAACGTGGCATTCTATTCAGACAAATAGTTTATAACATTGGTACTTCCTCCTATAGATTAGTTAAATATCTTGTTTCTATTTTCTCCCCGCTAATCTCCAATATTTACACCTTCAAAAATTCTTATGATTTCGTAAGTAAACTACGTAACTTCACCATTACTCAAAGCCACCGTATGGCTTCATTCGACGTCAAATCCCTATTTACAAACGTACTGGTTTAAGGTGCTTTAAACTGTCGAAAAATTACGCCTCCAGGAGTTTCATTACACACAGTTTGAAATTGATGAATTATTACACCTTTCTGACAGTTGTCTATCGCAAAACATGTTCATTTTTAACGGTGAATTTTATTGAATGACTGATTGCTTGTCTATGGGCTCGCCCCTGAGCCCAATCCTCAGTGATTTTTATACGCATTATTTCGAGTCAAACCTTTTCAATAAGTTAAATTTTCCATTTTACACCCGCTATGTCGATGACTGCTTCGCTTTACTGGATTCTAGTGATATATATATATATATCATACTCTTTCTGTTATGAACTCTGTAGATGAACATATATAGTTTACATCTGAATTTGAAAATAATAGCCAACTACCAAACCACTGTTTATCATAAACCATTCGCAGTTTCTTTACCACCACATCGTCTTTCGTCTCACCCCCCTAATCAAAAATTGGCTGCTTCTAATACATATGTTCATCGCGCCTTAAAAATTTGTTCTTCTGGGAGTTTACTCAAAGCACAGTTAGACCACATTAAATCATTAGCCATTGAAAGGGGTTATCCTGTTGAAATCGTTGATTCAATTCATAGTAAACTAATTAAACGTACATTTTCCGACGTTAACAATGTTCGCAATGAAAATTTAATTATACTTCCATATTTTCCGAGAATAAGCCATCAGATATCTAGAGTTTTGAAAAGATTCGATTTTAAAGTAATTTATGCACCATTTAACAAAATCAAATTTGCAGATCTCAAACATCCAATTGACAGATTTTCACATTGAAGAATTTATATGATATCTTGCGAGTGTGATCGAATGTACATAGGTCAAACAAAGTGACTCCTTAAGGTCCGCTGGGTGGAGCATAAAAACTATGTCAAAAATTGTGACACTAAACGATCTGCGATTGCTAACCATTGTTGGTCTGACAATCACAGTTTTAATTTTTCAGAGGGTTCAATAATTCAGAAATGCTCATCTATTTACGGCCTTGGTATTTGGGAAGCTATCATATATGGAAGAATTCAGTTAACTTATTTTATGATATGTCCAGTACACCAAATTTTTCAAATGTCTGACTACCTTTTATTTAATTCATTCTCTTCGCCCCCCCTTTTTCTCCTTCGTACTTAAACTCGTCCAGTCTGACATGGTGCTTCTATTGGTCTCCTACGTCACATGTGTTTCCTGATTCCGCTGTTGTTTTTGAAAAACTCACCGCCATTCAATCTTCGGTGCGTACGGGAGAAGCAAACATATTTACATGGCTTGAGCTTTTGAATCGGTTTTTAATATTTTAAATTTGGCACTGATGATGGAGCTTTAGGGGCTCCGAAACAACTAATTGCTATTTTATATATTTTATTTGTGCTATTTTACGTTGTTCAATTATTTTTTAATATCACTGCACAAAGTTCAATCCGCCTATTTTAAACTAAGTTTATGGTGATCAGAACATATTTCTGGACGCAATTTGACTTTTAACGTTTAATTAATGAGCTTTTTTACTAATTGGCCATTTTTTACTATCTGCTAAACCGCCAAAACCCATTTTAGAACATCTTTATAAAATCTTTATTTTGGGTTTGAGAATTTTTGCGATTTTAGAAAAATGAAGAAACAAAATAAATGTAGACAAAACAAAATAGTAACATAATTTAGGAAATGATAACAAGAATTATAACAGGTATAGTAAAAATCAATGACGATGCGTAATAACATAAATTTAAATGTGACAAGATTTGAGAAACCTGTATAAATGAAATCATTTATCTGCATAAATAAAATAAGAATTATAATTTATCTTTAAAAAATGGTAAAATGTATTATATGTTTTAGGACAAGCAGAATCTCATTCTATTTTCAAAGCATTTCACAATACATAACACAATATCGTGTCACAAGATACAAAACTACAATGCGTTTCTCCTTCTCTGTTTCTCCCCTCCAACAAAAGTGCCAAGAGCAGCATACACAAACCCGCCAAACCATTCCAAGTTCTGTTGGTTTATAATGTAACTTACCGGTAAAATACTTGACTCACAGGTTCCCTATATCGACCACAAGTCAAGAAAGTATTCTTAAAATGTGTTAAATAACAAATAGTTCCGTAGTAGTCCATAGATGGCAGCACAAACAGAAAAATATTTTTTTAAACTGACTTTTTTCAAATAACGGAAAATTTCCCTCCTATAACAGAAGAAAAAAATAAACGTAAATTCTTCAAATAATTGAAATATGCCGGCAGCAGTCCTGCCCAGAATATTTCCCTGATTTGATGGAAGTATTTCTGAGAGTGTAGGTAAAGTGTGCGAGGTAAAATTTAGTAAATTGTTTTATGAAATTAAATTGTTAGTGTAATGTAGTCGCTGATGCGGCACATTGACAGTATGCTATCATTTTTCTTATTAAAAAATTGTTTGTTCACATAAATTTAGAAATAAAGCATTAGTGCGGCCAATCCATGCGGACAAGTGTGGACATGTCTAACACTTTTACACATTTATTAGCTTTGTTCGTTAAAGGTTTCAATCTCATATTAATCCCACATCATGACATTTAAATTAAATATGTTTATGTTTAACCAGAATTATTTAACATAATACAGCAGCATCGATTTTCTAAGACGACATATTTAAAAAAATATTTTTTATGTGTTGCGTGTGTGACGTTTATGCCTCAACCACAAAATAACTGTCATTTTTAAATATGAAAACGAGGGTTTAGAAAATCAGTCCTGAATTATTACGGTACACAAATGTTGGTTAAACATAAAAAATTAAATAAAAGTTTTGGAATTTAACCATTTAAGTACGAAGCTGTTTTAGTTGCAAAAGTGCCCAAGGATTTGGCGGGTGTAGAACACATAATTTCCAAATTTGTGTTTTTCTCTAATCCGATTTTCATGGATTATTTTCTTATTTTAATCTGAACCTTTCAGATGTGTTTAAAGTATTTTTAAAATACACTATTGTGACCGTTTTTGTTCTATTATCATCAAATTTTAATGCAATTATTATGAAATTTCAAACCGATGTAACTTTAAATGTTTCCAAAATATATCAAGATTTAATTGTATTGTTCCTATTCTGATGAACTCCTGCCTTAATGAAAGATTTTATGGTATTTGCGAAATTATTTCATTTGAATTGACGATGGAAATTTTTCTACTACGGTTTTCTACTACGAAACAGCTCTCAAAAATGCACTTTTTTCCGGAACGTTTGGATTCCGGATTTTTGATTTTTCTATACATGAAAAAGCTAGAAAAATATTTAAAGTATTTTTACAGTATATCATGCTTGCTTTATCTTCTCATTTTTGAATAAATTACATGTTGGTTATTGAATAAAGATATACCGTTTGGAATTTGTGCATACAATATGTAAAACTTACACATGATTAAAAGAAAATGCTTGCATATTTGAATTCAGTTTATCAGATATACTTAAAATCTAATGGATTCATATAAAAAAGTTATTGTTTTTATTCAGTGCAATTTGCGATACTATAAAAAGTGGAATTTATTTGCAGAATTGTGTGGAACTAAGTTCATTGTCATAGAAGCTTATAACTCGATTAGTCTAATCTTGAGCTGATGCAGCACCCAGACAATATCTGATGCTTCTTTATTTTGACTGTCCCATTTCGCGTTACTATTTGTACACAAATTGTGCCAGTATTAATGTATAACTTGCGGCGGATAAAAAATTGTTCATTCTTGATAAGTTCTAAGTTGTGTTTCAAAACTAAAACGATTTATGGAAGAATAAAAATGTTGCATGGAGCCGTTAAAATAAAGGAGGAACAGTTATGGTCTGTGGTGCTGTATCAGCTTAAGATATCACTTATCAAGTTATTGTTTATAAAGAAAATGAACTTAAAAGTGTACACTTACGTTTTAGAAGCACGCAATTTGGCGCATGGTGGCTTTTCGGAGGGAAAAAAATCGTTTGCCAACAGGATAATTTACAGTGCATGTCGCAAATCCTACGAAAAAGAGAAATAATGACAACATTACCTCATTATTTGTTTTGTTCTCTCCGACAAGTAATATTTTTGCATTACATAAATGTACGAAGCTATTTACAATCCCCGGGCAGCTATATCCACACAATAATTATAAAAATTTGTTCCAAGCATGTCGAATCGTAGGGATTAGTGTCATCAAAATAGAGATTTTTACATTTATTATTAAAATTGTATCAATTCGAACTTATAATTATGACCATTAAAGAATTGGGTACTTTTCCGTTATACGGACACCATGCCAAAATGTATCCTAATGTATAATGTATGTAAATGTATGTATGTATGTAAATGTATGTAAATGTATGCAAATGTATGTATGTAAATGTATGTATTAAATGTATGTAAATGATGCTTGGGGACAATGGTGTTCGTATAACCGAAAAGTACAAAAAATTGTAATATATATATATATTTTTTTTTTGTAAAGAAACATTATTATTTCTATAATAAAAATGAAGAAGACAGTTCTCTTTAGATTATAAATTCGTATTATAAAATTGTTAATAATACATAGAAATGTATAAATTTTGATTCTATATAATTTTAATAATCTTATAATTTTGGCCATTGGTATGACATACAGGTTGTTATAATTTTTTTTTTAAATGTCATTTGTTATTGCGATGGGTTTTCTATAAAAAAAAATCCTTAAATTATTTTAAACAAAATTTCTACAATAATTTGTCATGTTTGAAAAACATCTAAAAACTGATTTTTCCCTCTCATACTAGTAACAGTTTTTTAGTAGGTTTATAAAGGTAAACCAAGACTAAAACAATCTTAACACTAAAACAACGGAAAACAACACCTTGGCATTATTGTGTTAAAATAACACTTATAAGCATTTTCCACAGAAAAAAAATTATTACTTGACTAATTATTATTTTATTATTATAAAGCAATATTTTTAAATAATTTCTACCAATTTTTAAAAATATATTTCCATAAATGTGGTCTGCAGGGTTAAAAGTACCTTAAAAAATTTATTTTGTATGATTTATTTAATTCGTGATTTTCTTAAATGGTAAAACGAATATTAATTAAAATGGATGTCATCTTTCGGATATTTTTTTAATTCAGCTGGTGTGTGCAATAACATTAATAAAATCACTTTTTTCTGAATTCATATAGGAAAAACTAATCATTGCTGCGTTTACCGCATACTGCTGTGTGCATGTAAAAAATATGAATTCAGCTACGTCAAATACTCCTTCAAGTGACATAAAATCAATTTATTGACGGATTTTTTTACATTCATGACCGATGGTCCGATATTAGTATTGAGATTACTCCCCAAGTGATTGATGTTTTTGAGGTGATAGATCTCCAAATGATAACTTAAGAAATTGACCTTATAACTTATTGGTTATATTGCAATAAATGATAAATAATGTAGTTTAGTGCTTTAGTTTAAGCATTTTTATTGCGAAAATATTCCCATTACATATTTCACCTGTATTAAAATATATGCAACATAAAATTTTCCATATCGTGGGCAGAATAAAATTCGTCCAAAAATATTTTCAACTCTACAGCTATTCCAGTTACAATAAATACATTTTTAATTATTTTTTTGCTTGATTGCTAGAAAATTAACTATCTTTTTATAAAATTTAGAAAAAGAATAGTGTTTACATTTTTCTTTTAAATTGGAAATTACTTTTAAAAATATGAATAAAATTCCACATTTATACCATCGTGGCACCTTTTGAAGAGTTAAAAATTCTGTAGAACGAGTAGTTAAAAACAATTAAAAGACTTGAATAAACTTGCTACGATTTAATTAGAATTTTAAATCATTTTCGCGAATGATATATATACAATAACTATTTATTTCCGAATTAGAACAATGCCTGCAGAAACGGGCAAAGTAGTATCGAACAATTCCTGTAAGAAATGTACTGTAGTGGGGGAATAAAGCACCACCATATGCTATTTTATCACCACATTGTCTCGGAAGCATGTAACACAGCAAAAACAATCCTGATGGGAAGGCGTCACCCAGCCACTGGTTTCCATAACTTAGATGTCTTCACATACATATGAAGCAACGAGCCGCCTTTGCCTTCCAGCAGTGAAGGCAATCAGATAACGAAAGCTAGTGGTCAATAGGTGGTAGAAAATAGTTGGCCTTGTGCTGTCTACAACTCGATTTATAGAATTGTTCAACGTTTCCGAAACATTTTAAAAAGTAAAGTATCACACACTGTCCCTGTGTCATTAACCAACTAACCCTAAAATATTAAGGCTTTGCTGGTGAAGTTGAAGGTGATTGTTTTGTATAATTTATGATGTCTAGAAAGGATGTTATAATTTACCAACAAACTAAGTTGTCCTCGTAACTAAGGCCTCGATATATATTTTTGAATATTATCTATCATTTAAGATAATATTCACTTTATTCATTCATAACTTAACATTTATACTTATTATACATACTAAAATCATTCCGAATATTTTAGTTTTGTATGCTTTTAATCTTAGGTCATTTTGAATGATGAGCACTTTTATATATACATAGCCTAAAATTTCCATGTAAACAGGCAATTAACATTTCCTTCATCAACTTATTAAAAGTAGTGAAGTGATATTGAATCATTATTTTATGTTTAAAGCATATATATTTATATATATTTATAATACCACTTTATAGTTTCTATGACGCCACTAGTGATAATATTTAAAATAGATTATTTTTTAATGTTGATGAGAATATTTTTCAATATAAAGCACATTGTATATATTTTAAAATATATCGTATAATTTAATTGTAGTTTTAAGTGTTTAAAAAAATGTGTTTGACATCATAGGTTAAATGTCCCAGTAATAACCACTCTTCCAGCAATTGACCATATTACAAAGCTTTTCGTTTATAGAAAAATAATCAATAAAATGTCAGTTTTTATTATTATTTTCGTAATTCTCCCTTGCACGTCTAATAATCTAGGTTATTTTTGATAATCTTAAACAAACCTATCAGGAAGTAGAAAATAACGTTTTACAGTTCAACTGTCTTACAGTGAAAATTTTACTGAGCAAGTTAAGCGATGGTTTTACTTAATTTAAATCTTGATTGTCTGGATTTTATATATATATATATATAGGAAGAGGAAACTTTGAATTTTATATACTAGTGGCTTTTTTACAAAATTTTATATATTTTTAAGGTTTTGGGACAGGTTCTCATTACTGGAATGCTTATCGATCGTGTAATTTCAGTAATGGTCATAGTGCATAAAATCTTTTGATTTAATTGACAATTTAATATAATGGAATTAATTAATAAATTGCACTTACCAGAATGTAATAAAAACAATTCTTTTGTAAATATAATTAAATTAATTTTATGTGGTTAATGAAATTTTTATATTAAACCAGTTAATCTTTTATATAACTCTGCCTTGCATAAATTATAATGAGGAAATCAATCAAACTAATCGGCAGGAGGTATTGGTGGCATTGTAAAATGAGGGGTTCATAGGGCTTAATCCCTCCACATTTGAATATCGACAATTTTTAAGTCACAGAATTTGAGTCACACTATTACTTTCTGTCTTTAGTGTTTGAATATTAATCTCTGACAAAAAAACTCTGTACATCATAAATAATATAAATATTAATTACATTTAAAGTAGTAATGAAACTAGTAAATATGCAAATAAGAGGCCTCAAACGTCCGTTCTGCTGTTTATTTTGAAATCATTTTATTTAATATTTAAAATTTCAACCTGCAGTTAAATTTCTTTCTTATTTCTATTACTAATTACTACAAGTAATATAACAAGTAGTTTCAGGATATTAAACTCTTAAGAATTGTAAGCTACGTCCGCTCCAGCCTCAAATCAAAGACCCTTGTATGATTGTGACTTTGTATTTCGGCCCAGTTTATATTCAAATTTACAGCATCGGCTTTCACGTTACTATAGAAAGCGAATTGGCATTCATCTAACTTGAATTTAATCAAGGCAGTAGCAAAATTTACAGTTCTCATTGTTTCAAGAAAACGGGTGTCAAATGTTACCACAAAACGCTAAAAATCGCATGAAAAATTTGCGAAAATGTCAGAAATCACAGAAGACAAAATTTATTATTTTGAGCAAAAAGATTGAAACCGGATTACTTTTCCAAATATCAAAAAAATTCCGCGTAACGTGTAAAAATTAAAAAATCACAGAATATAATATTTACTATACTGGATTAAAAGATTGAAATCGGAATCCTTTTACGAATGTCAAAAAGATTCTACGAAATATGAAAAAAAAAACGCATAAATCGCGAAAAATTCAAAAAATGCTGTACAAACTCCGAACAAACTTTATTTAAAAGTGGACAAGATTTACTATATCAAGCTAAAAGATTGAAACAAGAATCTTTTTACTAATGTGGAAAAATCTGATTAAATTTTAAAAAAATCTTATCAAAAATTCAAAAACATACTGGCTGTGAATTGAGACATACAGATACTTCCTAGCAAATCTGGTAGTTCTGCCCGCAGCGGTCTCTTCAGAACCCAGCACACAGACAGACACACAAAATACACTGGCGAGAAAAATTAAAGGAACAACCATAAAAAGGTACTTTATAAGAATTTTATTGCGGGAACATCAAAGAAATGTGATTGGTTGGTAACTCAATGTTAACGTTATCACGTAGTCCAATGGGATTAAACTTTGCTACAGAAAAATATGCAAATTTTTGAGCCCGTTGTTTCTGCACGTTTGAAAAGGAGTACACGTAGGTGATTTGAAGTCTAATTTCAAAGATTTTACATGTAGATGCATAAAAATTTCGCTTCTAGTAGGTGGAATATGTCATCCAGAAGACATTGGACCGATTGTGATAAATGGTGTGCGATAGAGAGAATGGAAGCAGGACAGACTCTGACAGGGGTCTGTAAAGACTTAAAAATAGCCAAAAGCGCCATGTCAATTATCTGAAAACGGTTTAAAGATACTGGTAGTGTACAGAGACAACGAGGTCAAGGTCGAAAACGTGCCACAACAGACTGTCAGGACTGTTATTTGGCAACGATTGCTAAAAGAAACAGGCAACTGACGTCAGTTCAGATTGCAAGGGAGTTCGCTGCAGCAACAGGAACTGGACTATCCAGATTTACTGTGAGTGACAGGCTGCATAAAAAAGGGCTGTATACAAGGAAACCCATAATTTGTATTCCACTAACTCCGGCAGCGAAATGGTGCAGTGTTTAAAGTGGTGCAGAGATCATCGTCATTGGAGTACCACGGACTGGAGCGAGTCCTCTGTACCGATGAATCCTGATTTTGTTTGGAGAGTGATTTCAGACGTGTTACCATATGGAGGGAGAAAAACACATGCAATAAGGCTGCAAACATCCGTGAAAGGCATCAATACGAAGGTCCTGGAATCATGGTATGTGTGGGCATCATTTTGAATGGCCGCACTGACCTACACATTTTTACCAGTGCAACTGTGAATGCTGAAATATACAGGAATGAGGTTCTTGATCCTCATGTTAAGTTGTTTAGAGGTGCAATCGGTAATAACTTCCTTTTAATGCATGATAATGCGCGACCTCATCGTGCTGGACTAGTGACTGATTATCTTGAGGGTGAAGAAATCCAGCGAATTGAGTGGCCTGTATATTCTACGGATTTAAATCCGATAGAACATGTGTGGGACGCACCAATACGCCGACTTGCATCTCGGCAATCCCGAACTAGCACTCTCCAGGAGCTTTGGAGTACTATTCATCTTGAATACACATTGTTACCGCAAGAACTTCTGGTTAATCTAATCCACAGTATGGAAAATCGCTGTAAAACTTGCATTTCGGTCAGGCGTGACCAAATACCTTAAGAAAGGCCTGTGTTTCTCTAAAATATTGTAACAGTACAGTTTCCTGATCCCCTCTTATATCACACAGTCCTTTGTTTTTATGTAAATTTATTGTTTGCAGAAATAGGCAGTTCTGCATTTTTAATACATGTCAGGCATGACAAAATAAAGATCTTGTGCAAGTTTCATGTTCTTATCTGCAAAATTATTCAAGTTCGATGAGTTTTTATAGTTGTTCCTTTAATTTTTCTCACCAGTGTATATCTATTTAATATTATAGCCTAGCTGACCATCCGGCGTTATCAGGCGCCTGATAATAATCTTAAATATACCAAATATCAATGTTTAATGATTTTATATATTTAAATGAAAATCATCCTAAACAATTCTAATTCTGGGGGCCCCACTGCTTTCCGTAGTGTACACTCTCGATTTTGTATGATTTTTATTTTCAAATGAAACTTATTTTCAAACTTAGAGTTGGTGGCCTCACTGCCATCGATAGAGTACACCTGGCGTGCTACGCACGCTCCGGTCTGTTTTCATTTTATATTTTTAAATGAAAGACCGCCGTAGCATGGGCCTTAAATGTAACTAAAATTAGTGTTGAATTAATTTCTATATTTAAACGAAAGTGTTTCCAAACGAACCTAATAATGGTTGTTCCAATGTCTCTAGCAACTAAACAATATTTTCTTCCCATTTTTTTCCCACATTTTTTGTCATTTAATATAAAAAAAATAGTTCGTATTGCCCAAACGCTTTGAAATTTTTATTAGTTATAAATATAATATTACCGAAGACAGTAAATAATTTTCATGCTAAAGTATTGATATTTAGTTGTAAAAAGCGGTGTTTTTCTTCTAAACTTTTTTTCCACACGTGGAAATCCTACGGGAAAAATTTCTATTTTCAAACTGATTGTTGTACCCTAAATATACCTAAACCAAAATTTTACTGGAAAAACAAGTGAATGGTCAGTTTAGGGTATTAAAATTTTTGAGCAGTAGCGCAAAAATAAGTTTATGTTTTAAGTGTAAATAAGCAAACGCAATGCTAACCCTGAAGGAATTTTTTTTATTTTCAAACAGATTACTTCCCCCATAAATTTCAAAATCTCTGAACTAAATTTAAACTGGATCATTTTCTAAAAGGTTAGTATATCATATAAAAATTCCAGAGCGATTATATAAAATTATATGTGTGTTTTTTAAACAGAATGTGCGTAGTGTAAATCCTATAAGCCAATGCTATGAAAAAACAAAATTCGGCACAATTGACTTTTGGAAATGAATTTTTTTCAAAGAGTTAATATTCGTATTTTTTACAACCAAAGTCATCTTTTTACAGTTGAGTGTATGCTTGTTCCGTACGTGTGATTTGTTTTTTCGTATGCCAATTTAAAATTCCGCAACAGTGTTGCCAGTGGGCTACGTTTTAAGTGCGTTCGTAATTATACAAATACGCAGCAGCTATAGTCGTCGTCTGGTGCGTCCATCTGTCCGTCTGTCCGCATATAACAACGCAAAAACTACCCAACCGAATGGTTTGAAATTTAATATATATAATCATTGCAGATTTTTGTCGCGTTATTTAAAATTTTATGAAAATTGAATGAAAGCATAAAAATATATCAATAAAAGCTTTCTTCATTCTATTAAATCCTATCGTACGTAATTAATTCAATGATATCCCATGATAGGTAACGATTCTAAGTTGCCATGGTGATAACGTCATATTTAAGATAGTCATATTATTTCCGTATTACTGAATTTAAAAACCGAATTTGTATACTAAACTTGTTTAACTATAGCAATCATATAATCTACCGAGTTTTTTGGATAGATATTTCCGGAGAAATAGATATTAAATGGAAAAATATTCGAAATATGGATTTCCAGCTCTGAAATTTTCAAAGCTAGGCTTAAGTTTCCAATTGGAATTTTCAGTAAATGTCAGCAAAGATAAAATGTTGGCAGCTTAAATATATACTTATTTTATAACGGAGATTAATCATATCATAATAACAGACGATAAAATTCATTTTTTTCAGTGAAATAATAACGATGATTTTTTAAAATTGCCTTCTATTCGATATTTGCACATAGTATAATTTTAATGTTACAGAAATATAATTAATTGTCTGAAAAAGTGTATTGAAACTTAATTTCATAAAATAAAATGAATATCTATAACATGAAAATCTGCACATAAAATAAATTTTGTAATCATGCATTTTTCCGTAAGAGTGCAATAGCTATTGCACCCAGATCTCAGTATTTATAAAACTAGTTATAGCACGAACCTCATAACGAACATTAGTTGCACCTCATCTGTCACGTTTGACATACCATTTCCAACTTGTTTTAAAATTTAGATTGCTTGATTGGCACAACTTTTTGAAATGGTATAATTTGACTTGTTTTTCCATTATTTAATCTGTCAATAAATAAGGCGAATTTTACTTTATCAAAAAACCAGTGTCAATCAAGAAAAATTTTTGAATTAAATTTTTTTAAAGAGTTGATATTCATATTTTTCAATCCAGATTATGGATTTCGAAATAGAAATGAATGTAGATCTGATCTGGTATTTTTAGGTTTTTCGTAGCTGGATTAGAAAAACAGATTCGGATTTTTAATGATTGCAGAAATCGCGAAAGTTACTTAACCCCTTGGAAGGCAAGCACGTAGTCTAAAAATGCTAATTTTTGCAATGTTTTGACACCAGTAAATTTAAATAATGAATGTGTACCGTCTCAATCTGCACAAAACAATACTAAATATTTTTATTTAACAATACTGGTGGCAAAGTTATATATTAAAAAGTGGTATATATTATATACCGGTGCCCCTCAAGGGGTTAAGGAAACGAATGTTTTAAATAGGTAAATATTAATATATTTTTAAGCCAAAAGGCTTCGTTGTAAACAGCATTAAACGTAAATGTGGTTAGGTGTATTTTCTTTGTTTGTATTTACATTTACGAAGCCAATGCACAATTTTAAAAATCACAGAGGAAAGGAATTATCAAAAGTTAGTTTTGTAAACGAATTTTTTGCAAAGGGCTATTATTTGTATCTTTCAAAACGGGTTGCAGATATTAAAATAAGAATGAACGTAAATATGGTCTGGTATTTTTAGTTTTTTTCGTATCTTGATTAGAAGCGCTGATATGGATTTTTAAAATTGGGTAAATCGCAAAAATCGTGAAACGGCGTACGGAAAATAAGTTTTTAAAGGGTTAATATTAATATTTTTTAAAACCAAAGACGGCCAACGAAGTACCGATTTTAATTTTATGTAATCGGTTTTTCTATATTTGTTTAGTTCGGCGAATGCGGGGTTCGTATAATGGGGAATTAAAAAATAATGAATTCAAGGTTTCGTAATTATTTTTTTGAAAAAAGCTAACTTTAATATTTCTTCAATCAGATTGCGGCGTTCGAAACGAAGCGGTATGATATTTAAGAGTGTTTTATTAGTTTTTTAATATTTTGTGTGTTTTGTCGTAGTGCGTTTAGATATGCGGCAAATAAAAAAAAGCGGAGTTCTCACTTTACTTTATCTCTGTGTGGCCATTTCGGAAAGTGATGACCTGAGAATGAGCGGATGCGTTTTGCCGATTTCCGGAAAAAATAATACTTCCTCGACGAGATTTTAATTAATATCTCGTCTTATTATCAAAAAGGAAAAATCTATCCTCAAGTGCAACAGAACCTGTCTTGGACTATTCTCACCCAATTTTTCAGACTTCTATGTGCGGTAAATTTCGCTAGCTATCACCAATAGACACACACAGACAGAACGAAGCTTTCTTTTGTTAGTATATTTTACAATAACATTTGATTTTCAAAGGGAAATGCCACTATGAGATCGATTGAATAGTGTTGATAGATTAATACATTGTTAAAAAACTGAAATATAATAATTATAATTTTTGATTAAAAATAATTTTTAATGAAATTCCTGTAGGGTATCCATTATTGGAACGTTTAGCCTACATTTATTTTTCAGACAATGTCTAATTTATGGCTGATCTCGTATTTGCTTCAATCCAATAGCCTAGCTAAAGTGAGAGAAAGAGGGTGGTTGCCCAGATCACCAATGACAAGGGGTGCAAAATTGAAAATGCATTTTTGCTTAGTTTTTTCCCCGAAATAACGCTCTAGCTCTATTTTTAGCTATACAATGCTGTCTTTTTCAATATTTAAATTATTGTAATTTAAAAGAGTTCTTGATGATTTTTGATTTGAAAATATTCTGTTCTAAATACAAACTTTCAAATTACTTGATCTTGCCGCCACCTCAACTGTTGCAGTGGTTTCTGCACTTTTGGGGAATGTACTTTTATGAAAACATCAAAGAATTTCCTTAAAATATTTGTGCCCATCCCCTTTCAGCTTATTAACATGATTTGCTTGAGATGCAGTGGTCATATTTTACTTTGACGAGATTCAGTATAAAGACCCACTACAAACATCTATGGCATAAATTGGGATTCATACCCTTGATTGGTATCCAGTGTCCCAACAACTAGACAAATACGCTAATCATATTATATATAAATTGTACTTTTTCAGATTTAATGCAACGACCACCCTTTATACTGTCACTGATATGTATAAAAAAGAACGTTTTAGATAATATCATGGTATATTTATTTTAGGTATTTGAAAAATTTGAGATTTGGGGCGCTAAATAGCTCAAAAATGTAAGCGGAAACTTAGTAAATCCAGAATTATCGAATAATTAAAATGTGTTAAAAGATTTTATAAATGATTTCTGCTGTTATAATAAACTACTTATATATTTGTCTTTGCATGTTATGTATTTTTTCGCCGAAATCAAGACACAAAAGTCAGCGGCTAACATAGAGAGAAATAAGAAATGCAATATGTTATTTTTTGTGAAAATAAAAGGTAATGCCCTTCATATTCGTCTTTTCATGCTATTGAAAGAGTTTTTTAACGCTCGAGTTCTATTTTTAGCTATACAATGCTGTCTTTATCAATATTTAAATTATTGTAATTTAAAAGAGTTCTTGATGATTTTTGATTGGAAAATATTCTTTTCTAAATATAAACTTTCTAATTACTTGATCTTGCCGCCACCTCAACTATTGCAGTGGTTTCTGCACTTTTGAGGAATGTACCTTTATGAAAACATCAAAGAATTTCCTTAAAATATTTGTGCCCATCCCCTTTCAGCTTAACATGAGTTGCTTGAGTTGCAGTGGTCATATTTTACTTTGACGAGATTGAGTATAAAGACCCACTACAAACATCTATGGCATAAATTGGGATTCGTACCCTTGATTGGTATCCAGTGTCCCAACAACTAGACAAATACGCTAATCATATTATATATAAATTGTACTTTTACAGATTTAATGCAACGACCACCCTTTATACTGTCACTGATATGTATAAAAAAGAACGTTTTATCATAATATCATGGTATATTTATTTTAGGTATTTGAAAAATTTGAGATTTGGGGTGCTAAATAGCTCAAAAATGTAAGCGGAAACTTAGTAAATCCAGATTTATCGAATAATTAAAATGTGCTAAAAGATTTTATAATGATTTCTGCTGTTATAATAAACTACTTATATATTTGTCTTTGCATGTTATGTATTTTTTCGCCGAAATCATGACACAAAAGTCAGCGGCTAACATAGGGAGAAATAAGAAATGCAATATGTTATTTTGTGTGAAAATAAAAGGTAATGCCCTTCATATTCGTCTTTTCATGCTATTGAAATAGTTTTTTTAACGCTCGAGTTTTATTTTTAGCTATACAATGCTGTCTTTATCAATATTTAAATTATTGTAATTTAAAAGAGTTCTTGATGATTTTTGATTGGAAAATATTCTTTTCTAAATATAAACTTTCTAATTACTTGATCTTGCCGCCACCTCAACTATTGCAGTGGTTTCTGCACTTTTGGGGAATGTACCTTTATGAAAACATCAAAGAATTTCCTTAAAATATTTGTGCCCATCCCCTTTCAGCTTATTAACATGATTTGCTTGAGATGCAGTGGTCATATTTTACTTTGACGAGATTCAGTATAAAGACCCACTACAAACATCTATGGCATAAATTGGGATTCATACCCTTGATTGGTATCCAGTGTCCCAACAACTAGACAAATACGCTAATCATATTATATATAAATTGTACTTTTTCAGATTTAATGCAACGACCACCCTTTATACTGTCACTGATATGTATGAAAAAGAACGTTTTAGATAATATCATGGTATATTTATTTTAGGTATTTGAAAAATTTGAGATTTGGGGCGCTAAATAGCTCAAAAATGTAAGCGGAAACTTAGTAAATCCAGAATTATCGAATAATTAAAATGTGCTAAAAGATTTTATAATGATTTCTGCTGTTATAATAAACTACTTATACATTTGTCTTTGCATGTTATGTATTTTTTCTGGAATAAAATAAAAACTTATGTTTAAAATAACTATTTTTTCAAAATAGGCCGAAATCATGACACAAAAGTCAGCGGCCAATTTTGAATTTTTTAGAAAAATCGGCTAACTTAGAGAGAAATAAGAAATGCAATATGTTATTTTGTGTGAAAATAAAAGGTAATGCCCTTCATATTCGTCTTTTCATGTTATTGAAATAGTTTTTTATTAAAATATGGCGTATTTTATATTTGATTGTAATGCATGCTTGTAGAAAAGAAATTTCTTCGGAGTTTTCCAAAATTAATACTTAATTCGATGAAAATTAATATTTAGTTTTCGAAAACCTGTTGTAGACACATCCACAAGAATAAAATATAAAATAATCTGATATTCTAACAAAATTCTTTCCATAACATGAACAGACGATTGTCAAAGACTTTGGCTTTCGCTTTTGATACCAAATAATATAATGTATTTAATTTTTGTGTCTATGTCAAACAACTTTTCTTGAAACTCAAAAGTGTCCGCAGAATTTTGTGACATAATTTTCTACTTATTTCAAACAAATTATTTATTTCAAGGGACAAATCATATTTTTGTTCCCGAAAAAGGGCATAATATATAAAGTGGAAGATGTGAAAATTACTATCAATATTTTTCTCAATTTTAATAAAACGATGATTTTGGATTTTTTTTAAGCAGTCGCACACTTTTGTGAGATACTGTATGTATTTAAATGTACTAAGGTTTTTATTTTATTCTATAACAGCAATTTAAATTTAAAAAAATAATAATTAAGACGTTATTCTAATGGAGAGAATGATTATAATTTTTTTAATTGAATCCTTTCAATCCATCATACTCTCTATATTCTCTACTGCGAATGCCCATTAGAATCTCGTATCTCAAACTAAATTTCTTTCCTCTGTATAAAGACATGTCCTAAATGTTTACCGTTTCTTTCCAGTTTCCAGTAGCATAGATGGTACGGAAATTGCTCTACTCATTTTGTTGTAAATCTGTAACATTTGTTCACTATATTTCATTAAAAATATCCACATAAGTGTATATCTCATCTAAATGAATATAATAGCTATGAAAATTGAAGAAAGAGCAAATGTTTCAAATCACACGTATAGTCAATATAATCGGAATTTATTTTTACACGGATAAAGGGAAAAATGATAATACCATTAAACAATTTTTCCCTAGTAATATCAGAAATTAGTTACATGAAATATAGTTGGCCTTATTATCCAGACACTTTCCGTTAACTAGAACGCTTTTCCTAAAGTTTTGTATAACTTTGGTAGTATACGTTTTCATTGTAAGTTATTTTTTTTCTTCTGTGTACTTTAGTTACTAAACTAGTTAGTTATTTTTAGCTATTTTAATTTACTTTAGTTAAAGACCATACCCCTGATGTCAGGAAACTTTCCAATATTTCCTTTTGATTAAAAAATTTCCAATCTTTGTTTCACCGTTCAACACACCGTAAAAAACAATACTCGGGGCGATTATTTTTTTATTATATTGTCTACCACTAACTATTTCAAAACAATAATCTTTGTGGTAAATTTCTACTAATCTTCCAGGTAGACTATCATTATGTAGAAAATGTTGTGGAAAAAGAATGATTACAAAAAATAGTTAACAGAACGGGAATAGCCCTGAATAGTTTAAGGCCGTCTTAGTTGGGCACCTTCATAAGCAGGACAATTACTTGAATATTTTCATTACCCTTACCTGATTGGAAATTCTATCAAAAGTTCATTCAACTCATCCAGACCTTGTAACAAACCAACAGGAATTTGAGGAAACTTTTTGCACACACAACCCCTGTCTTGATATGAACCCATAGGAAATTTTTCTTTTCTTCACCTTATAGTTAGTTTTTAACATATATGGGGAATAGCAATTCGCATATTTCTCAGTTTGTATTCCATCTTCAAAATTTTTTTGTCTGTATGTGCTTGGAAATGACACTGCAAGTCAATAAAAATATGCATATTTGAATAAAAAATAAATAATATTAATAATTTGTAATTTTTAAAGGTAGAAAAATTAAAACAATTTTAAAGATTGTGTTATTTTTCTCAATTTTTGTCATGTTACGAAAAATGCTCTCTACAAAATCGCAAATAAAAATTCCAATTTCTCTTTGCTTTAAATAACAGTTTACACTTTAGGCTTTCTAATTATGAAATAAATATGACGTCTTATGTAAAAATTTTGCCCTATTTTGGGAAACTGCGCCAGCCAATAAATAAAAATATATGTATCAAAGTTTGCCTGTAGTACTTCACAATTTAAATTTTAATTAAAGTTATTAATGGATTTGAAATATTAAAAAATGCCGAGTTCTGAAAATGACAGTGAATTATTTATTTTTATTCATTATCCATTAAACTTAACATCCATTCATTAAATCTAAACAAATGCATTGAATAAAATTACTTATTAAACTTTAAAACAAAATAAATTAGTTGCATTTTTGTATAATAATTAGAGAATATGTTAAAAGTTGTATGCAAACACGATTTAATTATAAAATCTGAATAAATATTATATTTAGAACACTTAAAAATATATAAGTGGACTAGATCTAAATATGGAAAAGTATAATATATTTTTGTACTATCACTTAGTTTTCACGATTCTTCCTTTATCCAATTTAGGTCACATTTCAAACTTGCAAAATATGTATTTCAATTTATCCTCATAGTCTGCTACATCTCCAAACATATTATGATAAAACATGTAATAAATCATACGGTCTTCATAAATCTATATAAAAACATGATGATCTTAATATATCAAAATCAGTAGCTAAAAAAAAAATAGATTGAAAAAAAATATTAGTTTTAATGAAATTATATGAACCAAGATGGCTTAGATTTGATAATCCTAGGAAGTTGCTTCTCAACAAATGTAACATAATATTTCTTTCAAAATACCACATCTGCCCACAGTATTTTGTTGATGGTTTATATTTACAATGCAGATCATGTTTATAAGTAAAATCACACAGATGTCTTATCTATTTGGAAAATTACCTGAAGACCAATAAAAATATATTCATGGTCCAGGCGGATACATGAAATTTACAGTTAAATTATTTTCCTCTTGATTAATTTTCTGTACCATTCCAAAAATCAATGACCATCATCTATAAAGGCTACATAACTTTGTAATGTTAAATGGGACATGGAGACAACTGGTGAATTTGGCTCATCTATAAAATTATATGTTATGAACTAAATATATGAAGAGTGTTCATAACAACTGATATGTTTTGCTCCAATACAGTCTTTTGACGAGGGTATGAACTCGGAATTTTTTTTCTAATTACTTCCGACATGCTTCTTTTCCCTTTTTCAAACATGTCAGAATGTGTTTCAAAAAGGTTGTAGAAACATGTTTCATCATCTGGAAATAGCTTAAACTTGCTAAAATATATTTAAATTTAAACTTGTTTAAGTTTATAAAAATCATATTTGGACTTGTTAAAATTATTAGAGAAAATCAAAAACAAGATTCTCAACATTTTTTAAATGTAAATATTTAAAGTATTAAAATAAAAAATATATAATGAAAATGGAGGAGGAATAGGTAATTCTTTCATTTTCTTACTGTATACCCACAAAAAGGTTTTCGTTTTCAATTACATTATTCAGAAGAACATTAAGGGGGATTGTTTAAATAAATAAAATTATTTATCATGATAAAAAAAATAAAGCACAGGGACATTTCACTAAATTTAATGGGAGAAAAGTGTTTGTTTTTTTAATTACTGAAAAAAAGAATAACCTTTAGAAGTCAGAAAGAAGTAAACACTTATAATAAAATAATAATAAATAAAACAACTCGTAGCAACCAGAGTATTTGTTTAAGTTCCAGAGGCAAAGTTATGTATGGAATTTTTTTATTGATCTGCGCAGTTTTCCGATATAGGGCAAAATTTTATATAAGCCGTGAGAAAGACATGATTTTTATTTCATAATTAAAATACCTAAAGTGTAAACAGTTACGTAAAACAAAACAAATTGCCTTTTTTATTTGCCTTTTTGTGGAGAAATTTTTTTCATAAAATGACAAAAATTGAGAAAAATAACCATAACTTCAAATTTTTATTTCATTTTTCTGCGTTTCAAAATCACAAATTGTTATTTTGTATTTGTTATAAAAATCTGCATGCTTTTATTGTCTTACATTTCCAACCCCATAGCGGCTTTAAATCCAGAAGAGAAACAATATTTAGAAAATACAATTGCAGTCTAATAATACAGTCTCAAGTTCCTTAATTTTGAAAGCACTTCATATCTCGAAAGCAACGATGTCTAGAAAAGGAAAATTTTGCATGGATTCATGTTGAGGTGTGTGCACACAAAGTTTCCCCAAAATTCCTGTAGCTGGATTGCAAATCATAAAAAAATTAGATGAATCGACATTAAATGACTCCAAAGCGATTAATGAATGATTTATACTTAGAAATACATCATTGAAATTTGGAGCAACATTAGTTGAAAAATAATCCAAATATGCTTTCACGCATGTTAAATTTGTTAATTGTATTGCGAGTATTTTTGAAATATATAGGAATACAATTGTAGAAAATAAAATCAGAAACATATAACCATTTTGGGAACATTTCAAAATGACTTTGTTCTGAAGGAAAGCAAGATTAAATAAATCAGTCTATATTTATTGTGTTTTATTTCATCTTTCGCGTTTATGGTGCAGATTACGTTGTTTACGGCTATTATGCTAAATAAATGCATTTAAAATAAAAAATCTCTGTAAAGGTTTTTATTTCTTATGCAATTATTCGTGTTTTTAGAAATAATATACATTTCAATATTTTTTTTTTTAAATGCAACGCAATCACCGAAATTTGAGCGATAATGAACTACGTTATTATCGAAATTTGTCAAAATTTGCACATGTCGACCAATCTGACTCGGATATCAGTCATCTTCCACGTCACAGTGCAATAATTATGATAATAATAGTTTAATTTTTGGCCACAGTTTATTCACATTTTGTCACATAATCATCACAATGATTTTAGGGTTATTATTACTGCATTTTTCGCTGAACATTTTAATGTCTAACAACGCTAGGTACAAAAATTGCTTTTTAGGTTGTGTCATCTAATTTACTTTAAAATTTTACTTTACTTTAAGTATATGTGCGCAGAAAACTCGTGTAACTTACAATTTTAATTAATAACATATATAGAAATAACATACATACATACGGAATTTTATTTATATTATAAAACATTATGGAATTATGAGATGTTCTGTTTAAACAAGTTACATTTTTCATTTTCTTTTGGCTTTATTTTAAAAATAGATAACCATAATAGAAAACCTTTTTGATGCCAACGCCAGAATTTGACATCGTTTGTTTATAGATAGCAAAAAAATTACTTTTATCTTTGTTTGACGTGAAAGAGGTGTAAATATCTACCGCTTATGTCAGTATTTAATTATATTAATTACAAAAAAGTAGAATTTTCAACAATATGTAATAATTATAATAAGTATTTATAATATTCTAGAAAGTTGCTTAGAGATGCTGCAACTTTTTAGGACAGCTATTTTCTAATAGTACTTGTTGCCTTATTTATTCGCAGAATTTTGTGATCTAATAAAGCGATGGTAGGTATTCTGAAATATTGGTAGCCACATGTTAGCAATTCTACGCACACGTTAAAAAATATTGCTTTAGAAATTTACTTCTCATTAACTTTATTACTTTATCAATTTATTATTACTTTATTAATTTAATTTTATTGATCAATATTTACAGGTCAAATGAGAAGATTTTGCTTGTCCTTAAATAGTAAGAGTATTTTGTAAATTCTATTGTAATATACCAAGAAATATTATATTACTTTTAATATGAACAGCATTAGCCAAACTTCATTTAATCATACTACTCTCATATTCATTTTATACTTTACAAATTTCATTTGATTGAAAAATGAAAATGAAAAAAATTTATATATTTATTCCTCATTATTAAATAGCACACATGATTTAAAATAAGGGATAGGTCGAATTATCACATGTGATAGAGATGAAGTTTCGAAGACAACTGCATGCCACTTCGAATAAACTTTTATTCTAAAAAAAAAAAATATTATATTGAGGCAATTTCTTAAAATATTCCTCTTCAAAAATGATTGTTTTGCTGTGATAGCGGCATTTTTATATCTTGTATAAATGAATGCTTTTACTCCGATCAATGAAATTACGCCCAAAGGAAATTGATGAAGAATAAGTATATGCCATACCATCTATGAGGATGCTAACGAAGCAAAAAGGCAGCTCTTTGACATATAATGGTTGCAGGCTTTGTGCTATATAAGATAGTATTTTCTTATCACTAAAGACAAATGAGTAATTTTTATTGGAGGACTCACTTTTCTTTTAAATCAATCCAACTCTAGTTTTATATATAAAAAAAAAAGCCCGCACTTATCTCTCCACAACTGTGTTAAATGTTTAGAATCATACAGAAAAACATTAGTAAAACTAGACTGTTGAGGTCTATGATGCGGTCAAATTCAGAGAACTTGAATTTACTCTTAACCCTTTCAGGGTCAAAGTACTTCTCTTCACAAAATGCTAAAATGATCGATTGACACCAGAATTTGCAAAAAAATTTATTTTGAAATAAGTAAAAGCTTTTCTTCATGGACTTTAAGAAAGGATTATGTTCACTCCAAAATTCTGGTGCGAATGTGGCATTTAGAGATTAAAAGAACCACCGCTCTTCAAGAGGTTAATATTCAAAAGTAAAAGTACTATTATGTTTAGATATTTTAAAGTTAATAATACGAATTAAATTTCAACATTTTTGCATAGGAATGAACATGCATCTTTTAGATTTTGTATGTTCAAAATGGTGCAAATTATGAAATATAATTTTAGCTTCACCTAAAAAAATTTAAAACTTTGTGAATATTTCTATTATTTGTTATTTTTGGAATGAAGTTTGAAATTTAGAGAAAAAAAATAAATGGGCGAAAAAAGTTCAAATAGTGAAAATTCATATTAAGAAAATTTCCATCAAATAAATTAATTTGATAAATTAAGTAACGATGTATTATTTCTTTTGTTTGAATAACAATTTAAGTTAAGGGAATATTCAAGTTAAAGTTTTTCCTTCTACAACTGAGTTTGTCTGTCCAGAAACAATAATTTCAAAAAAGATATTTGTGAAAAAAAATAAAAAACGCAAAAGTTATTTACTGTTATTATATAAAAAAATCAAGCTGTATATTCGCATTTTGCCGATTAAAATTCATTATAAATGATTTTTAAATATATAGTATTTTTGTTCCAACTATTATCCATAATTTAAAATTAAAGCCTAATTAATGTCTTGATAATCAAGTTTCCATTTAAAGGAATGTAAATTCATTATAAAATACATTTTACAAGTTACATCGTTATAATGATTCTTTTTACATGTTTAAGAAATCCTGGGACATTGAAAAAAGCGTATTATGTTTAGCAGATTCCATTAAACTCATAACGTAATTTTCATATAAAAAATACCAGATCAAGTGTCCCTACATGTAAAATTCAAATATTTCTTGCTTTTATTTGATTTCAAAGTTTTGAAATTACCAAGCACTTTCAATTTCAAATGCCATAAATATTTTCATTCGATTCCAGCGAAAAATGCATCAAATTAAACATTAAATAAATCAAAGCAAACTCGGCAATTATTGTTTGTTGAACTATTTTTTTCAGAGTTGAAAATAATATTTACTTATATGGTAAAAAAAGAACACGCAGATTAAAAAGATAATGGAATCCAGCGGTTAAGTAATACTTAATAAACCTTATCCTTATCTTAAGAAATCATTTAAAAATTATTAATGAAAAACTTCAGTGAAAATCGTATTTAAAATTTTATGGAAGCTTTTCTGAAAAGTGCCCTTTTGCTGAATGTAAATTTCGGAAAAACATTAATTCCTTATATATTATATTATTATGCTGCATCAAAAGTATGTTCGCTTTTTGAAAGTTTTTATACCAAAGCTTATAGCTGGCACATTCTCACATGTATTGTTGAACATAAAATGTTATGTAAGAGGATTCATATCCCACTATATTCTTTCAGGCTTCTTTCTTTCATTTTTAGGTCACTTAAAGAGTCATACAATTTTTGCGATTTTATACATCTTAAGGCATTATCTTAAAAACTATAAAACTGTCCTCAAAACTCGTGCAGTTGGAGGCCAGGACAAGAGTAGTGTCCGGGCAGTTCAAAATAAATCCAAATGTTTTAAGGAAGGGGATCTCAGCCTTAAAATCAAACCGGAAGTAGCAGTTAAAGAGAAAAGAAGAGAATTCACAATGGATTTTGATGCTAAAAATTAACAAAACGACACATTCGACAGATATTAATATTTGAGGCATTTGAGATACTCTTCTTCTTGATTTTACTTTTGCAATACTGATAAAATTAACGACAAACTCGAAAGTTTTAACTACAAGCTCCGTAACACTCTGTGTAGACAATTTTTAGTTTAAATGTTTTAATATTTTTCTCACTTCTTAAATAGTAAGAATAAAAAACTTGGTTTCATTTGGATCACTTTGTCTAGCTACAAACAGATAGGAATAGTACTTCAAATCCACACATTATATAACTATATACACCCAATTTACTTCATAACAAATAAAACTGGTACTATTAGAGGAATAATTGTGAACCGATGTTTTATCAATGCATTTAAATATGCTATTAAATATTTACATTTAGAGTACAAACTCGGTTGCGTGTTAAAGTGCTGAAAGTTTGGGTTGGATTGCAGGTCGACGATTCTTTTCGTATTGTTTTGTGTCGGTTTAGGTTAGTTTCAGGTTAAATGAAACTTGTTTGCTACAATTGCAAGTTCACCACAAACGAACAACTGATTTTAAATTATCGTGGACTCGTTGGATAATCACTATTTGTCTTAATCATCAAGAATTTAGTATGATCAAAGTTATGTAAATGCATTCTAAAAAACAGAATAATTAGCTTTAAATACCTGAACTGAATTATTTAGTCTAAATCAAAATAATGCGTTTATGTAACATAAAAAAGCAAATTTACTTAAAGATATGGTAATTGAAAATGACATTAAATGATATTTACCATCTGTTTCTAATAATTAGATCATTTATTGTTTCTTCTATACTATGTACAGGGTGTTTTTTTTTAAACTGACGCTATTCAGAGCCGCCTGTAGCTCGTTCTAATAACTGGATTGATACAAAATTTTGTGAATGGACTAATAAAACCATGGGAAAAAAAGATTCCAACAAAAAAAAAATAGTTCCAATCACCACCGATAGGGGAAATGTGGCGCTGTGGTAATTTATGCAACTGAGATTAGCATAAAATACGGGCAATTAATGAAAATACAAATTTTTACTTACGCAAGCGACAGTAGCGCCAATAGTTTAAGTTATAAATGCATGCGAAAAACACCGAGAAACAATTTCAGCTCAAATTGAAAATGAATCTCACGTTACCGCAGCGCGCGTTACTTGTGAAGTTCTATTATTGTAACCAGTGCAATGCACCAGCCGCTCTTCGTTTACTTAGAACACGCCATAAACTGCGCAAAGGACCTTTATCCGTTAATGTATTGAAAGCAATGATTCTGAAATTCGAAGAAACAGGTTCGCTAGCAGTTCGGTCAGGCAGAGGACGTAAACCGGTGGCAGAAAAAGTGATAATGGATGTTTCAACTGCAATCAACGAAAGGGAAAGTGTAAATGATGAATAAAACATGACATTTTATCCAAATTATTAATTTTGTCTGTTTCTGATGGTTTTTTTTCAATGCACAGCGCCACATTTCCCCCTATCGCCGGTGATTGGAACTAATCTTTTTTGTTGGAATCTTTTTTCCCATGGTTTTCTTAGTCCACTCACAAAATTTTGTATCAATCCAGTTATTAGAACGAGCTACAGGCGGCTCTGAATAGCGTCAGTTTAAAAAAAAACACCCTGTATAATGAAATTCTACTGGATGAGAACGTAAAAAACACTATGATTTATATATCTATCTTTAAATATATTCCATGAAATAATTTAAAAAATATTTGGAGATGAATTCACCTCGGCATGACACGTAAAAAAAAGGCAAAAGTTTTTTAATCAAGCTCTTATCTTTCTTAAGTTTTACAAAAATATAATATGGCATCTTCCAAATTGCCCACGATTCCAAAAAAGTGTTTTTCTGTCTTTAGAAGCCTCTGAAACCAATACATTTCCAAGCCTGAAAGAAGCATTGCTAAAACAAAAGTATTTTTTTTTTGTCTCCCGGAATTTTCTGAAACGTTTTTGAGTGGTATTTGAAGTGTATTAATCCGTTTTCTCTACCCGTAATATCGTTTTATCGATGCTATCAATTCTCAAGTAAACATTTTCAGCCGCGTAACAGAATTTATACATTCAAAATAATAGAATACCAAAATAATGTTAATGTTAATGCTATTAATTTTACTGTTAATTTTAATGCTATTAGTTTAAATATTTAAGTTAATAAAATACTGTTAATTTATCATGTTTGTTGAACATAAAAATGTTTACTTGAAAATTGTTAGCATTTGAATAACTTAAATATAAAATTCAATTCAATTTTTAAAAACTTATTAATACATGCGAAAAACGTACTCGGAAACGTTTCCTGAAATTTCGGGCAGCAAAATAAGTATTTGTGTCATGAATATTTTGTTAACTTTCGGAAATCTGTAGGCAACATAACGCCTTTCGGAATCGTGGGTGATGCAGAAAAGGTTATATTATATTTTCGTAAACCTTAAGAAATATCAAGAAACTTTTGCCTTTTTTTACAGGTCATCAATGCTTCATTTTATGTATATATCATAACTTTAAGACATGTGTTTTTGAATCAAATAAATATTTCTAAAATCATTGCACCCAAAGTTTTAATTAGAAGCTATTTTAATACAGCATCCTTTCCATTACCACATCTGCTACGATTCATACTGATTAAATAATCAAATAGCATCTGTAGAATTAATCCGTTACTCCTATTGTTACTCTCGCGTAAGTACAACACAGGGACAAGTAATCAAAGTAATGGCTCGATTATTTCCGAATTATACGTTTCGCGTTCCTATACATAATTCATAAGAACTCCTGCTCTGTACAAAGAGCTTACAGAGAAGTGTTTCACGCAAACTGAAGATTTATGCTTTAGGAAGAGAAGCTATTACTTCCAACCAATTTCAGCATAACCTAATGGACACCGAAAGAGTACCAAATGAAGCACTGGATGCTGAAAGAAACGGAGTGGAACATTCAGAGTAAATTATTTACTAATGTTGGATGTGTTGGATGACCTGAGAGAAAGTTCATTACAAAACAATACTTTTATAAAATAAGAAAATTAAAGAATCATTTAAAAATGGCTAGTTAAAAATAATGCTGTTTAAATATTCATGTTTTTGTTACTACATATTTTGTTAAATTAAGAGCTCGGGTGTAAATCAAGGTAACAAACACAATGCAAGTTTCGTAATGAATATCTCGAATGTTATGTGGCGAATGGCAAAAAGATTCTAACTCCTAAAATTTAAAATAATTTATCATAAATATTTAATATTCCTCACCGTTTTCAGGAAAACTGGAATAAGTAACTATAGTATATACATTTTTGGTTGTACCATTCTTTAGAAAAAATTAAAATTATTTTTTTCTTCAACCAAAATTATTAATTATCCAAAACAGCCAATTTGTTAACACAAAAGCTTCGGTTAACTTATGTGCAAAATTTTTGCCACATATATTAGCGAAATGCGTGATAGATTTTTTTAGACTTATTGAATTTTAATAACAAAAGCTCATTGTCCTTAACCAAAATTTACTTTTTATTAAGATGGCATATATTAAGTAATAAATAAACCTTGTACTTTAGAAAGAATGTCAGGATGCAGTTAAAAAATATTACATAGAAAAAAAAATAGAAAATGTTAATTACCATGTTTTACGCCCGAGACTTTCAAATATAGGTTATAAAAAATGCGTGTTTTAAACGTGCGCGTTAAGACATGTACGAACCTGTCATCTCATATATTCTTCTTTTCACATTACTGATACTAAAATTCACATATTAAAAAGGTGTACTTGCATGTGTATACAGACACGTAAAAATGTATCATCCTCATATTTTTTTCTTTTCACGTAACTTACACCAAAATTCATATGTTAAGGAAACTTGAAACAAGGCTATCATAAAACTGATAGATAAATATGGAATTGAACACTCCATCTGAAAGTTTATAGCATAAATGTACCAATAGTCGGCCAACCCCTAATAGTCGGCCACATTGCGATAAAATGCCTTACGAAGAGCTTATTCTTTGGTTCTAAATGAAATATTACAATTTGGTTATATTCAGCCATCTTCCATACGTCATAAGCCATCACCAAAGAATTGTGGGTATTTTTATTGAATTAGTAATCAGCCATTTTTTTTAAGATAGAGGTCAAATAGCCATTTTCCCTATATTTTTGTTAAGTGCTGACAATTTTTTTAAAAGGCAAGTATTAATTTTTTTTTTTTTTTTTCTAAAACTATAAGGCTCAAATATTAGCAGGGTAAATAGACCTATGTTTTTGAGTATAAAAAAACAATACATTTGTTGGTTTTAATTAATTTTATTGGGGCCGACCACTGGGTATTAATTTTGCTTACATGTCCAATAATCGGCCACCAGGGGCCGACCATTGGGTATTACATTTTGCTTACATGTTCAATAGTTGGCCACCAGAAGCTGAATACTGAATAAATAACTTATTTTACTTTTTTTAGTTTATTTTTCATTGTTTGGTAGATATAACTGTATCTCTACGTTTTTTACGAACTTATTTGTGTGTTTGTAGGGGAAACTACTGGAACTACTGAACGAATTTCAAAAGTAAAGGTGGCAGTCTCTGCTCCGACATACACTATATTTTATGCCAGAGCCACTTTTCCCCCAGTAGATGGCTGATCAAAGAACATTCTAAACTTGCCCTTTTTGTGATATTGAAGGAGCTAGTACCTTGAAATTTGGCATAGTTGTTGTTTTCTAAAAAATTCGAAATTTTAAAATGTGAAATGAGTGGAAAAAATTCTAAATTACAATTTGTGTAGAATTGTTATGAACATAAACTTGAAATTTCACATGTCTGATACTTTTAATACGTAAATTCTGGATCAGGAGGATTATAAAAAGGAGGAATTTTAGAAAATGTAAAAAACTGTGAACATTCTAAAAACATTCTAAATTACGATTTATATAGAATTACTAGGGGTAGAAATTTAAAATTTGCCGATTCTGTCATTTTACTTACCCATCATACGTAGTATAGGGTAAGTCTTGTAATCGTTTTGAAAATCGAAAAATTTTTTTTGACGGATTTACACGTTTCAGACACTGGAGATTCCGAAAAACATATTTTTAGAAAAAAAATTTTGCCGTCCGTCTGTGTGTCTGTGTGTGTGTCTGTAAATGCTCTATCTCCCGAAAAAATTGAGATAGAGACTTGAAATTTGGTATGTACTTAGTACGTAATAATGGGAAGAAGCCTATTTCATTTCAATAACCTCGATTAACCGGAACAATTTTTTTCGGACTCTCGAAATATTCGTTCTGATGAATGGTATATAAAAAATTTCTAAATTGTTTATTTTAAGAAATAAATATAAAAGACAATAAAAAAACATAAATTTTGCATAAAGCATGAAGTCGATCGGATTATTAGTTGCCGAGATATTTGGAATCCTATTTTCCACACTCTTCGATTTTTTATTACCCTGTATTTCATCCAAATTTCACTTCAAAGATATATTTTAATTGGAAATTTGACGCTTAATCAGATGCAATAAACCGCTAGTTAATAGGATTATTATTTTTGGAGTTATAAGGAAAAACCTCTTTCAAGCAATTCAGTAATCGAGCCTTTAAAGTTTGTGACGTCATCAAGCCACGATTTTATTTGAATTGCAATGCATTTTATAAGTAGTTTACACATTTTTATTTTAATATTTTACATTATGCATATCCATGATGGGTAAGTATTACGGTGGCCCCCAACGACTAGTTTAGTATGTAAACGCTGGTAAAAAGTAGTTTCTTCAAAAAAAATAAACGAAATTTCAAAGGATACCGGACAAAATAAATGTTCTAAAATTTCGAAATCTGTGATAGTTTTGGTGCTGGAAAATTAAAATTTGGCATGGTGGTTAATTTAAGATAGAAATGACCGGCTAAGAAAGGTTTCTAAAAAATTGGAAATTTAGAATGCTGAAATGAGAGGAAAATGTTCTGAATTATATGGTTTTTTATAAATTTTAGAATAGAAACTTAAAATTAGACATGGATAACCTTTTTAATACGTAAGTGGTCTGTTAGTGCCCGAACAATTTCTAAAACATTCGAAATTTAATACCAGAACAACCGGAAATTTTACTCAAGTTTTTTAAAACTATTTCACACCAGAAATTTTATTTAAAACTACTTAACTTATTCATTTAACGTATTTCTGTGAGTTTTATATTTAATTTATTTTAAAAAGAAATTTCTGGTTCGAATCAAATATTCATTTGGTAACCGTCAAAATGACGTCTCATGGTAGATCTAGTGTTAAAAGGAACTAAAAATTTTCTAAAATTGCAATTTATGTGATTCTGTTGGGTTTGAAACTTCAAATTTTGCATGGTGGCTTCTTTTAAGATGTAAACTCTCGCAAAGAATGGTTTCTATGAAATTCGAAATTAAAAAAATTGAAATTATCAGTAATTGTTGTTTATGATTCTAATTTATGATTTATTTAGAATTAATAGGGATAGAAAATTGATATTCGACACCGGGGTTACTTTTATGTCGCAAATTCTTGCACACAGTAGCTATTTCTTAAACAAAAATCTAAATTTAAAATGGGGAAATGAATAGAAAAGTTCTAAAACCCAAATTATTTTTGACCCACTAAACCGATTCTGAAATTTCTTTCAGGATAACACTGTTACTCAGGAACATAAAACACGTAATGATTTGTGATTATGATTTATTGGGAGTTGATAGGGAGATTGCTAGATACAAGAAATTTGACATGACTTTTACTTTTAAGATGTAAATGCGCCTGCAGATCATATTCTAACATATTCGAAATTTAAAAGAATAAAATGAATAGAATAGGGTTTAAAATTACGATTTCTTTTGTACAACAGAAACGATTTCAAATATTGTACTGGGATAAAAATGATGTCGTTCTACATTTAAAAATGCGCATTTTATCTCTGTATAAACGACCTGATAGAACGAAAAATGTTTTAAAATCCAGTTTACTTTGAATCTGCTAAGACTTATGGTAATGGATTTAAAGACATGAATGCTCATTAAGAACGCTCATCAAAGTATTTAATATTTAAAAGAAAGAAACTATTGGAAAGCGCTCTATAATTATGATTTTACTCCCAAACTGTCGAGGCTAGAAATTTTAAATTCGACATGCAAGTTCCTATGGGACGTGATGCTCCTAAAGGTGCCTCTATTTTAAAGATTTTCAAATATGTGAAATGGGAAGAAAACGTACTACAGTTATATTTTTACTATGATTTCTCAAAAAAAGTCAGACTAGAAACTTTAAATTTTGCATAGAAGTAATTAAGACATAAATGCACAAAAACAATATTTGTCTTTTTAATTATTATTTTTTAATTTAAAAGAAAAGTAAAATTAAATATTTTTTCATACCATGTTAGGAACAACTTTTCTGCGCATTGGTATAAACATAGGTACGAGCAAACATATAATAATTCAAATGATAGAAATACAGAAACATGATTTCCAATAAGGAAAGGAAGTATTTCATATTTAGCCTTTCGCCGTAAACAAATGACAATGAAATATAGTAAACTGATGTTTTCCCACTCATTCATTTCTTGGTGTTTCGATTTTTATGGTGCATAAAGGCACATTAATATTGTAAAAAGAAACGTTTGACTTTTATAGAAAATAAATTCTGAAACTACTGCATTGATTTTAAAACTTCCTCCACTAAATGATAGCTTATAAACAGAGTTTCCAAATAGACTGCATTGTATCTGTTTTCTTGGAAGGATGTGGATTCAAAGGCGTTGCAATGACGATTTTCGCTTTATTTGAAGTCTCACATTCACCTGATGCGATATAAAAATGACGTTTATTCAAATTGTGACTTAATTTAGTAATGTTTTTAAAAAAGGTCTACTTTAAGTTATTTACAACCATCTGGGAAGACCGAGCTATGCTCGTTAAAATTATCTTTGTGTTCAACACGATATAAAATAAATTATCTGTACAACATAAAGCAATCAGTTCGATGTACCCTGATTGGTTGAATCATTTATCCTCGCTGTTAGTGTGAATTTCTAGAAAATTCCTTCAGATTCTAAAAACCAATCTGTTCGCCAAATGTCGCCATATTTTTACGAAAATTTGGAAATTTGACACATTCTTTCATTTGACGTTAAGCATGTGCTTTGGCATTAGTAATCTTGAAAGTCGATTTTCCTGCTAAATCTCGCCAATGTCGTAAAACTTTCGCAAACTTAGCGAAATTGGCAAAATATTGCCAACATTACAACTTCGTTAACTGTCAACTATTGAACAACTATCACAACCTTCATTAAAATGAAATGAATCCACCCGTAGTGACTCCAAAATTACCCACTATTCGAATTTTCTCAAACCTGTGACCCGGCCGAATGGTCTTTTCGTATCCCAAAACGGTAGGATACAAAATTAAGTCAAAATCGTTAGAGCCGTCTCTTTGATAAAATTATCTTGACCCGTAGTGAACCCAAAATGACCACTAATCGAATTTTTTCAAACCTGTGACCCAGCCCAGCTAAAAATAAACTGCAGCTAATCTGCAAAAAAAGTACAGTTGGAAAACTGCAGTGATTTGGTCGATTCCACGGCAGAATTTTTGAGGTCGATACAACTTCAAAATTACTGCAGTTTTATAAACTGCAGTAATTTTGCAAAAAAAATTATTGAATTTCTTTCTGTTAGTGGCGCCATCTGTGAGCCATCTTAACATATCAATTTGTTAATATTTTTTAAAAAATAGATATTTTCCCGAGATAGGATTCGATCTGACAATCTCAAGGTTAGCAGTCCAGTGCCTTACCCATTCAGCCGCTGAGTCTTGGTCATAGGGGGGAAGGGGATTAGATAAGCGGTAATTTTTTAGTTGGTACGTACCTAGGCGGTGAGAAAGATGGGATTTTGAGGTGAATATTTACTAATGTTTAACTAGTTTCTTTTCTATTTTAAACTAGTTTTTTTCTGTTTTATTTTTTAAAATGTGAAAGGAATTGTTTATGTTTTTATAACTTGTAAAAGAATTACGCGTGTACTTCGAAATTAATTTATTATTCAAATTTGTGGAATAACCTTAGCGGATATTATTGAGATAAAGCATTAACTTAGGAAATATATATTTTTTTAAATGTTATATATTTTTAACTTGAAAAAAAATTAATAAATAATATTTTTAAAATAAAGATTATGTTTTTATATAATTAGACTTTGTGACAGGACCTATTTTACTAAGAGAATTTCGTGAAGGCAACTGTTTTATTAATAGGAATTTTGTACAGGGGCTTTTTTCATTAATAATTTCCTGAAGGATCATGTTTATATTTTTATGGCTTGTAATAAAAAAAATAATTTTAATAATTAATAACTTTTAAATAAAATAAGAAAATTATTTGTTGCTTTTTAAATGAATGCGTAATTTAATAAAATAAGTTGAATTATTTTGCGTACTAGTTTTGTTCTGTTTTATTTTTAAAAATGTGAAGGGAGCTGTTTATATTGTTATAGCTTGTAAAATAATTTTAATTTAATTTTAATAATTAATAATTTATAAATAAAATAAGAAAATGAATTCTTACTTTGTAAATGAATGCATGATTTCAAAAAAATAAGCTGAATTAATTTACGAACTAGACTTTTTTTTTCTTTCTACGATAAAGTTTAAAAATGAATAGTACATTTAATAAGTACATCGACAAATTATTTTGTTATAATACATTCATTACTAGTTAAATTTGTGTGTGCATGAAATTTTCAGACATTTTCACTCCTAGATATTTTAAAAATAAAGTAATTTCTATTTGCACATGTTCTAGTAATTGTGAACGATATTTAAATAAAATAATGCATGGGAACTTTAGATATTTTTATTATCATTATTTATTAACATTATAAAAGTGATGTTTAATAAAATATTGTATATATATATATATATATATATATATATATATATATATATATATAATTTAATTGATTTTTGAACTCTGTTTTGTAATATGTCTATGGCTCATAGTAATTTTATTTTTTTATTTATGTGTAAGATAATGATATAATGTTGTAAAAATAACAAATTAGTAACAGATGATATGGTTTTAAGGGGGTAGGATACTTTTGAGCACGTCGAAAAAGCAAAAAAATATCACTATGTTCAAAGCTTCAAAACGTATGTAATAAGCCAAAAATAAAAATCAAACATCATTTAAATATAAAGCTCATATTTAAATTTAATTTTAAAAAACTATATATACATGTAAATTTATAAATAAATATTGAAATGATAAGTTTTAAAATATATATGATAATAAGAGAAAAAAAAACATAACACAACTTGCGCGCATGATAAAATCTGAAAATATGCATATAAAGAGACAATTTCGGTGAAAATAAATACATAATATAATATTTGTAAAAAATATTGACTAAATTAAAAAGTAAACTTAATAATTTTAAAAAAATAAAAATTTCAATTTTTTAAAAATATTTTCAAAGTACAAAAACAAAAAAATAATAAAATTTTACCTTTTTCTGGTTTTAAGTTGTAGATAATACAGAAATGAATATGTGGTGAAAATTTCCTTTCATTGCCATGCATAGTTTTTTAGTAACACTGCGCGCAGTATCAAAATTCATCGTTTTGAATAAACGCGACGCAAAGTTTAATTATCACATTTCGCTTAATATTATTGATACCTTGGTGTTCAAAAGGCTCCAAGAGCATAACCAACTCCTTCTTGCCCTTTCTACTCTCTATTTCTTTCTTTTTTTCTTGTTTTTTAGCTCTACAAGCATCTAAAGAATTAGACAATACTCGTTTTTCTGCAATCGCATTTGGAAACGTCGAGAAAGCGTAAACATTACTACGTTCCAAGTTTCAAAACTTGTGTAATAAGTAAAAAATAAAAATCTAATCTCTTTCAAATATAGAGCACATATTTAAATTTATATTTATATGTATATATATACTTGTAAATTCATAAATAAATATTGAAATGATAAGTTTTAAAATATATATGATAATAAGAGAAAAAAAACATAACACAACTTGCGCGCATGATAAAATCTGAAACTTTGCATATAAAGAGAAAATTTTGGTGAAAATAAATACATAATAGTGTTACCTTTAAACTAAAACCAGAATATTTGTAAAAAATATTGACTAAATTAAAAAATAATCTTAATAATTTAAAAATATTCAATTTTTTTAAAATATTTTCAAAGTACAAAAACAAAAAATAATAAAATCTTACCCTTTTCTTGTTTTAAGTTGTAGATAATACAGAAATTAATATGTGGTAAAAAGTTCCTTTCATTGCCATGCATAGTTTTTTAGTAACACTGAGCGCAGTATCAAAATTCATAGTTTTGAGTAAACGTGGCGCAAAGTTTAATTATCACATTTTGCTTAATATTATTGATACCTTGGTGTTCAAAAGGCACCAGGAGCATAACCAACTCCTTCTTGCCCTCTTTACTCTCTATTTGTTTCTTTTTTCTTGTTTTTTAGCTGTACGAGCTTCTAAAGTATTACACAGTACTCGTTTTTCTGCAATCGTATTTGGAAATGTCGAGAAAGCGAAAAACATTACTACGTTCCAAGTTTCAAAACTTGTGTAATAAGTAAAAAATAAAAATCTAATCTCTCTCAAATATAGAGCACATATTTAAATTTATATGAATATATATACTTATAAATTCATAAATAAATATTGAAATGATACTTTAAAAATATGTGAAATAGTAAGAAAAAAAAAGTCTTGCACGCATGATAAAATCTGAAAATTTGCATATAAAGAGAAAATTTTGGTGAAAATAAATACATAATAGTGTTACCTTTATTATAAAACCTAAATATTTATAAAAATGTTGACTAAATTAAAATTAACTTAATTTAAAAATATTTAATAAAAAAAAAATCTGGTTGTAAACAATACAGAAATGAATGTGTAATGAAAATTTTATGATTGCCCTGCCATGCATAATATTTTAGTAACACTGTGGGCAGTATCAAAATTCGTTTTGAATGAATGTGACGGAAAGTTTTAATTATCACAATATTATCAATGTTTTTATATACTTTGCTATTCAAAATGCTCCAGGAGCATAAACAACGCCTTCTTGTCTTTTTTTAATCTGTAAGTTTTTCTTTTTTTGTTGTCTTTTGGCTCTACGAGCCTCTAAAGTATTACACAGTACTCGTTTTTCTGCAATCGCTATTCTCTCTTTATCAGTATTTTCTGCAAATAAAATACTTTGTATCCCAGGTGTAAGACCGAGTTGCCTCATAATGTTCAGATGAGATTTTTTTCCATCATTAAAGTTTGAAACTGCTAAATTAGCACTAGTTTCTACAATATGTCTGCCTGAGTTTTTTTCTTTCGAACAAAATGTCCATATTAAAGAATTCAGCGATTCATTTGTGTTTTGTGTTTTTCCGCCAATGCATCGTTTCAGTAGAGTTGGATGTGACAAATCTTTAAATATCGGTTTTATGGCATCCATTACTGCAACAGGTAAAGAATTTGCATGTTTAAATTTATCAAGTGTACCATTAGCTTTTGCTATATTATATTTACACTATGATTCTGTTCCTTTAGGGCAAAAATCATGAATCGCTTCATTGTCATTAGACCACTTATGATACCAAATGGCCCATATAGCTTTCTGCATTTCTTTATAGTTATTTGAATTTTGTCTAATGGCATTCCCATAATATGATGTAAGTTGATCGATAACTAGATCAGTTAGTCAACCTTTACCACCAATACACTTTTTATCACTTAGCTTTTTACCACAAAAATCATTTTTCAATTTGCGTAATCTGGAGCCCATTCTTTTTTGTACATGTCCAACACATTCGATTTTTGATATTGGAATGCCATAAGGATTTGACTTTGAGATAGACAAAAATGTCTTGCAGTCACCATCTCCAATGTAATTTAAATATTTAACACCATGTTTTTCTTCAGAACGAGTGAACATGGTTATCATTCCGTTGACTTCCATCTGTCCTGATGAACCCGAATGATTCTTAGTGCACACATTTTCGTGTTTGCTCTTCCACTTTTTAAAATCTTCCCCAGTCAAATTTTTTGCAGTCTCACAACCCTTGCAATACGAGCAGGAAACAAAACGATCAACGACTTTTCATGTTTCACTGCCAATAAGTGTTGATACACCATAAAGTGACGAATGCCCTCTCGTTTTCCAGGATCCATCTCCACTGACAGTTAAACTTGTATTTTCTGTCATTTTGACTTCCTCTTTAACAGCGGTTTTCATACTATTTTCAGCAACTATGTGTGTGGCTGATTTAATATGCCTCACAATTTTGTCATAGGCTTTTCGAGTCACTGGTGATGACAAATCCATAGTGCCGCAGAAGGATTTCATGTTTGAATAGTCTTTTCCTATGCATCTCATGGCAAAAACAAATCTTCCATTTATATCAGATGCATTTTTCTTTTCCCCAATCATTTTTGAATTTTTTAAGGCTGTAATTGAACCACATTCCTTGCAAATGATGTTTATGTTTACTAAGAGTCCATATACAATATCTGATGAAACCGATACTTGGCTATGGCAATGTTTGCAACATAAAAACTGTTCTAATGCAGTAAATAATATATCCTTGTCTATTATTGCATATCCATCAAAATTGCCATCTATATTTTCATATTCATTTTTAACATCTGACGAAGCCAGCTTTTTTGATGAAGCACATGTATTTAACATTTCTGTATCATGTTGATTTTTTGTATGTTGATTGCCTTGAAAATTGCTTCGTTTCCTCTTTTTTGGCCTTTAACCCGATGCTCTTTTCTGATTGATTTCACTCATTTTACGATCTTAACTATTACATGTAAAAAAAAAAAAAAAAAAAAAAAACCAAAAATATCAAGTGATTAAAAATCTTGCGTTGAAAATTGAAGAAACTAGCTGAATAACACGAGAATCACAGGATCGAACACGAGATCGCAAACACAACTGTAAACAAACATTTATCAGCGTCGAACAGAAGTTTAGTTGTTTAGAAGTTTCTCCCTTAAGTGGAGAGCAAAATAAAACTGCTAAATCCAAGGAGAATATAATTTAAAAGGGGAAAATAGTCGGTGTCGGTAAGCAATCTAAATGTAAACAACGTCAGTAGCAGATACAACGCCCCCTACAGGGCGTTGGCTGATGCGACTGTCCCTTTAAATAGCAGTAGAGAGAAAATGAGCGTCCGACCCCAGGAGGAGGAGTGAGGAGTGAGGAGGGAGGAGGGCTCCTCCTCCCGAAGTGCCCTCCTCCTCCCAAAGTGCTCTCCTCCTCCCGAAGTCGCCTCCTCCTCCCAAAGTGCGCACCTCCTCACGAAGTGCCCTCCTCCTCCCAAAGTGCAGCTCAGCTCCTCCCGAAGTACCCTCCTCCACCACCTAAGATAAGGGGATTAATTAAGGATTAGTGTTAATTAATTTTAATTAGGGAACTTAGAAATTTTTTGAAGCAATTTTTTTTTTTTTCGCGGAGAATTTTCTACTAGAATACGAGGTGTGTTTCAAGGGATTTATTTTAGCGAATTAGAAATTTAATTAATTTTAATTGCGAGACTTAGAAATTTTTCGAAGCAATTTTTTTTTTTCAACGAGAGTATGCAGTTTGATTATGAGTGTATGCAGTAGAAGTGAATGATTAATTAATTAAAAATATTAATTAAAAATAGTAATTAATTAATTTTCATTGCAGAACTTAAAAATTTTCGCGAGATTTTTTTTTTTTCAACGAGAGTAGGGTATTCGATATACATGTTAGAGGAGAATTTTAAAAGTCAATAATGGTTTAATTAAAAAGGGTGATTAATTTTAATTGGGAAACTTAGAAATTTTTCGAAGCAATTTTTTTTTTTTTTTTAAGAGAGTATGCAGTTTGATTATGAGTGTATGCAGTAGAAGTGAATGATTAATTAATTAAAAATAGTAATTAAAAATAGTAATTAATTAATTTTAATTGCAGAACTTAAGAATTTTCGCGAGATTTTTTTTTTCAACGAGAGTAGTGTATTCGATATACATGTTAGAGGAGAATTTTAAAAGTTAATAATGGTTTAATTAAAAATGGTGATTAATTTTAATTGGGGAACTTAGACATTTTTCGAAGCAAATATTTTTTCAACGAGAGTAGCCTATTCGATATACGTGTTACAGGTGAATTTTAAAAGTCAATAGTGGTTTAATTAAAAAGGGTCATTCATTAATTTTAATTGGGGAACTTAGAAATTTTTCGAAGCAATTTTTTTTTTTTTTTTTTTTTTTTTTTTTTTTTTTTTAACTAGAGTAGGGTATTTCATATACATGTTAGAGTATATTTGAGGGTGAATGAATAATTAAAAATATTCATTAATTTTAATTGGGGAACTTAAGAAATTTTTGTGATTTTTAGTTTTAAAAATTGCCAAAAAATAGAATTTTTAGTTTTAAAAGTTGCCAAATGTAGGATTTTCAGCTGAAAGTAATCTAAGATATAAACTCGCAACTGAAATGAATTTTGCCTTAAGGTGTGAGCTTTTGGCTAGAAGTGACCTAGAGTCAAAACTTCCTGGTCCCAGGAATCACCACGGTGGTTATAGTAAAAAATACAGGGTCCCGTATGAATCACCCCTCCCCCCCCTCCCTTTTTTTTACCCAGAGGGGTTCTTCGATGGACTAACAATACACACTTCAAAAAATACAGAGTGATATAAAAAGAAGAATTTTAACGTACATATAAAATAATAAATAAACAAGAATGAAAAATCATGCATAGCATCATAATTCATGAATCACTTTCCACAAAAAAATACAGAGTGATACCAAAAGAATTTTAACGTATATATAAAATAATAAATAAACAAGTATGAAAAATCATGCGTAGCGGTATAGTTTATGAATCACATTCGAACATTATCGAAATGTTATGTGAACAAAATTTAATTTTATCAGCTAGTACATAGTTAATTAAAATAGTGAACAGATCCCCTTTAGAATAAAAAAGCATCCTTCACAAAAAACCAATTATGCATAAGATCCCTTCATACATTCAGTTCATCGATCCCCCTTTTTTTTACCCTTCAAAGTGTAAACACGCATTAGACTATAGGACCCCTTCATAAAATAAATGAGATACATGCCCTATTCGAATAAAAAAAAAAGCCCTTCACAAAAACTGTAGGGGTTCCCTTTTGGAAAAAAAAGGCCCTTCACAAAAATCAAATTATGCATAAGAACCCTTCATAAATTCAGATAATTTACACTTTCGCCTTTTTTCTTCAATTCAAGTTAGGCTAAAAGTACAGATTGCGCATCGATAGATTCAAAATACATAGATATAGATATTAAGCTACCTTCACAAAATAAATTCAATAGATTCATGTTATATTATGGCCACAGAAATACGAGGGATACTAACCTTCCATAAAAATCCAAGATCCCCTGTTTGAATGAAAAGGGCCCCTTCACGTACCCTGTAAAAATACTATGATTGACCAGTTATTTTAAGAAATAGAGTTCTATTCTCAAATGAATACGTATTCATACAATATAAAAATAAGTTTTACACTAATGTATTTTTAGTATAACATTCAAAATATAGTTTTTAGAAAAAAAGATTCATGTTTTACGAAATTTATCATACAAATCTGTAAAATAGGGTAGAACGTTTCATGAAAAATAATTGAATTTTCGAATGATTATGCTTTAAAATACATATTTATAACTGCAACTAAGATTTGAGTGTTACCCCCTCAACATGCATATCGCTGAATCATAATGAGTCATATTATCAGACAAGCGAAGATCTTGCTTTGATTTCACCCCGTATGCGATAATGAGTCACTCCGCGATAAGAAATACCTGAGACTCGTAATTTCTGACACATTTTTTGTAGGTAAATGAACTATTTAAAACCGTCAATGTATACGAATTATTTCGTGTAGTTCTATATAGGTGCTACTCTTCATATATACATATTGTGATATATACTAAAATCTGTTAAGTTTTAAAAGGCTTCATTGAAAAGATAAGAAATAGTCATTCCCTTAAGAATTTTGAGTATAAGAGACGGGTTTAAAGGAATTTGAACCTGTTTAAATGTACCTGTGTTTAAATGAATTTGATACAGCTTAGGGTAAAAAATATACAGGGGCCCCTATAAAATATAGGAATTAAATTTTAAATAATATAAAACTAAATTACATTAGTCTATGCTTTTTTTTGTATAGAAAAATTATACAAAATTGAGTTTTTATTATTCTAACTTAAAAATTTCTTTTGAGGAATGAATAGAATAACTAATCTTTGTTTTTATAAAATATATATTGTACTATTTAGTTAGGGCATTATTTAAAAAATTTTTGTTTTTAATATTGAAAAAAAAATGTATCTTACCTAAATATTTAAACCATAATGTACTGGAATTCATCCAAATTTGATCGACTGCATGCATGTCTTAAAAGAACTAAACGTGTTCGCTTATCTCTTAAAACCACGGGATATTATAACGTTATGGATAAAGCATAGGGTAGAATACAGAATGTATAGGTATTATAAAGCAGAATCATAAATTTTGCATACTTTACACTTGTAGTATGTGAAATGATTGCTACTATTGCCTATATGAGAAAATGAATCATAAACGAATCTTATTAGTGTATGTTATATTTAACCAACAGACTTGAAATGCGTGAATTTTGACTAGAATTAATCATTGAATGTAAAAATGATTTATTTTTAGATCTAATATTTATATCGTTTAACATTTTAAAATATATACATAAATTAATCTTACCTTATTCACAAACTTGCAATCCCGTCTTCAATATATGACTACAGCATGAAAAAATATGCGTGCTACTTGTATAGCAACTAGACCAGAAATGATTTCAGTACAAGTCCATTATCTTATCGTTAATCTATAGATTAGTAACATCACGTGACTGATTGCGATAACTTTCTATATAAGATTTACTGATAAGAATACATTTCAATTCATTTCTCCCAAAAGCAAGTGTATGAGTTGGTTGTAAGATATAGGTAAGTATCCTTACTTTATATGTTTAAAGTTATAATATATGAATAGATATAATATTAATGTATTTTTTCAATATGTATGGTAGACAAAAAGGAATAGGTAAGCAAAAAAGAATAGGTATTATTGCATGTTTCCTCTAATTTATTTTAAAAATAATTATTTTAAAAATACATACTAACAATTTATGCGATGAGTCACACAGCATGATGGGACGATATATGAAATTTATTTTTATATTATACAAGCTCCTATATACAATTCATATGCGTTAGCAAGATTATTTTTAGAATTTTTCACTCTTACCCTCTATAGGCTATACTTTTAAAATAGTAGTATTCGAATACCCGTAAAATGTAATTATAGCTTAGTAATTTTCTAGTCTTTTAACTATGCCGTTGAAGGAGTATTGTCATATTTAACTAACAGGCTCGAACATGCGTGAATTTTGACTAGAATTATTCACTGAATGTAAAAAAAAAAAAAATGATTTATATTTAGATCTAATATTTATATCGTTTAACATTTTAAAATCCTATTAAAAGTATATACATTAGTATGCTTGTGAAAGGCCTATTGTTAATACGAAACGTTGTGTGAAGTGTCCTGTTTTAGGGTTAAAAGTTTCGTGAAGGGGTCTGTTTGAAAGAGCCTGTTTCGAAATGACTTAAGAACGCACAATTTATTCCTAAACATTCAACTCGATTCGTTATATATGCTTTATTAAGTATTCAATAAAAAATAATAACTAAGAAATAAAATTAAAAATAGTAATTAAGAGATACCCTTAAGAATTCTTGCGATAGGAGATTGGTTTTAATTAAATAGGTTAATGAATCTAATTCGATACAAGTCTTGTTAAAACAGAGATTATAGTTAAAATACACATTAATTATACAGCATTACACAGTATTACACAATGCGCTACCTCTCCTATATTTTCACAGAAATACCTTCGATAAAATTTAGACTAACAATACACACCTAAAAAAATATATACCGAGTACCCAGAAAATGATAGGAATGAATGAAAATTTTTAACGTAAATTATAAAATAGGATCTACAATAAGTGACAATAAATAAATATGAAGCAAAAATCATGAGTCATGGTATACTTTATGAAACACTTTCCAATGCTATGTGACTATCGTTAAGAATTTGAAATAAGTGAATCAGATTTAATAATTCATACTGGAAATGTATTTTTAAAAAAATTAGTAGCTTCGCCTACTTTTAAATCATTCAAGACATATGATGAAGATTTAACCGCTGTAGAACGACTAAAAACTAGCATTTTAATGAACCAACCCATCTATGTTGGATTTTCTATTTTAGAATTATCTAAATTAGTTATGTATGATTTTCATTTCAATTTTATAAAGAAAACATACAAAGATCGTGCAGTTATACTCTTTACGGATATAGATTCCTTAACTTATCATATTCAAACACATAATATTTATAAGAATATGGAGCACCATCATGATTTTTTCGACTTTTCTGAATACTCGAAATCCCATCGTCTAAACCGCACAAGTTTCGAACCCACAAACATATAATCAGACTTGTCATTTTATAACCAGGACGCTAACCACAGGGCTAAGTGAGCCCCCGCTTATTTTATAGTCACCACGCTGACTATTGAGCTTAGTAAGCCCCAGGCTAATTTATATCCACCACGCTAACTATTGGGCTTAGTGAGCCCCAGGCTAACTTATACCCACCACGCTAACTTTTGGGCCTAGTGAACCCCCGCTTTTTTTATAGCCACCATACTAACCATAGGGCTAAGTGAGCCCCCGCTTATTTTATAGTCACCATGCTAAGTATTAGGCTGAGTGAGCCCCAGGCTATTTTATACCCACTATGCTAACTAATGGGCTGAATGAGCCCCAGGCTATTTTCTACCCACCACGTTTACTGGGCTTAGTGTGTCCCCGCTTATTTTATAGCTACCACGATAACCACAGGGCTAAGTGAGCCCCCGCTTATTATATAGTCAACACGCTAACTACTGGGCTGAGTGAGCCCCAGGTTATTTAGTCGCATGAATATGATTTCCAAGGTATATGTCCTAACTTGTTTTAGACCATTGCCTATAGTTAGATAAAGCTGGGAAGTAAATTGGTAAACTATATGTACATTTCCCTTGAAAACTCACTTGTATTTTCTTAAATATCTGCAGAAATCAGCATAGTTTATTAAAATTATATACATTCTCATTAGTTTATGAATCTACTAACTTATAATATCTATATGGTAACTTGGATTATTAGTATTCCCACTTAAAAATTTCTTTTGTAGATTTAATATGATAAACAATAACATGAGACTGACTAAACTTTTACCATTTTCATTTCAACTTAGTTTTAGGAAATTTATCTACATAGCTTTAAATTTTACTGTTTAGTAAGTCTATTATTTCAAAGTATTATTTTTTAGCTCTAATATTCAAAACATATTCATATCGTTTTTCATAGTAGGTATCAAATTAATTTAAAGTCATATTAAAAATATATATACAAATACTATTCTTACCTAACACGCCAGCTAGCTAAGCACCCAACCGTCTCACACTAAGACTCTGAGAAAAGTGAATGCTTGTTCAGGGCCTCATAAGCTAATATAATCACTGATAAGATTTGATCACGTGACATGTGACGTCACTGATTAAGTGATATCATGTGACCATGTGGTCATTCAATACGTCACCAGTGACGTCAGAGATCACGTGACTAGGTCATAAAAGAACCAATTGCTAATTGCAACTAACAATTTACGTCTAATTGATTTGTATAATATATGTATAGATAAATTACTACATGATTTTTCTATTATTTCATAAAACATAGTACATGTACTATGTATTACGAAATAATATATAGATAAATTATGTATTAATTTATCTATACATATATTATACAAATCAATTAGAGGTAAATTGTTAATTGCAATTAGCAATTGGTTCTTTTATGACCTAGTCACGTGATCTCTGACGTCACTGGTGACGTATTGAATGATCACATGGTCACGTGATATCACTTAATCAGTGACGTCACATGTCACGTGATCAAATCTTATCAGTGATTATATTAGCTGATAAGGCCCTGAACAAGCATTCACTTTTCTCAGAGTCTTAGTGTGAGACGGTTGGGTGCTTAGCTAGCTGGCGTGTTAGGTAAGAATAGTATTTGTATATATATTTTTAATATGACTTTAAATTAATTTGATACCTACTATGAAAAACGATATGAATATGTTTTGAATATTAGAACTAAAAAATAATACTTTGAAATAATAGACTTACTAAACAGTAAAATTTAAAGCTATGTAGATAAATTTCCTAAAACTAAGTTGAAATGAAAATGGTAAAAGTTTAGTCAGTCTCATGTTATTGTTTATCATATTAAATCTACAAAAGAAATTTTTAAGTGGGAATACTAATAATCCAAGTTACCATATAGATATTATAAGTTAGTAGATTCATAAACTAATGAGAATGTATATAATTTTAATAAACTATGCTGATTTCTGCAGATATTTAAGAAAATACAAGTGAGTTTTCAAGGGAAATGTACATATAGTTTACCAATTTACTTCCCAGCTTTATCTAACTATAGGCAATGGTCTAAAACAAGTTAGGACATATACCTTGGAAATCATATTCATGCGACTAAATAACCTGGGGCTCACTCAGCCCAGTAGTTAGCGTGTTGACTATATAATAATCGGGGGCTCACTTAGCCCTGTGGTTATCGTGGTAGCTATAAAATAAGCGGGGACACACTAAGCCCAGTAAACGTGGTGGGTAGAAAATAGCCTGGGGCTCATTCAGCCCATTAGTTAGAATAGTGGGTATAAAATAGCCTGGGGCTCACTCAGCCTAATACTTAGCATGGTGACTATAAAATAAGCGGGGGCTCACTTAGCCCTATGGTTAGTATGGTGGCTATAAAAAAGCGGGGGTTCACTAGGCCCAAAAGTTAGCGTGGTGGGTATAAGTTAGCCTGGGGCTCACTAAGCCCAATAGTTAGCGTGGTGGATATAAATTAGCCTGGGGCTTACTAAGCTCAATAGTCAGCGTGGTGACTATAAAATAAGCGGGGGCTCACTTAGCCCTGTGGTTAGCGTCCTGGTTATAAAATGACAAGTCTGATTATATGTTTGTGGGTTCGAAACTTGTGCGGTTTAGACGATGGGATTTCGAGTATTCAGAAAAGTCGAAAAAATCATGATGGTGCTCCATATTCTTATAAATATTATGTGTTTGAATATGATAAGTTAAGGAATCTATATCCGTAAAGAGTATAACTGCACGATCTTTGTATGTTTTCTTTATAAAATTGAAATGAAAATCATACATAACTAATTTAGATAATTCTAAAATAGAAAATCCAACATAGATGGGTTGGTTCATTAAAATGCTAGTTTTTAGTCGTTCTACAGCGGTTAAATCTTCATCATATGTCTTGAATGATTTAAAAGTAGGCGAAGCTACTAATTTTTTTAAAAATACATTTCCAGTATGAATTATTAAATCTGATTCACTTATTTCAAATTCTTAACGATAGTCACATAGCATTGGAAAGTGTTTCATAAAGTATACCATGACTCATGATTTTTGCTTCATATTTATTTATTGTCACTTATTGTAGATCCTATTTTATAATTTACGTTAAAAATTTTCATTCATTCCTATCATTTTCTGGGTACTCGGTATATATTTTTTTAGGTGTGTATTGTTAGTCTAAATTTTATCGAAGGTATTTCTGTGAAAATATAGGAGAGGTAGCGCATTGTGTAATACTGTGTAATGCTGTATAATTAATGTGTATTTTAACTATAATCTCTGTTTTAACAAGACTTGTATCGAATTAGATTCATTAACCTATTTAATTAAAACCAATCTCCTATCGCAAGAATTCTTAAGGGTATCTCTTAATTACTATTTTTAATTTTATTTCTTAGTTATTATTTTTTATTGAATACTTAATAAAGCATATATAACGAATCGAGTTGAATGTTTAGGAATAAATTGTGCGTTCTTAAGTCATTTCGAAACAGGCTCTTTCAAACAGACCCCTTCACGAAACTTTTAACCCTAAAACAGGACACTTCACACAACGTTTCGTATTAACAATAGGCCTTTCACAAGCATACTAATGTATATACTTTTAATAGGATTTTAAAATGTTAAACGATATAAATATTAGATCTAAATATAAATCATTTTTTTTTTTTTACATTCAGTGAATAATTCTAGTCAAAATTCACGCATGTTCGAGCCTGTTAGTTAAATATGACAATACTCCTTCAACGGCATAGTTAAAAGACTAGAAAATTACTAAGCTATAATTACATTTTACGAGTATTCGAATACTACTATTTTAAAAGTATAGCCTATAGAGGGTAAGAGTGAAAAATTCTAAAAATAATCTTGCTAACGCATATGAATTGTATATAGGAGCTTGTATAATATAAAAATAAATTTCATATATCGTCCCATCATGCTGTGTGACTCATCGCATAAATTGTTAGTATGTATTTTTAAAATAATTATTTTTAAAATAAATTAGAGGAAACATGCAATAATACCTATTCTTTTTTGCTTACCTATTCCTTTTTGTCTACCATACATATTGAAAAAATACATTAATATTATATCTATTCATATATTATAACTTTAAACATATAAAGTAAGGATACTTACCTATATCTTACAACCAACTCATACACTTGCTTTTGGGAGAAATGAATTGAAATGTATTCTTATCAGTAAATCTTATATAGAAAGTTATCGCAATCAGTCACGTGATGTTACTAATCTATAGATTAACGATAAGATAATGGACTTGTACTGAAATCATTTCTGGTCTAGTTGCTATACAAGTAGCACGCATATTTTTTCATGCTGTAGTCATATATTGAAGACGGGATTGCAAGTTTGTGAATAAGGTAAGATTAATTTATGTATATATTTTAAAATGTTAAACGATATAAATATTAGATCTAATGCGTGTTTACACTTTGAAGGGTAAAAAAAAGGGGGATCGATGAACTGAATGTATGAAGGGATCTTATGCATAATTGGTTTTTTGTGAAGGATGCTTTTTTATTCTAAAGGGGATCTGTTCACTATTTTAATTAACTATGTACTAGCTGATAAAATTAAATTTTGTTCACATAACATTTCGATAATGTTCGAATGTGATTCATAAACTATACCGCTACGCATGATTTTTCATACTTGTTTATTTATTATTTTATATATACGTTAAAATTCTTTTGGTATCACTCTGTATTTTTTTGTGGAAAGTGATTCATGAATTATGATGCTATGCATGATTTTTCATTCTTGTTTATTTATTATTTTATATGTACGTTAAAATTCTTCTTTTTATATCACTCTGTATTTTTTGAAGTGTGTATTGTTAGTCCATCGAAGAACCCCTCTGGGTAAAAAAAAGGGAGGGGGGGGAGGGGTGATTCATACGGGACCCTGTATTTTTTACTATAACCACCGTGGTGATTCCTGGGACCAGGAAGTTTTGACTCTAGGTCACTTCTAGCCAAAAGCTCACACCTTAAGGCAAAATTCATTTCAGTTGCGAGTTTATATCTTAGATTACTTTCAGCTGAAAATCCTACATTTGGCAACTTTTAAAACTAAAAATTCTATTTTTTGGCAATTTTTAAAACTAAAAATCACAAAAATTTCTTAAGTTCCCCAATTAAAATTAATGAATATTTTTAATTATTCATTCACCCTCAAATATACTCTAACATGTATATGAAATACCCTACTCTAGTTTAAAAAAAAAATTGCTTCGAAAAATTTCTAAGTTCCCCAATTAAAATTAATGAATGACCCTTTTTAATTAAACCACTATTGACTTTTAAAATTCACCTGTAACACGTATATCGAATAGGCTACTCTCGTTGAAAAAATATTTGCTTCGAAAAATGTCTAAGTTCCCCAATTAAAATTAATCACCATTTTTAATTAAACCATTATTAACTTTTAAAATTCTCCTCTAACATGTATATCGAATACCCTACTCTCGTTGAAAAAAAAAAATCTCGCGAAAATTCTTATGTTCTGCAATTAAAATTAATTAATTACTATTTTTAATTACTATTTTTAATTAATTAATCATTCACTTCTACTGCATACACTCATAATCAAACTGCATACTCTCTTTAAAAAAAAAAAAAAAATTGCTTCGAAAAATTTCTAAGTCTCGCAATTAAAAATAATTAAATTTCTAATTCGCTAAAATAAATCCCTTGAAACACACCTCGTATTCTAGTAGAAAATTCTCCGCGAAAAAAAAAAATTTGCTTCAAAAAATTTCTAAGTTCCCTAATTAAAATTAATTAACACTAATCCTTAATTAATCCCCTTATCTTAGGTGGTGGAGGAGGGTACTTCGGGAGGAGCTGAGCTGCACTTCGGGAGGAGGAGGGCACTTCGTGAGGAGGTGCGCACTTTGGGAGGAGGAGGCGACTTCGGGAGGAGGAGAGCACTTTGGGAGGAGGAGGGCACTTCGGGAGGAGGAGCCCTCCTCCCTCCTCACTCCTCACTCCTCCTCCTGGGGTCGGACGCTCATTTTCTCTCTAATAATAGCTGTTGTAAAATATGTAGTCTGAATAAAACTTCCATAAATAGTAAGCTAATGGGAATTTTTTAATGCGGTTTTTTGCATATTGTTCAGAAATAATTACAGAATCAAAATATGTATAAAAAAAATTTTCGGAAATTTTCAAATTTAAAGGTATCTTACCCCCTTAATGCATTAGTTTTGCACTTAAAATGTTACAGAAGGCCTTTGTTATGTTTATGTCCAGGACCCCCAAATCTATAAGTCGGTCCCTTATTAGATCTGAGTTTTTAACGATAAACAACATTGATTAATTTTTATATGTATATATATTTTTTTAATTTAAAAGTTTGATTTCTATAAATATTTGTTTTGTTTTACTTAAAGAAGAGGACGCGGGGACTTACCCAGGTGTTAAATTTAGGTCATTAAAATAAAAGGCTTGAAAACATTATTAATTATAAAGTAAATAGTAAGTCATGCAACAATATCAAAAACTGAAAAACTTTAACATCTCTTTAAAAACTGCAGATAAACTACAGAAAATATAACACAAGCTTTCTATACATTAAGTGATGTAAAATTACCTCACACTAATTACAGTTATACTGCAGATACGTCAGAAAACATACTTCTGGATATGACTGTAAAATTACTTCACATTTACTGCAGTAATTCTACAAATGTAAACTCTCGATATTTTTTTAATTTATGATTCTAAAATGACTTCACATAAACTACAGTATTTTTGCAGATAATAGCTCACAGTCTTTTTGAAATAAATTACTGCAAAAATACTTCACATTAGCTGCAAAATAACTGAAGTATTTTTACAGTTGAGATTGCACTATAGAAAATCTACAGTTGACTGTAGAAAAACTTCAAAATTACTTCACTTCTGTAGAAGAACTGCAGTTCATTTTTAGCTGGGAGGCCAATGATCTTTTCTTACCCCAAAACGGTAGGATACAAAATATAGTCAAAATCGTTGGAGCCGTTTTTTAGATAAAATTAACTTGACGCATGGTGACCCCCAAATCACCCACTAATCGAATTTTCTCGAACATGTGACCCAGACAAATGGTCTTCTTGTGTCCCAAAAAGGTAGGACACAAAACTTAGTCAAAATCATTAAAGCCATTTATTAGATAACATAAAATTATCTTGGCCAGCAGTGACCCCAAAATAACCCACTAATTGAATTTTCTCGAACATGTGACCCAGCCCAATAGTCTTTTCGTACACCAAATCAATAGGATACAAAATGTAGTCAAAATCGTTTTAGCCGTTTTTTAGATAAAATTAGCTTGACCCGTAGTGACCCCAAAATGACTCACTAATCAAATTTTCTCAATCATTTGACCCAGCCCAATGGTCTTTTAGTTCCCCAAAACGGTGGGATACAAAACTTAGTCAAAATTGTTAGAGCCGTTTTTTAGATAAAATTTATTTCACCCATAGTAACCCCAAATGACCCACTTATGAATTTTTCTGGAACATGCGACCCAGTCCAATGGTCTTCTTGTATCCCAAAATTGTAGGATACAAAACTTAGTCAAAATCTTTAAAGCCATTTATTAGATAAAATAAAATTAGCTTTACCCGCAGTGACCCTGAATGACCCACTAATTGAATTTTCTGTAACATGTGAGATAGCTCAATCATCTTCTCATAACCGAAAATGGTAGAATGCAAAATTTAGTCAAATTTGTTAGAGTCGTTTTCAGGTAAAACAAAATTCTGAAGTGGCCGACTATTGGTTCAGTGATGGCCGAACATTAGATTTGAGGTGGCCGACTATTGGATAACTTGCCCTTTTTTAACTTAACTTTGTCTAAAAACACTATTACCGTGTTTTAAAAAAATAATTGCTGAAACATTATAAGAAACGTATGTTTTAACATATATCACTGTTAAAAATGTTGTGTCGTTTTTTAAAAATTCTACATTAAGATTTCTATATATAAAAGCAGTTACGTGGCCGACTATTGGTACATTTACCCTATGTTGTTGTTTTTTTGCATTTATCACAGAACAGTACATTAAATGATACAAATCATTCCACAAATGATACAAATCAGTAACAATATTACACTTTTTGGAAAAGAAGGTCTTCGCAGTGCACTTTTCGATATGCTTGTTTAGATTAATCGTCCATGAAGTCTTAGAATCATTAACCACTTGTAATAATATATATTATTGCTTTATTATTTGTATTGTGTTTATTATTTGTTATTATTCTTTTATTCATATTTATATATTTACATCGCTTTTCTTATTTCTTATTTACATTAATTTCTTATTTATATATATATATTTTGTATGACTAAGTTTAAATCCGCAAAAAATAGAACGAACCGTATAACGGGTATTCCTATTTGTAAGCATTTAGTGGGTTAATTCATTTCTTTTATTTTCCAGTAGTTTAGAATTTGGGTTTTATTCCGTGATTTGGCCTGTTTGTTTTCTGCAACAGGAAATATAAAAAGCTTTAAAAATGTTCAATTTTTAAAATTTAATATACGTTTGTAAACCACTAAAAATTTACGAAGATGAATTTATTATTTATTATTATTCTTTTATTCTTTATTATATGTGTATATTGATTTTGTTATTTATTATTTACTAGCTAATCCGTTGCCCGGTCCCGTCATAAAATTGTACGAAATGCGAAATCACTCTAAAAATACCTGCACAAAACCGTTCCTTTGGAAACTCTTTGTCTTTCGGAAATTAAATATAGATATAGACGCCGAAGCGGAAGTAAATTCAGTACCGCCCCCTCAAATGTCTGGATCATATGACTCAAAGTGGGTCAGATTTTGGACAAATTTTTTAAAAAAGTTACAGTCGGATTTTCACAAAATTTGCATATTCGGAATCAGAAAAGTAAACTGCATACAGACTGTGAGTGTCGAATCAGCGCCTCTAATACTTTTCCTAATACTCGCGGTTGAGTGAAAATGAGAATATTTCGTTGTCTGGTATTATGAAATCGGTAACTTTCTTTTCAGTTTCAATAAAAATAGCCATTTTGGCGCACGCGCAGGAAAGTCTATTAGTTCAACCACCAGAGGGGATGCATTCTCTTCTAAACAAATTTCCAACACGTGTCCACGCTGCTAGAGTACCGTGTACCAATTCCCGTTAAAATTGCGCCCATAGAGCCCGAGAAAATAAATCATTCCCCTGGAGATTAATATTCATAATTGATGGTAACCAAGGGCTTAAAAAATGATACCGAAGTTTATTTAGTACCAAGGCGACCTCGGAAGAATGTCAAATAATATTTCGTTTAAATCGGACCAAGATTAAATGCAAACTCGTTTAGTTATGTTCTCCACGTCTAGGGGTCGCACTCTCTTCTAAACAAGCCTCTTTCAGAATGAAACTCCAGCACATTTCCATGCTGTCTACGACACTGTATAGCAGTCGTGCTGCGCACGCGCTGCAAAATATTTGACTTCCGCTTTCTATTGTCAGGAGGTGCCAAGTCTGCATCTTAATTAGTTATCTATATCTAAATTAGTTCGTGTTAATTTGAATGAACTAATTTTCGTTGAAATTGGGCCCACAGAACCCCAGAAAATACACAATCCCGGTGATTAATGTTCAGAAATAGTGGTAACCAAGGTCTGAAAAAATTATACCGAAGTTTATTTAGCTCCTGGAGAACCTGAGAAGAATGCTAGAAAATGCTTCGTTATAATCGGACTAATAATAAAAAAGTTATGATTTTGGAGGGGGGGAGAAGAAGAGAGTTTCGGTGAGAGCATTAAAGCGATATTTAAATAACAACCGGCTACTCCCCTTCCCCCTCAGAATTAAGCCCATGACCTTAAAAAATTAGGCATTATCATTAACTTTTGAAACAGAAAAAAATGACGCTTTTTTTTACATACAAATACAGTAAGTTATCGTTGCCAGTTTCTGAAATCAAATACATAAATGACGTCATGCATAAAACACCCCAAAAATCGAATAAAACATACAGTGAAAAATTCGCAAATCGCTGTTCGAATTGCAATCAGCTTATGACCTTTTCATCTAGCAATTAAATATGCCCGGCTGATTTCCAGCTATGCCTACAATCTTCTCAGCTACCAATCACAACTGCTCTCCAACGGTGTGTGCTTCAAATTGACAATTTGTGACGGCACTTGAAACAAAAAATGCTCCAAAACATGAAAAAACATTAAATTACATATAAAAAATCAAATTAAAAAAATATGTAATCAAAAAATCCAAATAGGGATAATCAATAACCCGCCCTTCCCTTTCAAAATCATGATTTTTTATCTGTAAGGAATTATCATCTCTCTCCAAGCTGAATAGAGAAGAAAAAAGTCCTCCCGGCTTGTACCGGGAGAAAAAGGTAGCTTTCGTAGACAATGTTATTAAAAATACAACTCACGTTATTCAATCACCCGAAGAACCAATTATAAAAGATTTAATCCCGGTTTTCGTTAATACTGAAATTGAATGCGAATTTCAGCATGAGAGTTACAGCATAACAAAAATCAGATTGTTACAAAATGTCAGCCAACCTAGAATTTCAAATTCCCATATGTCAGACATTTTTTTAAATAAAGCCAAAAAAAAAAAATCCTGAATCCTTGTATCACGATCTAACACTTAACGGTAGCAAATTTCTCAATTTATAAATTTTTATATATATTTTAGAATTTTTAAGAAAATTAAAAGCATGTAACTGGCCGCCTGTTTAAACTTCCTGCTTAAAAGAGGTAAACAGGAACTAATTAGAAGCTTGCTCAGATAGACGCACAGGATAATTGAGCTTTGAGGGAAGATTTGGTTGTGATACATAGAGCTATGGGAATCAGAGATAAATTGTAAATAAAATGTCGCAGACGTGGAAATAAACAAATATGGATCATACCTAGAAGGTAGAAGGGATTACGAATGCGAAATACGAGGCGCATGCGTCTCATTGAACAGTAGGTGCAGTCTAAAAAAATAAGATTTTCTGTTCTCGGCGGTGATAAATTCATACCAGTCTCCATCACTGTACATTGACTTTCAACAAGGAAGGATTAGAAATAGTGAGACATCCCAGACATGATCGTAAAGCTGTCAAACAGATGTCAGCGACCACAAAACCTTTTCACTAGGGGTGATCGCCTGTAGCGTTGATTAGAAAATTAAAATTATGGTATGTCGGGGCGTTCCACAACGAGGATAATAGGATTAGCATTTAGCGAATAGCATGGGAGAAGGACCGTTCGAATACAGTTTGATAGCAGGATTTTAAAAAATGAAATGGAGGATAGGAAAATTTGGAAATAATGAAAAAACAAAGAAAAGCAGATATCAAAAAAGGGGATGCAAGAAGAGACAGAGATAACTTGGAGAAAAAACTTGGATAGATACTTTTACACTTTTGGAGCTGGGGATCGGTACTTTATACTATCTCACTCTCTGGGATTTTGGCCTTATTTTAGGCCTTAAGGGAGATGACCTTAAGGGAGATGATCGTGGAATCAACAATGCGTTAGGCCTTCGGAAATTCCTTAAATGCACTGTAAAAAAATTCGGAACGTTTCAGGAAGTTATCCTGAAACATTTCGCATATTTTACCGGAATTTCGAATTTCTTTATGTCGCACGACAATTACGGCAATCATTCGTGTAATATTTTTGAGAAGTTTCAACTTTTCCGTAAACTATATTCTCTGCATGCGTGCTTCATGTTTTATGTTCCATTAGCCATTTGATAACTAAAGAAGAATAAAAAAACAGCTGCCTAGGTACTTAGAGACAAATGCAATCTGAACAAATGCCATTCTTTGTTTAGATATCAACCGATAAAGTAAGTAGCTAATTAAAATCTTTTAATGCTTCATTATTTGAATATTTATTTTATATGTAATACGAAACTTTAAAATTTAATTGCTTAAATAAGACACTGAATAAAAAAAGTACATTGATTATTGAAAATTGGAATGTTTCACTACTTTGTTGTGGAACGTAGCAGCAAGAAGCCGTGGCATCTTAATGCCACCACTTATTTCCGGAACCTTCTGGAAAATTTTTTACAGTGTGGAATTTAGAAATGAGTAGTTTTAAGGTGTGTGTAAGCAGCGAGGATGAGGCGACGAGCTCTCCCGGGGATGCAAATGAGTAGATTTGCAGGGCCAGGCCAACAACAACAACAAAAACCCATTGGGCCTATGGTTTAGTCAGTTAACGACAAAAGTACTTATTTTAAAATGCAAATTGTTAATTATTTAACAACCTTTCATGGGCCCATTGGATGGGTAGCCAAGTCAATTAGCACAATAAAAGTAAATTAATTTCAATAATGTAGTTAAAGTATAATTCAGAATAAGTTCAGTTTAAAATGTTACTAACATTCTTCACTTCCAGGTTTCCCTTTCAGTTCCTCGTGCTGCCGGTTGGGACGGGCCAATTGCCGACCCCAACTGGTAACACAAGGGGGTTTTTTAGCAGCAGTTTTTTTTTTCATTTTATTTTTGACTGTTCCCATCTTTATTAGGTGCAAATGGACACTGTCCGCACAAGCTACCGGACCCGCTCCAATGGGACAGCCCACGGAGCCAGTTTTTACCCGGTGGGGTACGGTAGAAAGGCGCAGTCCCGTCAGCCCCCGCAGCGTTTTCGTCTGCCTTGCTATTCGGCCCCAAAATTTTCCTTGCTGGTACGACTTAGCTATTGGCAAAAAAAAAATTAATTTCAGTGGTTTTAATTGTCTTCGCTCAAAATTCTCCCCTCTTTTTCAAGCTAAGTTGAGTACCAAAGTTTCGGTACTAAGTTTTCCAGCCCCATTCCAACTATCATGACGAGTATGTGGCGTGCGGCAACAGATACTAAAACCTAGGAGTGATCAACCCAGTAAAATCCGGACTTTATTGGTCAGCCGACTTGGGTACTTGTCATTGTGGACCGCTTTATGAGGCGATCAGGCAAATTTCGCCCCACTCTCCAGGCACTCAAACCCGTCAAACTGGGTTGAATTCCGGTAGGTAGGGGCCTGGTCAGCGGTCTCCAAGTAGATTTGAGGAGGAAGAAGAGAATAAATAGCGAAGATTCTATGAGTTCAACTGAATCCCCTGAGAAACAGGAGGTGAGTGGGTTGTTATACGCGGTTTTCTTCGCTTTTGATCTTCTGAACAACCGCGATAAGAAATAATTTTAAGCTTTTAATATTATCTCGGGCATCCCAGTCACAATTTAATTCATAATATTTCTATTTTGTGTGTCAATCAGTTCGATTAAATATGAATTAAATGTTAACAAAATGGATCAGTAACATAAGTATTTGATTCTTTAGTTATTATGAGTTAACTTTTAAAGCCGACCTCACAACGTTCCTAAAAATGTCATTGCGGCTACCACGATTGCAATGGCACTTAAAATGATCCATGTACGTTGAAGTAAATCAACATCGACTATTTTAATTATTTATCTGTTTAAAATAAACTAGACACTGCGGTCAACATATACACGAAAGTTAGACGAAGGTCGGACGATGGTTCCTATACCAGTTTTTATATATGAAAACAAAATATATTTAATCAAAACACTTAAGAATCGGGATGTCGGTAAGTCAATTAAATGTTAATAAATCGTAAATTTTGTGTAAACAGCTGTGCTGACGATAAATCATAGAAACTATATGCCGGATTTAATGAAATTATTGAATTGAATAACGTAATTTTCTGAAAGAAATTACAATAATATGAATGAATTCAAGGGAGTATTGCTACTATTTTAATATGTGCCACGGAATAGAAATTTCAAGGTATTTTATTTATTGATTATTTTCCATTCTTTAGAAAATTAATAACTTACGATTTATAATTTGTTTTCTTATATTCTCTGTGTTTAAAAGTTTTAGTTAATGGTTAAAACTACAAAATGGTCATTTCGTACGGGAGTCAACCTTTTCACAAAACATTATAACATTTTGTGCAAGGTACGTTTCACTAATAAGCCGACAATGTTGTGCACAAATTATTTCTTTGGATTTCTTTCGTGTATTCCCTTCATATAGTGTTTTCTAATGTTTTCTTATTTTCTATGTTCATTATTTTATTGATATCATTTTAAAACGTACTCTCTTATAAGTACAAATTTGATAATTCTACTTTTATATTCTATATTTACGTGGAATTTTAGAATTCTATAAGATCTCAAATGTTTTTCTCCATTAGTTTAGTTGATAATTCTTTACCCAATTTATTATATCGAATTTATAAGCAAAATGGCAGATGACATAATTAGGAAACTCGCGGGCTTTCAATCGCTGATACACCCTAGCTTGTCAGCTGTGACTCCGCAATTTTTTATTGATAATATGGAAGAAATCAAAACTCTATCTAATAGCTCAGATGATGAGACGTTATTAGTCCTTAGCTCAAAATTAAGAGGTGAATCACTCTCTAATGTACTTAATTCGCCCGATCTCAATAATGAGAAAAATTACAAAGAGTTCAAACCCAAATTCTTACAATACAGTAAAACCCCGGTTATCCGAAAAGCATGGGACCAAAGGATTTTCGGTTGACCGGGATTCCATAGGAATTTTCGGATAACTGGGAGGCTTCCTAATTTTATTCTACCAGATGACACTATTCACCCTTCTCACTTCCCCACAGTCAGGTAACGCGTTCGTGATTGCAAGTGAAGCAAGAGTGGGTATTATGAACAATTTTCCCTTCCTGTTTACAACGTGTTTTAATTTCCTCCAAACGATGAGTAAGGCTTTAAAGCACAAACGGGTTTTTATAAGCATGAAGAGCTCAACGCGTTGAAAACAGTTGATACTGGACATGAACTTAGAAATAGATAAGGACTTCTAACGAAATAGTGCTAATAACGTGTCGCGACTTTCGAACTTAAAGGCTGCTACGCGCATGATTCTGCGCAGCCGGCGAGCATCTCTGATAAGGTATCGCTACCTACAACAACAAACCGAAACTTTATAACCCCGAAAACAGAACAAATTATCGTGGCAGAAACGAATACTTTCAAACAGAAGAGTACGCTTTCAGGGTGGAAATAATAAGAGGGGCCGATCGCTTTACCGTAATGAACCCATCGAAGAAGTAGCAAGCTCCGATAAGCAGAAAAACTGTGAAAGGTTACTCCGAGAGCGAATTTCCCCTTAGCTAGTAATCAAAAGTTAACCAAAGGGCCGGTAATAGTCAATACACAGTAAGCCAATTTTTTAAGAAAGCGCTCAGATACGCTTCCAGTGACTGAAATAAAATTGGCCGGTAAATTAACGGTTTGTTTAGTTGACTGTGGAGCGAGAGTTAGTATTTTAGATAATACATCTTTTGAAAAGATAAAAAGTGATGATAGACTACCTAAAAGTTGACTGTATGATTAAGTCAGTTTCAGGCGAAGACTTACACATTAAATACTGTGTTAGCATACCCATACAATTGGGCTGTAAAGAATTTCGAAAGAAATATTTTTTTTGTAGATAATACTCTTTCGAAACATTACCAGGGAATTCTAGGTTATGATTTTTTAAAACAGCGAAAATTTCAAATCTCCTTTGAGACAAACACTTTGACAACGGCGAATTTTACAATGTGTCTCATAAATATAAAGACTCAGATGTTTTAGAAATTACATTTTATTAATTCAGTATAAGAAATTAACTTTTATACCTCGTATTAAGAACAATGAAATGAATCTGTTAACAGGGTTTAAATTTACATAAAATAATTTCGAATGGAATAATAAAAAACATTAAAAATTACGCTGTCTCATAAATATAAAGACAAATTTGAAACTGCTTCATATGCAATTTTTTTTCGAATGCGCGCGCACAGAAATAAAGCGCAGAAATACGCTTTGAGTTACCCAAAAGGAACAAAATTATTTGACTTGTTTCAATTTCAAAAATGCCGCAGAACATTGAAATTGCTAAAGATTATATTTGCAAAATACGTGGATTTAATACTAATGGCTTAACATTTTCTCAAATATGGTAAAAAGTGTAAAAAGCAGAGCTGCAGTTTATAAAGTTTTATCAAAAACTTACAATTTAAATTCAATAAAACGATCTGGCAGATCGAGAAATACAAGTGAAAGACTCGATCTCCAGATCATGCGACTTGTTTCGTCGCAAAAATGTCACTCCAACAAGTGTCTCAACGAGTTGATGGTGTGGTCTCAAAGGACAATGTACATCGTTGTACAATGTTGTGGATCAGTTACTTAAGCATTTGATTCTTTATTTATTATGAGTTAACCTTTGGAGCCGACCTCACAACGTTCCTAAAAATATCATTGCGGCTACCACGATTGCAATGTCACTTAAAATGCTCCATTTACGTTGAATTAAATCAACATCGACTATTTTAATTATTTATCTGTATAAAATAAACTAAACTTTACGCTGCGGTCAACATATACACGAATGTTACACGAAGGTCAGACAGTATGTCCTATACACATCCTCTGTCATATCTAAATTGGTTCATAAATAAGAGAGTTACAGCAAGGCAAATGCCAGATATATGAAAGGATAAAAGCTAAGCCCCTTTTTAAAATGTAAAATCCCTTTTTGCACCTTTTAAAATTTGAAATCACCGTTTTAAAAAATAGAAATTTAAATTTGAGCTCATCTGCCGCTACAGGAGAGTAGAGATAGATCCCTTCAAGACATAGCCAATCACCTACGCATACATAACATTAATCTTCAGAGCCTTAGATTGCCTGAACCCTCAAGCCTGGAGAACACTGTGAAATGCGATGTGTATGATTTACTAGAAAGAGGAGAGGGAAAACGATTGTTAAACATGATAAATACGGAACAACATATAATTTTTGACGCTGTCATTGAAAGTATTCAAAATGACTATGCTACTGTCACTAGGGTTTTCTGTGTCAATGCTTTTGCGGGATCAGGAAAAACATCCCTATTCAATACTTTGCTGCATAACGTTCGAGGAATGGGACATACTGCTATTCCCGTTATATGGATGGGCATCGAAGCTATACTCTTGCAAGATGGAAGAACTTCACATTCTCAATTTAAATTACCAATCCCGCTATTGGATAATTCAGCTTCAAATATTCGGCAAAATTCATCTGAAGAAGATTACTGAAAATGGCTAAGCTCATTATATGGGATGCATGTACCATTACATATATTCATGCTTTGAATGCTGTCGATAAACTTCTGCGAGATTTGGTTGGCCTATTTGGGGGCAAAGTGTTTATTCTTGGAGATGACTGGAGGCAGATTTTACCTGCGGTTATACATGCGAACAAAACACTCATTTTTGAAAGTTTTATCAAGATTTTTTCTTTCTGAACAACATTTCGACAGTTCATTCTGGTTAAAAATATGCGAACGGAGCCGGAGGAGCTTGATTTCATGGAATGTCTCATTTGCCAGGGGGATTGTCGGCTGCCTAATCATTATGAACTCGGAAAAGATGTTATTGAAATACCTCCAGAATATTTAGTGCAGGATTCCATAGTGGATGATAGTTTTGGTTCGTCTGAAATTGATCTTAATCACCTTTCGGAAAGAGCCATTTTGTGTCTCAAGAATGAGGTTTGTTTGAGATTGAATGAGGAGGTTTTACGAAAAGTACCTGGTGAAGTCAAGTCTTATTTTAGTGCTGATACAGTACTTTGTGATGATGAAGAAGAACAAAACAAATTGCTGATGAATTTCATCAATAGTGTAACACCTTACCTTCTGGAATGCCACCACATCAGTTAAATCTTAAAGTTGAAATTATTGTTACGTTGCTTAGGAACATGAATCCGTCCAGTGGTCTCTGTAATTGAACATGTTTAATAGTCAAAATGTTATAGATGCAGAAGTTTTGACTGGACGTAGGAAAGGCACCCTTGTTTTCATACAGAGAATACTGCTTACTCCCTAGAATACCAGTTTACCTTTACAGTTACGCCGCCATCAGTTTCCACTTAGACTCGCCTTTGCTATTGTTATGAAGATAATCGATTTAATCTTTAATATCGATTTCTTCACACCATTGTTATTCCATCTCTAGTCTAATTGAACATTTAACTCCATGCTTCATTTTATTTATGTTCAGTTTCCAACTGTTAATTATTTCCTTTTCACCATGATTCTAAAATCATACCTTTTCAGTATCGATAATTCTACATATTTGTTTCATCGATATTCTTGTTTGCATCTAACTCAATGTATTTTGAATCTCCAATTGTAATTAATTTTATTTCCAGCAGTGCTTTCAAAAATCATGCACTTCTACTTCAAGTGTGGAATAAATTTATTCCTTCTTTCCCATTGGTCAATTCGACTGTATTCTCGAATGTTCCTTCCAATTACATTATTCAGCTTGTAGGTTGTCCAGGTTCGCCAACGCAGCTTTTCACCTTTCGGTATCTATTCATAGCTCTCCCATTGACTTTTTCATCTTGGCGATCCCGCCCGCTCCGGCTTGGCGCGTTTTGTTTTTATGGCAACCCACGTCTGGCTGTTTCCCGCGTTCGTCTGTTCAACCAGTTCGACTGAGTTTCTAGTGGAGTGTTGACGCGCGTAGATGCGATGTGATACATGTTCGTGTGCCATTTTGCCTCATGGCGAATTCAAGTGATATTCGTCATAATGTTCTCTTCTCAAGACTCTTATTCAAGACTTGGTTTCGACAATGAAGTGCAGTCCATTCAATTCATTTAGATAAGTATCGAAAAACTATTTCTTTTCTCAAAATGCTATTTGTTACTTAATAAATGATTATTTATAAGATGATAAAATAGAACATAAAACATCATGCATATGGATAGATTAAGCTTACCTGTAAATGGTCAAAACCAAGTAGAAGAATTCAAATATCGTTTTGTTTGTATGATCGTAATAAAATAATAATTAGATGAAATTAACTTTGTTCTTATTGTTGGTATTCCAAGGGAAGTAAAACACGTCTAGTTTTAAGAATGAACCAGATTGCCTTTAGAAGTCAGCTTTGCTCATATCATATTTATGAATTGTAAAACAACAATATCATCTCAGTCTAATTATGTTACCACATATTATTAATTTAATTTATATTCTCTACTAAATAATTCTTAAATTGCTACATGAATTTAAAATTGCTACATGTTTGAAATTGTCACATGTGGTACAGAAACTATCTTCATTATTTATTTATCCCTTCTTCAAAATAATATCATTAATCTCAACATTTGAATAATAATAACCTTTTTATTATTATAATAACTTTTTATATCTTAACAGCTATGACTATTAATAAGTCTCAGGGTCAAAGTTTGAAAAAGGTTGGAATCTATTTGCCCCATCAAGTTTTTTTCACAGGGGATCTTGTATGTAGCCTTTTCAAGAGAAATTTCTAGAGGATGTATACGGGTTTGGGTCGAGGGCGGACCAAAACAAGGGAAAAATTTGACACAGTCTGAAGTTATTTTCACAAAACATTGTGTTCCGTGAAGTTTTATCCTAAGTCGCAACTATTTTGCTTTATTGTAAAAAAACAAAAAAACGAGTCTACTGCACTTTACCTCATGGATGACGTGGAAAACGGTGCAAAGATTTTTCATTTTAAAAGTAAATTTTAAATTTTTTTGCAATGACGATGTATATTTAATTTTTTCTTACAAATTTTTGTTTGGTTGTGTAAATATTGATTTCATAAGTGATTTATATATTCCCAAACTTTAATTTGGTTGTGTAAATACTCATTAAAAAACACAGCACCTAAGTCTTAGTTATTCCTATGCCAAATTTAAAGTTTCTAGGCTGACATTTTTTGAGAAATCAAAGTAAAAATATAACTGTAGAACGTTTTCTTCCCATTTCCTTTATTTGAAAATCTTTAAAATAGAGGCATCTTTAGGAGCATCACGTCCCATAGAAACTTGCGTGTCGAATTTAAAATTTCTAGCCTTGACAGTTTGGGAGTAAAATCAAAATTATAGATCGCTTTCCAGTAGTTTCTTTCTTTTAAATACCAAATACTTTTATGAACGTTCTTAATGAGCATTTATGTCTTAAAATCCATCACCATAAGGAGTTTTTTGCTCTTAGTCTAGTATACGAGATTTTAGAAAATTTTTCGTTGTATCAGGTCGTTTGTACAGAGATAAAATATAGCCTATTTTTAAGTGGAGAACTGCATAGTTTTTATCTCAGTACAAGATTTGAAATAGTTCCTGTAGCACAAAAGAAATCGTAATTTTAAACTCTATTCTATTCATTTCACTCTTTTAAATTTCGAATAAGTTAGAATATGACCTGTCGGTACATTTACATCTTAAAAGTAAACGCCATGTCAAATTTCATGTATCTAGCAATCACCCTATCAACTCCAAATAAATCATAATCACAAATCATTACGTGTTTTATGTTCCTGAGTAACAGTGTTATCCTGAAAGAAATTTCAGAATCGGTTTAGTGGGTCAAAAATAATTTGGGTTTTAGAACTTTTCTATTCATTTCCCCATTTTAAATTTAGATTTTTGTTTAAGAAATAGCTACTGTGTGCAAGAATTTGCGACATAAAAGTAACCCCGGTGTCGAATATCAATTTTCTATCCCTATTAATTCTAAATACATCATAATTTAGAATCATAAACAACAATTACTGATAATTTCAATTTTTTAAATTTCGAATTTTATAGAAACCATTCTTTGCAAGAATTTACATCTTAAAAGAAACCACCATGCAAATTTTGAAGTTTCAAACCCAACATTATCACAGAAATTGCAATTTTAGAAAATTTTTAGTTCCTTTTAAATTTCGAATTTTTTAGAAACTGTTCGGGTACGATCAGATCACATACGTATTGGTTATCTATGTCTAATTTCAAATTTTTATTCTAAAATTTAAAAAAAAAAAACATAATTCAGAACATTTTCCTCTCATTTCAGCATTCTAAATTTCCAATTTTTTAGAAACCTGTCTTAGCCGGTCATTTACGTTTAAAATTAACCACCATGCCAAGTTTTAAGTTTCCAGCACCAAAACTATCACAGATTTCAAAACTTTAGAACGTTTGTTTGGTCCTGTACCCTTTGAAATTTCGTTTTTTTAAGAAACTATTTTGTACCAGCGTTTACATATTAAAAATGACAGAATTGGCAAATTTTTAATTTATATCCCTAGTAATTCCATATAAATCGTAATTTTTAGAATGTTCACAGTTTTTTTCATATTCTAAAATTCCCCCTTTTGTTAATTGTCCTGATCCAGAATTTATGTCTTAGAAGTAACAGGCATATTATATTTCTAGTTTATATTCCTGACAATTCTATACAAATTGCAATTTAGAACCTTTTTCCACTCATTTTAGACTTTTAAATTTCGAATTTTTCAGAAAACAACAACCGTGACAAATTTCAAGTTACTAGCTCCTTTAATATCATAAAAAGGGCAAGTTTAGAATGCTTTTGCTCATCCATCAACTTGGAAAAGTGGCTCTGGCGTAAAATATAGTCTATGTCGGAGCAGAGACTGCAACTTTTACTTTTGAAATTCGTTCAGTAGTTCCAGTAGTTTCCCCTACAAACAAACAAACAAGCACGTAAAAAACGTTTCTTTTTAACACTTTCCAACCTAGTTGAAAACTGTTTATGACTTCGGTTTGTCTGGCCGTCTGCCGTCTGTCCGTGCTCTAACTCCCGTAAATATGCTCGGATTGCCTTGCAATTTTTATATGTTATTGCCGTTATCTATAGCATGTTCCCTATTTCAACTGAAGTGTGTAGCACTTATAGTTTTTTTACAGGGACACGCAAAAGAATTCCGTTACATTACGGACTATGGGGAAAAATCATTTGCGGTTTATTTGAATGATGTTATACAAATTCAAACACATTGCAATTGATATATATTACTAAGGTGCATTACAGGAAGCTTAATATGGAATATGGTGTTCATAGCACTTATAGTTACTTTACAGGGTCAGTCAAAAGAATTCCGTTACATTACGTCTATGGAGAAAAATCGTTTGCGGTTTAATTAAATAATGTTTCACTATTTTAAACGCATTGAAATTTATATATATCACTAAGGTGCATTGCAAGAGGCTTACTACAGAATATTGTGTGCATAGCAGTCATCGTCCATTTACAGGGACACACAAAGAATTTAGTTTCTAGGCTGACATTTTTTGAGAAATCATAGTCATCCTACTGTCTGTTAACTATAATTCCTGGAAGTGCATTTTAAGTTGCTGAACGCGATTTTAAATTTAAATTACTTCTTGTCTATTACTTGGTGTGTATAAATTCTATAGATCATATACAGGGCAGTACAAAAGATCGCTAACACATTTCCATTTATAGACAGAAACTCCAGAAGGAGAGTTTTAAACTGTGTTAAGCGTTTCCTAACTAAACTAAAATTTAGCATCCTATGTAGTATATATACAAATCAACAGATCATATACAGGGCTGAATAAAAGCATTCGGATATTTTTCCGAATATTGTATATGTTGGAAATCCCTGAAATTATCTTTTTATATATGTTATGCGTTTTCCAAATTGTTTACTTAGATGTTATCTTTCAGATTCTTGATTTGTAAAATTATTTTGAAATCGTTGGAAAGTGTTACATAATCAATGCTTGACGCATGATTTTTCGTTCTTGTTATAATATTAGTATAGATGTAGAGATAAAGTTATATCTACCAAACAATGAAAAATAAACTCAAAAAAGTATAATAAGTTATGTATTCAGTATTCAGCTCCTGGTGGCCGACTATTGAGCATGTAAGCAAAATTAATTCCCAATGGTCGGCCCTATTAAAATTAATTAAAACCAACAAATTTATTTACTTTTTTACTCAAAAACATTTGTTTATTTACCCTGCTAATATTCAAGCCTTATAATTTTAGAAAAAAATAAAAAATAAATAAATACTTGCCTTTTAAAAAAATTGCAATCAGTTAACAAAAATATAGGAAAAATGGCGATTTGACATTTATCTTGAAACAAAATGGCTGATTAATAATTCAATAAAAATACCCACAATTCTTTGGTGATGGTTTATGACTTATGAAAGATGGCTGCATATAACGAAACTGTAATATTTCATTTAGAACCAAAAATAAGCTATTCGTAAGGCATTTTATCTTAATGGGGGTGGCCGACCATTGGTACATTTACCCTATATATGGTAAATTTTGTATACCGTAATTTGGAAAATAGTTAAAATTTTCCTTTAATAGGTGCCACTGCGCTATCTCAACCTGTTAGAATGTTCAAAATAGCATGTAAACATAAATAAAAAAATATACACCGTTTTTATTCTTCCTTATATTTTAGCTAATGAAAAGCTAAAATGAAATGTTTTGCATTTTAAAATTTAAAAAAATAGTTTGAGTATTCTTATAGGTTGAGATACCTGCGTGACATCTATTAACCAAAATTTAAACTATTTCTTAAGTTATTGTATATAAAAAATATATGTGTCCTAAAATGCATGTTTTGTAATTGAAATTTCCAGATACTAACGTACTTAAATTTAATTTTATATATCTTCAAATATACATATAATCTTCTTACCTAGAATACATAATGTGGCGAATGAAAAAAAGATTTTAACAATCTCAAATCTATACTAATAAGAGAAAGTTGTGTTTCTGTGTGTTTGTGTGTGTACGATGGCTAACACAATCTGGCGCACCTAGATGTCTGAAAGATTGTCCAAGGCCTCTCCTCATGCACCTGAATCTCAGAATTTTAATATTTTAATAATTAACCAAAATATTAATGAAAAATCCTTTAAACAGCTCAAAAAAGGGATATTTTTGTCTGAAAATGGCAATGAAGAACTATCAAAACCGCAAAAATGAGGTCTATGTAGATAGGGTGAAGAAAAATTAATGTCTATATGAAAAACGCTGGGTTACCAGAAGCACTTTTATCTACGCCTTTTCGCAACACGTCAAAATAACAAAAATGATTAGGTCCATCGACACGAAAATTTATAGATCAAGATAACAAAATATCGGAATTAAAAAAAAATCAAATAAAAACAAAATCCATCCACAACTTTCGGAAATATTAATTAATTTGTTTTAATTTTTGAGCGAAGAACAACACGTGTTTGATACAAATTTGAGCCACCACAGATGCCTGCGATAATGAATCCCAAAGAAAGAGGTACTAAGTGATTTTGTAAATTAACAGTTCTAATTAAGCTACGATTTTAAAATTAACAACGTTCGAATCCTCTCTGTTTCCTCATTAGACATTTGTAAAAATTAAGATTATGCAATTCTTATATCCCAAGATATTTATTATTTAAAATTAATTTGATTTCATAAAAAAAACATTATTTTAATATGGTTTTTTTTCCATGCGCAAGCATAGCAGACAAGATGTCTGTTATCTCTTGAATAAAGAAAGATACAAAACAAGTAATAAAAAGTTGGAGTGGTGATATTTGAGGGTGTATAAAATTATTAAAATCTTGGATATTTGATTGGAAAATTATGCATTCTTACTTAAAACAGGCTAAGAATTAAGATTTTCTAAAAATCGAATAAAACACCATTTTTTTTAAAATTAAAATCCTAATTTTTATGAAAAAGAAATAAAAGCTTATTTGACAGTTAGTGTGATAATTAAAGAAACGTTTGCATCGGGGTTTTGTTGAACAAATTGTTCGTTATACTTGCGGGTATGTGGATGGAGGTTAGCGCCTTTGATTTAATATCGCATTTGTTGTACTTCATCGGGCGCCTCCTAGTGGCGGATTTTTCATTAATTCAGAACTCTAATTAATAAAAACAATTGTATTGCTCTGATTTAGACAAAACAAATTCCATTAAGGAAATTTAATATGTTTAGTTTCACCAGTAACGTTTTATAAATGTAATATATAGAGAATATCGGAAATTTCAAATTACGGTTTTCGTAAAAATTTAATTTATATTTCTGTTAAAAGTACACAACCCGTATTCACTTATTCACTTGATGCATACAAACAATCAAAGTAAGTGATTTGTTGTTGTGCACTTGACCAAGCGTCCCCTGGCGGGCAATACTACAATGTTTTTTCTCTAACTGTGCATTCTTATCTCGGGTTATATGGGCCCGATCACAACGGGATTTGGATGATTCGACTTGGTTTTCTATCGCGTTACAGATTTTAGTTCCACCTACCACCGCCAGGGGGCGCAATAATTTCTCGATTTCTATGGACACGATTTCGACGGAATTGGTTCTTTCAACTTCCTTGATACAACAGGTACCCGTGTCGGATTTTCATATAGAACGTATTGCGCCCCCTGGCGGTGGAAGGTGGAACTAAAGGACTGTGCAGCGCGTGTTCAGGACGTCTGCTATATGGTGCCAGGAGAAGCGGGCACACGTGTCGGAGTTGCGTTCGGAAGGGGGTTTGTTTGGAACAAAGTGAGTCCCTTGGCGGCGGAAGGTGAAACTAAAAGATTTTCAACACGTGCGCAGCACTCCTACTATACGGTGCCGCAGGCAGAGGGAAAACGTGTTGCAGGTTCGTTTAGATCAGAATGCGCCCCTGTCAGCAGAAGGTGGAAATAAAGGATTTTCGGTCGCGTGCTCAGCACTTTTAAATAAATAATTTCATGGAAAATTGGGTTTAAAGATATAAAATTATATAAACTTTAGGTTTGTTTAATTTTACTATCAAGGGCCCGTCAATGCCAAGCGGGTCAGCTAGTTTGAAATAATTTATCATACTCGTATTTAATATTTTATCAGCGTTTTCATGAAAACTTGGATAGGTAATTATATTATGTATTTTTTCCGCCTTAAACTACATTCTTATGTGTAAAATGTTTAACACATATGGGAAAAAACTGAACAAAAAGAATTTCTTAAATTATTTTTCGAAACATCATACATAAAAGGGGGGGGGGGACTTTGTACTTAAGGCCATCATGTACCTGTAGCCACTGCCCTTACTTTAAATACTATTTTGATGTAAGTTTAATTATTCAACTGGGTGAGTAGCAACATGAGTTGTATTATTACAGCCATTTTGAATTTCAGAAGACTGATATGCTGAGAGATTAAAAGTGGAAAAATGTTTTGAAACAAAGGTATTATTTTGCAACTGAGTTGTTTTATTATTTTACAAACGTAAGAAAAATAGTTTTTTTTTTTTTTAAACTACAACACAAAATTTTAATTGTTATCTGAAGTATCAAATGGGATATCTTATGTGAGAACGATGTGGAATGTTAATGGAGCCTATTTTGTGTGAAATCGCCTACTGTTGTACCCTGGGTTCTATTATTTGCTTGTATGCAGATCCATTGCCCTAGATAAAATTTCAAATTGAAATGTAGAATAATTCATGAAAAAGTATTTTCATTTTAAGTATAAAGCTTACATATACTAGAATTTTTGAAAATATTTGAAATTTAAAGAGTTTTTTTTTTTATAGGTTAAGTTAATTTGTGAGTTATTTTAAACTTATTTAAAATCAATGGATGTTTGACTAATGTGTTATTTGATGATGATTAAATTTTTAATTGAATGTAGGTTTCTTGTTTCTTAAAAAGTGTAAATTGATGGAGCTATGTAGAAGGCTCTAGGTACAGCAATTATTGACCATAGGTCTTCTTGTAACTAGGGCCATTTGCATTGTTTTAGAAAAATGATCCCTATTGTCATAATTTCCAATTTTAACTACAGTGCAAAAAAGTAAAAATGTTTCTTAATCTACGAAATTATAATATATCCATGAACGAAAATCTATATATTTAAAACGCTAACCGTTTTGTTTCGACAATCCGTGAGAGCAAACTACTACATCAAATTACATCATTTTTTTTTTAAATGAAAGATATTTGGTCACAGATTTGTTACGTACATTCGTTTGTTCGAAAATTTAATTAATTAGCCGTAATTTTAAATTAAAATTTTACTTCTGCTTATGACGTCATAAAGTCGGCAATCGGATTAACGCCCACTGTTGCGACGTACAGAGTTTATTTTCTGAACTCAATGATTGCGAGCATAAAAAAATAAATATTAAATATTAAAAGCACGTGATTTTTAGGCCGAATTTTTTAATTTGTAAGTTAAAATATAGTTAAAATGTTTAAGTATTTCGGTAAAAATATTTATCCGTGTGTTTTATAAGCAAATAAAAATTCATATTTACTGTGACGTCACGGAAATATTGTCCATTGGGTTCATTTTATCATTAAGCATTATAACTTTGTTGATGCCATTTTTTTCATTACAATTAAATGCAAAATATATTTTTATTTGTATGCATGGTGCTTAAGCATAAATGTACGTGTGAAAGTTTGTACCGTTGAAAATGACGTTATGCTTAGCTTGAAATGCATTTTAACGTTGATAAAACTAAAAAGAAAAATTTATATGATTGTGTCAACATGGTGTAATATTAACTGATATTTCAATTTTTAATTTTAAGGAATAGAACTGGAGCCTTTATTGGTTGCTTCATCTTGATTGCATACCTTGATTACATGTTACCAATTACTTTTTTTAAATTATAGGATTAAGTTATAGGAATTATAGGATTTAAATTATTAAGATTTCCTTTTTTAATAAAAAAATTCACAAAAGTAAAGAATTTCCGGAAAAAAAAAAACTTGAAATAATGATTGTATTTTTAGCTAGAATAAACAATGTAAGGCTAATATTTTATAGGAATTATTTTGGTAGGTTTGTTATAAGTTCATTTAACCGTTCCTTATTAGCGGCAAAGTGTTATTTCTTTCACTGTGAATTTTTCTTCGATGTCAAAAAATGGTAGTCTACTTTTGGACGCCAACCAAAACACAGTGGCAATATTTAGAAATGTATAACGGTTGTGGCAACAAACGGCACTATCGCTTTAGCTTTCATCGCGCTTACATCACTTCTAAATACTAAAAATTTAATTTTTTTACTACATTTTATAATTTCAATTCTTACATCCTCAATTAGAAAAAAAAATTAGCTTTCGACTGAAATTTATTTGAAATCTGCCGCTTAATTTAACGACTTTTTAAATAATTTTCAAGCATGAAATATTTTTCAATTCTATCTCAACAATGACCATCCGTTAGTTTTAATAATGTAAAATAGCCCCTTGGAAAGTTGCAACAATTGAAAATAGGTATCCCTAACATTCATGAAAAGTGAAAAAAAAATAAAAACCTGATAAATCATAAGATCAGATTATCCATAAGATATAGTATTTTGGCGCTAATATAAAATCTGTCAAAAGAAAAAAAAAACTATTTTTAGTTTATGATTAACATAAAATTGATATGTTGAATTCGTTGATGTATATGTTGAATCAGAATATGCTAGGAACTGTTATTTATTATTTTTTTAAAGATCCATTGGATATTTAACTGTATAAAAAACCGACTGTGTAAGGAAAAGGAATAATCATCCTGATTATGTAAAGGGATAGAAGAAACCATACAAATAAATTACAATTGAAAATTCATTACATTACATTACATTAAAATTACATTAAAATTCTCCCTCATCTGCATATTAATTTATTATTTTTAACAAAAATTCTTCATTTTTACATAAAAATTGATTAGCTTAAAGCAATGGATGCGTTTTAGAAGATATGGATTTGAAACGAACAATGATTAAAGAGGAAATTTTAAAACTTTTAATTTAAACATTTTAAAACTTTTTTTAACGTCGAATTTCAACGGGGCCTTTGGGCAGATGCTATACATATGCGCATAGGAGCTCATTCGATTGCATTATCACATTGGGGAGGGGGTGCTTATACTATGTTCTTTTATTTACTGAATATGAGATGAAAGGAGGAAATTTGTATGATACTTTATGATAGGACTATTTGTATGATACTTTATAGGTCCATGACCTTTTTTTTTTTTTTTTTTTTTTTTGTCGTGGGGGAATATGGTGGTAATGTCAAACTGATTTCCATTACACATTTGTTTACGGAGTGTTCATTTGGAGTTTGCATTTTGCATTGGAAATAGCATTTCACTGGGGGGGGGGGGGGATTTTTTAAAATAAAATATTTGAAAGACTGTTTCATACGAAGCCCTACTTAAATAATAAAGAAGCTTATTTTACTGATATTGTGATAGTATTTTTTTCCGTCACGTTTTGACGGGTTCCATCTAGTATACAATAATATATACAAGGTACCCATAATTCCAAAAAGCGTTCTTTAGCATTAGAAATATATTTTGGAGAATTATTAAAGAATCATTTATATCATCAGTGTTTCTTTTGCTGCCACTCACTTTCGAAAACGTTTCCGAGTGGATTAAACAGTTTTCTGAAACAAAAATACCGGGTTTTAGGATGTTATAAATTGTCAATTAAACTTTTCCACCTGCGCAATTCAATTTCTACGTACAAGAATAACACAATAATATTAATTTTAATGTCAATGCTGTTAATTTAGCATGTTTGTCTGTAAAACATGTTTGCTGAATGTAAAAATTATTATTTGAGAATTGATAGTTTCTGAAAAACCTATATCCTGGTTTGAGAAAGCTGATTAATACACTATAAAGACTACTCTAAAAGTTTCCGAAAATCAGCAGCAGCAAAATAAAAAATTGTTATATGATTGTTTCTTTAGATCTGGAAAATATATTGGTTTCTGAGGTTTCTAAAGATAAAGAACACTTTTCAGAATCATTTGTAACTCAGAAGAGTTTATTGTGGTTATATATTATATTTTCCTAGAGATTAAGAACGTCTGTCTCTTTTTGTTACGATAATAAATATTATAAACATGCATTCAAATTAATTTAACCATTTTTAAAGTGGTTAGTACTACAGTTTTTATGCGTTAAACAAAATGTGACCATAGGTACAAGGGTTACCTCTAGAGAGATGTTTAATAATATAAAAACCATATTACTCCAAGAAAACAGGCTGAGAGCATTCCATTCAGTTTACTGATCACGCGAAAAAATGCTAATGAAACAAACCCTTCATTTAATATAAAGAATATTTTCCCAAAAATTATTTGGCGAAAAGATATGATTTCTTAAACCGAATGCAGAATTTAATTAGCTTCTTGTACTTTTCATTTTATTTTTAATTAAAAAAATTTCGACCAAAGGAAATGCTCTATAAAATCTTATCTTTCATCTTTAATTTTCGTTGCTTATTTTTAAGAAATATAAGAACATCACGTGTTCTGATCTCGGTTTCTTTTTGTTCTCGGATGAACAACAGCATTTATTTAACGAATACTTTTTAAATGAACTTACTTTCTGTCAGACAATTCAGAAATGTAGATTTATGGTTTCAAAAATGTTAAATTCTTAAGTTACTTCCAGTACTTACACATTTACGGTTTAATTAATCAGTGACAATGAAATTTAAAAGAAAGTAATTTTAAAAACACAAGTAATATAAACAGAAAGACTTAAGACTATGCTTTTTGGTTTTTATAGCGTGCATATTAATCGCTTTATAGGACCTGGCCTAATTTATGTTTTCTTAAAGTTTACATTTACACAAAATTACAAAAATTTTGATCTGCGGCTGTTGACTTTTATTTAAGACTATGCTTTTTGGGTTTTATAGCGTGCATATTAATCGCTTTATACGACCTGGTCTAATTTATGTTTTCTTAAAGTTTACATTTACACAAAAATACAACAATTTTGATCTGCGACTGTTTACTTTTAATTCAAATGCTACATTTAAAAATTAAACACTTACAATTTTAAAAATATTATTTAAATTGTCAGCAACATAAAAAAAATCAAAGGTTAAATATGTGAAACTCTGAAAAAATACAGTATATTAGCAAAGGATTTTTCAAAACCCATTAATGTATGTAAAAATGTTTGTTATTTGCGTTAACAAATATTTAAATTATTTTAATTAAAAAATTCCTTTTTTGTACTGGTATTACACTATTATAACACTGTAGATTACAGAAATAAACTTGAATGTTAAACATTCTGAAAAATATTTAGGTGGGATCATTCATGATTTTCCGATTGCTATATTCATTCTGTAAAGCATTAGCTACAATTATTTTTCATAAAGTAAATAAAGGGTCTAGGTTTGTGTACATAATAGAAATATCTGTTCATTTTACAGAAATACTGTCAACCAGTAAACAAGTTTAAAAAAAACTGTTTCATTTACGAAAACAATCTCTATTTATTACGAACTTTCTGTTATTTTAACAGATTTTCTCCGCAAAATAAACAGTTTACAGATTTCCTCTGAAATGAAATCTGTATTTGTTACTAACTTTCTGTTATTTTAACAGGTTTTGCAGTAAAATGAATGGTTTGCAGAATTTGTTTTTGTAATATCAACAATTTTTTACTGGCGTATTGGGTAATAGTTATTTATCGTAAAATCAACAAGTTTTTTAAATATTATTTTACAGTGAATGCAATGTTATGATTTTTCTACAAAAAATATTTTTTTCTGTGATAGCGAACAGTATGAGTCTAATTTTGTCATAATCTATATGTTTAACACCTATGAAAATGTTTGATTTCCATTTCTGTCAAATTAAACATGTCCCTTTTACTTACCGAAAACATTATGTAAGGAAAGTATAAAATCATGATGTATTTGTGATTATGGGTACGACCCGATTGTTTTCAAACGTTACTTTCGATTGAATTCCCATTCGGCGAATAGGATATAGACCACTGTCGCAAAAACTGTATACATTTTTGTACTAATTGGTCGCGGAATTAGGAATTTAAACCATTTTAAAACCATTTTCAAACGATATTTTGAAAATGGTTTTATCTATATGGAAAATCACCAAGGAAATGTGACAGAGCATAAGTCATAAATATTGCAACGATGAAATCAAACATTAGTGACTCAGAGGTAACGTCTCCAGTTTCAAAACGGAAGGTCCATTTTTTGAATCCAGCTGTTTATATTGTATTTGAAATTTATCTGATATTCTGTAAAATGTCCTTCAATTTTTTTTAACATGTAAATTTTGCAATCATTTGCTTATTGACACTGCTTTCAATAAAAACACAATTTAAATATCGTTATTAATGTTCCTCTTTAAACTGCAAAAGTAATGGCGAGAAAAATTAAAGAAACAACTATAAAATGGTGGTATGACTACCATTGTTATAATTAATAATACATATTAATTATTTTAAGTCTAATGAAAGGTAGTAGGTTGCTCGGTAAAGCTCATCTTTATCGCGTAGACCAATAGATTTCGCGTTCGATGCACAGAAACATGCAAATTCGGTAAACGTTTCGCGTATTAAAGTTGGAACATGTTGTTGAGAAATGGCGTTGAAATGGGAGGATGGAAGTTTGACTGTAAGCATGTAAATCTTGTATTTCTGTCATAAATGTCCACACATCTGCGTATCTCTAAAAGTTGAAAAGCAACACAATCATTTGCCCCACTTTCTATCACATTTCCTATATCCTTATTTGAATTTATTTTTGATATTCTGCATTTTAAAGATACGTTAAGCATCAGGACCTTATTACCCGGCGGGGCAAACTTCCAGCAGTAAATTTAAAAAGAAATTTTTGACTTATATAAACGCCTTGTTCATGCAGAATTTATGTCAAAAATAAGTCAAGACTTTCTGTTCCTGGTGGAAGTTTGTCCCGCCGGTAATCAGGCCGTGTTAGGCATGACCAAGATAAAAACTTGCGCAACTTCGAGTTTTTAGCTGCAGAATCATTCAAGTTACATGAGTTTTTATACTTGTATCTGCAGTTTCTCCGTTCAATGTATTTTAAGTAGCATATCAGTATTTTGTCGGTTTGAAAAAACTTAAGTTGACACTTAAACACTGTTATAATTTTTGATTTATGTTTCACTTTATCTCCACCTAGAAATTATTATACGTTAATGAATCACACCGTAACAACAATGAATGTAAAATTTTAGATTAGTTTGCTGTATGCATCACTCTGTACGGGTATCAATCTCGATTGATTTTAAAGCATCTTGTATCAACAATGAAATATATGAAATATATGAATGAAAATATTTTAATAAATTTTATTATTTGAGTCACCCTGCATCAATGCACAGTTTTGCCTTTTTGATATATCATGTTTTACTTCACTGTTAAAACTACAGGTGACACATGGCACCCCTTAAGGGTGAAAGGCTTGTCTCACTTGTGACACCTCTAAAGGAGCCAGAATGGCACCCTTAACTAGGGTGAAAGGATGGCACCTCTAATCCAAGGTGTTGATGGGAGTGAAAGGATGGCATCCCAAAGGAGAATAATGCACTCATATTCCAAGGTGCCCTGTTGCCCAGTGGCACCCTATAAGGGAAAGCATTCCCAATGCATGGTGCACTGTGACACCCCCCCCCCCCCTTGTCGAGCAAATCTATTTACTGGTTTGATTCATGAAATACAAGGTGCTAATCCATTTTCACATTGAATTCAGTAGGGAAAATTATCAAAACTTCAGGTCCACTCAGTAATGCAATTTAAGGCATTTGACCATGTTTAAGCCTTTTTAAATAATTGATGGAATATCAAACTCAGTTTAAGTAAAAAAAAAACAGGAGTCCAAAAAAAGGTGGTAACATGGTTTATTTTTGTAACTATAAGAGAGAGATAAATAATGTAAATTGCAAAAATGATCATAGGAAGGTGCAGAATTCGAATAATACACTTTCATCTCCATGGAGAGTATTTTCAGAAAAATACAAAATTTAAATTTTTTTACAGTCTCTGCATTCAAAAATGTAGAATCTAGAAAATAATCACTATTTCACTCTTATTCATACCCAAAAGCTTTGGTTTAAATACCTCCAAAAAGCACAGAGTTATAGTCAAATATTCAGCGGATCACGGTGGTGACAAAAGGTTGTCTGTGTGAAATGTGTCCGCCGGATTTGTCAAATATAGCTTAGTTGGAAGAGCATTGGCTGCTTAAGCCAAGGTCCTGAGTTGAAATCTCGTCCTCGACACTTTCACTTAGTTGAAAAAATTGCAACTTGAATGATTTATTTACCAATCAGTATGGTTTGTGTTAAAATAATTAAGTATTTTAATATATTTTAGGATCTGCATTTACTGCCTCTAAGATTGATTTTTGTTTGAAGATTGTTAAAAGTGTTCTACAATCATTAGAAACATAGTTTTATGTAGCAAGTATTAAAATATTAAAATTATATCAATTTGATTTTTTACGATATGAAGAGCCCATAAAACATCGTAGTTTTTATATATGTTGTTTTATATATGTCTGTTTGAAGTACTTTGACGGATCCCACATTTTAAGTATGAAGAGGTAGTCCTGGATTTCAAATGAAACCGTTCTCATTTAATAGGAAGAATGTATTTATTATTTTCTGTATTTCAACAACAAATTACATCTTTTTTGAATAAATGAATATTTCACAACAATAAATAAAAAAGATGGTTCGTTAAGCTTGTAATCAAAATATCAATTGAGATAAAGTCCATCTCTTATCAAAGTCTATGCTCACAGCACGAAAAAGTCTCAAAGTCCACTCAAAAATGGCCCCGAGAGTGAAAAACTGCTCGCTTGCTGGAGTCCTTCAAAAACAGTTTCTGGAAGTCATGATGCGCTTGTAAATGGAAGCATCCAGGCAGGCATTTTAAACCCAGGACCTTATCTTAAGCAGCTAACGCTCCTCCAACTAAGCTGTCGAAGAAAATCCGGCGGATCACGGCGGTGCCAAAATGTTGTCTGAGTGAAATGTGTCCGCCAGATTTGTCAAAGATAGCTTAGTTGAAATAGCATTGGCTGCTTAAGCCAAGGTCTTGAGTTAAAATCCCGGTCTGAACACTTTCACTCAGTTGAAAAAATTGAAACTTGAATGATTTATTTACCAATCAGTATGGTTTGTGTTAAAATAATTAAGTATTTTAATATATTTTAGGATCTGCATTTACTGCCTCTAAGATTGATTTTTGTTTGAAGATTGTTAAAAGTGTTCTACAATCATTAGAAACATAGTTTTATGTAGCAAGTATTAAAATATTAAAATTATATCAATTTGATTTTTTACGATATGAAGAGCCCATAAAACATCGTAGTTTTTATATATGTTGTTTTATATATGTCTGTTTGAAGTACTTTGACGGATCCCACATTTTAAGTATGAAGAGGTAGTCCTGGATTTCAAATGAAACCGTTCTCATTTAATAGGAAGAATGTATTTATTATTTTCTGTATTTCAACAACAAATTACATCTTTTTTGAATAAATGAATATTTCACAACAATAAATAAAAAAGATGGTTCGTTAAGCTTGTAATCAAAATATCAATTGAGATAAAGTCCATCTCTTATCAAAGTCTATGCTCACAGCACGAAAAAGTCTCAAAGTCCACTCAAAAATGGCCCCGAGAGTGAAAAACTGCTCGCTTGCTGGAGTCCTTCAAAAACAGTTTCTGGAAGTCATGATGCGCTTGTAAATGGAAGCATCCAGGCAGGCATTTTAAACCCAGGACCTTATCTTAAGCAGCTAACGCTCCTCCAACTAAGCTGTCGAAGAAAATCCGGCGGATCACGGCGGTGCCAAAATGTTGTCTGAGTGAAATGTGTCCGCCAGATTTGTCAAAGATAGCTTAGTTGAAATAGCATTGGCTGCTTAAGCCAAGGTCTTGAGTTAAAATCCCGGTCTGAACACTTTCACTCAGTTGAAAAAATTGAAACTTGAATGATTTATTTACCAATCAGTATGGTTTGTGTTAAAATAATTAAGTATTTTAATATATTTTAGGATCTGCATTTACTGCCTCTAAGATTGATTTTTGTTTGAAGATTGTTAAAAGTGTTCTACAATCATTAGAAACATAGTTTTATGTAGCAAGTATTAAAATATTAAAATTATATCAATTTGATTTTTTACGATATGAAGAGCCCATAAAACATCGTAGTTTTTATATATGTTGTTTTATATATGTCTGTTTGAAGTACTTTGACGGATCCCACATTTTAAGTATGAAGAGGTAGTCCTGGATTTCAAATGAAACCGTTCTCATTTAATAGGAAGAATGTATTTATTATTTTCTGTATTTCAACAACAAATTACATCTTTTTTGAATAAATGAATATTTCACAACAATAAATAAAAAAGATGGTTCGTTAAGCTTGTAATCAAAATATCAATTGAGATAAAGTCCATCTCTTATCAAAGTCTATGCTCACAGCACGAAAAAGTCTCAAAGTCCACTCAAAAATGGCCCCGAGAGTGAAAAACTGCTCGCTTGCTGGAGTCCTTCAAAAACAGTTTCTGGAAGTCATGATGCGCTTGTAAATGGAAGCATCCAGGCAGGCATTTTAAACCCAGGACCTTATCTTAAGCAGCTAACGCTCCTCCAACTAAGCTGTCGAAGAAAATCCGGCGGATCACGGCGGTGCCAAAATGTTGTCTGAGTGAAATGTGTCCGCCAGATTTGTCAAAGATAGCTTAGTTGAAATAGCATTGGCTGCTTAAGCCAAGGTCTTGAGTTAAAATCCCGGTCTGAACACTTTCACTCAGTTGAAAAAATTGAAACTTGAATGATTTATTTACCAATCAGTATGGTTGTGTTAAAATAATTAAGTATTTTAATATATTTTAGGATCTTTATTTATTGCATCTAAGATTGGTTTATGTTTGAAGAGTGTTTAAAAGTGTTGTACAATCATTAGAAACACTAGTTCATCCAACCCGGGCTTCCCGGGATAGCGAATATATTTTTATTGAAAACTCTAATAGATTTTTTACATTTAACATTTTTTTTAGATTGCCCCCTAACAACACAAAGTGCATTTTTGTATGAAATAGGTCAATTATATATTCAAATAAAATTTTGAAATTTATTAAAAGCGGTAATTTTGTATTGGCCTCGTGTCAGAAGTTATTAGCCGAAGAAATCTCTAAACATTTCGTTATCTACAACAGTTTTATTTTATTCTGATAATTTCAGAGGTTTTAAGCGCTTATTTCAATTATATGTCTGTTAAATTTGTGTTTTATTTATACTATTCTATTGATTGTTTAATGAAGTTTTAATTTCATTATTGAATATTAGCTGGAAATAAATGCTGAACTTTTTATATTATTTAATGTGCAAACGGATTAATATTTTGTAATTGTCTGCCAGCGATAGAGATAGATTTTTAAAAAAAAATCATGCTTAAAATTTAATTTAAATGCTATAATAAATGAGTAAATTGCGATACAGTTTTCAAACACATTACACTTGAAAGTAGATTTTTTCCCTATATAACGGTGTAAAAATTAAAAATATGTGATGTTTAGAAACTAAAAAAATTACAGTAGCAAATATCGCAAAACCGAAATTTCATCGCCAACTGTTGCGATTCGCAAAATGAAGTCAGCGTTACGCACGGCCACGTTTGTCTTTTATAATATAAGTAGTTTTATTTAGCAATTATTAAAGTATTAAAATTACATCAATTTGATTTTTTTAAGATATGAAGTGCCCATAATACCATTGTAGTTTTACCGTCGTAGTACATTATTAAATTGTCCGGAAATGCGTGTTCTCGCTGCCCTAACGAAACGGGAACTGTTTCTAACTCAGTAGATAAGGCTGACATACATCAACCTCAAAACGTTTGCCAGAGAAAGGTTTTCCAATGGATATCTAATATGATCGCCCGAAGTGTTCAACCGGAGCCACGACTCCATTTACCAGATTCAGTTTGACTGAATACTTATCCCAAACCTTCTGTCCCTAAAATCATTTCTGCGTCCTCATATATCATCTGTTTTTCATCTGAAAAGAACAGAGGTTGCTCCAACCAATAGAAGCTCTGAAAAAGGAGGTCACTGAGAAAGTGTGCTATTATTGGAGAATGGGGATATCTCAGGGTGTCCTCTCGATTGCCCGTTTCACTTTCGTTCACGTACTATCTGTGGCGTCTGTCTGTATGATGAAAGATGCGCCACCCGGTTCGTTCTATTATCGTAGCTACCTCTAAAACTTCAAGATGGAATATGGGCTATGATGCATCGAAATGCTTGATGTTTACCTGCGTATTTTTGGACTCGGATAAAAATTTTAGGAAAATCTATTTTACATGGGATCCTATCCTCCTATACTGGTTTTTGGACTACATTCAGGAGTTTCAAGTGAGATATTGTGGATTTCTCACAACGCTTAGAAAAAATTACGATGTTTTGAGGACTTCGAAATAAATCGAAATGATATATTTGAAAAACATTAAAATTTGTTAAATAAAAATTCTGATCTTTTATAATACATTTAAACAATCTTTAAACAACAACAAAAAAAAAAAAATCAGAGATTCAGCAGATACAAATTCTAAATTTTGTTAATACAGTCAAAATATCTCAGAAAAAGAAAAGAAAATAATGACCTTATCGGTGTTATAAAAAATGAGTACACCTCTATTCAAAGACCAAATTGTTAGTTACAGAAAGTTTTAGTAATTTAACGTTATTTATACTTTTTCAGCGTATATTTTGGCGAAAAAAATTACGTATTAGAGTGTAACAAATTCCTTTCTCAGCCAGTACAATTTCTGAATTTTTATCGCAATTTTTTTAACGAATTTTTTTACGAAATTATTTTGTGAATGTGACAGAAATTAGAGAATATGGCTTTAAGAATATCTTTCACAGATAATAGTGGTAAATGTCTAGTTAATTTGTCGTTTTCGCTGAGACTTTGCGATTTTTCATATTTTTAGACTCTAAAAAGAATTTCTGTATTTTGCCAGTAAAATTTTCGTAATTTTACGGATTATTTTCTTTTGCAGCATAAAAATAAAACTAAATCCTGCAACATTCGAAAAAAGAAATATTTAGCACTATCTGTCAAAAATATTATCAAATCCATACTTTTTGACAAATTCATGAAATCCCTTTCATTGAAAGAAAACCCGTAAAAATACGGTAATCGGACTGCCGATAAAAGGATTTTTTATTTGCAGTGAAATAAAAACCAGTTATTTTCTTAAATATAGCGATAATGCATTTGCATTTGAAATACTAAAAATAATTATTACCTAAATCTGTGTAGGTTTCTCATTTGTAAGATTTTTTATTGAATCGTTTACTAATAGCTGAAATCATCATGCAATGCCTGTTTTTATTTGCCCAGATTCATTTTCTTCTTTTAGAATTCCAATACAATTTGATAGATCAGTAAATTTTTAAATAGAATTAACAAAAGTAGTGATTTTTATGAATAAAATCACCACTAAAAACACCAACGTTTAACACACAATATCATAGTACAATGGGCAGACGTACGTTTCGTGAGTAACTTGGACTCACATCCTCAGTGTCAATAAAATAAAATTAAACATTATTATTGCTTTATTATTAATTTGGGTTTCTCGATTCCATTTCATGTCTTCGGTTGGATACAATAATGTTTTATTTTATTTTATTGACACTGAGGATGTGAGTCCAAGTTACTCACGAAACGTAAGTCTGTCCATTGTACTATGATATTGTGTGTTAAACGTTGGTGTTTTTAGTGTAGTGATTTTTGTACATTTTAAATATTATATTATTAAATAATATACATATATATATATATATATATATTATAGCACATATTTACCCCCAAATTCCCCGCAGAATAAAATTCCAAAATAACTTTGATATTAATTAACCTAACATTTAACGTCTTAAATACAAAATTATGTATGTATTAATACATAAAAAATATATAAATAAATAAATAATATCAAAAGAAACTAATATAAAAATTACCTATATTCATACGAAAACTATTTGTTTCGAATGTACTCATTAATAACTCTTGCAAAAGAAATTTTAAAAGCTACTTCGACATCCATGTAGACAGTTCCCATACATATTTTTCTCCCTTTCTTTTCGTGTCACAACAAAAGGTTATTTATGGTTATATTTGTCACCGAACAGAAAATGATAAAATATTTTAGGCAAGTCTATTTCAAACTTACACTCTTAGTAGATGCTTCATGTAAAATTTTCAGTTCATTACCCATATGAAATATCACGAAATTCGAAATAAATTTGATAATTTATTGAACTGCTCCCTCCCAGTACCACTTGACGGAATGAAAATTAATGATACCTTTATGCCAAAATTTTCTCCTGGAACTCGACGTTTTAAAAGGACCTCGCTTCAGCTCTTCGCTACTTTGATTAATGAAGATGAAAATTTAAGCGATACTTTGCTGTTAGGCAGAAATTTACATTCTTAAGTTCGCTGCAGATATTTTGGGATTTTTACTACTTCTCAAAAGAAGCTAAAGTTTTGTTAATCTTATTAAAAATTAGCGGCTTAAACATATGATATTTACTTTAGTATCGCTTTCAGTACACTTTTAGATTAGGGTTATTATAGAATTTAGTTTATTGAAAAGTTGAGACATACATTTGTCACTCTTTTACTTCAGAAATTATGTCTCGAAAAAAAAAATTGTGATTAATTGTTTTTAAGAATTAATCTATATGTTGTTTAAAAATAATTATTAAAGGTGAATCAAATATCTTTACTTTAAAAGAAGCGATGTACTTTAAAAGAAGCACTAAGTATTTTAAGTGGTATAAATTCATTTGGTTTTCTGCGATTTTTGCAAAAATACCTTGAAAAGATAATTGCTGTAAAAACGCAGTTACCCGAAGTAAAATATATATTATAGAAAAATTCAATTTTGTTTATCCCCTCAAAATACAACGACAATTTATGTGCGATAAAATAAAAATTTATAAAATATTTATGAAGAATATTTTTATTAATTATTGTTATTATAATATTTATCAATAAATTGTCTTTTACTTACTGATTTTTTTTCGAAAAAGAAAAGTTGAAAAGTTTGGAATTAAGGACGAAAGTTAAACTTTTTAGATCTTTATTGAAACAAAAAGATTTTAATAATATAAATACAGAAAATAAGTATCTATAACTTACAAAATATTTTTCAAGAGCGTTTTTTTAATTTTTACCCAGCTAGAAAATGTTTGCACTTTTTTTTGCAAACAAGTATAGATTGTGCATATTTTGTGCATAAAAAGTGAATATTTTTGATACACTTATTGTGCAAATTATCTGTATTTTTTATGCATACGAAAAAGTGCATATATCATGTTTTCAAAAACTGTGCACATTTTGAGCATTAAATAAGTGCATATAACGTGTGTACAAAAATTGTGCGTTTTTTATGCACAAAAAAGTATTTATATTCCAATTTTTCAAAAAAATATGTATTTTACGTTTCTGTACTTAAAAAGTAAAAACGTGACCATTATCCTCTTGAGACTCCTCCATTATCCTCTTGAGTCCATCCTATTGGACATTTCTATTTTTCGTATAACATACTTTAATTTCAGTTGGGACTTCTAAAAACTTACTGCTCATTTTGTTGGATAGTCTAGTAATGCTATCCGTATACCGAAAGAGTAAAAATATTGCAGAAAAATGTGTATTTTAATCATTTGAAAATGGCGGCGAACAGGTGAAAGATTGTTGAAGATAAGTACAAAGATTTAACTGAAATTTCATATAATTTGGAAGAGTATTTTGATTTTAATGCAATATATTTTTAATTTTAAATGTTGCATTAATGAAATTAAATTGTAGTTTAAGTACTGGAAAGTACATTTTGCAGAATAAACACATGTTTTTTTCACCATTGTATTGGACGTTGGGTCTTAATCATTTTTTTACATTCATGTTAGGCTCTTTTTGTATACTGAAGGGAAATATTGGTTTTTACTCAAAATTCCATACTGTATTAACAAGTAGATAACATACATTTCTATTGGTAATTAAATAATTATTTAAATATTATCCTAAAAATGTATAACTCTACAGATAAAATGATTGTTCTAAATTAGTACATTGTTTAAATTTTTATTTCAGTAAAACGTGTTTTTGCAGTATTTAGTAAATAAAGAGATTTACAATTAAGCTTTTGTTTTAATATTTTTTTACTCATTGCAAGATTTTTGTATTATGTTTATGTTAGTTTGTTGTTTGTAATTAAATTAATTAACTTAATCAAATTAAAATAATAAAATATAAAAGAATATATAATTAATGAAGATAACATTATAAGAATTTAAATAAACGTTTTTTATTTCTTTGAAATTTCTACTTGAAATTCATTTTCCAATTGTGGTAGCTGTGCCACTAATTATTATCATTATCCTAGGAAACAAAGGGTTGTTGTTGAGATAGATTTTAAACAAAATTCTAATGAAAATTGTTTATAAGTTTACTAAATTGTCCTACACTTTTTCATTCAAAATTGAAATTATGCTATGCTTAGAAGTGATGATGACAGAAAAGTTTAGAGTGAAAGAAACAGCACCTTTTTTTGCTAAGAATCCGATTTTTGAGGCCTATCTTAGAGATATTTGGAAACTGGCGTTATTTAGATTTAAAGAAAGTTACTGAAACAATTTTGGAAGCAATAAAATGAATGGTGATGTGTCAGATTTTGACATTAGTGATGGTGGCAAGCGGGAGGAAAACAAAAAAAAAATCGAATTCATGCAAATTCATGCAATTATTATACTTCAAAGTGCTTAGTGCTGATCAGCTTTTGAGGCAATCCAAGTTGAGTTATTCAAGTTATAACGAAAACTCATAGCCCAACACTTCTTCACATAGCATCCACGCGCAAACGCAAATGACCGGATACAAGTATCGAACCTACTCAGTTCTAAAAAGAATCTCCAACAGTTACCTAAAATAATGGACAAACAAAATGCAATGAGATGCAAAATTAAATTATGTAAAAAAAATAAAAATAAAAATATTTGTGTGCAATAAATGCAATTTGTATAACTGTTTAACAACGAAAACGACTTACTTTTCAGAAGCACATTAATAAAGTACTGAATTTTAAGTTCATGTATTTATTTTTTGCGTGTAATTAATGTTTTTTTTATAATTATTTAGTGTCTAATTAAATTATTTTATCATTAATTTGTGTCTAATTAACTTTGTGTCATTATTTTGTGTCTAATTCAAATTTGTGTCATTATTTTGTGTCTAATTCAAATTTGTGTCATTATTTTTTGTCCAATATTAAGAATTGTCCATTCAGATTCATATAATTCAATAATACGTTTTCACAAGACGAAGACCCAATGTCCATTTTATTGGACACGCTAAAAAACAATATACACTTAAATATATTAAATAAATGAAAATATATATTGCTTTCTAGTCTCAAAAGAAACATTAATCTGAATTATTTTAAAATTTGCGAAAAAAATACGAGCTTGGGCCTCAAAAGTTAGTGTCTGTCTGTACGTCTTTCAGATTCCTTTTCTCGTACACTATGGGACGTGGAAAGTTCAAACTTTGAAAAATTATAAAGCCCACATATTTTCAGATTATTAGCTATTCACAAATACATTTAAGAAAAATTTAGAGGGCTAATTAAGTTACTTGAAAAAAAATTGTATATCATGTGGGGTATCGTGTGAAATAGCTCGTAACATTGAACTTAAAAATATATTTGATTTATTTTTAGGTATTATATTTGCAGAGATATCGTCAAAAATGCACTGCAACAATGTGTCCTCCCACCCCTCTATTTCAGATTTTACAGAAACTAAAATTATGAAAGAAATAGAGGAGGTAGGAGTTTATTTAAACCTTGCAGGAAAACTATATCGATTTCATAGGTAACATAGTTTTTGAGAAAAACGCATTTTTCTGTTGCACACAAACTTTACTTTTCGGGCTGCCAGCGGGAAAGTTTACGGGCACTCAAGGTATTTATCGACGCAAAATCCTCCAAAGATACTTGATAATGATTTTCGAAAAAAATTGTCGGTAATTATCCGGGATATTAATTAAGTTACTTGAAAAAACTTTTTTTTAGATATCATGTAGGGTATCGTTTGGAAGATCTCACAACATCGAACTAAAAAATATTTTTGGTTTAATCTTAGGTACTATATTTTCAGAGATATCGTAGAAAGTATACCGGGATAATATGTCACACACCCTCTTAATTCCGAATGTAACTGAAACTAAAATTATGAAAAAAATTAGGGGTTTAATAATTAATAAATTTAATGTACGGAATTCTTTGAGCGCGAGTTATACTCGTACTTGACCAATTTATTTTATGGATGTGCCCCGTTAAAAGTGAACTGGATTTTTCACAGAAGTGAAGTAGTTTTAAAGTTTTTCTGCAGTCAACTGCAGATTTTCTGTAGTGCAATCTCAACTGTAAAAATACTTCAGATGTTTTGCAGCTAGTGTGAGGTAATTTTGCAATAATTTATTAAAAAAATACTGTGAGCTATTATCTGTAAAAATACTGTAGTTTATGTGAAGTCATTTTGCAATCATAAATTTAAAACATAATGAGACTTTACATTTGTAGTAATATTGCAGTAAATTTGAGGTAATTTTAATGTCACTAATTTAGAAGTATATTTTTTTTTGTATTTGCAGTATAACTGTAGTTACTGTGAGAATAATTTACATAACTTAATTTATAGAGAACCTCTTAGTGTTTAATTATTTTAAGTTACTCAAAAGGAATGAAGATTACTATTGTCTTTAAAAATCAGTTTGTAAAGATGTTAATTAAATTTCGAAATCCTACGAGGATGTCCCCTGCCACCCCCCCCCCCCTAAATTTAACACTGTCCTGAACACTATCCTGTTTTATATAATTTTTAAACACACAAACATAAAAAGGAAAACATAATTAAAATTTTAGTCTAATGGAGATTTAGGGGGTACCCCCGCTTTTAACAGAAATTATTTGTTACTCTTTCTTTTTTGTTTAATTATTTTAAATTCCTCGAAAATAATAAATGTTATTATGTCCTTTTTAAAACGGAGAAAAAAATAGTTTATTTAATTTCAAAATCCGGGGTGGGGGGGAAAGAGGTTTTCACCGGTCCACCGCCTGAATTCAAAACTGCCTCTGAACTACTCGTTTGAGATACTTTTTAACTCATAAACATAACCTTCTCTTGTCCTGACAGTTACTTTAGTGGCGTAAATCATTCAGAATGCTTTTACGGACTTCACGTTTTTATCAGAGAAAAACGAGGAGAAAAGTACTTCAACTTCTAACTTGTAGCGTTGGCGTATTGTGTTTATCGTTGCACAAGTAGTAAACACAGTATAAGTATGCCAATCCAGATGCAGGTCTCTCATCTGGAATTCGTTCAAAATTAGGAGACTAGTTTCATAGTTATATGGATCATGTCAACTGTACAGAAATAAAAAAATCTGCTCCCCAGGCTCTTGGGCCAAACCAGCAACCAACAACAGTATAAGTATGCTAATTTAGTTAAATCCTAGAACAAGCGAGACACTTGGCGGCGTCGAATTTGGCGAAGAGATAAATGAGTTTTTCTTGCTACCGGTTTGTTTCTTACGTTTCTTCCACACCTACTGTGCTTTATTCTGGCTTGGCCAGACTGCATGTGCTCTCGCTCTGGATGCAATCTAGCCGTGGTTCTGAAAATTGAGTCGGTTTTTGAGGGAATTAGAATGTATTGGTTCGTTTATTGTGTGTCGTATAGTCGATTTGTTGAATTACGTTTGTGAAATATGTTTTGTGAAGGTTAATGTTTTGACATTTTGTCGTATATCATAGTGAAATATTTTTAAAAAAAACGAAAGATGAGAAATAAAAGTAAGTGAATTTTCGTTGATTTTATTTGATAAGATGTATTTTATGCATTCTAGAGATTACTGCACAGCGAATTTCAGGCATGCAGAGGTTTTTTTTTTTAACTAGTGTACGCGAAGCGCACATATACAGGGTAATTATAAAAAAAACTATCCGGATATATGAGACCCTAACTGTCATATCGTTCACAGAAATTGAACGAAATTTCGGTTTAAAGTATTTTGAGGTATGCGCTCAAGAATCATGTGAAAAACAACAGTTAAATTCTAACAGTTACGGTTACTGTGATAAAATTTCGAAAATTTCAAATGGCAACACCTATTTTTTTTATTGGAATGTGATCTTCATAGTGAAAAACTATCAAAAGCGTTTGAACGGTACCTGATGTAGCACGAAAATCGCTGACGCTAGACAGATTAAGAAGAAAAGGGAAAACAACCAATAAAGGACAGAGAAGCAACAGAAAGTAAAACATTTTATTGTTCAGTGGTATCCACCATCTGCCGCATGTAAAGTGTCGTCGTGTGTGAAATGGAAAATGTATGAAATACAATTAAATGTTTTGTTTTCTGTTGCTTCTCTGTCCTTAATGGTTGTTTTCACTATTCTTCTTAGTCTGCCTAGCGCCGGCAATTTTCGTGATACAGGTGCCGTTCAAACGCTTTTTATGGTTTTTCACTATGAAGATCACATTCCAATAAAAAAATAGGTGTTGCCATTTGAAATTTTTGAAATTCTGTCACTGTAACCGAACTGTTGTAATTTAACTGTTGTTTTTCACATGATTTTTGAGCGCATACCTCAAAATACTTTAAACCAAAATTTCCTTCAGTTTCTGTGAACGATATGACAGTTAGGGGCTCATATATCGGGATAGTTTTTTTATAATCACCCTGTATATAAGTTACTAACCGCTGCTTGAATAAATTTCATGCATTCTAGAGATTGCTGCACAGCGAATTTCATGCAACCAGAGGGGTTTCTTTTGATTAATTTATGAGAAGCGTACATATATATAAGTTACTAACCTTATACAAGTTATTAACCTAAGCGTCACTATACTTGCGGGGATGTTTGATAAGATATTGATAAGATGTTTGATAAGATATTTGATAAGATATTTGATAAGATTTTTCAATAGTTAAAGAACTTCCTCAAACAATTAGTATTCAAATTAGTATTTGGAGAATAATATCACTAACTAAAATAAAAAAAAAAAAAATGATTTATTTCATTTGTACATCATATATCTTAATATACATTACTTTAATATTTTTAAATATTTATTCACTGATATAAATAACTCCGTTTTTACATATAGGGTAAAAAAATTCTCACTTGTTATTTCAACATATAAAGCAAAACTTACTATTTATTAAGAAATGTATAACTAAGAATTTTACGAATACCGAAAGCAAAAACATAACTCATTCGTTTAACTGTTAATGTAATTAACAAATTTTTTTTTCATGTGGCATTACTAACATATGAGAAGGGAAATATATGAAAAAAAACTATAATAATAGAAACAGAAAATTATAGAAAAAGAAAAGAAAAATGATACATAAATAATAAAACATGATAAAAAGAGATACATTGTGATTCACTCTATGAAATACTTTCCAACGCTATCGCATTATTATTAACACTTTCTAGCATACAATGAACCGATATATCTAAATATAAATTTAAATAAAACACATCACACTAATCATTCTTTTATAACAAATGTTACTAATAGCCATTAATGTATGCGATTTCTTGCATGTAGCCCTGTGTACGTACTACTCATCTCATTATATACACCAAAATTAGTTAAGTTTCAAAATACATTAAGGTCAAGATCAAGTAAATATTCTTTATTTTCCTATAGTCTCAGAATATGTCCTACATATCTTGTTTACACTGAAATTACTAGTTAAGTTTTCAAAGAATTTCGGATCGAGATAAAGTTAATATTCAGAACACATATCTATAACAACAGTATATAATTTATCTTAGCATATATATTTTTTTTCAAACGACACATGTTTTTACATAAAAAAGAAAATAAAGCATTTATTTTAAAATAATAAATAAATAGTATATGAGCGAAAAAGCTTTGAGTTTTTATTTTTGTATTTTGATATATTATTTACTTATTACTAGCCTGCATAAATTATTTTCGTCATGTATTGCATTACTTGCTTATTAGCCTTTGAATGTATTAGATAACTAAAATATAACTGAACTAATACACTTTTTCAAGCCATATTAACTGTCTTCCATAAATTACATTTATTATCATAATGCTATGTAACCAAAACTACTTTTTTAAGATTTTTGTTATATTAGCTAAATTAAAAAGTATATATTTTAACACCTATGGATATTTATAAATCGCATACATATATATATTTAATGCATAAGACAAATAAACATTTATATAATCTGTATATAGTATAGAAACACAAATTATGCTTACTTAAAACGAACACATCTGTAAACACTAATAAATAAGGGGTAGATGTAAGACTATATTAGATGACTTAATGTTTCGATATAATTATTTTAATTATTTTTATGATACAAATTAACTGTTCTAATTTTTTAAATAAAAGTTTCAAGTAATACATGGAACGTATTGTTCACATAGAAGTTAGTATATTCCTACAATGAAGCGAGATTGATACTTAAGACCGTTAATGTATGCGAATTCTTTCGTATAGCCCTATATTAGGTGCTACTCACCATATATGTATATATGGTGATATATATATATATATATATATATATATATATATATATATATATATATATATATGAAACAAATTTTAAAAAAAATTTCGCCGTTAGCCTCATCAAAACTATAATTCTGTGTAAATCCCATTATTCTAAATTCATTCTCTTAAAAAAATGGCTCTGATCGCGCTGTTCTATTAAAATTACGCACTTTTGTTTCATTAAATAAATGCATCAGAGAATTTAATTCTTTTAAACACCAATCTCCCAGCTAAAAATATTTTAAGTCTCTTGAAATAACAACCTATATCTTTTTATTTTTATTTTATTTCCCTGTGTTTTCTGACAAAACAATATTCTTTCTCAAAATTATGAACGCTAACTTCAGTCTCAATGTAAAATATTATCTTGGCATCTTGCCCATGCTCGGTAAAACCTACGTATTTTTTTCTTATTATTTATTCGAAGGAATTAGATTGTTCGGTAATGTTCTCGAAGTACTTTTTCCCGCATTTTTTCAGATTACGGTCTTATAGCTTCGAAATCAGAGCGCCGGAGAATTTAGTCCTGTAGCGCTGATTGGTCGAAAGACTGTTTAATGAAAATGTATTCTGGGGCGTTAGATAATAGATATACGCCGAGTTTCCCGCGTATCGTGAGTATTATTCCTGGAGCCGGTTGTACATGTAACACCGGCGCGTACTTCACGATGATGGAATAATCACCTTGGCTGCAGATAGAAAAAACAACTGCCTGTAAGAACAGAAATGGCTTCTTAATTATTAAATTAAGTCACCAAGTTTCTCCACTGTATTAAAATCATCATGTATGGATTTAGCATCGTAATTACTAAAGCATGGCCAATTTCTTTTTTAATTCGAATAAAAAGTGAACTGGAACGGACTGCCTCTTATTTGCATTCTGTACGCACACTATAAAGTGGATTCTCGGCGCCCGACTGCAAATTCCTCGGTGGAAGCCCTTGCCTGGATAATGATTCTACAAATAATATGGTGATACAAGTAAAAACGTGACATATATATATATACCAAAATCTGTTAAGTTTTAAAATGCTTCATTGAGTATTCAATGAAAAATTATAACTAAGAAATAAATTTAAAATATTATTTAAGAGATACCTTACTGATCGGACTTAAAAAATTTTGGGGGAAAGAGATTGTTTTTAATTAAATATGTTAATGAATCTAATCCAATACATATTTTGGTAAAATAAAGATTATAGTGAAAATACAGGGTCCTCTATGATACACACGAATTATACTGCATTAATGTGTTACCCCACCTCTATTTTCACAGAAATACCTTCCATAAAATTTAGGCTAACAATACACACTTAAAAAAATACAAAGTGCCCACAAAAAGGGTACGAATGAATGAACAATTTTAAAGTAATATAAAATAGGATCTAGAGTAAGTCACAATAAACAAATAAAGAAGAAGGAAAAATCATGCGTCGTGGTATACTTTATGAAACACTTTCCAATGCTATCGGACTATTGTTAAGAATTTGAAAAACTACTGAATTAGATTGATGAAAATTTAATATTCACACTGGAAATGTATTCTAAAAATTATAGCTTTCGTTCCTTTTTTTTCAGTTAGATATAAGACTTTTCTTTTGCAATGAAGACTTGACTGCTGTGGAGAGATTGAAAAGTAGCATACTTATGAATCAACCGATATACGTCGGGTTCGCTATTTTAGAATGATCTAAATTAGTTATGTATGATTTTCATTATAACTTCAAAAATAAAACATGCAAAGATCGGGAAACCTTATTATTTACTGATGCAGACTTTTTAACTTAACATATTCAAACACACAATATTTATAAGGATATGGAGCAATATCGCGATTTCTTTGACTTCTCTGAGTATTCAAAATCCCATCGTCTAAATCGCGCAAGTTTCGGACCAATAAACATTTGATCAGACTTCTCCTTTTATGGCCATCACGCTAACCATTGAGCTGAGTGAGTCCCCGTTATTTAGTCACATGAATAGGATTGCTATATTTTATGATTTACAGTTATTTACTAACACATGAATACGGTATACGAATGTGAATTAATCTTAGGAAAGTATTGTTTATCAATATAAATATAATTTTCTCAGTTGAGTGGTTATACATTTTAACTAAAATCCCTTGTGAATTCAACTCGACAATTCAGATTTTATAATATACACTATTAGATAACTTTTACTAACTTGCATTTTATTTTAAACAATGGTTAGATCACGTGATAGTCAATAGAGTCAAAATTTTGGGGGCTATTTAGCTCTCCTTCCCAAAAATCCGTTTATTAAAATAGTTCCATTCACAAAAATTCCGTTCTATAAAAACATACTCTTCATTAATTATTAATATTTTATGTTTTAAAATATATAATTTGAAAGAAAAAAATACCACTTAACAATTATTTACAAAATTCAGTGATTAGGGGACAGTTTTATATTAGAATTTTTTGGGGTTTTATAACCGTTGTCTACGGATTTCTTATCGACTTGAAGAAAGAAAAAGCACAATGTTCCCGTAGTATGTGAGCGTCACTATACTTGCGGGGATGTTTGATAAGATATTGATAAGATGTTTGATAAGATATTTGATAAGATATTTGATATGATTTTTCAATAGTTAAAGAACTTCCTCAAACAATTAGTATTCAAATTATTATTTGGAGAATAATATCACTAACTAAAATAAAAAAAAAAAAATGATTTATTTCATTTGTACATCATATATCTTAATATACATTACTTTAATATTTTTAAATATTTATTCACTGATATAAATAACTCCGTTTTTACATATAGGGTAAAAAAATTCTCACTTGTTATTTCAACATATAAAGCAAAACTTACTATTTATTAAGAAATGTATAACTAAGAATTTTACGAATACCGAAAGCAAAAAAATAACTCATTCGTTTAACTGTTAATGTAATTAACAATTTTTTTTTCATGTGGCATTACTAACATATGAGAAGGGAAATATATGAAAAAAAACAATAATAATAGAAACAGAAAATTATAGAAAAAGAAAAGAAAAATGATACATAAATAATAAAACATGATAAAAAGAGATACATTGTGATTCACTCTATGAAATACTTTCCAACGCTATCGCATTATTATTAACACTTTCTAGCATACAATGAACCGATATATCTAAATATAAATTTAAATAAAACACATCACACTAATCATTCTTTTATAACAAATATTACTAATAGCCATTAATGTATGCGATTTCTTGCATGTAGCCCTGTGTACGTACTACTCATCTCATTATATACACCAAAATTAGTTAAGTTTCAAAATACATTAAGGTCAAGATCAAGTAAATATTCTTTATTTTCCTATAGTCTCAGAATATGTCCTACATATCTTGTTTACACTGAAATTACTAGTTAAGTTTTCAAAGAATTTCGGATCGAGATAAAGTTAATATTCAGAACACATATCTATAACAACAGTATATAATTTATCTTAGCATATATATTTTTTTTCAAACGACACATGTTTTTACATAAAAAAGAAAATAAAGCATTTATTTTAAAATCATAAATAAATAGTATATGAGCGAAAAAGCTTTGAGTTTTTATTTTTGTATTTTGATATATTATTTACTTATTACTAGCCTGCATAAATTATTTTCGTCATGTATTGCATTACTTTCTTATTAGCCTTTGAATGTATTAGATAACTAAAATATAACTGAACTAATACATTTTTTCAAGCCATATTAACTGTCTTCCATAAATTACATTTATTATCATAATGCTATGTAACCAAAACTACTTTTTTAAGATTTTTGTTATATTAGCTAAATTAAAAAGTATATATTTTAACACCTATGGATATTTATAAATCGCATACATATATATATTTAATGCATAAGACAAATAAACATTTATATAATCTGTATATAGTATAGAAACACAAATTATGCTTACCTAAAACGAACACATCTGTAAACACTAATAAATAAGGGGTAGATGTAAGACTATATTAGATGACTTAATGTTTCGATATAATTATTTTAATTATTTTTATGATACAAATTAACTGTTCTAATTTTTTAAATAAAAGTTTCAAATAATACATGGAACGTATTGTTCACATAGAAGTTAGTATATTCCTACAATGAAGCGAGATTGATACTTAAGACCGTTAATGTATGCGAATTCTTTCGTATAGCCCTATATTATGTGCTACTCACCATATATGTATATATGGTGATATATATATATATATATATATATATGAAACAAATTTAAAAAAAATTTCGCCGTTAGCCTCATCAAAACTATAATTCTGTGTAAATCCCATTATTCTAAATTCATTCTCTTAAAAAAATGGCTCTGATCGCGCTGTTCTATTAAAATTACGCACTTTTGTTTCATTAAATAAATGCATCAGAGAATTTAATTCTTTTAAACACCAATCTCCCAGCTAAAAATATTTTAAGTCTCTTGAAATAACAACCTATATATTTTTATTTTTATTTTATTTCCCTGTGTTTTCTGACAAAACAATATTCTTTCTCAAAATTATGAAATCTAACTTCAGTCTCAATGTAAAATATTATCTTGGCATCTTGCCCATGCTCGGTAAAACCTACGTATTTTTTTTTCTTATTATTTATTCGAAGGAATTAGATTGTTCGGTAATGTTCTCGAAGTACTTTTTCCCGCATTTTTTCAGATTACGGTCTTATAGCTTCGAAATCAGAGCGCCGGAGAATTTAGTCCTGTAGCGCTGATTGGTCGAAAGACTGTTTAATGAAAAATGTATTCTGGGGCGTTAGATAATAGATATACGCCGAGTTTCCCGCGTATCGTGAGTATTATTCCTGGAGCCGGTTGTACATGTAACCCCGGCGCGTACTTCACGATGATGGAATAATCACCTTGGCTGCAGATAGAAAAAACAACTGCCTGTAAGAACAGAAATGGCTTCTTAATTATTAAATTAAGTCACCAAGTTTCTCCACTGTATTAAAATCATCATGTATGGATTTAGCATCGTAATTACTAAAGCATGGCCAATTTCTTTTTTAATTCGAATAAAAAGTGAACTGGAACGGACTGCCTCTTATTTGCATTCTGTACGCACACTATAAAGTGGATTCTCGGCGCCCGACTGCAAATTCCTCGGTGGAAGCCCTTGCCTGGATAATGATTCTACAAATAATATGGTGATACAAGTAAAAACGTGACATATATATATATACCAAAATCTGTTAAGTTTTAAAATGCTTCATTGAGTATTCAATGAAAAATAATAACTAAGAAATAAATTTAAAATATTATTTAAGAGATACCTTACTGATCGGACTTAAAAAATTTTGGGGGAAAGAGATTGTTTTTAATTAAATATGTTAATGAATCTAATGCAATACATATTTTGGTAAAATAAAGATTATAGTGAAAATACAGGGTCCTCTATGATACACACGAATTATACTGCATTAATGTGTTACCCCACCTCTATTTTCACAGAAATACCTTCCATAAAGTTTAGGCTAACAATACACACTTAAAAAAATACAAAGTGCCCACAAAAAGGGTACGAATGAATGAACAATTTTAAAGTAATATAAAATAGGATCTAGAGTAAGTCACAATAAACAAATAAAGAAGAAGGAAAAATCATTTGTCGTGGTATACTTTATGAAACACTTTCCAATGCTATCGGACTATTGTTAAGAATTTGAAAAACTACTGAATTAGATTGATGAAAATTTAATATTCACACTGGAAATGTATTCTAAAAATTATAGCTTTCGTTCCTTTTTTTTCAGTTAGATATAAGACTTTTCTTTTGCAATGAAGACTTGACTGCTGTGGAGAGATTGAAAAGTAGCATACTTATGAATCAACAGATATACGTCGGGTTCGCTATTTTAGAATGATCTAAATTAGTTATGTATGATTTTCATTATAACTTCAAAAATAAAACATGCAAAGATCGGGAAACCTTATTATTTACTGATGCAGACTTTTTAACTTAACATATTCAAACACACAATATTTATAAGGATATGGAGCAATATCGCGATTTCTTTGACTTCTCTGAGTATTCAAAATCCCATCGTCTAAATCGCGCAAGTTTCGGACCAATAAACATTTGATCAGACTTCTCCTTTTATGGCCATCACGCTAACCATTGAGCTGAGTGAGTCCCCGTTATTTAGTCACATGAATAGGATTGCTATATTTTATGATTTACAGTTATTTACTAACACATGAATACGGTATACGAATGTGAATTAATCTTAGGAAAGTATTGTTTATCAATATAAATATAATTTTCTCAGTTGAGTGGTTATACATTTTAACTAAAATCCCTTGTGGATTCAACTCGACCATTCAGATTTTATAATATACACTATTAGATAACTTTTACTAACTTGCATTTTATTTTAAACAATGGTTAGATCACGTGATAGTCAATAGAGTCAAAATTTTGGGGGCTATTTAGCTCTCCTTCCCAAAAATCCGTTTATTAAAATAGTTCCATTCACAAAAATTCCGTTCTATAAAAACATACTCTTCATTAATTATTAATATTTTATGTTTTAAAATATATAATTTGAAAGAAAAAAATACCACTTAACAATTATTTACAAAATTCAGTGATTCCCTGTAGGGGACAGTTTTATATTAGAATTTTTTGGGGTTTTATAACCGTTGTCTACGGATTTCTTATCGACTTGAAGAAAGAAAAAGCACAATGTTCCCGTAGTATGTGAGCGTCACTATACTTGCGGGGATGTTTGATAAGATATTGATAAGATGTTTGATAAGATATTTGATAAGATATTTGATATGATTTTTCAATAGTTAAAGAACTTCCTCAAACAATTAGTATTCAAATTAGTATTTGGAGAATAATATCACTAACTAAAATAAAAAATAAAAAAAATGATTTATTTCATTTGTACATCATATATCTTAATATACATTACTTTAATATTTTTAAATATTTATTCACTGATATAAATAACTCCGTTTTTACATATAGGGTAAAAAAATTCTCACTTGTTATTTCAACATATAAAGCAAAACTTACTATTTATTAAGAAATGTATAACTAAGAATTTTACGAATACCGAAAGCAAAAAAATAACTCATTCGTTTAACTGTTAATGTAATTAACAAATTTTTTTTTTCATGTGGCATTACTAACATATGAGAAGGGAAATATAAGAAAAAAAAAACAATAATAATAGAAACAGAAAATTATAGAAAAAGAAAAGAAAAATGATACATAAATAATAAAACATGATAAAAAGAGATACATTGTGATTCACTCTATGAAATACTTTCCAACGCTATCGCATTATTATTAACACTTTCTAGCATACAATGAACCGATATATCTAAATATAAATTTAAATAAAACACATCACACTAATCATTCTTTATAACAAATGTTACTAATAGCCATTAATGTATGCGATTTCTTGCATGTAGCCCTGTGTACGTACTACTCATCTCATTATATACACCAAAATTAGTTAAGTTTCAAAATACAGTAAGGTCAAGATCAAGTAAATATTCTTTATTTTCCTATAGTCTCAGAATATGTCCTACATATCTTGTTTACACTGAAATTACTAGTTAAGTTTTCAAAGAATTTCGGATCGAGATAAAGTTAATATTCAGAACACATATCTATAACAACAGTATATAATTTATCTTAGCATATATATATTTTTTCAAACGACACATGTTTTTACATAAAAAAGAAAATAAAGCATTTATTTTAAAATCATAAATAAATAGTATATGAGCGAAAAAGCTTTGAGTTTTTATTTTTGTATTTTGATATATTATTTACTTATTACTAGCCTGCATAAATTATTTTCGTCATGTATTGCATTACTTGCTTATTATCCTTTAAATGTATTAGATAACTAAAATATAACTGCACTAATACATTTTTTCAAGCCATATTAACTGTCTTCCATAAATTACATTTATTATCATAATGCTATGTAACCAAAACTACTTTTTTAAGATTTTTGTTATATTAGCTAAATTAAAAAGTATATATTTTAACACCTATGGATATTTATAAATCGCATACATATATATATTTAATGCATAAGACAAATAAACATTTATATAATCTGTATATAGTATAAAAACACAAATTATGCTTACCTAAAACGAACACATCTGTAAACACTAATAAATAAGGGGTAGATGTAAGACTATATTAGATGACTTAATGTTTCGATATAATTATTTTAATTATTTTTATGATACAAATTAACTGTTCTAATTTTTTAAATAAAAGTTTCAAATAATACATGGAACGTATTGTTCACATAGAAGTTAGTATATTCCTACAATGAAGCGAGATTGATACTTAAGACCGTTAATGTATGCGAATTCTTTCGTATAGCCCTATATTAGGTGCTACTCACCATATATGTATATATGGTGATATATATATATATATATATATATATATATATATATATATATATATATATATATATATATATATATATATATATATATATGAAACAAATTTTTAAAAAAATTTCGCCGTTAGCCTCATCAAAACTACAATTCTGTGTAAATCCCATTATTCTAAATTCATTCTCTTAAAAAAAATGGCTCTGATCGCGCTGTTCTATTAAAATTACGCACTTTTGTTTCATTAAATAAATGCATCAGAGAATTTAATTCTTTTAAACACCAATCTCCCAGCTAAAAATATTTTAAGTCTCTTGAAATAACAACCTATATATTTTTATTTTTATTTTATTTCCCTGTGTTTTCTGGCAAAACAATATTCTTTCTCAAAATTATGAAATCTAACTACAGTCTCAATGTAAAATATTATCTTGGCATCTTGCCCATGCTCGGTAAAACCTACGTATTTTTTTTTCTTATTATTTATTCGAAGGAATTAGATTGTTCGGTAATGTTCTCGAAGTACTTTTTCCCGCATTTTTTCAGATTACGGTCTTATAGCTTCGAAATCAGAGAGCCGGAGAATTTAGTCCTGTAGCGCTGATTGGTCGAAAGACTGTTTAATGAAAATGTATTCTGGGGCGTTAGATAATGGATATACGCCGAGTTTCCCGCGTAGCGTGAGTATTATTCCTGGAGCCAGTTGTACATGTAACCCCGGCGCGTACTTCACGACGATGGAATAATCACCTTGGCTGCAGATAGAAAAAACAACTGCCTGTAAGAACAGAAATGGCTTCTTAATTATTAAATTAAGTCACCAAGTTTCTCCACTGTATTAAAATCATCATGTATGGATTTAGCATCGTAATTACTAAAGCATGGCCAATTTCTTTTTTAATTCGAATAAAAAGTGAACTGGAACGGACTGCCTCTTATTTGCATTCTGTACGCACACTATAAAGTGGATTCTCGGCGCCCGACTGCAAATTCCTCGGTGGAAGCCCTTGCCTGGATAATGATTCTACAAATAATATGGTGATACAAGTAAAAACGTGACATATATATACCAAAATCTGTTAAGTTTTAAAATGCTTCATTGAGTATTCAATGAAAAATAATAACTATGAAATAAATTTAAAATATTATTTAAGAGATACCTTACTGATCGGACTTAAAAAATTTTGGGGGAAAGAGATTGTTTTTAATTAAATATGTTAATGAATCTAATCCAATACATATTTTGGTAAAATAAAGATTATAGTGAAAATACAGGGTCCTCTATGATACACACGAATTATACTGCATTAATGTGTTACCCCACCTCTATTTTCACAGAAATACCTTCCATAAAATTTAGGCTAACAATACACACTTAAAAAAATACAAAGTGCCCACAAAAAGGGTACGAATGAATGAACAATTTTAAAGTAATATAAAATAGGATCTAGAGTAAGTCACAATAAACAAATAAAGAAGAAGGAAAAATCATGCGTCGTGGTATACTTTATGAAACACTTTCCAATGCTATCGGACTATTGTTAAGAATTTGAAAAACTACTGAATTAGATTGATGAAAATTTAATATTCACACTGGAAATGTATTCTAAAAATTATAGCTTTCGTTCCTTTTTTTTCAGTTAGATATAAGACTTTTCTTTTGCAATGAAGACTTGACTGCTGTGGAGAGATTGAAAAGTAGCATACTTATGAATCAACCGATATACGTCGGGTTCGCTATTTTAGAATGATCTAAATTAGTTATGTATGATTTTCATTATAACTTCAAAAATAAAACATGCAAAGATCGGGAAACCTTATTATTTACTGATGCAGACTTTTTAACTTAACATATTCAAACACACAATATTTATAAGGATATGGAGCAATATCGCGATTTCTTTGACTTCTCTGAGTATTCAAAATCCCATCGTCTAAATCGCGCAAGTTTCGGACCAATAAACATTTGATCAGACTTCTCCTTTTATGGCCATCACGCTAACCATTGAGCTGAGTGAGTCCCCGTTATTTAGTCACATGAATAGGATTGCTATATTTTATGATTTACAGTTATTTACTAACACATGAATACGGTATACGCATGTGAATTAATCTTAGGAAAGTATTGTTTATCAATATAAATATAATTTTCTCAGTTGAGTGGTTATACATTTTAACTAAAATCCCTAGTGGATTCAACTCGACCATTCAGATTTTATAATATACACTATTAGATAACTTTTACTAACTTACATTTTATTTTAAACAATGGTTAGATCATGTGATAGTATTTAACTTAATGCTTTTAGAAATGACATATACTTACTTTACAATTAATTGCATTCACATATAGACGAGTTTTGCAAAAATTTTACAAGATAATAAAAAAATTCTGAAAAACTACTAACTTACGTTAAAAGTTACAAGAAAAGTACAAGTTAAAAGAAAATTCGATTTAATAATTTAAAAATATATAATTTAAAAAAAGTTAAAAAAAAGAATTTTAGAAAAAGTTAAAAAAATAATTTAAAAAAGTTTTAAATTTTTTAAAGTAAAAAAAAAATACAACTTATGAAAAAAACAAATAAAAATTCACAAAAATATTTTTTATTTATTTATAAGAAATATATATATATATATATATATATTTGTGTGTGTGTATGTCTGTATATACATACATGTGTATGAGCGTATGTCTAATATTATAGGGCAAAGCTCTCTCTCTATATGTATATATATGTGCATACATGCGTGTATGTGTATGTACATATGTATATGTACATACATGTGTATGTGCGTATGTGCGATATTATAAAGCGAAACGATTTTATTTATCTCTGTCTCTCTCTCTCTCTCTCTCTCTATATATATATATATATATATATATCCACAAGTCAAACAGAATGATTTTATACACAATATATATATATATATATATATATATATATATATATGTGTGTGTGTGTGTGTGTGTGTGTGTGTGTGTGTGTGCGTTGGTCTACCCTTCAAAATCAGTAACTTCGTCGGATTAAACACCAACACAGTGAGTAACCTCAGACGCTTTGAGTAAATTTTGGTGGTTACTCAAAACATCTGAGAGCGGATTTACGCTTCTTTAATAACCAGGATGCCAAATCTGCACTTTTTCGAGGTTACTCGGAGAAGTGATTTATTACCGTCACGAATACACACCGTGTGTTAATTTTTTTTTGCTCCTGGTTTCAGCGCCATCTGAGGGTGTGTATTTTGATAATCTCGAACCCCATAGCGTTCACAGATGCAATGGTTTCTGCAAAAATAAGCTGAAGTTACTCGAAGATGCGTTATTTTACCAATTCCTACACACAGCTACCTCAGTTATTCGATAATGTCACCTTCTGCCCGTATGTACACACGGCAATCTCAGTTACTCGATGATACGGCATTTTACCAATTCTACACACAACTTTCTCGTTACTCGATAATGCGATCCTCTGCCCATCTGTTCACACAGCAAGCTGAGTTACTCCATGATACGGCATTTTACCAATTCTACACACAACTCTCTCTTTACTCGATAATGCGATCCTCTGCCCATCTGTTCACACAGTAATCAAAGTTACTCGATGATGCGATATTTTACATAACCTAAAATACGCACTGGTATTATCGTAAAAAGGTCAGGGGAGGGGGGGGGGAGCACAAGAATTAAGACGAGTGTTTTGTAAAATTTCTACATGGCCATCGAAATTAAGTGTTAAAGCAAATGTAAATTAAATACATAACTGATATCGTAATTTACATTGTTTCATATTTGTTGATTTAAGAAAAAAATATAATAACAATCAAACTAAGCTCTCTTAAAAATTGAAATGAAGCATAAATATCAGTGCATAAAATAGTTTCATTCTATAAACCGTCATTTTGATATTTTCTCTATAAATATCACATAAACGCTACTTGTATAGTGTTGTAACTCTTATGAAATTTAACATACTTTCAGTTTTGTTCCCAGTATAGAGATAATTTCTGAGGATGCCCATGTTTAAGTAACTGTCAGGTTTCTGACTTTAACAGAACCTATATTGTATATTTCTAATTAATTTAATGATCTATATTTAATCATTATTATATATTACTATATTCTGATATATATATTCCTCTTTCTGTAAAACTTCCGTATGGGATTGACAATGGAATTTCCCTGATCGGATTTGATAATCGGTGAGTGAGTGTCAAAAAATAGAAATTTTGAGTTCCTATACTTTCTGAACTTAAAAGACAGACACATGAAATTTAAAAATTTGGTTTTTTTTGCAACGTACTCTATATAAACCAAGTTTCATGTTTTTGTTAAACTCCAGCGCAAAGATATGAGAGGGTCAAAAGTGCTCTGAGTTGCAGATAAATAAATGCTGCTGGGTTTTTTCTCTCCTTAGTTTTTTTACTTCAACAGAATGATATCGTTGTTTGTGGCGATAAATTGGAGCTATTCTTTAGAGTAGCCGAAAAAAACGCACCCGAAAAGAAGCGCACCCGGAAAAAAAGCACCTTGAATAAAGCGCACCGATGAAACGTCTACCTAAAATTGAAAAGTTATTACAACATAAATATGTATATATGTATATATAACATCTAGAGATTGCTGAATAGCGAGTTTCATGCATCCAGGGGTTTTTTTCGGTTAATGTACGCGAAGCGTACATAGATAAGTTATTAACCGCTGCTTGAATGACTTTCATGTATTCTAGAGATTGCTGCACAGCGAGTTTCATGCATCCAGGGGATTTTTATTCAGTTAATCTACGCGAAGCGTACATATATAAGTTACTGACCGCTGCTTGAATGACTTTCATGTATTCTAGAGATTGCTACACAGCAAGTTTCATGCATCCAGTGTTTTTTTCGGTTAATGTATACGAAACGTACATATATAAGTTACTAACCGCTGCTTGAATGAGTTTCATGCATTCTAGAGATTGCTGCACAGCGAGTTTCATGCATTGAGGGGTTCTTTATTCGGTTAATGTACGCGAAGTGTACATATATGTTACGGACCGCTGCTTGAATGACTTTCATGTATTCTAGAGATTGCTGCCCAACGAGTTTCATGCATTCAGGGTTTTTTTTCGGTTAATGCATACAAAACGTACATATATAAGTTACTAACCGCTGCTTGAATGAGTTTCATACATTTTAGAGATTGCTGCACAGCGAGTTTCATGCTTCGAGGGAATTTTTTCTTTTTGTTAATGTACGCGAAGCGTACATATATACGTTACTAACCACTGCTTGAATGAGTTTCATGCATTCTAGAGATTGCTGCATAGCGAGTTTCATGAATCCAGGAGGGCAGTTTCAGTTAATGTAAGCGTACCGTACATATATAAGTTACTAACCGCTGCTTGATTTACTTTCGTGCATTCTGGAGATTGCTGCACATAGTTTAGTTTAGTTTAGCTTAGCTTAGCTTAGTTTAGCTTAGCTTAGCTTAGCTTAGTTTAGTGTAGTTTAGTTTAGTTAAGTTTAGTTTAATGTCGCGGCAGAGGTATCTTGGCAGTGCAGGAAAAGCTACGAAGGTCTGTTCACTTACTTTGGCGCTAGTAGATTCCCCTAGTAGGAGATAGGCGATGATTTGGCGCGTAAAAAATTCCTTTTTGGATTTAATTTATAACATTTGTTTGCTTTTGATGTAAATCCTTGAATCGCCAGTTTATCGTTGTTTGGAGGAATAAATTTGCATGAGTTACTGTTATGTTCCGCACCGATTTTTTTTATATTTGTTAAAGAATTCCTTTTACAATGTTTTAACCCACTGTACTAAATTTTGTCATCTGCTATTTTTAAATTTTTAGCTATTTTTATGCGATTTAACCGGGTTTTTTGCGTTTCGCGGCGATTTTTCCACATTATTAAATAGAAATTTGGTTTTAAACTTTTAGTACAATTTAGTAAATTTTATACTCTTTTCAATAAAGTTTATTCGGAATTCGCACGAACATTTTTTAATTTTATGCGAATATTTTTATTTGAATTTATAGAATTTTTGGGTTTGCGAGGCGATTTTTCTACATTCGTAAAAGGAATCCTCTTTGTCTTTTAGTCTAAAAAAGATGGGGGGGGGGTGGAAATTCCAGTTTTTGAAAGTATAAAATCTCAAATCTTCCGGTGTAGACATTTCAAACTCGCCATCCACTGAATTCAACGCTGGATAAATTTTTACTTTATAAAAAGCATGACTTTTTTCTTTTTTTTTGAAAATGAAATTTACTTGGATTTATTGACGTGAATAAAGTGTTTTGAAAGGAATATTAAACGAAACCTTTTGTTCGATCTTCGATCACACTTACCCCCATGTTCATAACATTTATCGGAAACTGAGAAATGCTATTCGATTCCAAATCAGTTCATTAGTTATGCTTGCAAATGTTATACTTTTACATATAAAAATTAATTCCAGAGTGTGTGTGGGAAAAAAGGTTTTTTTGAGGGTACACTTAAAATAAATTGGAAATAAAATAAAAAAATTTCAGAGTCGCGCCATGTGGTTGTACAGTTATTGGTCGCAAAAAGGCACCTCATGCAGGGCCTGATTAACGCACGGCCTTGGGCCCACTGATGATGGGGGGCCCCAAAACGAGTAAAATGATTTAGAAAAAGTTCTATGCAATTATTTTCTCAAAAACAAAACAAAAAGATTTTCCTTAACTTGGCAACTGTATCATAACATCTAATAATAATCCTCGAAAAACCTTCCAGCTACTATTTTTATTTGAAAAAGTTTGTGGGTGACCTCATGAGTCAATGTTTCATGAAAGGACAAGTTAAGAGAAAAGCGTGAATCCGTAATAGGCACAATAGTAGTAGGGAGGGAACCTTAGGAAGTGAAAAACTGGTTTGAGTTGACATGATGAAAGAGTTTATCTTTTGTAAACGGTTTGAAAATATGCGACAAAGGGACAATCTTACTTTTTGTCATTCGTTTAGGAAACAAAATCGGAATCAGAAACATACAATGTTGTTATATTTACGGCATTCGAGTTGTAAAAATATTATGCAAATACAATGTAAAGATAATTAAAAAATTATATCGGTACTACTTGGATTTCTTACAATGTCGCAACGGCTGGCGCTGGGAATCAATAGGCTTTTGTTAGACTACTCACTATTGGAAACGTGTACAAAAAAAAATAAAAAAAAGAAAAAGAAAAAGAAAAAAGAAAGAAAAATAAAACCTCGTTAACGCGAACACTCAATGGGAAACTTTTTTTATTCGTGTTAAAAGTAGTTTGTGTTATCCGAACTTAAATACATTACATACAACAGGACGGGGCAATAGGAAACAGTTTGTGCTAAAGTAATTCGCGTTAAGCGTGTTCGTGTTAACGAGGTTTGACTGTATATAGTTCACGAGCTTAAAATTAATTGTTTTCGTGACTACTTAACATGTTAAATTTAACATAAAGAAAAATATGAACAATCAGAATAAATTCCGAAAACAGTCCTTAAAACTTATTTATTTGTACAACTGGGCGTTTGACCTGATTTATTTCTACAGCTGATATTTTAGATAATTGATTATTTATGTATTACTATTAGACAGTAACGAATACGACACTTTTCTTTTAAATATACTGGTGTCCAGAAATTAAGGGGCAGTGACCAACTTCAAACGTTTCGTCGAATAACTTACTGAAACTCGTGAGAAAATCAAGCGCGGATCCAAGGAGAAGCTCATGGGGGTCATGATCCCCCTCTAAACGAAAAAAATTTCTAGTAGAACAATGCATTTTTTAAATATAAATATGTATGAAAGGGGTTTTCATTACTTTCTTTTTTTTTTCTGCTTAAATATTTAATCTATCTGATACATTCATACGGAGTTATTTTTGCATAGAAATGCATGAAAATTGCAGAAATTATTGTTCAAGCTCCAAAGAATCGAACATTGTTTTTAATCTTTCTCTAAATGTGGTACATTGTGAATTGTACTATTTGATTGCTCCCTCTAGACGATGTTCCATGATTGCCGAGCCCCAAAAATCGGCTTAACCCTTTCAGGGGCAGTGGTATGTTTATGAAACCACTTAAGTTTAATTCCCAAACGCCACATTGGCACCAGAATTTCGCTAAAGTCTTTCCCATTTAATATGTATGTGAAATATAGCCTTTTTCTTATTTGCAAATAAATGTTTTCGTAAATTCCGGTGCCAGTCATTTATTTCAACATTTTAGTACTGAAAGTACTTTGCCCCTGAATGGGTTAAAATGCAAACTTTGAGATAACTTTCTAGAAAATTCTTTGCTTTTATAAGAAAATATGAAACTCTGATTTCTTTGTATCTGCATAAAACATGTACTTTTTATACATTTACGGACATACCTGCAAATTAAATTCGGGTATATGTCAGAAAATAGTCAATTTGGATTTAAGATATAAAATTTGCTAATAAAGATATGTGACCTCCCCCCCCCCATCTCCATGGAAAAAAAAACAAAAAAAAAAACGTAACCTCCCTCTAAATGGAGGACTGCATCCGCCTCTGGAGGAAATGACCGAAATGCCTTGTACTTTGAGGATGTAAAGAACATGTTTGACTTCATGTTTTTCAGTGAAGATTTTGAGGACAATTAGGGGGGGGGGCAATAATAATTTTAATAATAAAATAATATTTTCGATCACCCAAGTAACGGAAAATGCTAAAAATGATAAAATGATCTGTTACTATAGCAGATGCCTATGTAGGTCCTGTTCAACATTTGTGTGCATTTGTGTAAGCAGTGGCACATCCAAGGGAGGGTTTAGGGTTAAAACTCCTCCTAGAGCTAAAATATATAGTTATTGCAGCTTATATGAATCACTGGTTTATCAAATAAACCGCTTTTAGGAATCAAGTAAACCAAAAATCAGTATTAGTATTTTTACATTAGTCAGAATCCACCGCCTTATAGAATCAAATTATATTCAACAAGGAACATATTCATTAAAACGGCGCTTACTGTACTTAAACATGGAGAAAACACATAATAGCTAACTACCTGCTAAAACTGATCACTTATTTCGTAAAATAGCAGTTTCCGCGTCCTGTCGCACTGCTGTATAGTGGCAAGTCTTTTAACCGATATTTTTCTTTGCTTCTTTTTCCGAAATGAGACTAAACCTTAAACCGTCAAATTCCATGGGGAAAATATGATAAAAAACGCTAAAAAACATGATACATTTTGAACGTACATAAATGGAATTTGAACTGTTTACTTGTTAAAGCTGGAGAAAATTTGATCTAAATTCAATAAACCCTGTCAAAGCAGAACCTGTCTATAACGGAATCTTGTCTTAAATCGAAATAATTTATGATCCCGATGAAAAGAAAACTTACAGTATATGTGCTAAGCAGGGGCGTAGCTTGAAATTTTTATTGGGGTGGGGGAAGGACCTGACTTTGGCGCCCTTTTATAATTTTCATTTTCTACTTCCCCATCCCACCCCACCCCTCTCTCACCACATAGTCATCAGCTGCGCTAGAGGTCTGCAGATGCCAAAATTTCTAGGCCCAGGCACGGCCTGGCGAGGCATATTTCAATTATTGGCGAGAATTTTCAATGGATTTGTCTGGGACGAGTATAAGTAAATGTATACTGCATGAGCCGATCACAACATCAATACAGAAATATGTCAAGCGTAGAAATCGGCATTATGGACACTTGAATCGTATACTTAATTGTTGGGCTTAATTGTTTCAGCAGACTCGGGCAGGCTGGGATCAGGCTTACATTATTTTCTATGTACTCAGACCAGGAGGAAACTGGGCTTAATTGTTCCCAGGACGTGTCGAATAGTTTCGTAATAGTAATAGTAATAGCGATAATGAACTTCTATTAACAATCTTTGGAAGTATACTTTAATAAATTACAGAGAAACATTTTTTTTATTAAACAACAAAAAAAGTTAGGATGTTTTTAACCGTCATTTCATTTATTCTAAACTACAATAATTTCTTTAATGTCTTCATTAGAATGTAATAATCTAAGAGTCTAAGTGATCATTAATAATACTACTCTGTATGCTATAGCATGTGGCATGTATAAAGTATTCTAAAATATACTGTAAAATTTTCCCATAAATATGCATGCAGTATTCATTAAAAGAATCTTAATCGTACAATAAAAATTGGATTTTTTTGTAGAAATTGAGTTGGTCAGGTCGAGCCGGGCCTGATTTCATTGATTTTTCAACGGGTCGGGCCTGTTTTCACTGAATTTTCAACGGGCCGGTCCGATTCTGTGCCAAACTTTTAGCTTTTAGACCGGACTGGGCTGGGCCAAGATAGCTTTCGTTCGGGCCGGACGTGTAAATTTTGGCCCGTGCAGACCTCTACCCTAGAGATCACGATCTGCACGGTCCGATTTCCGCACCCGGCCAAATGAAGTCAAACGTTCAAATGGGCCGGGCTAATAATAAAAAAAAAAAACAGGCTAGGTGGTCTGGTAAAAAAAAAAAAATATTTAAGGGGGACTACCGGCACAGATATACCAAATTTAAAAATATCGGACTAGCCGATGGAATATGAACAATTTTCAATAGACCTGGCTATGCCAGAATACGTTATAATTATGTTGCACAATTCGATACTAGTTTGACAACATCAATACAGAAATGATATATGCCTAACGTAGAGATTTTCATCGGACAGTTACATTGTGTCTGAGCCGACACCTAATTTTTCCTGTCGACTCGGGCCGTATTCAGGCGTACGTTTTTTCTATATACGCAGGCCGGGCTGGACCTGAATTTAACTATTCCTAAGACGTGTCTGGCAGACAATTTTTTATTCAAAACTAAAATTGATAATGGATTTTTGGTAACAAAATCTTTAGAAAGAAACTTTAATGAATTCCGAAGAAATATTTTGTAATCTAATTTTTTAATTATATAGCTTCAAAATTTATGATGGTTTTATACATTTTTTATCTTTACTCTAAAGTACATTTTTTTAATGAGTCTTTATTTGAATGTAAAAGTCTAGAAGTCTAAGTATTCATTAATGTTGACATTCTGTGCCCACATGTAATCCAAAATTTACTTTAAAAATTTCGCAAAAAAATATATACACATTTTTTTTAAAATAATTTTAATTATATGTTATGAAAAATTGGATTTTCTTTTATAGAAATTGAACCGTTACGGGCCGGGCAGAACTTTCGGTTTTTAAAACGGACTGGGCAGGACAGCTTTCGTTTGTACCCGGGCGGGTTCGACCCTAGAAATTTCAGCCCGTGGAGACCTCTAGGCCTCTTGACCACCACCCTCTCTGAGCCGTTCTGTATCCTCTCTCCAGTCACTTCCATTTCTTTACACTTTCTTTAGATTATCAAAGGTGACCAAAAACTATTGAAATAAGGAAAGAATTGTACTTCTAAGGATCGAATTACATTACTGCCCTGCAATTGATTGCAATTCTTAAAATTCAAAATAATGTTCTTGTATAATTACTTGCAACTACTATTTAAACTAAACACTTTTTTATGGGTGCCTGATGGCACCCTTAAACAACATTTGGCCCCTCACATGAAAGTATTGGAGAACCGTACTAACCCCCACCAGTCAGTTCCACTTCTTCACACTTTCTTTCTACAACAAAGGGTTGCCAACAACTACTAAGATAAGAAGGGAATATTTGTACTTCTAAGGATCGAATTACACTTACCTGTCACGCAATTGATTAAAAATCCTATTTTCAGAATTTTCCCTCTTGCAAGTATACCTTTTTTTTTGGCTGGGGGTGGGGGGGTGGGGGGGAGAGGATAGAAGTAGCAACAAATCTAAAATTAAACCCCTTATTCAAATTTTGTATGTTGAAAGTAATTTACTTTCTAATTTAAGATTTAAAATAAAGTTTTTGTATAATCACTTATTACTACTAATATACCCTTTCTTTATGGGCACCTGACGGCACCCTGAATCCTTCTGTGGCGCCCTACTTCTTGAAGTTAATGGGGGGGGGGGGAGGTTCCCCCCTCCCCCCCCCCTAAAGCTACGTCCCTGGTGCTAAGACGGAAACTCTTTACAAACAGACTTTTTTCCCCGACCCTATCGATTCCGTTTCCACAGGCTTAAATAAAATATAAACCGGTGTTATAGTTTAGGTATGGAGCAAATTTTCTTTCATTAGCCTCGCACCAGTGAAGTCCCGGCTTACTTTTTAGTTGACAGGCTATCAAAGCCTGAGAGCTAATGTGCCCGCCCGTTTTGTCTGTATGTGTGCATGTATGTACGTATGTACGTAGAATCACGGAAAAAAGCGCACCGGAAGAAAGCGCACGGAAAAAAGCGCACCGGAAAAAAGCGCCCCGGAAAAAAGCGCCCCCGGAAAAAAGCGCCCCCGGAAAAAAGCGCACCTACATCAGAAAAAATATTAATTTGGAAAAATGCCTACTGTAAATTAAAATGTAAATTATTTTAATTAATATGAAAACAAATTATGTTTTGAATGTGAATTTGATACAATTTGTCCTTAAAATGACATGCATTAAATGGATATAAGTTTTAGGTAGATTTCGTAAGAAATACTACCTATTACATTCTCACCTAAGTTGGAAATTGTGAAAATTTTTTGCAGATCTACGCCGATCAGGACTCCCAGAACCCAACACCACCCCCAGTTCAAAACTTTATCTATCTATCTATCTATCTATCTATGTCACTTTTTTCTGACCACGATAACTGGAAAAATTCTGCATAAATCTCTTCCAAACTGATACATAAAATCAAGGGTCATAAAATCTCGGTCAAGTTCGTTAATGGGCAAAATCGAACCAAGGGGGGGGGAAATGGGGGGGCTTTTTGTGAAAACAGAAAAACCCTCATAATTTCTTTATTATTATACGTATCGAATCCGTTTAAAGTTATTATTACTTCTAGGAGAAGGGCCGAAAATGTATGTATGACAGATTTTTGATATAATTAAAAATGGCCCCAAGGGCGGGGGGGGGAAAGGGGGGTTTTAGAAGAAAAAAAATCATAGCTCCATCAATTCACAAGATATCAAATCCGCGTAAATTTATTATTAATCCCCTTAGTATTATCTAAAACTTTTATATTGACAAGTTTTTTATGGGACCAACCGTTATAGCAAAAAAAAAAATAAAAAAAAAAAATCCCTGCCGGCTCCGCCTGCAAACAAGTTATTTTTCGAAGTAGGCGGTTCCAACTCCCGCATCTTTTCGAAACTGATACATAAAATCAAGGGGCATAAAATCTTGGTCAAGTTCGTTAATGGGCAAAATCGAACCAGGGGGGGGGGGGGGGCTTTTGAAAACAGAAAAAAACCCATAATTTCTTAATTATGATACGTATCGAATCCGTTTGAAGTTATTATTACTTTTATGTATGACAGATTTTTGATATAATTAAAAATTGCCTTAAGGGGGGGGGGGGGGGGGTTAGAAGAAAAAAATTCCTAACTTCGTCAATTCCCAAGATTTCAAATCCGCTTAAATTTATTATAGATCCTCTTAATATTATCTAAAACTTTTATATTGACATTTTTTTATAGGACCAACTCTTATACCAAAAAAAAAAAAAAAAAAATCCTTGCTGGCTGGTTTCGAAGTAGGCGGTTCCAACTGCAGTATCATCGCAAAAAGGTCATTTCTTCCGCAATTCCCGACAAACAGGCGCCCCTCGGTCTGCGTCTTCGAAATCTACCTGTGCCTGTAGGCCGAGCCGTCAGGGATTTTTTAGCTTACAGGCTATCGAATTTAGGTTAAAACGTCAATGGTAAAAATGTCAATAGGTAAAAGGTCAAAATAAAGATAATACATTACTTATCATTGAACATAAAATTGAGATATATTATTTATTGAGATGTATATATGTTCAGTTATAGAAAACCGATTCTATGTTTTCTCAAGTAAAGCACGTGTATCTATAACCGTAACATTACTATAGGTTGCATGTATTTGCATTTCCAATGTCCAAAAAAGGGTGAAAGGTATTGCAAACGAGTTTGCAACAGAAGGAAGGGGACATCTTATTGTCTATTTCCCCTTTACTCGTTGTTACCCCTTTGTCTATTTGCACTCTGGGATTCAACATGAAAAAGGTGTTAAATAAGTTGGTTTTTGCAATGTAAAGGGGAGTGGAAAAAACTTTGTCTCATATTGTCACTAGACATATTATTCACTAGACAGGTGCGCAAAAACGAAAAAGCATCCCTTGTAAGCTCGAAATGTTTTTAATACATTCTGCAAAGAAATGTTTTATTTATTATCCATTATTTCATTGTTCAATTAACTACTCTGTATAGGCATTTACATAATTATTATATTTTCAGTTTGACTATCAAAACTATATTATGTAATTAATATAAATAATTAAATTTTCACGCCAAGTTATCTGACATGTATGACGTCATAATCATATATGATGTATATGACATTTTATAAACTTTATGACCAAATTATAGTCGCATTTTTCATTCTATTAAATACTATCATATGCAATTAATTCAGTGATATCCCATGATAGGTAATGATTCTAGGTTGTCATGGTCCTATTTAAGATTGATCATATTACTTCCGTCTTACAGAATTTAAAAACAAAATTTGTATAAAATTTGCGTAAACTTGTTTAATTATAGCAATCCTATAATCTACCAACAGTTTTTGGATAGATATTTCCGGAGAAATAGATATTAAATGGAAACAAGTACAAAAAAAAAAAAAAAAAAAAAAAAAAAAAAAAAAGTCAATTCCTACTTTTTAACCATACATATATAAAATAAACCCGTGAAACATTAATGTCCCACGTTATCTTTATTGAACATTATTTTATAATCATCGTTGCGGTATTTTATTTTTTGTTGGCATCACTCATTTGAGATAAATCTTTCATTTCATTTATGAAAACAATGGGAGAAATTTTTTTCTCCCATATAAAAATTAAAATTAATTAATTAAATTTAATTAATGAATAATATTTTTAAAAACTGTATTAACAGCAAGTGTCATCCAGTACAAGTTAAAAAAATTTTATTTGAACTTGTATGGATGAATAGAAAATATTTTATTAACGATTGAAAATTCCAACAAGATATATATATAAAGAGAGAGTGTGAGCTAATAGTAGGAATTTAAAAAGACTAAATATGGATTTCAAGGTTCTGAAATTTTCAAAGCTGGGCTTAAGTTTCCCATTGGAATTTTCAGTAAATATCACCAAAAGATAAAGTATTGCCAGTTTAAAATGTACTTATTTCATTACGGAAATTAATCATATCATAATAACAGAAGATATAATTCATTTCACTGAAATAATAACAGTACGAACGCACCTCATTTGTCATGTTTGGCGTACATTTTCCAATTTGTTTGATTTTTCAACGAATGAATTATAAGAAAATGCTTTCTTATGATGACTTTATGCGTGCAGAAATTCTATCCAAAACGCCAACTTTGACAGCAATTTTTAAAAGACCTTCTGCTTTTATTGAATAATGGGAAAAAAAACTTAGATTTTACAGTGTATCAATAAGAACACCTGCCAATTTCATTTGTTTACAAACAAAACTGAATTCAGGAATGCGTCAGAAAATAGTCACTTTGGATTTCAACATACTTGAAAACATTATTCGATTTCGAATACTCGGGATCTTTGCATGGGCAACTGGGACATTTTCCCAGAAACTAGACTTTAACCATGAAAACATTGGTTTCGCCAGCATGATAACGGGGGAAAAAAATTATTTTAAAATATTTATTTTAAAATATTTTATTTGTTTTGATTCATTATTGTTAAAATCTTTGTGGTAAAAGTTATTACGTAGTCTTTTTTACGTTCTTCCATCTTTACAAGAAGAAAGTATTGGATTCATAAAAATTTTCAACTTAGGTTTTTGACGGATTTGTACGTTTAAGAAGGTCCTGAACATGATTTGACTGTTTTTAGAAAATGTCTGTCTGTCTGTATGTGACAAAAAATTTTCTGGGCTCTCTATCTATAGAACTAACGCACGGAATTTAATAAAACGTTATATTAAGTTATACCTTGATAGAAATAGGTGTTGAATAGTTTTTGGTGTAAATCGCCCAACAAGTGGCGCTGCTATGCTGTATTTTTAACGATTTCAGTATCAGCTCTATCTCAAGAACTAATGCACAGATTTCTAACAAACTTCAGATTCCGTATTAGACGTTGACATAAGTCGTTGTTGGTTGTCCCATTCCCTTACTGACTTCCCGTTTGATATCCGAAGATAGAATAAACCGAAATATCCAAATATGATGCCAACTTTAAGTGTTAGCATTGAAATTTTTTTAAGTTTGGTACAATTTCTATTTGTAGATCATCTTTAAGCAAAATTTAAGTATTGCTTTAACTTTTGTTTAGATTGATGTCTGAGCTAAAGGTATTTTGAGGAAATTAAAGTTGAAGACTACGTTTTGTGCTTTATAAAGACGATTTCTCATCCGGCGTCAATTTTTGAATTCGACTTTTTTTCATATCTGATAATTTGCATCTATCCTTTTTGTATCTTTAACATTTTTGTAACAATTTTATGCATTTCTATTGCTTATTCAAAGAAAAGTTCTTCTAAAGTTACAGAATTTCGTTAAAAACGCTTAAAAAATTCTTCTACAGTTGCACAAATTCGTTAAAAACGGTTAAAATAGTAAAATGCGAACATCATTTGGTCCATTCTCGACCGAAAACAAGAATCATTTTCCCAATGGTTAATAATAATAAAAAAAAGTCTTTATAATTCCTTTTCCAAGTTTGTGCAAGCTATTTAATAGAATTTTTTAATAATTCGCTCTCCCTCCCCCTGCATAATGTAACATTTTTAAATCATAAAAAAAATATATATTAAAAAGAACATAAGAAAAGAAAATGGGTGAGGATCGGAACATAAACATGTTTTTAAGGTGGTTCTCAAATGACATGCTCAACAACGAGAAACTTTCTGACACATTTTCTGACTCATTTTAAAACACATTGGCATAAAATTGGCAGGCCTGACTATTGAAGTGATTGTGAATCGAAATGAGTTTTCCATTTTTCGATAAATAAGTTATTTATCGAGTTATAAGTGATTTGGGTCACGTGATAACATGTTTTTCCCTTTTCTTGTGCTGCGGCGTCGGAAATTCGGTTCAAAACGCCAACTTTGACTGTATGTTTTGAAATATTTTGTGCCTTTACCAAACGTAAAACGTCTTTCGATTACAAAGTTTTAGAATCGTATAATCTTTTTATATTGGAATTCAAATTGACTATTTTCTAACAGATTTCTGAATTCAGTTTCGTTCATAAACACATGGAATCGGCAAAAGCTCTTATTTAGAAGCTATAAAGTCGAACAGTTTTTTCCATTTTTGAAAAAGGCAGGCGGTCTTTTAGAAAATTCTGTGAAAATTGTCGTTTTGAATATAACTTCTGCACGCAACAACCCGATAAATGTCATCATGGAAAAAAACTCATAACTTCATTTGTCAAAAAAAAAAAAAAAAAAAAAAAAAACTATTGGATACCAAATTATTTACATAGTTATGTCTGCATTTTTCATTTTTCATTTATCATTTTGTTCTGTGCTTATAGAGTGTCTCATTGTCAACCAAGTAACAATGTTCTCTTTTTTTTTAGAACCACCATAACCAAAAAATTTAGAATCAAAATTTTAATTCAAATCATTTTTGGAATTTTTTTTTTTAATTTGGCGGTGACATTGTGTTTTCTTGTACCAAATCTCCAAATTTTGACTCATATTTTCTGTTTCCCCCTTAACTCTATATCCTCCTCCTTTGTAAAGGTAAAGATAATGAAAAATTTTCAATTTTCTAAAGATTTCATTTTTTTTACTTTATTTCAACCACATGAAATCTCTGCATGTAAGTTTTATTTCTTTTAATTTCATGTCTACCCCCTCCTCCTCCCCTCGGTCAAAGTTTCTATAAATATATAAACGTTGTTGTCTTTATAAATAAGCTATCCACGTACCGTATGAAAGAAAGTATAGATTGTATTTTCTATTTAAAACCCCTCCATCACCACCCCCCCTTCCAGGGACCCTTAATGAATAGTTGACGTCACCGGTCAGCGAATACTTTTGAAATACATAACACCTATTTATTTGTTATTTGTATGCTTTAGTGTAAAGATATGTCTGCTTTCAATGTTAAGAGTATACAGATACAAGTGCTTAAATAGCACGTGGTTTACTTGAAAAAAACATAGAATCAGTTTTCTATAACTGAACATATATAGATCATATAAATATATATATTTATATTGTAATAACTTTGCAGTTTTAGGTGGACGTTTTATCGGTGCGCTTTTTTCCGGTGCGCTTTTTTCCGGGTGCGCTTTTTTCCGGTGCGCTTTTTTCCGGTGCGCTTTTTTCAGTGCGCTTTTTTCCGGTGCGCTTTTTTCCGCCTACCATGTACGTAACGCGATAACTCTTGATAGAAATATCTGTTTCGCTTCAAATTTTGTTTATAGGTTCATTGTGATAAGGCGCTTGCCTGATTAGTTTTGGGGATTCATTGGTTAAGTATAAAAGGGGGTAACGGGGGGCTAACCCCCCTTAATTTAGATAAATGGGTTTTTAATGCAGAATTATCCGATTTTTTTCAAATTTTGTATATCGGCACATTGTGATAAGATGCTTCCCTAATTAATTTTGTGGGTTCACTGGTTAAGTATAAAGGGGGGAAACGGGGGGCTGACCCCCCACTTAGTTTAGATAAATGGGTTTTCCATTCAGAATTATCCGATTTTTTTCAAATTTTGTATATATGTTAATTGTGATAAGGCGCTTCCCTGATTAGTTTTGGGAGTTCGTTGGTTAAGTATAAAAGGAGGAAATGGGGGTTTAACCACCCCCCTTAATTTAGATAAATGGGTTTTTCTTGCAGAATTATCCGATTTTCTTCAAGTTTTGTATATAAGCTCATTGTGATAAGGAGCTTCCCTGATTAGTTTTGTGATTTCATTGGTTAAGTATAAGGGTGAAAGGGGAATAATACTCCCTTAATTTAAATAAATGGTTTTTTCATGCAAAATTATCCGATTTTATTAAAATTTTGTATATAAGTTTATTGTTGTAAGGCGCTTTCCTGATTAGTGTTGGGGGTTCATTGTATAAGTATAAATGGGGAAACGGGGGGCTAATCCCCCCTTAATTTAGATAGATTGGTTTCATGCAGAACTATCCGATTTGCTTCAAATTTTGTATCTATGTTCATTGTAATAAGGTGCTTCTCTGATTAGTTTCTGAGGTGCATTATTTAATTATGTTAATTATAAGGCTGGGTGGATGAGGGGGTAATCCCCCCTTAATATATTGTTGATTTCTTTATTTTTCGAGGGGCTTATTTCAAATTCTTTGAAATAAGAGTATAATATACAATTAGTGTGAATAGCCTGTGAGCTCATTGCCATCAGTTTAACTGGGTAGTTTTTTTTTTTAAATTTTCTATAGATTTTGGGCTGGAACTGGTTCTTACCTATTTCCGCAGTCTCGGACCTGTCCAGACTGTACTTCATTAATTTTCAGGCCCAAGCCAAGTCAAAGAAAATTTCCGTGATCTTGCGTCATGGTGGAAGTTTTCTTGTAAAACTAATAGTGATATTGCATATTTGTTAAAAAATACTTAGAAATTAAATTTGGTTTAATAAATAACAGAAAAATATATAAATCGTAAGTGTAAAGTGTCATTTTTTTTACATACAGCTTTAAAATTGCGATTTAAATTTATTAACGAACTTTTTCTTTCATTCGAACTTTTTCTTTCGTTACATTCATTTTTCAGTCCGCGTTCATATATGTCATTGTCTCAAAATGAACATTAATTTTGTTATTCTGTACTTCATAGATTGCGAACATATAATTTGCTGTGCCTTAAAATGGTTACGTAATGGTTACGTGTATGCAATATTCTGTTAAAAGAACTTAAATTGTAGGATGATATTGAATAAGAAATGTCGATATACTTTGCAGAAATGGGGTCGGACCGGATCAATAAAATAAGAAACAATAAACAGCACAAACCGGAACCGGGTTGAATATTTAGTTTTTGGTACGTGCCGCGTACGGTCAATAAAGCTTTCATAAGGGTCCTGTCTAATTTTTAGCTTTTATAACGGGGCTGAGTTGGGCCTGGTCTTAGAACTTTCGGTCCGAGAAGACCTCCCTTGCCAACCAGAAACATTTACTGTCTCTTCTAGGGAGAAAAAAAGCAACATATTGTACTCAAAACATTAAAAGCACAACGCAAAAATGACATTGTGCAGTCATAAAATGTTGTCATGCACTGTAAAAAAAATGTCCTGAAAAAAAAAAAAAAAAAAAAAAAAAAGAAAAAAAAGAAACGGAAATTGTATTGGCAATCGAGACGCCAGTACTATTTCCGTATTTTATCGGGAAAAAAATTCGTAAATTCCAGGAAATTTTTCGTGATTTCTGAAATATCCGTTTTTAAACTTCCGTTTTATAACAGATATCTTCCGTATTTTTTAGAAATTTTTATAATGTTAAAATGAACATTATAGGACAAAAAAAAAAAAGTTACTTCTCAAGAACAACCTTATAAAGGACAGATATACTGCTTTTTTTTTTCTCATTTCTGAGTGAGTTTTGTGTAAACAACCAACCCTTGCTACGATGAGAATCGAACCCGCAATTTTTTTTTTCGCTTACTGACCTAGAGGTCCCGACCACTACGCTAAGACTTGACATTCCAGCTTCTCAAATGTTGCTACTTATTTCAGTCGCTTTTTATGATGCAAAAACTTGAAGGTTCCATGGATTTTTTTCAAGGGTTCCAATGTTTTTAAAATTTCTTTTCACAATTTTGAATATTTTGCTTTAGATAAATGTTACCAGATAAATGTTAACTTATTATGTATTATATGCGTAACATTGTATTAAGAGTCATTGTGTGATTGCATCCTTTTGTAATAGTAAAACATTTTCTCTTTTTGGACATATACTTTTTTAAATTATTTGTCTGATGATCTATTTATCAATTCCAATAAAAACAATAATTATCTAAAGAAGACGTATTTATTACATGCTATTAAAATAACTTTTCGTTATCTCTTATTTTAAAAAACTTACGGAAATAAACAATTTTATAATAAATTAAATTATTATAGTTGAGCTATGCTGAGAACTTTTGTGTACGGTTCTGTCAAACTGAATAGTTTTAATAATATTAAAATTAAAAATTGATTTTTAAAGACAATTTCGAAATTAATGATCTTGTGATAGGTAAGTTTAAATTTGGACATATTGATTTAGTTTAATTTATAAAATCAAAAGCTAAAGAAATAAATTATAAAGTTAATAAAATTATAAACTTCATTTTTATAAAAGTAAAGGAAAAATATTAACTATTGTTATAAATTTAAGGAAAAAATTATAAACGTTGTAAAAATATAGTTTATAAAATAATAAATTTTAGTTTAATTCATAAATTTATAAGCCAAATAAGTTTAGTTTAATAATATTTACATAGCGATAACTTGTAGAGATTATGTTATGAACATTTAAATAACCCAATATTGCCTCACGTTAGAAAAGTTAAAATAAAATTTTAAAAAATTAGTGAAAAAATAAGTCCTAATTTTGAAGCGCTATCAATAAAAATAAAAAGTAGATTTAAAAAAAAAAAAAAAAAAAAAAAAAAAAAAAAAAAAAAATCTGTAACTTATAAAAACAAAATCAGTTTCTAAATATCTCATTAAATTTCTATTTAATTATTTCTATTAAATTTCCATTAAATTTCTATCATCTAATTTCATTAAAAAATATAAATATTACTATTATTTTCCAAAAAATTACTGTCCAGACATAACCACGGTTAGATTGGGCCAGCATGTCGAGCCGGGTCAGGCCTGGATCCTTGAAGAACTCTAGTAAATACAACAATCTTAATTCCCATTTCAAACAAGGCGATTTCTGTACGCTAACCTCTAAAAGTTATTTACGGAAATAGCACTGTTTTGGAAGAAATACGGACATTGTACTGTTTTGAAAGAAATACGGGCAAAATCCATTAAATTTACGGAAAACTTTCTGCATATTTACGGATTTGAAATCTTCTGTACGGAACTATTGTCATTTACGGAAATTGTACTGTTATTTTGGAAAAATGAAACCTCTCCGTATAAAATTTTACTGAAAATATCTTGTATTTTCACAGATTTTTTTAGAGTGTGTGTGTCAGTCATAGAATCACAATGTGCACATAGAAATTTTCAGTCATAGAATCACAAATATTTGTGACATATAGGCTGTTTAAAAAAAAAAAGAAAAAGAAAACGACGGGAGCAAATTGTATGAGATGGTAGAGCAAACTACAACAAAAAAAATTTGGCCAGGAAACCAGCGTCTCAATTAATTTAATCAAACAAAAATATAAAGTATCTACATCAAGTCGAACCCTAATAATTTATGCAGACAGTTAACTGTAATAAAGCTGTTTAATGGAATTTTCAACAGACTTAGTTTGCTCACGATATCACGAAAAATGTTAGAAATGCACAGTAATTTGATCAGTGACATCGTATAAAATTTCAACTTCATTCCAAAATATGGAGCGTCTAGTTCAGTGCTGTTTGGACGTGGATAATGGTAACTTCCACTATTTTTTGTGATATCATTCCATTTTACATAAAGGTTATTAAAAATTTGGTTGAAATAGCTTCATTATTGTTAAGGTTCAAATCCAAACTAGCTACTTTATGACATATTTTTTAATTCGTTTTTGTTCAGAAACGCGTTCTTATTCAGAGACTTTATAATCGAAAGACGTTTTCAATTTTTGGTAACGGCAGATTTTTCAGAAAATACTTTTCAAAGTGTACGTTTTGAACAGAATTTCTAACGCAATAGCGTGAGAGCGTGAGAAGGGAGGAAAACGTGTTGCCAAGTGACACGAATCTCTTATAACTCGATAAGTAGTTTGTTTTTCAAAAAATGGAAAACTGTAATCTATTCCAAATCGCTTCAATAGTCAGGCCTGTCAAATGTATGCCTTTGCGTTTAAAAATGAGTCAGAAAATGTGTCAGAATGTTTCGCGTTGTTGAGTAGATCAGGTGAGAACCACATTAAATTTATGAACAAAAATTCATCTTCGGCTTGGGATGAAACACCCTGTATTTTTGATTGAACAAATGAGTTGCAATCCCGGTTTCCTACACAAAAATTGTTTCCTGTAGTACATTCTTTCACCCTTTAAAGCTTGTCTCATCTTTGTTGAAACAATTCGTATAAATGTACCGTCAGCTTTCTGTTATTTCATTGATGCATTTTGCGTTTTGTACCTCTAAGATAGTAAATGCCGTTTAATTGAATCATGTCTAAAACAGTGACTGATTCTAATAAACGGAAAAAAGTAGTAGTATGATTTAATTTATTAAAATATCTGATTCGATTAATCAGTGATTCTAATAAGAGGCGAGTAATGGACCAGCTATAAATAACTACCCCCCCCCCCCCCCCTAGAGCCGAAAAGTTTTGAAAGTTTTCTTTCTAAGTATATATGCTATTTTTTTTTTAATTTTTAAAATAAATACTTGATTTGTGAAGCTGTATGAATCCCATATTTTTTTCATGATATGTTGTTAAAAAACAAGGTAAATATCTCCATTCCCCAATATTCACTTTGTGAATATTCTTAAATATTGGGGTTAAAACACATTTGATAAAATATTGATATAAACTGAAAAATATCACGCAATATACCGAATAATTTCGCCTAGAAAAAAGAATCATTATAAAAAAAAAGTTTGATTAGAATATTTAAAAGAACAGAAATTCTTATCTTTTCAAGTATTCTTTTAAAATTCAGATAATACATAATAAAAAAAGATAAAAATATATTCAGAAACACTTCAGATATATTCAGAAAGGTTTTAGATACATTCAGAAAAGTTTCCGATATATTATGAAAGATTTCCGATATATTCAGAAATTTTTCCGATATATTCAGAAACTTTTCCGATATATTATAAAAGATTTCCTATATATTCAGAAACTTTTTCGATCCGTAATGAAAGATTTGCAATATACTCAGAAAGGTTTCAGATATGTTCAGGAAGGTTTCAGATATATTCAGGAAGGTTTCATTACGAATCGGAAAGGTTCCGTGTTTTAGCCGAAACATTTTTCTGATCGAATCAAAAACCTTTCTGTTAGTATCGTGCAGCACAGGTCTCCGTTACTTTCAGAAACGTTTCTGAAAATTTTTTACAGTGTACATTTCTCTCATGGTAATAAAAGCTTTAATATTTAATGGGATATTCGAAATTTAAATGAAATAAAACATTTTTTTATACCATTGAATTATAAAATTATGATAAGGAAAATAAAAGCATTTTAGTAAGCACATGAGAAGTTTCGGTACACCACCTTAAGGTGGTTCTCAAATGATCTGATCAACAACCCGAAACATTCTGACACGTTTTCTCGCTCATTTTTAAACACAAATGTATAAAATTGGCAGACCTGACTATTGAAGCGATTTGGAAGCAAAACGAGTTTTCCATTTTTTGATAAATAATTTTGTCAGGTTTCTTAGAATCAGCTGCAAGAGTTGAAAGCTATTCTTAAGGGATTAGCATATTGTATGTATTGTATATGTATCTATTGTGTACCGTTAAAGGCGTCCTTTAGAAAATCTTAATCCGAAGGGTGGCGACTTGGACATAATGAAAGGTATTTCCATTGCAATGTGGTCTTTGATAGATAAGAAAGAGAGTGCACCCTTTTATTTAAGAAGACAGATCAGTCAAGAGGGAGGAACGGTTGTCAAGCGACCCTTGGAAACAGACCAGTAGCCCCGTAGACAGAAAGGTGCTAGGGAGAATGACCAGAGAGGAAGTGAGTTCTAACGTGGGAAGCGAAGGTGTAAGGTCGTTCAGAGTTGGAGCTCTGAGACCAGTGTTGAGTTCTAGCGTGGTGGCGAAGGGTGAAGGTTGCGCGAGAAATGAGCGCTGAGACTTGAGTGAGTTCGAACGCAGGATTGGAGTGTGTGAAATTAATAGAAATCTGAGTTCGGAATGAATTGACGTAGTCTAACGGTACACGTAGAGCGTTTCTATACTTATTTTGATTTAATATTAAACCGGATACTTTACCTCCGAGTTTAAGTGTAAATATTGTTAATAAAGTGTTTGTTTAAGTGTAATAGAAAGAGTTAGGTTTTTCTCGAATATACATCACGTATTGTGTCCGATATCACGTATTCATATCGGTGGTGGCAGCATATCAAAAGACCGGATTATATTTCGAAGTTGTGTGGACGGAGAAGTGGAATCCGACAATGTTGGCAGCGACGGGATTGAATCACCGAAGACCAGTGCCAGTTAGCCGTGTTACTGAGAGTTTGTGCCGGATCGTCTAGCGGAAGTGTTCGTGCCCTATCGTTGTAGACTAGTGCCAGATAGCCGTGTTACAAAGAGTTTGTGCCGGATCGCCCAGCGGAAGTGTTTGTGCCCTATCGTCGTAGACAACCAGTGCCAGCTAGCCTATCGTCATTACAATGAAGTGAATTAGTGGTGGTGTTAGTGTAGTGTTGTGCGTAGTGTTTTTTGTGCATTGTGAAGCAAGGTGCAGTGATTGTGGCCCGAGAGTGCAAGATTTACCCTGTGGAAAAGAGAGCAGAGAATTGCCCAGCGAATAAAGTACGAGGTAAGGTGCTTTGATCATTTTACTCTACTGACATTCTCGAACCTACTGTTTTTTATTGTGTATAATTTATGTTAATTTATGTGCAATATAATAATTGGTCTAAATCAAATGAGATATTAACAATCATTTTACACTATTGTTTTAAGAAAAGGATCTTACATTAATTACTAGAAGTGATTTTCTAATTGTTTTAAACGGATAAGATTAATGATTAAAATTAATGCATTGTGTTAATAGTGGGAAGGAATAATTGAAATTTCTTAAATTTAAATTATTATTAAAGTAATATTTAAATTAAGTGATATTGTTTGCTTTAAGTTTGAAATATTGATAAATGAGGAAAGCAAATTTGTGTAGAATTTAAATTAAATTGAAATAACCTTCAAGGAAGAACTGAAGGCCCAGAGAAAAAAAAAGTGCTGTGATTTACTTTTTAATGTGAGAACTAATTTTGAAATTGAAATATTTTATTGAGATTAAATTTAGGAATTTATGTGTATTTCATGCAAATTTTTGTTAGGTGGATATTTTTATGTAGTGATTGGCATCAGTGTTTTATTCAAATTGCAACGTATCAGTATTATTGTGTAAATTGTATTTTATTATTTAATGGTATGAATTTAAAATCTGTATTGCATAATAGTTAAATTGAGATTATTGTTACTTTGTTATTGGAAGCAAATTGTGGGGTATCATTGTTTAAGGAAATTTATTATTGTATTATTACTTACTTGAACTATGTTAAATAGTATAATATGTGGAAGTAACTTATGAGGGTAGGATTTGAGGAAGTATTAATTTGATATTGTGATTAAGTATTACTGTAGGGTGGTAATAGTTATCAGTAGAAAGTATGGCTTTCTTACTAAAATTAAAAAGGGTGGATCTTCAGGCGATATGTGGAGAGTTAGGAATTGAGGTCTCGGAAGATGATACCAGGTTTAAGCTTAAGAAAAAGATAGTGGAGAGCGACGAATATGAAGAGGGAGCCGTTATGGAATTATCTAGCACTATTGTTACGGAACGCTTAGAACAAGAAGCGTTAGTAGTAGAACGGGAAAAGTTAGAAATGCAGTTAGAACGAGAAACGTTAGAAAGGGATGAGAGGTTAGAACGGGAAAAGGTAGAAAGGGATGAGAGGTTAGAACGGGAAAAGGTAGAAAGGGAGGAAAAGTTACAACGTGAAAAGTTAGATAGAGAAGAAAGGGCTGAAAAATTGAGATTGGAACATGAATTAGAATTAGAAAGGATAAAGATTCAAAGTTCGGCAAATAACTCTAATGGGTCTAGAGAATATAATAATGAGAGTAGCCTAGAGAAATTGATTAAAAGCGTTAAAACTTTGTCTATCAAGGTTCCAGAAGGGACGGAGGGATGGAATTTGTTCTTTAACAGTTTAGAACGGGCATTCCAAACAAAAAATGTACCGGAAACCCAGCAGGCCGAAATTCTGCTAAATATGTTAGGAGATAAGGCAGATAACTTGCTAATATACACTACTAGGGAACAAATTGAGAGTTATGAGAAATTAAAGGAATTAGTTCTAAGGGAACACGAGCCGACACCGAAGGCGTGTTTGGAAAACTTCAAGGAGGCTAGAAGGAATCAAAATGAAACTCATGTATTATTTGTATCGCGTTTAGTAGCAACGAGGGAAAATTATTGTAAGATTAGAGGTGCAGATACGTATGAGAAGGTTAATCAGTTAATTGTCACGGATAAGTTGTTAGCTACTTTAGATGAGGAAACCGCGACGCATGTTGGATTAACTCAGCACAGTAATTGGTTAGAAGTTTCGAAAATTGCTAAGGAATGTGATAATTTCTTTGATGCTAAACAAAAATCTTATGCGGTAACTTATAAGAGTTATAAAGGTAAAGAAAGGTGTGTTAATAATGAAGATTCTAGAAGGGCAAAAGATGAGGGATTTAGTAGTAATTGGAGACAAAATGGGAATAATGAGGTTAGTCCATTTTCGGGTAGAAAACTGGAATATAGGAAACCTAACGAGGCGACGCCTACCTGTTTCAAGTGTGGTCAACGAGGACATGTTCAACGATTTTGTACAAAAGGAAATAATGAGGGAAGTAATCAAATTAATAACCGACAAGAACCAAGCGCTAGTATCAATAATGTCTCAGTGCGAGGAATTAAAGAATTACCAAGGGGAGCGAGTATGGCAAGAATCGGAGCAAGGGGGAATTGGAGAGCTAAAGTTATTGGAGATAAGTTAAATAATCTCGAGAAAGTGGAAGTTAGTGTAAATGGGAAGATAACAAAAGGATTGGTGGATTCTGGTTGCCAAATTAGCGTCGTTCATAAAGATTTAGTACCAGCAGAAAAATTAAGAGGGGCTGGGAGCATCTATTTACAAGGGATATTTGGTAAGGCAGTTAAAGCGCCGTTAATTCAATTACCTTTAGCTATTCCAAAACATGGTCAAACTAATGTAATTCATCAGGATGTACTTTGTGCAATAATTGATAATAGTAAGGAACAGGTAATTTTACATCCTGACGTGGCTAATGAATTATCAGGGCTAAACAACGAGAAATCATTAAGAGAATCGGTAGAAAGGGAATGTAAGGAAGATAGTAGGAACAAAGTGAAGGAAAGGGAAAGGATTAGAAATGATAATAATAGCCGTTATGTCGTAGAAACGAGATCGGTAAATTTGCAAAGTCATGAGAAGGAAAAAGCCGAGGTAGAGAAAAGTAAGATTAGTTAAGTTACGGAAAGTAGTCTAAATGTATTTCAGGAATCCCAAATGAATTGTAAAGATTTAGAGAAAGCTTGGGAATTAGCTGAAAATGATAAAGGGTCTTACTATCTTGTTAATGGGTTATTATATCATAAAGAGAAATTGGTAGATGAAACGGTAGCTCAATTAGTAATACCTAAAGTAAGAAGGGAAGAAATTCTAAAACTAGCTCATACTTCCTTATATGGAGAACATCAGACGGTTAAGAAAACGTTAGAAAGAATCGAGCATTCATTTTATTGGGAAAATATGGCGAAGGAAGCTAAAATATATTGTGAATCATGTGTAGAATGTCGATTAACGAGGGAAATGAATGTGAGTAATAAGGAGAAAGAGGAAATATGTCGACCTGCAGTTATAGTTGAGTTAGGGGACGGGAGTAAGAAGTTGGTGTATCAAGATGAAATGAGAGCATTTATGGCTAAAAATAAAGTAGTCGATATTGTCTTGGATAGTGACGGGGAGTTTGAAGACTGTAGGAAAGATCTGTTGTTAGACCGAGAACAACCGGAAAATAAAGACAGGAAGGGATTTGAGCTAAAAGGGTTAACAAATATTCAAGTTGGGGACATAAAATCAATCTTAAGGAAAAATAAGGAATTATTTATGGGTCCTATCGAACTGGTTGAAATGGAGAAAAATCGGATTGGTCATAAACCGGAGAGGGGTAAGATAAGGCAGAAATTGTACAATGTCTTTATTACGTACAAAGAGGACTTGGACAGGCAAGTGCCTGATTGGTTAGAGGAAGATTTAATTGGAACATCAGAGGCAGAAGTTAGCCATTCAAGCGGGTGCATTGCGGAAAGGGATGTACCAATTAAGTTAACGAGGAAGCACTGGAAGGAAAAAGTTCCGCCTCCAGCAATCTCAGCCTAAGGACTGACATTGAAATGACATAACACTAGTGTAACTTTATTTTTTTTTGTGTATTTATAATTGTATTTGCATTTTGTGTTTATAACAGTGTATTAGCATATTGTGTAATTTTTTTTCTGTATTTATCACATTAGTATATGGTTCATTAGAGATGTCAGTAGTTAAATTTTCAGACACATTGAAATATTTATGTAATTGTAGTAATGAAGAAACCTATCAAGGAACTGTTGAACTCTTCTCAGACATTACATAGTTTGAGGAAAATTAGCCCCTAAAAGGCATATTTTCCGCTAAGGTGGGGGGTGTCAGGTTTCTTAGAATCAGCTGCAAGAGTTGAAAGCTATTCTTAAGGGATTAGCATATTGTATGTATTGTATATGTATCTATTGTGTACCGTTAAAGGCGTCCTTTAGAAAATCTTAATCGGAAGGGTGGCGACTTGGACATAATGAAAGGTATTTCCATTGCAATGTGGTCTTTGATAGATAAGAAAGAGAGTGCACCCTTTTATTTAAGAAGACAGATCAGTCAAGAGGGAGGAACGGTTGTCAAGCGACCCTTGGAAACAGACCAGTAGCCCCGTAGACAGAAAGGTGCTAGGGAGAATGACCAGAGAGGAAGTGAGTTCTAACGTGGGAAGCGAAGGTGTAAGGTCGTTCAGAGTTGGAGCTCTGAGACCAGTGTTGAGTTCCAGCGTGGTGGCGAAGGGTGAAGGTTGCGCTAGAAATGAGCGCTGAGACTTGAGTGAGTTCGAACGCAGGATTGGAGTGTGTGAAATTAATAGAAATCTGAGTTCGGAATGAATTGACGTAGTCTAACGGTACACGTAGAGCGTTTCTATACTTATTTTGATTTAATATTAAACCGGATACTTTACCTCCGAGTTTAAGTGTAAATATTGTTATTAAAGTGTTTGTTTAAGTGTAATAGAAAGAGTTAGGTTTTTCTCGAATATACATCACGTATTGTGTCCGATATCACGTATTCATATCGGTGGTGGCAGCATATCAAAAGACCGGATTATATTTCGAAGTTGTGTGGACGGAGAAGTGGAATCCGACAAATTTACTTACCGAGTTATAAGCTATTCGAGTTATAAGCCCATGTGATGACCAGTTTTTCTCCTTTTTCACGCTGCGGCGTAAGAAATTCGGTTCAATACGTAGACTTTCACAGTATTTTCTGAAAAATCTTTTGTTTTTACCAAAAAATGGAAAACGTCTTTCGATTATAAAGTCTCTGAATAAGAACACCTATCAGTTTCATGCGTTTTTTCAACAGAAATGAATTAAAAATTATGTCATAAAATAGCCAATTTGAGAACAGACTTCAGATGGTTCTCAAATAACCTCTGCGCAACAACACGAAACCTTTTGACACAATTTTTAACTCATTTTTAAACGTAAAGACATAAAACTTGCAGGCCTGACTATGGAAGTGATATGTAATCGAAATGAGTTTTCCATTCTTTAATAAATAGATTACCTATCGACTAATAAACGATTGTGGTGACGGGTTGACACTTTTTTTGCTCTACTCGGGCTGCCGCGTCGGGAATTCGGGTCAAAACTCCGACTTTGACAGTCTTTTCTGATAAAACCTTTACCAAAAAATGGAAAACGTGTTTCGATTACATAGTTTTTAAATAAAAACACTTGCCAATATCATGCGTTTGCGAATAAAATTGAAATAAAAAATGTGTCAGAAAATAGTTTGTTTGGATTTGAGATAAGCCTAAAGAAATTTCCATTTGGACCACCCATTAGAAATCTCATGGAAAGTTATATATTGTTAACGTTGTCAATAAGGATTACAGGAAATATAAGAGCTAAAGTGTGGATAAACTTATTGCACACTGCTACATTGATAAAAGGAAAACTTTCATAATTTCCTGAAAATTCCTGACAAAGACGTTTTAGAAATACCTGACCGATTTTAGAAATACCTGACCGATTTTTCCAATCCCTACATTTTCAAATTTTGATAAATTTTCGATCTTTAATTAAAAAAAATGTATTTGAATAAAACATAAAATATAATATTATTTTAAAATATTTAAAAAAGTAATAATTTTAAAAGTTAACAAACTTCATTGTTCGGCTCAAAGGTTTGTAATAAAGCTACTGGGTTTGTAATAATTACTACTGGGCCCTGATTTTTCTGAGCCCCCCCCCCCCCCCAAATTGGCCTGTTTACAACCACACATTGCTATAAATCATAATAAAATATAATTAAAACCAAAATCAGTTTATATATATATATGTATGTATATGACAGAAACAGAAAAATAAAAATTTTCTCTTTATTTACTTATTTAAAACATTAGGTTTCTTTTCTGTTCATCCACCTCGTATATCAGGAATAAAATTATGAGAAAAATTAAAAGAAGAAAATGTTATATTTAATTTAACACTTTTAAGGAAACTGAATGAAATATCTGGAAAAGTTCTTTATTTGTTGTATGAGATCTGACTACAGTTTTTTTTAAAGACAGAATTAATTTATTTAAATGATTAAATATGAAAAAAAAAATTACCGTATATACTCGTGTATAAGTCGACCCCCCCCCCCCCCCCAATTCTTAAGCAAAATTTTGGAAAAAATTTAATTTTCCTGTATAAGTCGAACCACATTTATGGTAGTATGTTAAAAAATGATTTGTAATCGAGGATAATAATAATAATAATAATAATAATAAATTTTCATTAAATTAGTAAACTAAAAATTAGTAAATTAGTTTTATTACGTTTCTAATAAGACTTTTTTTTTAAATTCAACATTTTAAAATTGAATAATTATGTAAAACTGAAGAAGCTTAAACTATTTTAAAAGCTATTCGCATCAATTTAATGATTATTTACTTTTTTTTTTTTTTGAAAAATCTATTTAAGCTTTATTTTACAAGGGTAAACAACTTCTTAGACTGCTAAAATACAGTACTTCTTTGTATTGTAGGACTTTTAGGAGAGAAATCTAGAAGCATACTTAAGTTGAACTCTTTTTAAAAAGGGGATTAAAATATTGAAAGGAATGCCCCTGTATTGAAAGGAATTCTATCCCAATAGAAAATGAGTGCAGAACAATTACAGGGACATTATTGTTGTAATTTTTTTTTTTTTATCAATCACCATTGTCTGATTTTATCTGTCTCTCCAACCTAGACCCATGTGTGATTTATTAAATGACTTGTCCATTCACCAATTATCTGCGAAAAAAATATGACTCCGGTATTTCACTACGCTATTTTTTTTTTTTTACTAACTCGTGTATAAGTCGGCCCCCCATTTTCAGCACCCAAATTTTGTCTAAAATTCTTCGACTTATACACGAGTATATACGGTACTTAACAATTTAACTGAATTTGAAAAAGTTAGTTCTCACGTTTTATAATACTTATATTACATTATTATTAATTATATTTTATAATTTTTTTTTTTTTTTATGATCCAGAAACCTTTTGAAGCAGTTTTATTATAGCGAGCAAATGCTGGTTACGGCTTTATTCTCATTATAAGTGAGTTCAGCTGTTCAATTATTTAACGACATCTCAATTTCAGAAATATTGCACTTTTCGTCCTTTTTTTTTTAAAAAAAAAGGGGGGGGGGGTAACATGGAACTATTAAAATGACAGTTTACTTTTTGAGCTTTGTATCAGAACATACTGCTACTTTTAAAACATAATTTATTCTTATTTAAAAATTTTAAAAAAGATAACAAAATTAAAATAAAGTTTGTATTAATCTCCGTACATGTAACGAGAATATTAAAAAAAATGTAAAATGAAAAATACCAATAAAAGTAAAAATAGGACATTGCAACAAAAAACAATCATTAATTTGCTTTGGCTACTTATGCTACAAAAAACGAAATGGGACAATATTTCTGTACTCTATTCATCTAAATCTCCAGGTACAAGTTGATGTCTTAGTATGGCAAAAGAAAAATTTCCCCCTCAGGAAAGGTGGAAAGAATTTGCTATACAAAAGGGTTTTATTTTGCTGGCCCACCTACAGGACAATAAGGAAAAGCTTATCTTTCACTAGAGATGGGGGAAAGAAACATCGCCTTTGAAATTTTTAACGTGCATTTGAAGATCTGAGAATGCTTTTTTTGAATGGAATTTTTGCTAGCCGTGAGAATTTTTTGGGGGATAATTTTGAACTAGCATTAACCGCTTAAAGGGTTAACTACTAATTATATAAGCAGGGCTTAATTTCTAAGGAAAAAAGTACTGGAGCCTAATATTCTGCAGTACTAACACCCGTAGCGTACCCCTCCCCCCCTCCCTCCGCCATCACTCCAATCTGCATATTTCATACATTATTTTCAAAATTTAAAGCACTGTTTTTTTTAATTATTTAGCAAAATAAAAATTTTAAATACATCTATCTGCGCATACTTAGCTATCAACTATTCCACTTTTTAGATACTACTTCCAAATAGAAAACTTTGGCCAATCTTAATGTTAATTAATCGCAGAATTCTGCGATTAAATAAGCTCAGGATTATGATTTGGAAATAGTGTTAACACAAAAAAATATATAAACAGTTCGCAGCCATGCAGAATAGAAAAAGACTATTTCTGTTTACTCATTATTCTGATCAAAATAGCATTAAAATGATTTGAAGTGGAAATAAAGAAATTTTGAATTGACAGATTGAGCTCGAGCCTGCTCAAACCCGATGACTGATATAAAAATCGAGCCTGTTTCATCTCCATCTCTTACGTGAGCGACACATTACATCAATTATAATTGTTTTGATACAAAAGATGGCAAAAGATTAGATATGGGAGGGAAAGTAAAGGGTCATTTAGGATTCGTTTTTCGGAAGCGTTATGGCACTGGGCTCCGAAGCGCAGTTTTTATGAGATTCGGTGAATTTTTGCCAATATTTAAATATTTACTAGAAACAGAGAAGTACCGGAACTGAGCTCCGGTGGGCTCCGGCGCAAATTAAGCCCTGATTATAAGTTAAACTATGAAAATTGAAAAAAAAGCAGCGGTCTGTAAGACCGCTAACAGCAGTTATAAGAATTAAACTTATTTTTAATCGTTGCAAAACAGACTGCAATATGTGTAATTTTTTTAATCCAACTCAAAAACTGGAAGAATGAGCTGAAAATTTCGATTGACATAGTTGAATCTTCCAGATATCAATTTCTATTAATTTTTCATGTTATTACATATTTTTTTTAGTTATTAATTTCATAATTTAAACAAAGTGGAATTTATATTCGAAAATATATATATATTGCAACCCATAAAAAATTAACAGAAATTACTTTCTAGAAGCTTTAGCGAATCAAAAATTGAAGGTCATTCCGCATTACGTTGAGTAGTTTCGGAATTATGCTTAAGGGAAGCTTCTACTTCTTCAGATTTAAAAAAAAAAATAGATTTTGCATTTTTTGCATTTTTTAAGTGTTTAGATTGTTGCACTAAAACAGTTTTGTGATCATCCAATTCCTTACAATCGTTTTGGCTCGTTGAAAATAACGTTATTGTAAAACTTTAAACTTTTTTTTATTGAAACCATGTTTTTTCAAACTGGGCGACCCTTTTCCCTAAGAACTATTCGACAAATTTCCTTCATTTTTTACTTAAACGAAAGTTAATCCTTTTTTCTGGAACTTATACCATCGAAAAGGGTAATTTCCATTGATTAATTTTTTTTTCAAGCTCGCAAAAGGTATAAAAAGAAGCGAAAAACATGACATTTGTTGTTGAAAGGACAACCATTTTGTGAAAAATTAACTTTTTAAATTAAATGTTGATATAAGCACCAGAGAATTTAATTACCTTTCATGATGTGACAACCCATCTTGTTTCAGATGTTTGTGACTGGAGAAAAAATAGTCACCCGATTGGAAGTTCACGGGAAGCACTTCCAAATACAGTCAAACCCCGATTTAGTGCCATCTCGAAATAGCGCCAATTCCGTTTAACCGCCAATTGCGTCTATGAACAAATCTGCCAAATAGGAATTTCAATGTAATGTATCCGTTAAAGCGCCAACTCGATATACCGCCAAAAAAAAATTTTAGAAATTACTGTATTTTCTTTGCACATCTTTCTTTTTAAAATTTTTTGTTAGAATTTCAAAGGGCACCTCCTTTTTATGTGTCTAGATGTTTTCAAGCTCAATTCAAACTTTATTGAATAGCAAAGAATTCGTATTGTTCTCAACACCTGCCAAAATGCACCTGCTACCCATTCTACCTGTCATTGGGAGAAGAAAAATAATGCGCGCTGAGGTGCCGAGCAAGTGAAAGTTCTGATTCAGGCTGGCGAGTTACGTGATCCGATGCGCTTCTGGAGCGGGGAGAAAACAAAGCGTGGCACGCCATTGGCTGAAATGGTGTATCCTCTCTCAGGTGAGAACAATGTAAAAAAGAACTTCTCCCTGTATTTTATGTCGATTTCTAGAAGGAAAACGGTGTGCAATGCAAAATCTCTCATTCAAAATTTTGACCGGACGTTGATTGAAACATAGAAGAATTCACCAGCTAAATCTGTAAAATATCATCCTGTCTCTTTATTTTAACTCATAGTGGCGAAAAGAGCAGTTTTATCAATATCGGAAAAGCGGGAAATTTGTGAATATAAAGAAAGAAATGTGAATGTATCGCAGCAACACATCTCCAATCATTTCTCTACGCTCTGGAAAAAGCCTGTTAGCACGCGCTGCATCGGAGACATTTTGATGAATACGGAAAAATGGATTAACACCAACGAACTGCAATCATCTGTTAAAAGACTGAAAACAGAGAAACATGAAGACTTTACACATGGATACAACAAATGAGTGCTGCTAAAAATGCTACCATAAACGGAGATATCATCAGAGAGCAGGCAAAAGTCCTTGGCCAGCAAATGAATATTACAGATTTCGAATACAGTAGTGGCTGGTTGAACAGATTTAAAAAGCGACGAGGATTCTCTCAGTACATGCGAAGTGGTGAAACTGATATTGTGTCAAATGGTCGTAAAAAACTGAGTGCGCTGATTTTAGATTATAAACCAAAGGACGTTTACAATATGGATGAAAGTGGCCTTTTTTACCGCTTGCAGCCAGATAAAACAATTTCGAGTGGGCCTGCTAAAGGATGCAAAAAAAAAAAAAAAAAAGATCGCGTGTCTCTTCTGTTCTGTACGAATAGTGATGGATCTAATAAAAGAACTATGACTGTGATTGGAAAATAAGCTAAGCCACGATGTTTTAAAAAAATTTAATCCTGCTATTTATGTAGATTATGAGAATAATAACAAAGCGTGGATGACTTCAGCATTATTTCAAAAATGGTTAGCGAATTTCAACATAGAAATGAAAAGAAGCAAACGCCATATTTTATTGATTTTGGATAATGCCCCTTGTCACAAAACATATCCAATGACCAATATCAGCATTGAATTTTTACCTCCTGACTGTACTGGATTTTTGCAACCTTTGGATGCGGGTATAATAAACTCATTCAAAGCTCATTATCGAAAGTATCACGTCCGCCATATCATTGAAAAAATCAGTAAAGATGATTTTTCTCCAATTCTTTTACATGATGCTATTCGCATGATAAAAAAAAACATGGGATGAAATTTCATCAGAAACTATTGTTAATTGCTGGAAACATACTGGATTGATTAAACCTGAAGGATCTACTAAAAAACAAAACAGTACACCACTTCAGGAACTACAAGACGAAATACACAAATTAACAGATATTGAGCATCCTCTATAGGCAATTGAGTACATTAATATAGACAAAAGTGTTTCAACATTTGAAAATTTGACAATCGAAGAAATTGTTGCCAATCAAAATGAAAATTCAAATTCATCTGACAGCGAATCTGAAGAAGCTGAAACGTCGCATATTACATCTGATTAAGTTAAAAATTGCATTGGGAAAATAAGAATTTTCTTAGAAAAACATGCAACTGATAAAAAAATGATGAACAATCTTTTAGTTGTAGAAAAAGATACTGAAAAAATCAATATAGAAAGGAAAACTCAAACTAGCATTTTAAAATATTTTCCTGTAAAGGATAATTAAAGTAAAATAAATTCAGTGTGAGATTTAATGTATGTGTGTGTCTGTTATGTGCATAATTATCTACTTTATCTAAAATTGACTATATAAAGAGGTAAGTGCATGTTAATTTTATACATTAATTGGATAATTTTGAATCATGTAGCATTAATTATATTATACATATTAATTATATTATATTAATTTATGCTATTATAATATACTATATACTGTTGGATAATTTAATAAAAAGGCATTATGATATTTATTTTTCTAATAATAATAATAATAGTATGAAAATTAATTTTTATTGTATTCCAATTCGATATACCGCCAAACTCGCTATAGCGCCAAAAATTTCTCGAACGGATAATGGCGGTATAACGAGGTTTGACTACTCCCCGTCGCGCAAGGCGTATTATTCTTTTTTTTTCTTTTTTTTTTTTACACACAAAAATTTAAATATATAAGTGAAATCTCAATAAACATATCGCGAAAAGTCCAAAAGGTAGTATCTGTTTTCTTTATGACCGAAAAAAAAAATCGTGAAAATCCCGTAATCTTAAGCCAAAGAAGTTGAAACTCCCTGCAACACGCATTGCAGTTTGTTTTGAAACTATTAAAAATGGTTTTAATGTTTGGAGTAGAAAAATCTCCAGCTTTCAGTAAAATTCTTAAATTACGTTCCCGAATGACTCGACGTTTGGTAGATAAAATTTTCCAAGAAATCCAAATATGATGTAAAATTAACCGTTCGTATTGAAAATTTCAAAATCTGGTAAAATTTCAGCATGAAGATGACCCTCTAAGCTTATTTTTTTAAAACCTAAATTGAAAAAAGTCATAATACCCAATCGAATGGCTATTTTCATTTTTCTGTGCAACAATATAGAGATTAAAATGTTTGGAGGATTCTTTCTCTATCTTTATGTTTTTTCCATTTGGTCGATTGCACAATTCCGTTATAGGGACACTTCTACTTAGATTTACAACTTGTTTTTTTAAGTATCTGAATTTGGGATACTCATAATTTTATTATATACATATATGTGAAGCAAACCCTCCATAATGGACACTCCTGAAAAGCAGAAATCTCCATTTAGCGAACATTTTTTCAATACCCTGATAACAATATACTCATGGGTGCAAGAAATCCATCCAAGTCAAGACTGAAAACTTTTCTGAGTGTTAGGAATAACCAAACGGAAATGGACTAGAAGATCTCTATGTCTTGCATTATGAGTAAAAATTGACATCTTTACAATAATTGAAAGTGATTTAAAGTTATTGATAGTAAAATTGCTACTTATGTATATAAAAAGTAGAGTTTTTTACTATTAATCAAAAATATCTTCAAGACTGGGCATAACTGCTAAATTTATTTTAATTGTTTGTGCTGTTCATTACGTTGGTTTTTATTTGTCACGTATTTACTAAACACTACCGAATGAACATGTAAAACAAGGAAATTGTTCATTTTATGAGCGAACGGGGAGATTTCGTAACCCCCCCCCCACCCGTACTTTTACGACACACTTTATACGCCGTATTTATACGACACACTTTAAGGATTTTTCATACTTTTATATAAGGATATATACACTTTTTACATACACACACTGGCGCGGCGAACGGGGAGATTTCGTACCCCCCCCGCCCCTCCCAGAGCATTTAAAAGCTGAGAAGATGCATACAAAATCATTTGTATTAAGATATAATGTAATGTGTAAAAATAAAACTAAAAAAAAACCCTAAACAGCATAAACTTTTTACCATTTAACTGTTTCAAGGCTTCCTACTCAAAAAATTAACGAAAGAAAAGGTTAGGAGCAACTAGAGCGTCTATAGGAGCCTTAGGAGCAACAGCAGCAAAGTAATACCTATATTACTGCTACTGCTCTTTCTCCTTCCTTCTCATCTTTTTCCCTCTGAGGATTGAAGCAGATGCTCTTTTATGAAACCTTTAAACACATAACTGCTAGATTTATTTTAATTGTTTGTGCTGTTCATTACATTGGTTTTTATTTGTCACGTATTTACTAAACACTACCGAATGAACATGTAAAACAACGAAATTGTTCATTTTATGAGTGAACGGGGAGATTTCGTACCCCCCCCCCCCCTCCCAGAGCATTTAAAAGCTGAGAAGATGCATACAAAATCATTTGTATTAAGATATAAAGTAATGTGTAAAAATAAAACTAAAAAAAAACCCTAAACAGCATAAACTTTTTACCATTTAACTGTTTCAAGGCTTCCTACTCAAAAAATTAACGAAAGAAAAGGTTAGGAGCAACTAGAGCGTCTATAGGAGCCTTAGGAGCAACAGCAGCAAAGTAATACCTATATTACTGCTACTGCTCTTTCTCCTTCCTTCTCATCTTTTTCCCTCTGAGGATTGAAGCAGATGCTCTTTTATGAAACCTTTAAACACATAACTGCTAGATTTATTTTAATTGTTTGTGCTGTTCATTACATTGGTTTTTATTTGTCACGTATTTACTAAACACTACCGAATGAACATGTAAAACAACGAAATTGTTCATTTTATGAGTGAACGGGGAGATTTCGTACCCCCCCCCCCCTCCCAGAGCATTTAAAAGCTGAGAAGATGCATACAAAATCATTTGTATTAAGATATAATGTAATGTGTAAAAATAAAACTAAAAAAAAACCCTAAACAGCATAAACTTTTTACCATTTAACTGTTTCAAGGCTTCCTACTCAAAAAATTAACGAAAGAAAAGGTTAGGAGCAACTAGAGCGTCTATAGGAGCCTTAGGAGCAACAGCAGCAAAGTAATACCTATATTACTGCTACTGCTCTTTCTCCTTCCTTCTCATCTTTTTCCCTCTGAGGATTGAAGCAGATGCTCTTTTATGAAACCTTTAAACACATAACTGCTAGATTTATTTTAATTGTTTGTGCTGTTCATTACATTGGTTTTTATTTGTCACGTATTTACTAAACACTACCGAATGAACATGTAAAACAACGAAATTGTTCATTTTATGAGTGAACGGGGAGATTTCGTACCCCCCCCCCCCCCCTGCCAGAGCATTTAAAAGCTGAGAAGATGCATACAAAATCATTTGTATTAAGATATAATGTAATGTGTAAAAATAAAACTAAAAAAAAACCCTAAACAGCATAAACTTTTTACCATTTAACTGTTTCAAGGCTTCCTACTCAAAAAATTAACGAAAGAAAAGGTTAGGAGCAACTAGAGCGTCTATAGGAGCCTTAGGAGCAACAGCAGCAAAGTAATACCTATATTACTGCTACTGCTCTTTCTCCTTCCTTCTCATCTTTTTCCCTCTGAGGATTGAAGCAGATGCTCTTTTATGAAACCTTTAAACACATAACTGCTAGATTTATTTTAATTGTTTGTGCTGTTCATTACATTGGTTTTTATTTGTCACGTATTTACTAAACACTACCGAATGAACATGTAAAACAACGAAATTGTTCATTTTATGAGTGAACGGGGAGATTTCTTACCCCCCCCCCCTCCTCCCAGAGCATTTAAAAGCTGAGAAGATGCATACGAAATCATTTGTATTAAGATATAATGTAATGTGTAAAAATCAAACTAAAAAAAAGCCTAAACAGCATAGTCTTGCACCCGCATGAATATACTATATTGCGCCTTTGAATAGAGCGTGAATTCCAGGTAATCAGCTATTCACAAGTTTTACTGCATCTTTTTAAATAGATAGAGGATTGAAATTTAAATGCGCTTGTCTCTATTTCATGTGGTTCATGTGGAGAGATGCACACAGTTATTTAGAAACAGTCATACAAGGTTTATTCTTGACTTTTAACAGCCTACACCAGTCACGCGAAAACACTCGCAAACTAATGTTAATCCTATGGCAGCGTTCTTTTCAAATATCTCGCAAGCATTTTAATATTTTAAATGATTTTTTTGCATAGGACACCTGAGATTGATACATAACGTTGTGCGTTTTTACTTTTTCGATTTTGATTGTAGTTTTTTAAAATGAGGATATACTGTACTTTTTTCAGAACCGGTTCCAAAAAGTGCTTGCATATAAAAGAACTATAACCAAAATTGATAAAGCGCAAATGCACAACATTAGATACCTATCAAAGGTGTCCTATGAAAAATAAATCATTTAAAAATATTAAAATGCAAGATATTTGTAAAGAACGCTTCCAAAGGTTTAACATTAGCTGGAGCCTTTCTGCTCGTTACTAGTATAGGCTCTTGAGCGTAGATTCTTATTTTCCATTTCCAAAAGATTTTAAAAATATGAGAAAACAGTAGCCCTCTATATTTATTTTTTGCTTTTAGTAGATGTAACTAAAGACTAAATTAATTTTAAGTTGCTATAAAATTTATACGACACACTTTAAGGATTTTTCATACTTTTACATAAGTATATATACACTTTTTACATACACACACTGGCGCGGCGAACGGGGAGATTTCGTACCCCCTTCCAGAGCATTTAAAAGCTGAGAAGATGCATACAAAATCATTTGTATTAAGATATAATGTAATGTGTAAAAATAAAACTAAAAAAAAGCCTAAACAGCATAAACTTTTTACCATTTAACTGTTTCAAGGCTTCCTACTCAAAAAATTAACGAAAGAAAAGGTTAGGAGCAACTAGAGCGCCTATAGGAGCCTTAGGAGCAACAGCAGCAAAGTAATACCTATATTACTGCTACTGCTCTTTCTCCTTCCTTCTCATCTTTTTCCCTCTGAGGATTGAAGCAGATGCTCTTTTATGAAACCTTTAAACACATAACTGCTAGATTTATTTTAATTGTTTGTGCTGTTCACTACGTTGGTTTTTATTTGTCACGTATTTACTAAACACTACCGAATGAACATGTAAAACAACGAAATTGTTCATTTTATGAGTAAAAATGTTTCAAAACCGATTTCAGATGAGGATCCTGGCTGCGGCACTGTACATATACAGTAAAACCTCTGAACAGTAGACAACTCGGGACCCCGGAATTTGGCTGCAATTCGGAGGAAAAAACTAAAACCCACAAATATATAATAGAGTTGTCGGGTGATTGAAAAAAGCGTTCGCTAAATATAGGTATCCGCTATTCGGGAATGCCCATTATAAAACTTTACTCTATTTAAAAAAACCTAAAAAAGAAAATTTAACAGAAGGAATGTTTTATCGTTTTCTTTCTTCACTAAGGAAAAGTTGGCACGCTATTTCCCAGTGAAAAAAAAACGCCCCTTCATGGCCCGGAAAAAGTGAAATCCAGGTTTACTCGGCCGGAATCTGAAGGTCCGGGCCCAGTATAACACGGAAAGAATGAAGTCTAGGCCCAATCAAATCTTCGGAAGAAAGTTAAGCCCGTGCCTGCCACGAGTCAAATGAAAGAAAGTTGGCCCAAACTCTAGCCTGGGGCCCATTCAGATCACCCCCTTCTCCCCCCTCCCAGAATGTGGAAATATACGAAGGTAAAGGAATATTTATTTCATATTAGAAATATTCTGAAATCAATATGATTGTAAAATATTTCTAAAAGGTATACATAAAATAATTGCGAGACATCTATTAATCGGTCACAAACTTTGGTATAGTGCGCGAGTAAAGCTGAATGCCATATATATATATATATATATATATTTATTAGTAGATATATTGGAATTATAATAGTGATAACTAGCAACCCCCCCCCCCCCCCTAAGGCATACTTAGGTTTTGAAAAAATAGATAAGCATTCAAGAAGATAAGATAAAAATAAGTATAAAACTGTTTTCCTTCTTGTAAAATAAAATCTAAAAACAGTATTCATAAAAACAAACAAGTGCCCTTTGAATCTTTTCTCCCTTACATGAGGTTAGCACTTAGCACAGGACCTGGTTTTTATACGTAACTTCCTAGAATCCAGCGGAGAACTTCTACCGCCAAGGGTTGGTTATATACAAAAGGCCTTATCTGAGAACGCACAATAGAGTATTCTTCTAAGAAATGTGTCGGAAAGTAACTCCTTTGGACAGCCTTGAACAAATGTACAATATAAGTATTATTTGTAGTTAAAAAAGCCTCCTGTGTCCTGGACGCAGGATGGGGCCAATTTCCTTTCACTAGACTCCCAACGGGCATGGACATATCGAGACCTTTCAGGTACCAGATCAATCAATCTCATATCTGACATGTGTGTTGTTTATGGATTATCAGACTTGCTTGTAATCTCCACTCATTAAATAGCGACACAGTAAACTAAAAGTTACGTTTTACTTGACAATGTCTTGCTATTAATTACTTGTCATTATTTATAGTACCACTGCTCGTCTAAAATTCTTTAAAACAATTATAGTTTTAGTCACTATTAAAATTTTTTTCGGGGTCCAGACAAAACTCTGGGGGGTGGGGGGGGGGGAGGTTCAGGCCCCCTCTCAGTGGCGTATCCAGGGGGTGGGCTGATGGGGCTGCAGCCCCCCCCGAAATTGTCAAGAGTAAAATGAAAAAATTTCTTTTTCTTTCTTTTTTAGATAAATTTTTAATTTTCTTTTCTGTTATACAGTTACCTAGCCATTCTCGTTAGTCCCATATTAGTCCGCATTGACATCACAGCATAAACAGGCTAAGGGGACTGATGGGGTTATAGACCCCCTCCCCCTAGCCCGAAATAGTCGAAAATCTCATGAAAAAAGTGCTGTTTTCTTCTTCTTTCAGATAAATTTGTAATTTTTTGTTTGGTTATACAACAAACTACCCACTCTCTTCTTTTTAGCCCCATATTAGTTCACATTGACATCAAAGCATATCTAAAAAGGGGAAGGGGGTGATGAGTTTACAGCCCCCACCTCTCCCGAAATAGTCGAATATCTCATGAAAAAAGTGCTGTTTTTTCCTTCTTTGAGATAAATTTGTATATATATTTTTTTGTCATACAATAGACTACCCACTCTCTTCTTTTTAACCTTATATTAGTCCACATTGACATCAGAGCATACCTAAAAAGGGGAAGGGGGCTGTTTGTGTTACAGCCCCCCTTCCCGAAATAGTAGAACATCTCATGAAAATAGTGCTTTTCTTCTTTGAGATAAATTTGTATTTTTTTTTTTTTTTTTTTTTGTCAGAGAACAGACTATCCACTCTCTTCTTTTTAACCCCATATTAGTCCACAAATGACATCAGAGCATACCTAAGAAGAAGAAGGGGGCTGATGGGTTACAGACCCCCCCCCCTTTCCGAAATACTCAAACATCTCATGAAAATAGTGCTGTTTTTTTCTTTTTTGAGATGAATTTGTCATTTTTTTTATTATACAACAGACTACCCATTCTCTTCTTTTTAGCCCCATATTAGTTCACATTGACATCAGAGCATACCTAAAAAGGAAAAGGTGACTGATGATGTTACAGCACACCCCCCCCCTCTCGAAATAGTCGAAAATCTCATGAAAAAAGTGCTGTTTTCTACTTCTTTGAGATGAATTTGTAATTTTTTTTTGGTTATACAACAGACTACCCACTCTCTTCTTTTTAGCTCCATATTAGTTCATATTGACATCAGAGCATATCTAAAAAGGGGAAGGGGGCTGATGGGGTTACAAGCCCTCTCTTCCCGAAATAGTCGAACATCTCATAAAATAATGCTGCTTTTTTCTTCTTTGAGATAAATTTGTAATTTTTTTGTTATACAACAGACTACCCACTTTCTTCTCTTTACTCCCATATTAGTACTCAGTAACACCATAGCATATCCAAAGAGGGGGGAAGGGTCTGATGGGGCACAGACCCCCCACCTCCCAAAATGGTCAAATAATGGAATGAAATTAGTACCGATTTTTCTCTTTATGTTTGAGATAAAATTATAATTATATTTTCTGTCGTGCAATGGACAACCCATTCTATTTTCTTTAGTCCCATATTAGTACACAAGGGATGGGTGTTATGGGGTAACAGCTCCATTCCCCTTCTAAAGTGGTCGCAGTGAAATAAAAAAAAGGCTGACTTTGTTTCTTTATTTTTGAGATAAATTTGTTTTATTTTCTGGCACGCAACGAATTTGTTTTCTCGTTAGCCCCATATGCCTCTTAGTCCTGCGATCAAAATTACTTGAGACCACGAAATCTATTTTCAAATGACTGAAAAACAGTTATTTACATGTTTTAGTGGATAATTGACTACGTATAATATGCTCAATTGGCAAGATCTAGAAGTAGTTTAATTAATTTAAAGAATATTTAACTCTCTTCCACAGATGATGCCAAGACTAAGGGGGTATATTAGTGCGCAGTGACATTAAACATTACCGCCAAATCAGCAAATGTACGAACGGGAAATTTTTTGTGAATGGCAATGTCAAGCAAGATTATCGATTTTCGGTTTTGGAAGGGTCTTTTAAAGATGCCCAGTAGTAATACTAAAAAAATAATCTCCTGTTGATTTGTTTGTTCCTGGTCTTTTTACTAGCGAACTACTAGTTTTATTTACGTTACGTGCTTTTCTAGATTTTAGGTTGTTCTCAAATACAAACTGGCTACTTTATGACATATTTTTTAATTCATGTTTGCTCGGAAACGCATGAAATTCACAGGTCTTTTTATTCAGAAACTTTGCAATCGAAACACGTTTTCCCTTTTTTTTTTTTTTTTTTGTAAAGGTAGAAAATCTTTCAGAAAGCACTGTTCAAGTTGACGTTTTGAATTCGATTCCCGACGCGGCAGCATGAGAAGCGCGAAAAACGAGTCGTTAATACGTTACCAGAATCACTTATAACTCGATAAGTAATCTATTTATCAAAAAATGGAACACTCATCTCGATTCTAAATCTCTTCCATAGTCAGGCCTGCCAGTCTAATGCCTTTGCGTTTAAAAATGTGTCAGAATATTTCACGTTGATGAGCATGGAGGAAGATGCCTTTTTCAATATTTCAGTGTACGAGTGATCCAGCAAAAGATAAAAATTCTTAATTACTCTTCTATGAAAGTTCACTATTACGACTAGCGTTCTTTTCTAATCGCTCTTATTTTGCCATGGCACACTTTAGTATCGGCATTTTTACCATTTGGAATATTTAACAAAAGAAGCATTAAATAAATTCACAGGTTAAAAATAAATTTTCTTACAATTTTACTTACCGTTTTTTTTTTTTTTTTTTAAATAGTAATATTGTTAGCCATAATTGAATAACTTTAACTCTTTTTTTAAAAAAGGGAAATCTAATGTTTAGTTTCCAATTAATTCTTAACTTGTCCCTTCCTTCACAAATTTGATGAGTTTTTTTAACATATATTTTTTGAAGGTTAATAGCCATACGTTTGATCAAAATCTCGGGAGCATGTATAAGAAGGGAAGGGGGAGATCAAGAAGGAATGCTTGCTACGCCTAAGATTTTGAATTAAATTTTTGTTGGTATTAAAAAAGAGATTTTGCAAAGAAAGTTTGTTTATCCTGAACAGAGCCTGACCATCAAAATTTTGGGCCATGGAACAGAAAATATTTTTGTCCCTAATCGTAGATTATCACATTTTTACAAATACTGTGAATGAGAAGTGTATGAATAAAACTATGTTATGCACCTATTTAAATGAAAGACTGAGAATAAATTTGAACTGATGTTGGATTATTATTATTATTATTGAAATTTCTTCGTAAAATTTAACTTTACAAACTCAAATATCATGTTAAATAAACATGAACTAATGTTGCACGAACTTTAAAAGCATATGCAACCCAAAGAAAATGATATTTTATAAATAAGATAGTCATAAAATTGAAACATTTTTAAACAAGCTTAAAACACATATGAAGAAGCTGAAATAAATTGGGCACACTATAAGAAACTTAAATGAGAAGAAAAATTATAAATATACTTATGATATCACTGACAATTTTAGCTTATATAAGTTGTGTAATGAATCTAGAAATTTTAATTTCTTATTCTATTAAGATTGTTTACAATAAAATTGATTTGAAACATCATAAATTTTTCGGCCCTTTAAATATGTCGGTTCAGGGAAAGTGCCCCACGTGCCTTGGTAGTAATAGGGAATTGATCCTAAAATAGAAAACAAATTATGAAAAAAAAACATTGTTTGAGATTGTCCCAAGCAAAATTAATTTATTGTCAAGCAAGAATCGTAACCAGAATTTAGGGCAGAAGGAGACAACTTTAAAGGTTATAAGTTACAATGACTTTCTTTTAAATGAAAGCATATGAAACAATCCATTATCACTTTTCAAGTTATTTCGGTATGTGTGTGGGGGGGGGGTTCGGGTTCTTCCCGTACCCCCCCCCCCCCCCCCCCGTTTTTCTCTGCCTACGGCCTTATTGTCAAACATGATTTATGTTTATAACGCAGTTCAACATGTTACGTAAGACTGAGAACACTATCGAAATTTAAGTCAGCCCCCCCGAAATTAAATCCTGTATACGCCACTGCCCCCTCTGGACCCCCACTTCCTACGCCCATGCCGGGGAGACACCCCTCCCCGTAGCTTTGAAATATCCCCACCGCAAGATTTGAGATTTTAAGCTTTCAACAGTCAAAAACTGAAATTTCTCCCACAGAATCTTATAATCCCCCCGCCACCGAGAGCCACAGAAATTCCTCTCAGAGAAAAGTGTCTGAATTCAACACTGATGATATCAAAAGACAAAACCCTTCTCCCCCTAGAGATATCTTACGATATCAAGGGCTCGACCACCCCCTTCCCCCAAGATATTTCAGAAAATACTGTCAAAGCCGGCGTTTTGAACCGAATTTACAACGCTGCAGCACGAGAAAGCTGCAACACGATGTCTTTTTTAGACCCTGAGAAAATGATTGTCAAATATAAGTTAAAGGGAAAAGGGACCATGTAAAAATAAAATAAAATAAAATATAAAAACTTGTGTGTGTGTGCGCGCGCTTCAATGTTTAATTATTTTAATAATGCAGATAAATTATTGTAAAATGCTTGATATTCTTGTAAAATTGTGATATTTTTTTAAAAATAACCCAGTAAATCTATCAATGCTAATTCTATACACAATTGGACAGGCCCGTACAGAGAGGGGTAGAGCCGGTACAAATTACCAGGTCCCGGGTCTCCTACGGGGTGGACTTTTGGTACTGGTTTTTAGATAAATACCGACATATTTGTTACATAAATATTTTAATTAAAATAACTAACAAATAATAAAATTTAAAAGTCAGAATTTGCTTGAACGTCTTTACGTACTGGCTAGGAGGGGGAGGGGAGTGCTCAGGAGGCATTTTACGTTCGAAACAAAATCCAGCTTTTTAAAAAATCAGCAGAACGCATATCTCAAAGATGTATG